>CM053029.1:165598780-166198780 GCA_028564925.1 Lithobates sylvaticus
AATGTATTCAATGTGTTTCGGGGAGATTTTTGGTATTATTAAACCTGTTGGCTCTGGGCACTGCAGGCAATGTCCTAAAATAACAGTGTCAGTGCCTACTTACTGACTGCTGTGTTGGTAGGCTTGTCACTGCAGACATGGCAAAAACTCTGGGACACCATTTTTTCTAGGATACCAACTGCACTCCTGAAGAACTCCCTGAAATGCAATGGCTATGTTTTTCATCATACACTAAGTGATCATTGCTCTTCAACTCACTGGAGTTTCAAAGACTTTTTGTTCACGCATGGCCCTCCTCACCCATCTCCATAATCTTCACATGCTTGAAGGGACCAACTTTGAGGACCCTCCATGACCCATCATGATTTGAGCTGCCACAGATCTACTCACCACTAGGGATGAGCCGAACACCCCCGGGTTCGGTTCGAACCAGAACCTTCGAACGGACCGAAAGTTCGCGCGAATTTTCGAACCCTATACGTTATAATGGACGCGAACGTTCGAAATCAAAAGTGCTAATTACAACGGCCAATATGCATGTTAATGTCATAAAACAGGTTTGGGGACCCGGGTCCTGCCCCAGGGGACATATATCAATGCAAAAAGAACTTTTAAAAACTAACGTTTTTTCGGGAGCAGTCATTTTAATGATGCATAAAGTGAAAAAAAAAAAGTGAAATTTTCCTTTAAATATGGTACCTGGGGGGTGTCTAAAGTATGCCTGTGAAGTGGCATGTGTTTCCCGTGTTTAGAACTGTCCTTGCACAAAATGACATTTGTAAAGGAAAAAAAGAAGCCATTTAAAACCACTTGCGGCTTTAGGTTTGATCTTAAGTAGAATCTGAACAGGTACATTATGAAGTGTAGCTCCATCCCAAAAAAATCTATTTTTAAGCTTTTTGGAGAACATAGGGAGGGGTTATCACCCCTGTAACATTTGCTGTCTTTGCACATCTGTTCAGAACATGTCACCTCACTTTCCGTCCCAATGACAAATGTTTTTGGAAAAGTGGGGTTTTAATTGAAACAAGGATTGGTGATAAAGTATCAGTAGAGAGGAGATACCTTTTTCCCAAATTAAATCTAACAGGATAGAATTTCCCTTCCTAGGGGTAGATTTCCTCTCACTTCCTGTTTTCTCTTTCCATTTGCAAGTAGGAGTCGTTTGTAAGTTGGATGTTTGAAAGTAGGGGCCTGGCGTATATACTCTGCAGAAATTTGCCCTATTAGATGTTGGTGTAGCCACAAGACTGGTGGGCACAGGAATGGGCCCTGCTGTGAGTTAATAGATCAAGATTTGTAATTGCATGCACCTGTTGAACGGGGCAGAAAAATTGGGGGTGGTGGTGGTGGTGGTGGACGGTTTTGCCACAAGACTGTAAGCTCTCACAGTTACTCTTGGTGGGCGCAGGAATGGGCCCTGCTGTGAGTTATTAGATCAAGATTTGTAATTGCAAGCACCTGATGAACAGGGCAGAAAAATTGGGCCTTTGGCGGTGGTGGTGGACGGTGTTGCCACAAGACTGTAGGCCCTCATAGTTACTCTTGGTGGGCGCAGGAATGGGCCCTGCTGTGAGTTATTAGATCAAGATTTGTAATTGCAAGCACCTGATGAACAGGGCAGAAAAATTGGGCCTTTGGCGGTGGTGGTGGACGGTGTTGCCACAAGACTGCAGGCCCTCATAGTTACTCTTGGTGGGCGCAGGAATGGGCCCTGCTGTGAACTATTAGATCAAGATTTGTAATTACCCGCCCCTGTTAAACAGGGGCTGAAAAATTGTGCCTTAGGCACTGGTGCTGGTGCCACAACACTGCAACCCCTCACAGAGACTGTACTTGGAGCACAGCAGTCACACGTGTTGCGAAGCATTTTTTTATAAAAATTGTATGTACACGCCCCTGTTAAACAGGGGCTGAAAAATTGTGCCTTAGGCACTGGTGCTGGTGCCACAACACTGCAACCCGGCCCTCACAGATACTGTACTTGGAGCACAGCAGTCACACGTGTTGCGAAGCATTTTTTTAAAAAATTGTAAGTACACGCCCCTGTTAAACAGGGGCTGAAAAATTGTGCCTTAGGCACTGGTGCTGGTGCCACAACACTGCAACCCGGCCCTCACAGATACTGTACTTGGAGCACAGCAGTCACACGTGTTGCGAAGCATTTTTTTTAAAAAATTGTAAGTACACGCCCCTGTTAAACAGGGGCTGAAAAATTGTGCCTTAGGCACTGGTGCTGGTGCCACAACACTGCAACCCGGCCCTCACAGATACTGTACTTGGAGCACAGCAGTCACACGTGTTGCGAAGCATTTTTTTAAAAAATTGTAAGTACACGCCCCTGTTAAACAGGGGCTGAAAAATTGTGCCTTAGGCACTGGTGCTGGTGCCACAACACTGCAACCCGGCCCTCACAGATACTGTACTTGGAGCACAGCAGTCACACGTGTTGCGAAGCATTTTTTTAAAAAATTGTAAGTACCCGCCCCTGTTAAACAGGGGCTGAAAAATTGTGCCTTAGGCACTGGTGCTGGTGCCACAACACTGCAACACGGCCCTCACAGAGACTGTACTTGGAGCACAGCAGTCACACGTGTTGCGAAGCATTTTTTTAAAAAATTGTAAGTACACGCCCCTGTTAAACAGGGGCTGAAAAATTGTGCCTTAGGCACTGGTGTGGTGGCATGGATCATTGAGGAGGAGGAAGAGGATAGTCAGTGAACATAAGAGGACAGTCACTCAGCATCAGCATAGGCAGTCTTGAAGGGATGTGACATTAAAAATTATTCGGTTATATCCGCCTCAGGTGCCTGGTAGCTGGTGGTGATCCAAGACTGATTCATTTTGATGAATGTCAGTCGATCAACCGAGGCGGTGGACAGGCGCACCCTATGATCAGTCACAAATCCTCCAGCAGCACTGAATGTGCGTTCGGAAAGAACGCTGGAGGCAGGACAGGCCAGTAGCTCAATTGCATACTGTGCAAGCTCTGGCCAGTGATCCATCCTCAGGACCCAGTAAGCCAGAGGATTTTCGGTGGGAAAGGTGTCCAAGTCTGACCTTGCCCCAAGGTATTCCTGCACCATGTATATCAGACGCTGGCGATGGTTGCTGGAACCGATCATACCTTGGGGCTGCGGACTAAAAAATTGTCTGAACGCATCGGTCAGACGTCCACCTTCCCCACCGCTCCTTCTGCCACTGACCGAAGCCTCAGCAACTCGTCGCCCAGGACCAGGAGTTTGTAGCCTCCCAGTTTCTGGGAACGCGTTGCACAGACCTTTCTGCAAGGCCTCCCTGAGATGTCTCATCCTCTGCTCCCTCTGCGACGGCAAGATAAGGTCCGCAACCTTACCCTTGTACCGCGGATCAAGGAGAGTGGCCAGCCAGTAATGGTCCCTCTCCTTGATCCGAAGAACACGAGGATCCTTCCGCAGGCTTTGCAGGATCAGGGAGGCCATGCAGCGTAGGTTAGCTGAGGCATTCGGTCCGGAGTCTTCTGGGTCACTGAGGATGACATGATCGCCAGCCACCTCCTCCCAGCCATGTACAAGTCCACTGGCTTGTTGGGACTGTACATCATCCCTAAAAGACTGCTGCTGCTGATGCTGAGTGCCAGGCTCCACCTCCATGCTCACACAATCCTCCTCCTCCTCCTCCTCCTCCTCCTCCTCATCCTCTTCCTGTGTGATGGGTGGGACAGAAGGAACACTGTCCGGATAAAGGGGGCCTTGAGAGGCAAGGAAGTCCTCCTCTTCCTGCCTCTGTTCTGCCTCAAGTGCCCTGTCCATTATCCCACGCAGCGTATGCTCCAACAGGTGGACAAGAGGGACAGTGTCACTGATGCATGCACTGTCACTGCTCACCATCCTCGTGGCCTCCTCAAATGGTGAGAGGACAGTGCATGCATCCCTGATCATGCTCCACTGACGTGGGGAAAAAAAACCAAGCTCCCCTGACCCTGTCCTGGTGCCGTAGTCGCAAAGGTACTCATTGATGGCCCTCTGCTGCGTGTGCAGTCGCTGCAGCATGGCCAACGTTGAGTTCCACCTGGTGGGCATGTCAGATATTAGGCGGTTCTTGGGCAGGTTCAGCTCCTTTTGCAGCTCAGTCAGCCGAGCACTGGCATTATAAGATCGGCGGAAATGCACACAGACTTTCCTGGCCTGCCTCAGGACATCCTGTAAGCCTGGGAACCTGCCCAAGAACCGCTGCACCACCAGGTTGAGGACGTGAGCCATGCAGGGCACATGGGTGAGCTGCCCCTGTCGCAGGGCGGAGAGGAGGTTGGTGCCATTGTCAGAAACGACCATTCCTGGCTTAAGCTGACGTGGCGTCAACCACCTCTCGGCCTGCCCCTGCAGAGCTGCCAGAACCTCTGGCCCAGTGTGGCTCCTGTCCCCCAAACACACCAGCGCAAGCACGGCATGGCATCTTTTTGCCTGCGTACTTGCGTAGCCCCTTGTACGCCTACGGAGCACCGCTGGTTCCAAGGACAGAGCACTGGAGGAAGAAGAAGAGGAGGGGGTGGAGGAGAGAGGTGTGTCACAACCAGTAGCAGTAGTCGCGTTTTGGAGGCGTGGTGGCGGAACAACCTCCAACACTACTGCACCTTGTCCTGCATCCCTCCCAGCTGCCAATAGAGTGACCCAATGGGCCGTGAAAGAAAGGTACCGTCCCTGTCCATGCCTGCTGGACCATGAGTCAGCGGTAATATGCACCTTACCGCTGACCGCCCTGTCCAGCGAGGCATGGACATTGCCCTCCACATGCCGGTAGAGAGACGGAATCGCCTTCCGCGAGAAAAAGTGGCGTTTGGGAACCTGCCACTGAGGAACCGCACATTGAACAAACTCACGGAAGGGGGCCGAGTCTACCAACTGAAAAGGCAGCAGTTGAAGTGCTAGCAATTTAGCAAGGCTAGCATTCAACCGCTGGGCATGTGGATGGCTGGGAGTGTACTTCTTTCTACGGTCCAGCAGCTGGGGCAGGGAAATTTGCCTGCTGCAATCGGACGTCGGTGTACTGCAAGTACTTGGTTGTGACACACCGAATTCTACACCTTCAGTCCTCTCAGAGCAGCTTTCAGAGAGGACTGAAGGTGTAGTGGGGATGGAGATCCCAGCTGAGGAGGAGCAAGGAGAGGTCCGCTTAGTTCTTTGGTGTGGGTCTTTTATGTGTGCCTGCCAACGAGCTGCATGGCAGGTCGCCATATGTCTGGTCATGCTTGTCGTGCCCAAGCGGCTGATGTTTTGGCCACGCGAGATACGCTTGAGACAAATATTGCAAATAGCAGTGGTGCGATCTGCTGCACTCGTCTCAAAAAAGGCCCACACCAAAGAACTTTTCTGATAACGTGCAGAGGCAGCGCCCTGCACAGGCGGAGCTCTGCGGTGTTGTACAGTTGCTGTGCTGGCCTCTACCTGGCCTCCAGGGGGCATCCTGCCTCGTTGGACATGTGACGCCGCATCCTCCTCCTCCTCGTCCTCCTCCTCATCCTCTCTCCCTTGAGGCACCCACGTGGAGTCAGTGACCTCATCATCCCCTCCCTCTTCACCACTAGAGCAAACCTGGCAGTAAGCTGCAGCTGGTGGAACTGTACTGCCAGATTCCTCAAGCTGGGTATCGTCATCCGAGCCTTCGAATTGTTGGGCATCCTCCTGGAGCATGTACCCAACACTGTGCTCAAAGAGTTCGGGGGACTCCTCAGGAGGACATGGTGGGTCTAGGGAAGGGGTGGCTGATGATGCTCTGTCAGTACCCTGAGCCTGGGTGAGAGAGGATGAGGAGGATGAGGAGGGCTTGGTCATCCATTCTACCAAGCCTTCAGCATGATGCGGCTCCACATGTCCAGCTGCCGAAAACAAAGACGCGCGTGTCCCATGGCCACGTGCTGATGACGATGCACGACCACGTCCACGTCCACGGCCACGTCCACTAGAAACAGAGCCTGCCTGCCCTGTGTTCTTGGCTCTGCACGCTCTGCCTCCCCTTGGCGGTCTTCCAGCCATTGTAGTCGGTAGTCCTGTGGGTGCTGCTGAGAAGAAAATATAGGAGCTCTGTGTGATGCCACTAACACACTAGAAGTCCTATGGGTGCTTCTGCAAAGAAAATAGAGGAGCTCTGTGTGATGCCACTAACACACTAGAAGTCCTGTGGGTGCTTATGCAAAGAAAATAGAGGAGCTCTGTGTGATGCCACTAACACACTAGAAGTCCTGTGGGTGCTGCTGAGAAGAATATATAGGAGCTCTGTGTGATGCCACTAACACACTAGAAGTCCTATGGGTGCTTCTGCAAAGAAAATAGAGGAGCTCTGTGTGATGCCACTAACACACTAGAAGTCCTGTGGGTGCTTCTGCAAAGAAAATAGAGGAGCTCTGTGTGATGCCACTAACACACTAGAAGTCCTGTGGGTGCTTATGCAAAGAAAATAGAGGAGCTCTGTGTGATGCCACTAACACACTAGAAGTCCTGTGGGTGCTTCTGCAAAGAAAATAGAGGAGCTCTGTGTGATGCCACTAACACACTAGAAGTCCTGTGGGTGCTTATGCAAAGAAAATAGAGGAGCTCTGTGTGATGCCACTAACACACTAGAAGTCCTGTGGGTGCTTATGCAAAGAAAATAGAGGAGCTCTGTGTGATGCCACTAACACACTAGAAGTCCTGTGGGTGCTTCTGCAAAGAAAATAGAGGAGCTCTGTGTGATGCCACTAACACACTAGAAGTCCTGTGGGTGCTTATGCAAAGAAAATAGAGGAGCTCTGTGTGATGCCACTAACACACTAGAAGTCCTGTGGGTGCTTCTGCAAAGAAAATAGAGGAGCTCTGTGTGATGCCACTAACACACTAGAAGTCCTGTGGGTGCTTATGCAAAGAAAATAGAGGAGCTCTGTGTGATGCCACTAACACACTAGAAGTCCTGTGGGTGCTTATGCAAAGAAAATAGAGGAGCTCTGTGTGATGCCACTAACACACTAGAAGTCCTGTGGGTGCTTCTGCAAAGAAAATAGAGGAGCTCTGTGTGATGCCACTAACACACTAGAAGTCCTGTGGGTGCTTATGCAAAGAAAATAGAGGAGCTCTGTGTGATGCCACTAACACACTAGAAGTCCTGTGGGTGCTGCTGAGAAGAATATATAGGAGCTCTGTGTGATGCCACTAACACACTAGAAGTCCTATGGGTGCTTCTGCAAAGAAAATAGAGGAGCTCTGTGTGATGCCACTAACACACTAGAACTCCTGTGGGTGCTTATGCAAAGAAAATAGAGGAGCTCTGTGTGATGCCACTAACACACTAGAAGTCCTGTGGGTGCTTCTGCAAAGAAAATAGAGGAGCTCTGTGTGATGCCACTAACACACTAGAAGTCCTGTGGGTGCTTATGCAAAGAAAATAGAGGAGCTCTGTGTGATGCCACTAACACACTAGAAGTCCTGTGGGTGCTGCTGAGAAGAATATATAGGAGCTCTGTGTGATGCCACTAACACACTAGAAGTCCTATGGGTGCTTCTGCAAAGAAAATAGAGGAGCTCTGTGTGATGGGACTAACACACTTCAAGTCCTATAGGTGCTTCTGGGAACAAAATATAGCTCTGTGTGTGTGATGGGACTAACACACTTCAAGTCCTATAGGTGCTTCTGGGAAGAAAATATAGCTCTGTGTGTGTGATGGGACTAACACACTTCAAGTCCTATAGGTGCTTCTGGGAAGAAAATATAGCTCTGTGTGTGTGATGGGACTAACACACTTCAAGTCCTATAGGTGCTTCTGGGAACAAAATATAGCTCTGTGTGTGTAATGGGACTAACACACTTCAAGTCCTATAGGTGCTTCTGGGAAGAAAATATAGCTCTGTGTGTGTAATGGGACTAACACACTTCAAGTCCTATAGGTGCTTCTGGGAAGAAAATATAGCTCTGTGTGTGTAATGGGACTAACACACTTCAAGTCCTATAGGTGCTTCTGGGAAGAAAATATAGCTCTGTGTGTGTAATGGGACTAACACACTTCAAGTCCTATAGGTGCTTCTGGGAACAAAATATAGCTCTGTGTGTGTAATGGGACTAACACACTTCAAGTCCTATAGGTGCTTCTGGGAAGAAAATATAGCTCTGTGTGTGTAATGGGACTAACACACTTCAAGTCCTATAGGTGCTTCTGGGAAGAAAATATAGCTCTGTGTGTGTAATGGGACTAACACACTTCAAGTCCTATAGGTGCTTCTGGGAACAAAATATAGCTCTGTGTGTGTGATGGGACTAACACACTTCAAGTCCTATAGGTGCTTCTGGGAACAAAATATAGCTCTGTGTGTGTGATGGGACTAACACACTTCAAGTCCTATAGGTGCTTCTGGGAAGAAAATATAGCTCTGTGTGTGTAATGGGACTAACACACTTCAAGTCCTATAGGTGCTTCTGGGAAGAAAATATAGCTCTGTGTGTGTAATGGGACTAACACACTTCAAGTCCTATAGGTGCTTCTGGGAAGAAAATATAGCTCTGTGTGTGTAATGGGACTAACACACTTCAAGTCCTATAGGTGCCTCTGGGAACAAAATATAGCTCTGTGTGTGTAATGGGACTAACACACTTCAAGTCCTATAGGTGCTTCTGGGAACAAAATATAGCTCTGTGTGTGTGATGGGACTAACACACTTCAAGTCCTATAGGTGCTTCTGGGAAGAAAATATAGCTCTGTGTGTGTAATGGGACTAACACACTTCAAGTCCTATAGGTGCTTCTGGGAAGAAAATATAGCTCTGTGTGTGTAATGGGACTAACACACTTCAAGTCCTATAGGTGCTTCTGGGAAGAAAATATAGCTCTGTGTGTGTAATGGGACTAACACACTTCAAGTCCTATAGGTGCCTCTGGGAACAAAATATAGCTCTGTGTGTGTAATGGGACTAACACACTTCAAGTCCTATAGGTGCTTCTGGGAACAAAATATAGCTCTGTGTGTGTAATGGGACTAACACACTTCAAGTCCTATAGGTGCTTCTGGGAACAAAATATAGCTCTGTGTGTGTGATGGGACTAACACACTTCAAGTCCTATAGGTGCTTCTGGGAAGAAAATATAGCTCTGTGTGTGTAATGGGACTAACACACTTCAAGTCCTATAGGTGCTTCTGGGAAGAAAATATAGCTCTGTGTGTGTAATGGGACTAACACACTTCAAGTCCTATAGGTGCTTCTGGGAAGAAAATATAGCTCTGTGTGTGTAATGGGACTAACACACTTCAAGTCCTATAGGTGCCTCTGGGAACAAAATATAGCTCTGTGTGTGTGATGGGACTAACACACTTCAAGTCCTATAGGTGCTTCTGGGAAGAAAATATAGCTCTGTGTGTGTAATGGGACTAACACACTTCAAGTCCTATAGGTGCCTCTGGGAACAAAATATAGCTGTGTGTGTGTGATGGGACTAACACACTTCAAGTCCTATAGGTGCTTCTGGGAACAAAATATAGCTCTGTGTGTGTGATGGGACTAACACACTTCAAGTCCTATAGGTGCTTCTGGGAACAAAATATAGCTCTGTGTGTGTAATGGGACTAACACACTTCAAGTCCTATAGGTGCCTCTGGGAACAAAATATAGGAGCTCTGCCTGCCTGCCACGAACACACTACAAGTCCTATAGGTGCTTCTGGTAACAAAATATAGGAGCTCTGCCTGCCTGCCACGAACACACTACAAGTCCTATAGGTGCTTCTGGTAACAAAATATAGGAGCTCTGCCTGCCTGCCACGAACACACTACAAGTCCTATAGGTGCTTCTGGTAACAAAATATAGGAGCTCTGCCTGCCTGCCACGAACACACTACAAGTCCTATAGGTGCTTCTGGTAACAAAATATAGGAGCTCTGCCTGCCTGCCACGAACACACTACAAGTCCTATAGGTGCTTCTGGTAACAAAATATAGTAGCTCTGCCTGCCTGCCACGAGCACACTACAAGCCCCTCTTTCTCAATCAATCTTTGTAACTGAATTACTGTGTTGAATTAACTGAAAATCTAACTCAATCTCTGTAAGTGAATCTCTCTAACTATCTAAATGCAGCAGAGTGTCACAGAATCAGCCTGCTCAATCTGCGCCGGAACAGCATGTGACCGGCGCAGACGGCGTGGCGGCGTTTTATAGGGGGGGGCGTGTACTACAGCCCCTGAGCTGTAATTGGCTACAGGCGTCCTGCCTGTAGCCAATTATGGCTCTTCGAGTTTCCGGGGCTGTGATTGGCCAAGCATGCGGGGTCACAGTGCATGCTTGGCCAATCATCAGCCAGCAATGCACTGCGTCGGCCGCGCCGGCCGCAATGCATTGCGGGGCCGCTCGCATCACACGAACGTGATGCGAGCGGCCAAAATAGTTCTGGGCTCGCCGAGCGAGCGAACGCCCGGTGCTCGATGCGAACGTGGGTTCGCATCGAGCACCGGGCCCATCCCTACTCACCACCACCAACAAGGTCTAACGCTAACTCGCCCATAAACTATAAAGCTTTTTCTGAAATGACACAAAAAATGTTAAGTGGTCAAGTTTAGGTATGAAAGTGCTTAGTATAGCTCTTCTATAAGAACTGTTCCCCTCTCCTTGTAGAAAGTGCTGGTTAATGAAGTCTGTAGTCAAGTGAAGAATCTTCCCACCTGCTGAGAAACCGATTAGGTGACATCTTCCATCGAAGAACTGTCATCTGCTTTCAAATCACTGGGAGGACGTCTTTGTGTAGAAAGCTAAGAATGGACACAGTTAATTCTACTATATCTACACTTCTATTTTAATGCAAATTTGTACTTGTTACATTTATGCCCTTAGACTTAATTCACAAAGCTTTAACACAAGGATGATGATCTCTATTCGTGACTGTAATTTTTTAATCTCTCTGGACTTAACTGAAAATAGCTGTCACTCATCTGGTACTTTGTGTTTCTGATGCAGGTAGAGGTGTCTGGTTGGGTTCGGCTGATCTTGTGTCCAGCGCCCAGCTCTCAAGATGGGCTCCCTGTTCCGCAGTGAAGAGATGGGCCTGACGCAGCTGATCCTACAGGTGGAGGCCGGGTACTGCTGCATCGCTGAACTGGGTGAGCTGGGCCTGGTGCAGTTCCGGGATGTAAGTATGCCCAGTCATTGGTAGATGTGAATAAATTATCTCCTTTCATGTTCCCTCATTGTCTCCCCAAGTATGTTTCTGTCATCCTGGTCAAATCCTGTCTGTCAGGAATTTGCATGCCCTTGTTTCACCATACAGTACCCCATGGCCCTGAGCACCCTCACTGGCACCAATACTACCAATACCAAGTCACCCAATGCCATACCATGGCCAAATATATTCCCATGGCCATAGAGCATAAGGAAGGTGACAACACTTTTCAGATCCTGCAATTCTAGACTGCTAAATAGCAAATCAGTGATTTCTCTAGAATATATACTGCTATATACCACTCAGCAACACTCTGCTATAATTTATAGAAGTGGAACTTGTCTGCATAAATCAATCTAGGAAACTAGACCTCCCTAGACTCCCATTTTTACTTTCTATAAAATTACAGTGAACAGTCTGAGTGATCACTATGTTGTTGTATGTTATCCTTAACACTTCCTGTCGTCTTGCAGCTAAATGCATCGGTGAATAATTTCCAGAGGCGGTTTGTGAATGAAGTGCGCAGATGTGAGGGGATGGAGAGAATCCTGCGTGAGTATCCAACCATCTCACCATTGGGGATATCAGATAGTGCAAGTCTGTGCAGACTGTGCTGGTACGCAGGGGCCCAGGAAAGCAAAGAGGGACCCAGCAATTTCTTCACATACATTTACCATATTCCAACAAATGGAAAAACATTATTTTTTTCAGATTTTTCCCTCACTTTCTATCTGTTGAAAGAGGAAATAACGGAGCCCTGTATAGCGCTAGAGTGTTACAGCAATTATAATCTTTCCCTACGCTGTCTAATACTAAAGAAACAGGTTTAGGCTATACACCAAGTTCTCACATTTTTTTAAATCTTGCCTAGGCCCCTCAATACAGTCAGCAGTGTCAACCTCCCCTTTCCTCCCTACTTAGCTCCTCCAATGGCTGTAGCCTCCTGCAGAAAAGCCTCTCTTATGCCAACATGCTGCTAAGCAGGTCCTTTTATCTTTGTGTGGAAGCAGTGGTCTCTCTGCAGAGGTCCACCAAGCCTAAGGCCAGAGCTAGTGTTATCCAATCAGAGGGGAGCATGAGCTTTGCTGATTAATGGGGCTATAGTTCTGATTCAGCATTCAGCAGGGGATATGTTGGAGCTTTGCAGGGAGGCCACTGCTTCCATGCAGAGAAAAAAGGATCCTTGTCTGCATCGTGCTGACAGGAGACAGGCTGTTCTACTCAGGCTATGGCTGCTTTATCCTGATGCGCTTGAATGTGTTTAGATGATTTAAAAATGAGCATTTCATTGGACTTTAAGTAGACTACAGTGTATTTCATTGAATCGAAATCCCCCCATACCTCATCTTCAATTAACTTGCAGGTTTCCTGGAGTGTGAAATGCAGAATGACAAGATTGTAATCCCAACCCCAGAGAAGCCCCCGCAGACCCCTCTGCCCCGAGAGATGATAGACCTGGAGGTAAGTGACAATGAGGCGAGGTAGGTGGAGGGTGTAGCATTGTACGTCTCTTTGGGGTCTATCTCACTCTGGGGATGAAGGAGGGTCTTCAGTGGTATGAGGCACTAACCATCTCTGCACCCCCCACACCAGACCGTTCTGGAGAAGCTGGAGGGGGAGCTGCAAGAGGTGAACCGAAACCAGCAAACCCTGAAACAGAACTTCCTGGAGCTGACGGAACTCAAACATCTCTTAAAGAAGACCCAGGATTTCTTTGAGGTAAGATTTCCAAGCATATTACTGATCCAATACGTGTGCCATGTAAAGCCGGGGTCCTGGGTTTAGTCCCTGGCAGGTATACAGTCTGCATGGTCTCTGTATGTTATCTCTGTGTTTGCTCCACTTCCTTTTACAGTGCAATAGCTGACTATGGATTGTGTGTGACCATGGTGGGCCATTGCAATCCTCTCTAGCAGACACCGATGTGACCTCTTTTATATACTTTGTTAAGTGCACAGGACTTGCTTGTTTCAGCAACTGTCAAGGTCACCGACAGTTAAGAGACGAGGTTTGCTATGCTAGAGTTGTTAATGGAAGAGGGAAGTTTGGCCACACGGTTTACACAACACAAAGTTGAGTTTATTCAACAAACCAGAAAATGACCTTTAGAAGACAACGTGACTGAAGACATTGTTTTCAACAAACAGGCTTTGCACTAATTAAAGAGGAGGTCCACCTGAATATTTTTTTTTTTTTAAAGTCAGCAGCTACAAATACTGCAGCTGCTGACTTTTAATAAATAGACACTTACCTGTTCCAGGTTCCATCAATGTCGGCAGAAGATGACGAGCGATTGCTCGTCTCTCGGCTGCCCCCGCCGCCATCCTCTGTCAGGGAATCAGGAAGTGAAGCTTGCGGCTTCACTGCCCGGTTCCCTACTGCGCATGCGCTAGTCGCGCTGCGCGTCTTTATTGGTCCCCATTGTGTCCTGGGAACTGTGTGTTTCCCAAGACACAATGGGGCATCTTCGGATATGGTCGGCTAGCTAGTCCCAGAAGTGGGTGCAGATACCTGTATTATACCAGTATCTGCACCCCCCTCCCCCCTGAAAGGTGCTAATTATGGCACCGGAGGGGGGAGGAATCCGATAAGCGGAAGTTCCACTTTAGGGTGGAGCTCCGCTTTAAATGAAAAAAATAAGAAGCGCTGCTCAATCAGTTGCTCATTGTTCCCTTGTCTATGGAACAAATCTTTCAAGGTCCTGTTCTGGTGACAACTCTACAATCCCTATCAGTCCTGGTGACAAGAGTGATCAGGATAAACAGAGGGGCTGAATCTCCCCAGCGAAGAAACAGACAGCAGTAAGGCCTGGTTTACACCTATGCATTTTGTAGTGCGTTTTCAGTTCTGCAGAAAGACACTACAGTCCATTTAACATGGTTTCCTATGTATGTAGTTCACATCTGTGCATTTTTATGGAAAGAGCCAGGTACTTCTTTCTGGTTTTTGGTTCCATAGACTTCAATGGATCAAAAGTGTGTATTGAAAAATGCATAATGCACCTGCAACCTGCATAGGTGTGAATCAGGCCTTAAAACCTAGATACATGCATAAGAGGCACAGGATCTCCTATTTATTTTCTTGTTAATTTTTTTTATATTTTTTTTTTAATTTTGTCTTTTAGCAGAGAATACAGAACATATGACAATGAGATACCTTCCTATTCAAAAGTTCACCAACATTAGCAATGAAAGTGCATACAGATTTCCTATTTTTGACCCATTATATATACTCTATTTTGATCCAATATTCAAAATAAATGTTTATTAGCCAAGCTGAGTTAATTTGGTAAGGCTGCTCACATACACCAGAATACCCCCAACAAAAGGGGGGTCCTGAAGGAAGTCCAAATTTGTAGAAAATAGTACTAACAATACACCAGGGATCAGAAAGTCCAAATAAAGTTTTTTAAAATAAATAATTGATGGAAAAAAAAAGCCAATGCGTATTGGGGGTTCAGACACTCATTCTCCATTAGGGTTTATGTATTATATTACCTCAGAACTAACTGGAGTCAATAGGATATTGAGCAAATTATGTAACTGTGGGAGTGTTGGAAATGCATTGGTTTTCCTTTTCTATTAGTTATTTAACAAAAAAAAATTCTGGACTTTATGATGACCGGTAGGGTGCCCTGCCCTAAAAACCTAGCAGGCGTTTTAACACAACCCTATTCCATCCAAAACAAAAAAAGTTTGGTTTACATACACTTTAAAGAGGAGCTCCAGTCTGTTAAAAAAAAAACAATTAAAAATCAGCAGCTATAGCATTTGTAGCTGCTGATTTTTAATTGTTTTTTTTTGACCTTTAGGACACTTACCTGTCCAGCGATCCCGCAATGTTGGCACCCGAGCCAATTTAGGAGGTCCACCCTTAAATAAAAAATTGCATTAACATTCTCAAAAAAATCTCTAAAAAACATTTGAAAAAAAATAATGTTTTTTACTTACCAGAAACGCGTGTTGCTAGGTAGTCTTCCTAATCTGCCTCTTCCTATTCCGCAGCGATCTTCGGTTACTTCCTCCTCTTCGGCGAGCTGCCCCGTTGTCTTCTGGGACATGTGTGTGTCCCAGAAAACAACAGGGCCATTCACAAAGCGCTGCGCGACTCGCGCATGCGCAGTAGGAAAGGGCAGTGAAGCCACAAGGCTCTAATGTCTGTTTCCCTTAGTTAGGATGGCGGCGTGGGCACCCGATCCGATGGACGGATCGGCCTCGGGTGGGCGACATTGCGGGCTCGCTGGACAGGTAAGTGTCCTTATTAAAAGTGACCTTGAGAAATCCCCAAAATAGCTTATCCAGAACCACCACAGCATGAAAATTTAAACTGAGATATTGAAATGTAGCAAACAATAAGGGTAATTTTTATGAAGCAAATGGAAGAGTTGGACCCAGCAGTTAATCCAACTGAGGAAAACCTAATTGCTGGCACTAATGTTTGTAAAACATCCTTTAATACAAATTGAAAGTTTCCATGAGGCTCTACTTTCCATTGTCATTCTCGATTATAATGTTCTTTGCAGGCAGAAGTCAATTTACCAGATGATTTCTTCAACGAAGACACCAGCAGCCTTTTGGAGCTCCGAACCATCCCTACCGCAGCTGCTGCTGGGAAACTTGGGTGAGTTTGGGTACCTGAGGGACCTTGCTGGCTTCTTCATCATTAGTTAGCATTTTCTGAAATACTGGTCAGGCCCACCAACTTTCTGAATGACGGGTACAGAGTGCTTTCACATTTATGAAGTGTTAATGCAGTCATAGATGATCAGTCACCCTTTATGGAGGCTGATGAGTCACAGCAAGGGAGGTTTTTAGTTGGGTTAGCCTGTTGTGATTTACCAGTTCCGCTCCATGGGTGCATTTTAGCATGTGGAGTAAAGACGCTGTGTATTTCTGGTGGCTGGGATGTCCTGGGGTTGCATACAGCCACCCATAGACAGGAATAAGTGAAAGCACCTTAGGTTACTTGCATATGGTACTGATGTTTGAACATCAGTATTCCTGGCCAAAATTTCTTGCCTTTTATTTTGTATTTGCACACATTTGTGCATGTATTTGCGCATACAGACGTACACAAGTAAAATAAATTCTAGCTCTCAGAATGGAATTTAAACCTCTTCAAAATACAATGTTATGTGCGTACATGCGCGTAATTGCGTGCCCATGCGTGTACATGCACAAAATACTATATAATATTTAGACATTAATGGCTGTGTGTTGAGTTATTTTGAGGGGACAGCAAATTTACACTGTTATACAAGCTGTACACTCACTACTTTACATTGTAGAAAAGTGTAATTTCTTCAGTGTTGTCACATGAAAAGATAGAATAAAATGTTTACAAAAATGTGAGGGGTGTACTCACTTTTTTGAGAGGTGTACTCACTTTTGAGATACTGTATATGTATATATAAATATATGTGTATATACTGTGTATATGTGTATATATATATATATATACACACACAGTATATATATCTGATCTTGACAAAAGTTGTCGTCCTTGCTCTCAACAACAACACTGTTGAGAGCAAGGAAAGCTGAGTTTGTAATATCACCTTTCTTTTCTCTGTCCTCTGTAAATAGTTTAAATTGTATCTATATAAGATAAAGGACAACTTTGTGTCCAGAAAGGTGACACCACCAGGTGTGGGCCTTATGAATTCATCAATGGGGGATTAAAACGTTTCTTGGGGAATCCAATAGACAATCTCGGTGTGTGTTCCTTTCTCTTGTCAATGGCTCTCTTGTCTCAGGTTCACCGCCGGGGTGATCGGGAGGGAGAGGATGGCCGCCTTTGAGAGACTGCTGTGGAGGGTCTGCAGGGGGAATATTTACCTGAAATATAGTGAGCTGGACACCACGCTGGAGGACCCGGTCACTGTAAGGAGCAGAATAATACTATACCTCATCTGTCCATTATTTGCCACTCTGGGCTCTCACCTAAGGGCAGACATAAGTTACAATGGAAATAAGCAATTTGCAGCTGAACATTAATAATTTCACATGTAAAATGTTATCTATCATGGCACCACCACCACATGGCATCATCTGGCACCACTGCTTGTAATTTTAATGAGTTTTAGTGAGAGTATGGCCACCCAAGCACCTTTACTGTGTTAGTGAACAATTGTAATGATCATGTGACATTATCACAGTTCCAACTTCTGACTGATCACATGGTAACATCACACTTGCTTTGACTACCGTAGCTCTGAGTGATCACATGACACCATATCTTGCCATAATTCACTTCATTGGCTCTGAATGATCACATGACACCAGTGCACGCCCATCCTTTTCCACTTTTGTTATTAATGATCACATGATATCATTAAAGTAGCATTAAACATTCAACATGTTTAGCGTAATCCAGTGATGGTGAACCTTGGCACCCCAGATGTTTTGGAATTACATTTCCCATGATGCTCAACTACACTGCAGAGTGCATTAACATCATGGTAAATGTAGTTCCAAAATATCTGGGGTGCCAAGGTTTGCCATCACTGGAATCCATTGAACACAATAAAATAAACATTCCCCAGTATTTGGTAATATTCTTACCCCAGCGCTTGCAGTTTACAACTTTCATTGCTGCCAGATCCTGTTCTCTCAGTGCTGCTTTCCTGAACTTCTGGTCTTCACAGGAAAGAGTTATAACAGTGGACAGTGCAGTCTTCAGCCAATCTGTTACCTGGAGAAAGGAGGGGGGAGGCCATTCTCGGCTATGGGGCTGATAATGACCGTGGCTGCTTCTTTAGCTCCTCTACTGTATCATGAATCACATATTACAATTTTCTTTTACACTTTTTCAGAAAGAAGAGGTAAAGAAAAATGTTTTCATCATCTTCTACCAGGGAGAACAGCTCAAACAGAAAATAAAGAAGATTTGTGATGGGTAAGTGGTAATCCCCCCGAACCAGTGTTCAGAGCTCCACCTAGTGGTGGTTTTAACTATGACTGGAAATTAGTGCACATTTGAGATGATTAATACGCTTGAGGTAATTGTAGCCATATTAGTGCAATTGCGTCAGAGACAATTTAGTACTGAATACAAACCCAACATTTTGTGTTGCCTGTCACCCCAGTGCATATACAAAAATAGACAATAGATTTTAAATAGCAGAACCTTTTCCAGCATGACTCTGTGAGGACAGCAAGGGCAAGGTGAAGGGATAAAGGCTTTGTTTGCAAACTTGCTTGATTTTCACAAGTATACTAAACCTGATAAGGTGTCTCGTTATATCATTTAGCCCTGATTTACATCAGTGAAGCTTTGAAATTATGTTCAGTGGGATTTCAAAGCCGCAGATTAGTGCGATTTGGAGCTCCAATTTCATTGTGCCTTGCAAATTCTTTTAAAGTAGTATTAATATGTTGTCATGTTATAACCAAAAACTTAAATGTATTTTATTGGGATTTAATGTGATAGACCAACACAAAGTGGCACATAATTGTGAAGTGGAAGGAAAGTGATAAATGGTTTCCAATTTTTTTTATAAATAAATATGTGAAAAGTGTGGGGGGCATTTGTATTCAGCCCCCCCCCCCCCCCCTGAGTCAATACTTTGTAGAACCACTTTCCACTGCAATTACAACTGCAAGTCTTTTTGGGAATGTCTCTACCAGCTTTGCACATCTAAAGAGTGATATTTTTGCCCATTCTTCTTTGCAAAATAGCTCAAGCTCTGTCAGATTGGATGGAGAACGTCTGTGAACAGCAATTTTCAAGTCTTGCCACAGATTCTCAATTGTATTTAGGTCTGGACTTTGACTGGTCCATTGTACACATGAATATACTTTGATCTAAACCATTCCATTGTAGCTCTGGCTGTATGTTTATGGTCGTTGTCCTGTTGGAAGGTGAACCTCCACCCCAGTCTCATGTCTTTTTCAGACTCTAACAGGTTTTCTTCTAAGATTGCCCTGTATTTGGCTCCATCCATCTTCCCATCAACTCTGACCAGCTTCCCTGTCCCTGCTGAGGAAAAGCATTCCCATAATATAATGCTGCCACCACCATGTTTCACGGTGAGGCTGGTGTGTTCAGGGTGCAGTGTTAGTTTTCCACCACACATAGCATTTTGCTTTTAGACCAAAAAGTTAAATTGTGGTCTCATCTGACCAGAGCACCTTCTTCCACATGTTTGCTGTGTCCCCCACATGGCTTCTTGCAAACAGGGCTTCTTGTGGCTTTCTTTCAACAATGGCTTTCTTCTTGCTACTCTACCATAAAGGCCAGATTTGTGGATGGCATGACTATAGTTGTCCTGTGGACAGATTCACCCACCTGAGCTGTGGATCCCTGCAGCTCCTCCAGAGTTACCATGGGCCTTTTGGCTGCTTCTCTGATTAATGTTCTCCTTGCCTGGCCTGTCAGTTTAGGTGGACTGCCTTGTCCTGGTAGGTTTGCAGTTGTGCCATACTCTTTCCATTTTCAGATGATGGATTGAACAGTGCTCCATGAGACATTCAAAGCTTGGGATATTTTTTAAAACCTAACACTGTTTAAACTTCTCCACAACTTTATCCCTGACCTGTCTGGTGTGTTCCTTGGCCTTCATGATGCTGTTTGTTCACCAAGGTTCTCTAACAAACCTCTGAGGGCTTCCCAGAACAGCTGTATTTATACTGAGATTAAATTACATACAGGTGGACTCTATTTACTATAAATAGGTTACTTCTGAAGGCAAACGGTTTCACTAGATTTTAGTTAGGGGTATCAGAGTAAAAGGGCTAAATACAAATGCACGCTGCACTTTTCAGATATTTATTTAAACAACATTTTGAAAACCATTGATCATTTTCTTTCCACTTCACAATTATGTCCCACTTTGTGCCACCCACCCACTTGTGACACTAGCAAATCAATATTTACTATTGTCTTGCGGCTTCTCCTCCCGGATTGGGTTGGCCGGGAGGAGAAGCCAAGGAAGCCGCTGAGGGGCTGAGTGCGGGGGGACTGTGGAGGGCTGAGTGAGGGGAGACCATGGAGGGGTGAGGGCGGACCTAGGGTGGATTGTTTGCCGCCCCCGTCAAAAAGTTTAGCACCAGCCGCCACTGAACTTGAGTAACCAGCACAGAGCCCTAAAGTCAACCCTACTGAGCATATTTGGAGGGAGTTGGAACACTGGTGGCGAGGCAGACTTTCTCATCCAATATCAGCCCTGGACCTCACAAATAGGCACACATTCTCACAGACAGAAGGGTGGAGGCTGTTATAGCAAACCTTGGAAAGAAACCTTGGGAATCCATCTCCCCATCCCTAAGGACCCTCCATTGGCTCAAGGTAAAAGACAGGATCACATTCAAGACCCTCTGCCTCACCCACAAATGTACACAAGGAAAGGCTCCTTAATACCTTTGTGAGAAAATAGAAAAATACATACCTAATCACAGCCTTCGATCGACAACCCAAAACCGCCTTCTCATCCCCAAAGCCCGCTACAAATCGAAGGGAGAACGAAGATTCGCAGTACAGGGACCTCGGCTATGGAATGCTCTACCAAACAACATCTGCTTAGAAGAAAACCATCAGGCCTTCAGGAAAAAACTCAAGACCCACCTCTTCTAAATATTGCATGACAACAGGAGCAGTCAAGTGCCTTGAGACGATTCAGTTCGCATTTGTAGCGCTATACAAATCATTCATTTATTCAGAAAAGAGCTAATCCATATTAATGGCCATGGTTTTGGAATGGGATGTCCAATAAGATCATAAAAGTGTGATGTTCAGGTGTCCGAAGACGTTTGGCCATATAGTATATTTTGGATGAACTGAGGCTGTGTGCTGTTGTTACCATATCCTAAGCAATCTCCCAGTAATCGGTATCTGTCACAGAATACACTGCAGACATCTGTAATGTAGCTTTCTAATATGTAACCAGTCTATCTGTATGTGATCCTTCCCGATGTAACTTTCCTGTTCTGTACAGTTTCAAAGCCACAGTCTATCCTTGCCCAGAGACCGCCAGTGAGCGAAGAGACATGGCAGCTGATGTAAATACTAGGATTGAAGATTTAAATGCGGTAAGTGAGCAGTAGAGATCCCACATCTCTGAATGATGAGACTTGTTTCCATAGGTGTCCGCAGCCTATTGCATTGGGGTGTGCACCCCAAATGTATTAAAACACGGACGGTGTTAGTAGGGCAGTGGATGGTGTCAGTCATTTTTTAATTTTTATTATTTTTTTTATTATTTAAAAAATAATAATTTAGGAGCCCCTTTGGGGGGGGCTCCTGAATTATTATTTTTTAAATAATAAAAAAAATAATAATAAAGATAAAAAATTACTGACACTGTCCACTGCCCTACTGACATATCAGCAGGGTAAATCTGCACCGCACAGGGTGAATAGGGTGTGCTCAGGCACACTCGGCACACCCCCTGCACACGTCTATGCTTGTTTCTATGTTTCTATGACTTATTACATAGTCAACCGACACTATCTTTTACAAAAGAATTACTAAGTACTAAAGGTTTAACAAAAAATGTCATATTTGTAGAACACATTATTAGCATTTAATGCAAAGAAATATTTTCGGGAAAAAACTATTAATATGCTCCTTATTTATATTGTTTATAATAAAACATTTTACTTAAAGCGGAGTTCCACCCTAAAGTGGAACTTCCGCTTATCGGATTCCTGTATACAGGTATCTGCACCCACATCCATGACGAATTATCCGGGGCTGCCCCGCCCCTATCCGGAGATAGGTTGTGTCTTGGGAAACACAGTTCCCAGGACACAGCGGGGACCAATAGAGGCGCGCAGCGCGACTCGCGCATGCGTAGTAGGGAACCGGGCAGTGAAGACGTTGCATCTTCACTTCCTGATTCCCTGACAGAGGATGGCGGCGGGGCAGCGAGAGACGAGCGATCTCTCGTCACATTCTGCCTACACCGCTGGAACCAGGAACAGGTAAGTGTCCATTTATTAAAAGTCAGCAGCTGCAGTATTTGTAGCTGCTGACTTTTAATATTTTTTGTGCGGGTGCAGCTCCGCTTTAATATTTGATTTTTGTTGTGGTTTTAGATGTGTTTTGTGGTTATCTTCTCATCCCAGCATGTCAGTACATTCTCATGCCATCTCCTTGCAGGTCATCACCCAAACCGAATCTCATCGCCAGCGTGTCCTGCTGGAAGCAGCCCAGAATCTCAGCAAATGGACTGTTAAAGTGAAGAAAATGAAGGCAGTGTATCATGTACTAAACCTGTGCAACATTGACGTTACCCAGCAGTGTGTCATCGCTGAAATCTGGTGCCCTGTAACTGACAAGGAGCGCATCAAACGGTCATTGAACCTTGGCATGGTGAGTGTACATGGGTATATTTATTCATGTAAGATATAACTTATATCTGGCATGCAGTGATGTCACTCCTCTCCTATACTGTATAACATAACTCTGCAGACTCTGATGTAAGGGTTGCTCTGAGAATCCTGATTATAGGGGAATGCTGGAAACTCTGATGTAAATGGGGGCTCTGGTTAGCAGAGACCCCCTGATATCACACTTCCCCTTTACACCAGAGTCTACAGCATTCTTTCTCTTTTCAAAAATTTTATTGGTAACAAAAAAGAACGGTACATAAAAAATTAACAGTTTAGCTATTAAAGTAAGTGCATACAGCGTTTTCAACAGTGTACGTAAGGATGACAAAGTAGTGGAAGGGAATGGTTAATCCAAGGTTGCCAAATCTTCAGGTGTTTGGGGATTGTGTCTAAGATAGTGGCTTCAATTTTGCTATGGATCAACGCTTGGGTGACCCTGTTTTTAGTTTCAGCTATATGGAGAGTAGGGGTTTTCCAGGCTTTTGCAATGGTTTGCTTGGCAGCTGTAGTAAGTTGCAAAATGAGCCGGGTTTGCGCTTTAGTAAGGTGATTTGGGAGGAGATTGAGAAGGGCTAGGGAGGGGTCTGGGGGGAGTACATCCTGGATTAATGTAGAGATCATCTGAAATATTATTGCCCAGAAGCTCTTCATCACAGGACATGTCCACCATATATGGATATGAGTGCCTCGTTCACCGCAGTTTCTGAAGCAGTTCGGGGAGTATGATGGGAGGAACTTGGCGATCCTGACCGGGACCAGATACCACCGCATCAGGACTTTGTAGCTGGCTTCGAGTGCAAGAATATTTTGGGATGATATTTTGGTATTGGACCAAATGGTGGACCATTCATCTGGAGGCACATCTATAGAGAGGTCATTGGACCATTGTTGGGCATAGGGTGGGAGAGCACCTGGGGCAGAAGTGAGGAAAGAGTAAAAGTCAGATATAATTCCTGGAGCATGTGGGTCCGAGTCGCACACCTTCTCAAATATAGAAAGGGGGCCTAGTACGAAGCCAGACCCTAAGAGTGACTGTAGGAAGTGACTCACTTGGAGGTAGCGGAAACATTCCCTATTGGGGAGTTGTGCTGTAGATTGTAGGGAGGCAAATGATTTTATGGTGTTCCCTTTTATTAAGTCACATATACGACTCAGGCCCAAATGCTTCCAGATTTGGAAAGAGGACGGTTCAGAAGAGGCTGGGTAAAATTGGGGATGATCAAGGAAGGAGAGAAGTGGGGTATGGGGAGAAGTTAATGCGGAGGAGGTTCGTAGCCTATCCCAGAGTCTTAAAGAGTGAAGGGTCACAGGATTGGTTATGGGCCCCCGTAGTGGGGCTGGTAACCATAAGATATTGGAGATAAGGGTAGGGTGTAGTTCAATTGCCTCCAGGCTCACCCAAATCGGGATCTCGTCTTTGGCATGGTATAGCGTAATTTGCGCTAGCTGGGCCGCATGGTAATATTTAAGGAAATTCGGTACCCCCAAACCACCAGAGGACTTGTTGCGGAGTAAAACTTTTCTGGAGACCCTGGGTCTCGTGGAGCCCCATATATATTTGAACACTCGGCTCTGAATGATTCTGTGAAAATAGGGGGGTACCAGAACAGGGAGTACTCTGTATAGGTATAGTAGCTTGGGGAGTAACGACATTTTGGCCGCAGCTATGCGGCCCAACCAGGAAATACAAAGCGGGCGCCATGCATTGAGAAGAGAGGTAAGGTGGGATAGCATGGGGAGGTAATTTTTGTGAAATAGATCTGATGGGTTAGAGGTGAGCTTTATACCTAAGTAAGGTAGGGATGTAGTGGACCATTGGAAGGAGAAGTTATTTTGGAGTAGGGAGAGAGTGGATGCTGGCAGGGATACATTCAGGGCTTTAGATTTGGACTGGTTAACTTCTAAACCAGAGACCTGAGCGAATTTGTCTAGGAGTTGCAAGAGATTTGGCAATGTAGTATGGGGTGAGGTGACAAATAATAAGGCGTCATCGGCAAATAAGCAGAGTTTGTGAGTGACTGAGGCAATCTCTAGGCCTTGAATATTGGGGTTTGTTCTAATCAGTTCAGCTAGGGGTTCAATTGCCAGGGCAAAAATTAAGGGGGAGAGGGGGCAACCCTGTCTAGTCCCTCTCTGGATTGGGAAGCTTTCTGAGGAAAACCCTGAGTATTTCACAAAAGCTTGGGGGTTCGTGTAAAGAGCTTGAATCCACTGGAGAAAGTGGGGGCCAAAGCCCCAGCGCTTCAGGATAAAGTCCAGGTAGGACCAGGAGACGGTGTCAAAAGCTTTTCTAATATCGAGCGACAGGAGATGCATGGGTATGTTACGTGATTTCGCTAGGTGTTGCAAGAGGATGACACGTCTAATATTGTCGCCGGCCTGTCGCCTGGGAATGAACCCCACTTGGTCCTTGTGGATCAGTTTGCCTATAATCGGGTTGAGTCGAAGTGCTAGGATTTTTGCCAGGATCTTTATATCTACGTTTAGTAGAGCGATAGGTCTGTAGTTGGACCAAAGCGTGTCGTCTGTATTGGGCTTGGGTATCATAGAAATAATGGCCGTAAGGGTGTCCCTGCCAAAGGATTGTTGGTGCAGGAGGGCATTAAAAGATTTAACAAGGAGAGGGGCCAGGATGTCCGCAAATTTTTTGTAGTAGTTACTAGGTAAGCCATCCGGGCCAGGGCGCTTATTAGGTTTTAAGGTTTTGATGGCCGCTAGGACCTCGGTGATCGTGATTTGGGTATCCATGGACTCCCTATTGGAGTCTGAGAGTTGGGGTATTGGAAGGTTGCAGAATAGTGCTTCTGCTTGGTGTACTGGGAATGTGTTGTTGCTTTCATATAACTTGGCAAGTCTATTGCGGAATTCAGTGAGAATTTTAAGGGGATTGCTGGTATGAGCGTCATTCGCTATTTTGAGTCTGATTGGTTTGTGGAGCCTGTCTGGTCGCCGAAGCCGTAGGGCCATAAATGTGTCAGGTTTATTGGCTTTGGAATAGATCGTGTGGTTGGAGCTACGAATTGCTTTATCTGCGGATTCAGCAAGTAGGAGGTCTAATTCGAGTCTAGTTTTTTCTAGGGATAGTTTGTTTTCTTCAGTAGGGGAGGCCTGGAATTGTAGAAATTGTTGGTGGAAGGACAGCTCTAATTGTTGTAGTTTCAGCCTTCTATCTCTTTTGAGGTGGGTGGCTACAGATATGCATTTGCCCCTGACGACAGGCTTGTGAGCCTCCCAGAGCAGGATCGGGGAGATTTCGGGGGTGGAGTTGTGTTGAAGGTATTCTCTAAGGGCTATTTGAATATCGAAGCAATAGGATTGGTTAGTAAGGTGTGATTCATTCAAACACCAGGATCTACCTGTGGGTCGGGGGACTAGTGAGGAAATCGTGGTGATGACTGCACAGTGGTCGGACCAAGGGATCGGGGAGATAACGGAGTTCTGCACTATCGGGAAAGAAGATGTGGGAATAAATATGTGGTCTATCCTAGAGAAGGATTTGTGAGGGAAAGAGTAAAACGTGTAATTTTTCTTCAGTGGGTTGCACTCTCGCCATGTATCTATAAGGGAGGCTTCCTGGAGTAGTTTGCGGAACTGGATTGAGAGGGTATGGTGTTCTGGGGCATACGGAGATTTATCCAGATGTGGAAGAAGTGTTAGGTTAGAATCACCACACATAAGTAGGGTGCCTCTACAGTGTTGTTTAATAACCTGTAGAAGGTGCGAGAAGAAGGGGATAGGGTTGGTATTTGGTGCGTAGTAGGACACTATAGTGGTTTCAACGTCTTGTAATAGGCCTACTAGGATAATGTAGCGTCCTTCAGGGTCCTTTATTTCGGCTGAGGGAATAAAAGGGAGGGCGTGGTGGAAAGCAAGTAGAACCCCTCTGTGCTTAGTAGTTGCGGAGGCGGTATAGACTTGAGGGTAACGGGAGCTAAAATATTTGGGGGTATGTTTAGCTGCAAAATGTGTTTCCTGGAGTGCAACTATATTAGCTTTAAGGGATGCAAAGTTTTGGAACGCTTTCACTCTTTTGTTAGGGGAATTAAGACCCTTAACATTAAGGGAGAGGATATTTAGAGGAGCCATGGTAATGGCGGGGTAGAGTTATCATGGTTTGGTAGGTTATGTGTGTGTGCCGACCGACAGAGCAGGAGGGGGAAAAAGGTGGAGGAGGGAGAAAAGAGAGAAATGAAGAGGGGAGAGGAGGAGAGGGTGTGTTGCGCAGGGCACACCATTTGTAGGCAATAGAGTAGTGGGCCGAACAGAATGCCCAACTAAGGGGTGCACAGACCTTGCAACTAAAACCAGTCACAGGGTGGGCGCACAGTAAGGGGGTAAGCAGTGACTGCTCCCCACCGCCAATGGGAGATAATAGTAATAACAGCAGAACTGGTTGTAAACAATAAACAGGGTATAGAGTGCGGAGACCTTTAGACCTTGTGATCTATAAAATACACTTAACATTCAATGTTTGAGCGAGGGTGATTTTAAGAGGGGAATAGGGGAGGAAGGAAAAGGGGGAGAGGAAGGAAAAAGGGGGGGAGGAAGGGGGGGTGGGGGGGTAGGGCGAGAGAAGAAAAAAAAAAAAAAAAAAAAAAAAAAATTTTTAAATAAAAAAAAAAACCCCAGGGGGGAGGGAAAGGAGGGCAAGGGAGGGGTAGGAGGGGGAAGGGGAGGGGGGGGGCGGCGGGGGGGGAGGTGGGTGGAGGGGTGAGGGAGGCGGAGATGGGAGAGGGAATGGGGGGGGGTGAAGGGGGTGAGGGGGAAGAGGTCGCGGGGGGGGGGGGGAAGAGGGAGGTAGGGGGGGGGAAGGTAGGGGGGGAGGTAAAAAGGGGGGGGGAAGGAAGGGGAAGAGGGGTGCAAGGCTAGACGTAATGCATAGGAACCATCATGAAGCACAGACATTTAACACTTTGAACAACAGGATTAGTAAGCAGTGCAGCAGTGGTTGTCCGGGTCAGCAGAGCGATGCGGAGCCGGACAAATAGGCTGAGGTAAAAAATCTAGGAATCATCAGTTCAGTGTCAAGGGAAACAAAAAATTGAAAAAAAAAATAACCAGGAAAAAATTAAGGATTAAAAGAAGGGGGGGGGGATGGGGAATTATATCATAGGATTGAGGGCCGTCTGAGCCATTATGACTCAGTTGTAGAAAAGCAGTTCCTTGGGCAGGGGAAAAAAGAAAAAGTACATACCGGGTGGATGTCCCCTCAGGTCTCGGTTCGAGTGTCTCGGGGTGAAACGGAGGGCCTAAACGCTCGGATTAGGCTACCGAGGACCTGGTGTCAGGAAGGGAGACATGCAAAGAAGGTAGGTTAAACCAGCAAGAAAAAAGAGAAACCTCATCAGGGTCAGCGAGGCGGGCGGGCTCTTGGGCTGGAGAAGTTCTCATCGGGTGGCCGTGAGGGGGTCCCTCTGCGGATCGAAGAAGGCGTCGGTTGATGCCGGTTCGGTGTGGCTGAGTATGGGTGCGCGGCTGACCGCGCTGGCGTGCGGGGGAGATTGAGATCCGACCGATTCTCTGGCGTTGCTAGACGGAGTGACTCCAGAAGGCGCTGCAGGGATTCCGGGGATGTGCAGGTATGCTGTTGGCCTTGGTAGCTGAATTGTAGGGCGAAAGGGAATCGCCATGTATACTTGATTTGGTGCTGCATGAGTACCTGGAGTTGTGGTTTCATGGCTCTGCGCTTGGCGATTGTTAGGGGCGCCAGATCAGAGAAAAGCTGGTAAGAGTGGCCCTGAAACAGTAATGCCTCTTTGTTGCGAGCAGCAGTAAGGAGCTGCTCTTTAGTACGGAAGAAGTGGAGCTTTACTATGATGTCTCGTGGCGGGCCATCACTCTGACGGCGGGTCAGGGCTCTGTGGACGCGGTCAAACTCTAGGCGTTCGATAGGGATTGATGGGGCGAGCTCTTGAAACAGGGCCGTGGTGAATGATTGCACATCGTCTATTAGTTCGGGAATTCCCCTGAGCCTGAGGTTGGACCTACGGGACCTGTTCTCGGCGTCCTCGAGGCGGGATAGGAGGGTAGCGTTTTCCTCTCGGAGTGCTGCATGTTCTTGAGCATGCTCTTGCAGGGTTAGTTCTATGTCGTCTACCCGAGTCTCGAGGTCCGACGTGCGCTGGCCTATCTCACGGATCTCCCGTGAGAGTCTATTAGTAATTTGGTCCGAGGTGGCTTTCAGGGCCTTCTGGAGCATGGTCTCCATGTATTGGAGGAAGGAGCTTTGATTCATACCTGGTGGTGGCAGGGATGGAGAGCCGCTGGTATGAAAGTCAGGTTCGTCTTCTTCCTCGCTGTCCGCAGGCTCAGGCCTGGGTGAAGACGCCGCCTGTTGTTTGGCGAGTGCTTTCGCCGCCATTACATCATTACATCAGAGTTTCCTCCTGACAGAGTTCTCAGTGTTCCCCCTTAAGTTAGAGTCCCCAGAGTTCTCCAATACCTCAGAGTCTGCAGAGTCGCCCCTTACAGGGTAAACTCTGTGAGTTCAGTTGTAAAAGGGGACACTGCAGATTCAGCTGTAAAGGGGAACTCTATGGCTTCAGATGTAAGGGGAAACTCTGCAGATTCAGATGTAAGGGGAAACCCTACGCATTCAAATGTAAAGGGAAACTCTGTGGATTCAGATTTAAAAGGAAACCCTGTGAATTCAGATGTAAAAGGAAACTCTGTGTATTCAGGTTTAAAGGAGAACTCTGCAGATTCAGATGTAATGGGGAACTCTGCAGATTCAGATGTAAAGGGGAACTCTGTGGATTCAGATGTAAAGGGGAACTTTGTGGATTCAGATGTAAAGGGGAACTCTGCGGATTCAGATGTAAAGGGGGAACTCTGCGGATTCAGATGTAAAGGGGGAACTCTTGTGATTAAACTAATATAATTAGAAATATCATTTAATCACAAAATATATGTATAGTGTATACTACAAAAAAAAAATTTGCTGTGCGCCACTAAAGTGTCGGGGTTTGGCTTAAAGAAAAGGTGGAAACCCTAGTCAAGATGGTAGGAATGGGGCCGCTGCAGAACATGTGAAAAGGTCCCATTGTGGGATAGTAATAAAGGGCCCCAGGATCAATGGGAAGGGCCCTGGGTTCAGAGGAAAGGGGTCAGGAGGGCCTTCATGTTTTTTTTGCACCAGGGCCCTGAAGGTTCTAGTTACGCCTCTGATATAACTTTTATGCGGAGAGCAGTGATATCACTCCTGTATAATATAACTTATATGTGGAGAGCAGTGATGTCACTCCTGTATAATATAACTTATATGTGGAAAGCGATAATGTCACTCATACATAATATAACTTAAATCTGGAGAGCAGTGATGTCCCTTCTGTATGATATAACATATCTGGAGAGCAGTGATTTCACTCCTGTATGATATAACATATTTGGAGAGCAGTGATGTCACTCCTGTATGATATAACATATTTGGAGAGCAGTGATGTCACTCCTGTAATTAATAACATATCTGGAGAGCAGAGATGTCACATGACTCAATGTGAGCTTTTTCTATACCAAAACCTTTGATACACATATCTTGTTCCCATTTTAGGAACGCAGCGGTTCCACAATTGCTCCCATTCTTACCAACATTCCCACCACGTTGGAGCCTCCGACCTTCAACCGCATTAACAAATTCACTTCGGGATTTCAGAACATTGTCGATGCCTACGGAGTTGGGAACTACAGAGAGATGAACCCAAGTGAGACCAAAACTGTAAAATGTTGGGGAAAAAAAATCTCTGAAAATCTTTTAGGATTCTGCCCTTATTGTGATATGTGAGATTCCTCAACTGTATAATCTGTGGACTCTACTGGGATAATTCTGTTACTGTCATGAAAACTGAACACATAACCCCAGTGAAACATCACCAGCTTTCTTTTACGAAAAATACATTAACAAAAATCACCATTCCTCTAAAATTCATACACAAGCTATATGTGGCCATTCTTGCTACTAAGTATGTCAATAGTGGGGACAGGTCAAGAACCAACACACCCCATGCTGACTACTAGTGTGGCACAAACGCTAATTTATCTGTCCGCCCTAGGCCGGCCATAGAGAGAGTGAATGAAATTTGCTTGATACCCCCATCAACACAGACCGGGTTGCCAAGGGAATCCCTCCCGCTGAGCCATTGTTTTCTCCTGGAGGGGGGCGGGGAAAGCCAACCCGGCTGGTAAAAGACAGTGATTATTGCTAGTGGCTATAACAGCTGCTTGCAATAATCCCATGTAAAATCTGGCAGGCTGGTTGTACTCAAGTGGATTGATCGTTCAACTTGGGTACATTCAGCCTGCCCATGCATGGTTTGAATCTCAGCTGGTACCTGCTTAACCCGACTGAGATTGGAACCGTCTATGGCCGGCTTTAGGCTTATCTACGTACTTCCCACTTATTCATTTACAAAACAGCCACTCCAACTGCAAGACTGAGTTCATCAATTAGTTGTTGTGCAATAGATCAGATATAACAACAAATTATTGAAGATCACAGGTGAATTAAAAACAAATCTAATGACTGTTAAATAATGTGAGCATTAAAGTGGCAAAGGCACAAGGTTTTTTTTTTTTTTTACCTCGGGATCTCACCTGCATGAGTGCCCCTATATATAAACGTCGGCAGAATGGCTTCCCTGGTAAACTAACATACCTGTATGTCAGTCCGTAAAAGCAGGATAGCGTGTGCCTGCCCGCCACGGGAGCATGACCGTGGGTCCCCGGACTCGATGTCCACCGGCGGCCCGTGATCACGGTGAGGAGAGGCAGAACAGGGAACTGCCTATGTAAACAAGGTATTTCCCCATTCTGCCTAGTGACATGACAGGGATCTACTGCTCCCAGTGATCGGGAACCGTAATCTCTGTCATGTCCCTGGCAGCCCATCCCCCCTACAGTTAGAACACACTGAGGGAACACACTTAACCCCTCAGGGCCGGTGCTACCACTAGGCAAACTAGGCGGCCGCCTAGGGCGCCCTGCTTCCTAGGGCGCCCGGCCACTGGTTTCCTACTCTCTTCTCTCTGCAGCAAGCAACTAACTCTCAGCATCAGCAGGCAGCCGCCTCTCCGTTCACACATAGTGTCAGAGGCGCAGCAGTGGTGGAGGACGGCGTCTGTGTTCCGACTCCCGCAGCAAGCAAACATTCATTGATGGGTGCTGGTGAGGCCGCATTTGATGGGCGCTGGTGAGGCCGCATTTGATGGGCGCTGGTGAGGCCGCATTTGATGGGCGCTGGTGAGGCTGCATTTGATGGGCGCTGGTGAGGCTGCATTTGATGGGCGCTGGTGGGGCTGCATTTGATGGGCGCTGGTGAGGCTGCATTTGATGGGCACTGGTAAGGGTGCATTTGATGGGCGCTTTATTAAAAAGGTGGGATTTACATGGGCAGGGAGAAGGGGGCGGAGTCAGCCAGGGGGGGGGGGCGGCAAAATGAGGTTTCGCCTAGGGTGTCAAAAATCCTTGCACCAGCCCTGTAACCCCTTGATCGCCCCCTAGTGTTAACCCCTTCCCTGCCAGTGTAATTTTTACAATCATCAGTGCATTTTTATAGCACTGATCAATGTAATAATGTCACTGGTCCCCAAAAAGTGCAATTTGAGGTCAGATTTGTCCGCCGCAATGTCGAAGTCCCACTAAAAATCACAAAATCGCCACCATTAGTAAAAATAATAAAAAAATAAATGTCCCTAAATCGCTCCCGTAATTTGTAGACGCTATAACTTTTGAGGAATAATATATGTAAAAATATGTAGAATATATATCAGCCTAAACTGATGACGAAATAATTTTTTTTAGATATTTTTTTGGGGATATGTATTTTTTTTTTCTTTCACAGTTGTCGCTCTTTTTTTGTTTATAGCACAAAAAATAAAAACCGCAGAGGTGATCAAATACCACCAAAAGAAAGCTCCTATTTTGTTGGGGTACAGCGTTGCACGACCGCGGAATTGTCAATTAAAGTGACGCAGTGCCTTATCGCAAAAAAATGCTCTGGTCATTAAGGGGGTAAAACCTTCAGGGGTTGAAGTGGTTAATGAAAGGATGTTCTGTAAGCCTGGATTTCTCTTTTGAAGTGAATAGGTTTTCTCTTAAAGTGAGGTGGATAGATCATAAATAGTTTCCTTTTACGTTTGTTTCTGTAGCCTCCTATTGCCCTCTACTAAAAAATAATAATTGTTTGTTGCAGCCCCCTACACCATCATCACCTTCCCCTTCCTCTTCGCGGTCATGTTCGGTGATTGCGGTCACGGCCTGGTTATGCTCGGATTTGCAGCCTGGATGATTTGGAAAGAAAAACAGCTTCTGGCCTCTAAAGTTGACAATGAGGTGAGATTCAATAATAAATTATTCTCAATTTATCTAACAGGCCAAACAACTATTTTCCTCTAAAGTCATCTACAGACACAAGGATCTCAGAATCGGGAATATTATCAAAGAAAAAAATTTCCTAGCTTCCGTTTTTTTTCAATGTGCATGCTCCCTAGGGTAGCTTATTTTTGGCCTGCAGGTATAATGAAAAAAAGGGACAAATCTAAAGGGATTGTAGGGATGCCTTCTTTCATATCACATTGTCTCCTCCCCTCAGCACATTTTCTTTAGTACGTTCTTCCAGACAATTCATTAAATGTTGCCATACATGGTTAGAAAATCATTCGATAAAGATCTGTCGAACGTGCATGCGATAACGCTATCATTGTATTAAAATTGTATAGTACAGTCCGCTGTTGTCTCACAGGTGCACTTATTATTTAACCACTTCAGCACACTTAACCACTTCCAGTACACACACTATGGACCAGAACAATTTTTATATTTCCTCTATGGACACATTTATTTGGAAATACTGTAACTTTGTCATCATTATTTAAGAAAGCAAAGTACATACAGTACATTGTTTGTTTGCTTTTTTTTTTTCAATTTGGTTTGCATAAATTATTTTATTGTCTAAGTAATCTAATGGCAAAAATACATAAAACATGATATAAATCTAGTAAAATTGCTTTTATCTACAAATAAAAATTATACATTTTTTCTATAATTTGTCTTGTCTGAAATGACATTTCTGATACAAAGCAAGCAAATTATCAAAAAAAAAAAAATATTTATCAATTTTGTACATTTACGTGTTGTGCGACACTGAAAAAAGTAAACACAATTTATGAAAATAAAACATAAATATTAAAGCGGCACTCCACCCAAGAGGGGAAGCTCCGCTTGTTTGCGTCACCCCCCCCCCCCCCCGAGATGTGCATTAGAGCAGCAGGTTCTGTCGCTGTCTCCTTCTTCCCTGGGCAGAATGCAATGTCAATCAAATGCTGTGCCCAGTGAGCGGGGGTCCGTGCTGTCCACTCGCCGAAGAGGAGGAGCCTGGAGTGCTGGTTGGGGACCCCAGAAGAAGAGGATCAGGGCTGCTCTGTGCAAATCCATGCCCCTCCATACCCGGCGGGTATATCCAGGAGAAGACCTGCACTTTGTTCTTGGATTTATGATGGCGGCGCCCCTCTCAATGCGGCACCTAGGGGCACATGTCCCCCCTGCCCCCCCCCTCCCTTAGTTTCGGCCCTGCAGGTACCCTCTCCCACTTCGGCCCCCCTCTTCCTTCCTCTGCCGCTGGGCCATTCACAAAGCGCAGTGTGCTTTGCACATGCGCAGTGAGGAACCGGCATCCAAAAATAATAGCTAATGGGACAAGGGGAAAGTAGGAGTCAATAAGGGCTGGTTAGCATTAACCAAGGGTTAATAAGGGTTGAATAGAAACATATTTGATTTGAAAAAAAAAAAAATTGCAAGGTTTCTTTAGGTGATACAATATGCAGATTGAAGGTCATGCCTTTCATCTGCATATACTGTAAATTAAATTGTAACATTTATTTACTCAATTACACTATTTAGACTATTTGTCATTTTACACAGGAATGGCTGATTTTTTTTCCACAGCTCCTCCTGCTGTGTAATGCAAAAGTCTAGAAGGATCTAGAAAAAAAAATCTACAGTACAAGGACTCTTAGATAATATTGGTTTTTGTGTACCTGTTTTATGGTCATGACTTCTACAGACTGCAAATCTTTTTCCAGCAGCTATTCAGATCAACTTTCTAAAATTAAGGGAAGGAGATGCCCAAGAGGAATTATTAGTGGATGGTACTATTGTGTGTAATGGCTAGCTGGAGAACATTATTAGATGCTGACACCATCTTTTCTATGTGATGCATCACTCCGTCACCTTCACTCATTGAACAGTTTCACATCTAATGCTTTTTCTCCTTTCATCTCCAGATCTGGAACACATTTTTCGGAGGGCGATACCTGATCTTCCTGATGAGTATTTTCTCCATTTACACTGGCTTCATCTATAATGACTGCTTCTCCAAATCCTTTAACATGTTTGGCTCTTCCTGGTCTGTTCGACCCATGTTCGCTAGAGGCAACTGGACGTAAGCATCTACTACATCTATGGGTCATACCATAAACAGAGACACAGGGGTCGGTTGCTCCATGTACGTGGTCAGGCTGGCAGAGGTTGGGTCATTCTACCCAGAACTGGTATTTCAGTATTTGGTGGAAGTTGGAGATTCGGGGAATCCGGTAGTGACATCTTTGTGCTTAAGTCTAAGATCTACATGTAATTTATTTTAAATTGAGAAGTATACAACAGGGATCACTACAAGGTAAGCAGCCCACCATACCCTACCAATACTGAAATATCACATTAGAGTAGCCTGAACTATTTTAACAATACCATTCATGAGTAGACATCCTCAATATTCATCTGAATAGTCTTACTTGTGAAAGATTTACAGTATACTGTATGTATCCTGTTAGCCTAGGTGTGAGTTGAATCCGTTTTGCAGTGCAATTTCAAGGAGCAGCTCCGGTGCATGTGGATGCAGTTCAGATGTGATTCTAATGAGTTTTTGATGCGATTTGGATACAGTCAGTCAGTCTCTCTCTCTCTCTCTTGTGACATGGACCAGGGATGGGGGATAAGGAACAAAGCAAAGACTTGGCGAAAATGTACTGGAATTGTGTTATCTTAGGACAGGATAAGCAATATTTATTAAAGTCTATGTAGCTTCCCCTGCACCTTATGCCAATGCATTCCCTGCATCTCATAGCAATGTATTCCCTGCATCCCCTGCCTCCTTTCCCATTACACTTCCTGCACCCCCATCCCACTATACTCCCTGCATCTCAAATCAATGTATTCCATGTATCCCCTGCCCCCTTTCCAACTAAACTTCTTGCACCCCTGCCCCCCCCCATCCCACTATATTCCCTGAATACCCTGCCCTCCCCACACCCCACTATACTCCCTGCATCTCATACCAATGTATTCAATATATCCCCTGCCACCTTTCCCACTAAACTTCCTGCAACCCTGCCCCCCCCATCCCACTATATTCCCTGAATACCCTGCCCTCCTGCCCACTATAATCCCTGAATACCCTGCCCTCCTGCCCACTATACTCCCTGCATCCACTGCCCCCCATTTCAACTAAACTTCCTGCATTATATGACACCTATAGTTCTCTTAAAATATTAGAGAAAATATCCAGAGGAGGCCAAAGGAGAACACCGAATAAAGATATAGTTATCAGAGTTTGTAAATTTTGCAGCTTGAAGCTGGTCCCTCTACCTTAGCCATCCTAAACACTGACAAATGAGTGTGTCATTGTAAATTTGTCCGTAAAAGTTGAAGGGAGCTGATTGTGCATATTGCAGCATTTGCACCTACTTTTTTGAGTAACAGAGGATTTTGGGATAGAATCCAAAATTTTCTGTCCAGCAGTTCCATTCTCCTTCATCCTCCTCTGATTGCACTAGCTCTGTAGAGAATTACATATTTTAATTGACATTGGCTTTCTCCTCAGAGTTGATCTGCTCCATCATACAACTGACCTAGAGCTAGACCCAGCAGTGCCCGGGGTCTTCTCTGGGAACCCCTATCCCTTCGGCATCGACCCGGTAAGCGCCTTTCCTCTCTCTCCAGAAGCTTTGCAGATGAACTGAATTTCTTTCTGATCTGGAGTCCTTTTCTCTTAATTCAGATTTGGAATATTGCCAAGAACAAGCTGACCTTCCTAAATTCCTACAAGATGAAGATGTCTGTAGTTGTAGGGATCACTCAGATGGTGTTCGGTGTCATGCTCGGCCTCGTAAATCACATGTAGGTTTGGTTCGGCAAACACCAAATTTTCAAAGTCAGTAAAAATTGTCAACGTTTGTTACATCCTCCTATTTTATTCCCTTTTTAGAAACTTCAGGAATCGCATGAACATCATCCTACAGTTCATCCCTGAGATTATTTTCATCCTTTGCCTCTTTGGGTACCTGGTCTTCATGGTCATCTTTAAATGGTGTACATACAATGCAAACAACTCAAATGTTGCTCCCAGCATCCTCATCCACTTCATTAATATGTTCCTCTTCAACTACAATGACCCGACCAATCCTCCACTCTATGAGCACCAGGTGACTGGTCCTGCGATTTCTGATTTGTCTTGCATAGTTATACAGTTCACTTAAAAAGTATTATAAGAATGGAAAAACATTACAGCAGATTTGATCTTAAAGAGCATGTCTTCTTATCTGTTTAGGATAAAGTGATACAGGTTATTTTCATGGCCACCCACCTACTGATGTTTATGTTGACAGGAAATTGGCATCTTAAACTTCACAATCTTTTTGCCTTTAGTAAATCCACCCCTATAAGCCTGCGTGTGGGGACCCTTGTGATGAATGGTGTGACTGTTACTGGGCTCTGCCAGCACAGAGCACTGGAAGGGGAGAGCAGGAATCAGTATTTCCTGACGCCTTCATGGCAGCACACACTGGGTTGTGACTCCGCCCCCACAACCTGACAGGATTGGATAACTATAAAGTTGAAGGGGAGATCCCCCGCTGTATTCTCCTTTTTTTCCTCACCTGAACAGGTTGGACGGACGGATGTTCCTATGACAGATGAATAAAGCCTCTTACCGCAATCGCCCCAGCAGGTTCAAGCCTCTCCTGTTTGGAAGTCCCTCCTGTACAGTCTCTAAAGGAGCTTCTACGGAGGGAACCCCCATTCTGGTGGTCTCAGGGGGCGTCAAGATTCCGGCAAGTAACAAGCTTTAAAGAAGCTTTTTATTTCGCAGTGGGCTCCTCTATCTGTATATTCCAGAGGTGTCCAAACTTTTTTCAAAGAGGGCCAGATTTGATGAAGTGAACATGCGTGAGGGCCGACCATTTTGCCTGACATTTTTTAAACCAATAAAATTTGGTCTAAGTGTGTTTGTTCGAGCGCTAATACATTGCCCAACAAGAATTCTCTTGCCTTTGTCGCACTCGCTCCTGACACACAGACGAATGCTCTGCTCTTTAGGGGTACCGTTAATTATAAATGGTACCCCACACATTGGAAAACGTGGGGTGCTTTTGGTGCAGTGCAATTAAAAAAAAAAGGTTGGGGATCTTCTTTCCCTGCAGTTTTGTGGGTAGGGAAGCCCATTGAAATGAATGGGCTGATCTACACGCAGCACGCAGCCACACAGATGTGAACCAAGAGCTTGTTCACATGTCAGGTTGGAGGGGCAGTAAAACCACATGGTTAAGCTGTTTTTACCACCCCCAACTTCTCCCCCTTTAGCTGCAGAGGGAGCAGCTGGGGGTATAAACATGCTGTGGCTGCAGCTGGAGGTATACCCAGGGTGAATGGGGCTGCACTGCAACTACCCGCAACTGTGTGCATTGCACAGTTGCGGCATAGAGTGATGCTGGATTTTATAGGCTTAAAACAGGTGGTGAGGAGGCAAAATAATGCCTCTTTACCGCCTGTCAATTGCCTCTGAAAAGCAATCTGTGCATGGATTGCTTTTCAGAGGAGCAGCAGTCCTGGCTGATATCACAAACAAGACCTACAAATGCAGTTCTGATGGTACAGGAATTGGGGGGGGGGGGGGGTCTGGATTAAAAGTAACATACACACACACACATACAGACACATGGACACACATACAGACACATGTACATGGACACACATACAGACACATGTACATGGACACACATACAGACACATGTACATGGACACACATACAGACACATGTACATGGACACACATACAGACACATGCATACAGACACATGTACATGGACACACATACAGACACATGCATACAGACACATGGACACACATACAGACACATGTACATGGACACACATACAGACACATGTACATGGACACACATACAGACACATGTACATGGACACACATACAGACACATGCATACAGACACATGTACATGGACACACATACAGACACATGTACATGGACACACATACAGACACATGCATACAGACACATGGACACACATACAGACACATGTACATGGACACACATACAGACACATGTACATGGACACACATACAGACACATGGACACACATACAGACACATGCATACAGACACATGTACATGGACACACATACAGACACATGCATACAGACACATGTACATGGACACACATACAGACACATGTACATACATACAGACACATGTACATACATACAGACACATGCATACAGACACATGTACATGGACACACATACAGACACATGTACATGGACACACATACAGACACATGTACATGGACACACATACAGACACATGTACATGGACACACATACAGACACATGTACATGGACACACATACAGACACATGTACATGGACACACATACAGACACATGCATACACATACATACAGACACATGTACATGGACACACATACAGACACATGCACATGCACACACATACATACAGACATACATACAAACACACATGCACAGACAGACACATGAATAAAGCCCTTTTAAAACAAATCTAGCTTCTAGCATAGTACTGTACCTTTCCAGCTTCCTCATTCAGCCGGGTACTGCACTGTAGGGGGAAGCAGAGGGCACAGCACACTCCCCAGCACTTTACTTTCACTTTTGAGGCTGACGGAGCTTCTCACACAGTGCCGATGTTCGGCAGGGGATCGGGCACATCTGACAGCCCTGATCCCGCAGCACACTAGTTGTGAGAGGCTGGTTTAGATAACCAGGCGGGCCGTTCAAAACCGGACCGCGGGCCGCGATTGGCCCGCGGGCCGGACTTTGGACATGCCTGGTATATTCTCTTTCCCCTTTTTTTTGTGTGTCTGGTACTGCCAGGAGGGGGGGACTGCAATAGTCCCTACTATTTGTACCTGTGTGCCTCTCAAAGTACAGTGCAGGTCATGCTGGCCCTTGTTGTCCCATAAAAGTATATAAAATATGACTTACAATTGCAGGCATGCTGGCCCTTGTTGTCCGACTAGCAGTGGAGCGGCGTGGTAGCCGGCGCGTCCCCGCATTGCCCATGCGCTGTACAGGGTCGGGCAAACACCGCTGTGTTTTCGGTGTGTTGTGCCCTGATCCAAGATGGCGCGGGGACGCTCGGGCGCATCTGCGCATGCGCGAAAAACGTCATTTGGGCGCCGTAATGGCGCCAGATTTAAAAAGCAAACTTTTCCTGTGAAAACTTCCTGTGCAAACTCTACAGCGAATCTGGAAAGAAATTAAAGGAAAATACTGCTCTGCAACACTCAGGTAAGCCCCTATAAGGGTTCCTCTTCCCTAAAAACTTTGATTGCATAAATAATTAATTAATTAATTAAAAAAAAAAAAAAAAAAAAAGTATGTTTGTATAAATAAATAAATTAATAGGGAAAGGGGTAGTAGTGAAGTTGTGTGTGTGTGTATATATATATATATATATGTATAATAGAACTATGTGTATATATATGTATGTATATATAGGTGTATATATGTGGCGTAGGGGACTGTGTAAAAAAAAAAAAAAAAAAAAAAAAAAAAAAAAAACTATATATATATGTGCGTTTATTTTGTCTTTTCCCAGACTGCCCTGTCTCCTTCTTTTCTCCCTATGGAGCCCACTGCCCACGCAGACCACCAACAGCAAACTAGGTAAGAGGCTGGACCAATAGTAGGTAAGTATTGAAGGGGAGAAAAAAAAAGAGTGCCAGACCGCTAAAATGCTGCATTTCTCTTGGCAGCCCGGCGGGATCAAGAACCACCAGCTCCCGGCACGGGAAAAGGTCTAGCCATACCTCAAGCAGGAGGTCCCGCAGGAGCCGTTCAAGATCACCTTCACGCCATCGGCACAGCCACTCACGGCGAAGTCATTCGCGGCACAGTCGCTCCCGCCGCAGCAGGTCAAATCGCAGGAGGTCCCCCTCCTCGCATCGCCAAAGCCGCCACACCCGTCCCGCAGCCAATGCCTGCTGGGTATGCGGCGCCCCGGCACTACCGGAAAAACTTGCTTGGCGCTCTTGCTTCAATGAAGCCACTACAGAGAAGGAAGCGGATGCAAGGATAGCGACAGAGCTCATAAGGGAGTCAGTGCGGGAGTCTCTACTGGAAACCACAGCACCACCATTGGACAAAGCTGTTCCCAGTACATCATCGGCGGAACCAGTGTCTCACCACCAGACCTCGGATTCCCCCAGTTCTGAGGACGAGATTCAAGACGTCTCAGCAGGTTTTGATTTTTCTCTGGTGGAGCCTTTCGCCAAATCAGTCAAAGAGGCGATCGGCTGGGAAGATGACAAGGCAGAACCTCAAAAGGTTCGGAAATATTTTCCAAACTTGAAGAGGGATCCGGAAACTTTTCCTTTTATAGAGGAGCTTGAAGATCTCATAAAGGACGAATGGGAAAGGTCGGACAAACGATCTAGTCTGACCAACAGGTTGGCCAAGATGTATCCTTTGAGGGAGTCAAAAATAAACCCCCTGACCAACGCTCCTACCGTTGACGCCTCTTTGATGCGTCTCGCCCGCCACGTCACTTTACCGATTGAGGATGCGGTATCGTTTCGAGATGTGCTCGATCGCAAGATGGACCTGGAGTTGAAAAAGGCATATTCCACGGCTGGGGGGGCCTGCAGACCTGCAATAGCTACAGCAGCAGTAGGCAGAGCCATCTCGGGATGGACATCTAAAGTAGAAAAAGACCTGCAGGATGGCGTCGAGATGGAAAAAATAATTTCCTCCCTACAGGAAATCAGATTGGCAGGTGATTTTGTAGCAGAGGCATCTGTAGACGTCCTAAGATCGTCGGCCAGGACCATGCTGGCATCAGTGACAGCAAGAAGAGCCCTATGGCTCAAACCATGGATGGCCGATACGGCATCTAAACTGAACTGGTGCAGGATCCCGTATGACGGCACAAATCTGTTTGGCACCAAATTGGACTCTGCTATCTCCAAAGTAACGGGGGGAAAGTCAGGGTTGATTCCCTCCGATAGGAGACCCAAGGCACAGAAAGGACCAGCATTCAGGCGTAACCTTCCGAATAAGTACAGAGAGGCCAGATCCTACCGCCCTGGTAGGGAATTTAGGAGGGACTGGAAGAACACAAAGCCGGCTTTTCTTAGAATGCAGAAAATCAAGTCCACCCCGGCAGGGGATCAACAGAAGTCGTTTTGAAGTCTCGCCTGCCCATTCGGCTCCGGGGGGCAGTCAGGTGGGCGCCAGGCTAAGAAACTTCTCCCAAATCTGGTCAAGTCACATAGAGGATTCATGGACATTGTCCACAATAAAGTTCGGACACAGGTGGAGGTTCATAAACAGACCTCCGGGAAATCACTTCCAGGCAACCAAACAACCATCCTCACCACTCAGAAGAAGCCTGTTAATAAAGTATGTGGCGGAACTGAAGCAGAAGGGGGCAATACTGGAGGTCCCAGCATGTCAAAGGGGGAGAGGTTTCTACTCCCCCCTATTCTTAGTAAAGAAGAAGACAGGGGATCTACGCCCTGTGTTGGACCTCAAAAGGCTCAACAAGGGAATACAGGTCGAGGCCTTCAAGATGGAAAGTCTCCAGTCCATACTACTGGCAGTGAATCTGGGAGATTGGATGCTTTCAATCGATTTATCAGACGCTTATCTGCACATACCAATCCATCCAGCTTTTCAAAAATTCCTCCGGTTTGCCATAAACCAAGGCCATTTTCAGTTCCAGTGCCTCCCATTCGGCATCTCCTCAGCACCCAGAACATTTACAAAGGTTCTACTACCCTTGGTAGCATTCCTCAGACAAAAGGGGTTACGCATTCACCATTACCTGGACGACATCCTACTGTTAGCAGAGGATCAGGAGACGCTGATTCACCACCGAGAAGTTCTACTCGCAACCCTCCAGAAATTTGGTTGGATAATCAACTGGAAAAAGAGCAGTCTACAACCCACCCAAAATATGGTTTTCCTGGGAGCAGATTTAAACACCAAGACGAACAGGATACAGCTCCCGCAGGAGAAAATACAGCCTCTAATTCAGAAAATGCAGAGACTACTTTCCACCAATCACCTACCTGCCAGAGCCTGTCTGAGCATTCTGGGATCCATGTCCGCAACCATACCAATGGTACAATGGGCACAGTGGCATATGAGAACCCTGCAGAACTCATTTCTCAGGCAGTGGGATGGAGTGTCGATGCATCAGACCATCTCTATATCCGGAGCAGTGAAGCGATCAGTATGGTGGTGGACGCGTCAAGGCAACCTCAGGAAATACAAGCCCATAATCCCTCCAGATCCCAAAGTCATCACCTCGGATGCTTGCCAGAGCGGTTGGGGAGCCCACTTTCAAGATCGGGCAGCCCAAGGCCGATGGCCCTTTCAGGCTCAGGGGATAGTTTCGAATATCCTGGAACTCAGGGCAGCCTTCCATGCATTAAGGGCATTTACACCGCTACTAGAGGGGGAGGATGTGCTGATCAGGATGGACAACAAGGTAGCAGTGTCCTACATTCAGAAGCAAGGAGGTACCAGGAGTACCACCCTGATGGAAGAAGTCCGACCCATTCTAGAATGGGCTCAAATACACCTGGCAAGTCTGAAGGCAGTGTACGTTCCAGCGGCCCAGAATATGCTAGCCGACTACCTAAGTCGGGAAACGTTGTCCAACAACGAGTGGTCCTTGAGTCCGCAGGCATTCTCTCTCCTGACAGAAGCCTGGGGAATGCCAGAAATAGACCTGGCAGCCACTCCAATGAACACCAAGTGCCACAGGTTCCTGACGAGGGGCTCATTTCCATCAGCAGAGGGGATAGACTGCCTGATCCACCCATGGGACTTCAAGTTGGGGTACATATTTCCTCCAACCCCGTTGATTGCGAGGTTCCTGTCCAGACTTCGGAGATCGTCGGTAACAGTAATAGCGATAATCCCGATGTGGCCGAGAAGGCCGTGGTTCACGACCCTCCTACAACTCAGCCTTCAACCTCCAATTCCTCTTCCAATGATCCCGGACCTTCTATCTCAGGGGCAGTTCCTTCACCCAGCACCAGAGAGATTACATCTGATGGCCTGGAGGTTGAGAGGGTTAGGCTAAGGGCACAAGGCTGTTCACAAGAGGTCATATCAACCATGATGCAAGCCCGGAAGGTATCTACCAATACCATCTATACGAGGGTTTGGGAGAGATTCTGCTCCTTGGCACAACAGAAAGGGTGGAACTACCTCTCTCCAGAACCTTACCAAATTCTAGAGTTTCTCCAGTCAGGGGTAAGCAAAGGACTAAGCTCAAGTACCCTTAAAGTACAAGTGTCGGCTCTGTCAGCAAAGACAGGAACTAGGTGGGCATTCCACCCACTGGTAATACAATTCCTAAAAGCCTGCCTGAAGATAAAACCCCCCAGAAAACCAGTTTTTCCGTCATGGGACCTATCAGTAGTTCTCCACGCTCTTTCCAACCCTCCGTTTACTCCATTTGAAACCATATCTCTTTGGGACCTGACCTTGAAGCTATCATTTCTCATAGCTATAACATCAGCTAAGAGAGTGTCAGAGATACAAGCACTAATGATCTCGGAACCCCACTTAGTCTTTCTACCCGACGGAGTAGTTCTAAGACCATCAGAGCGCTTCACACCTAAAGTAGTAACTTCTTTTCACTACAACCAAGACATCATTCTGCCATCCTTCACCAACGATCAGGGTGAACCGCATCCGTTGGATGTCAAAACAACGATCTCTAACTACCTGGCAGCTACCACCTCCTTTAGGAAGACGGATTCCCTCATGATCATTCCCTATGGAACCAGACGCGGGCAAGCAGCCTCTTCACGGACTATCTCGTCCTGGTTAGTCAAAGCCATTAAGAAGGCATATTCCACTCAGCACCTGACGATCCCTGAAGATGTCAAGGCTCATTCTACTAGGGCAGTGGCTACCTCCTGGGCAGCATATTGCAGGGTATCACCAGAGACAATATGCAGAGCAGCAACGTGGTCTTCCAGACATACTTTCATTTCTCACTACAAAGTGGATTCTGCCCATTTGTCCATGTCAGACTTTGGAAGATCCATTGTTAGAGCCAATTCTTCCGCATTATAGGAATAAACATTATTTTTCTTGCACCCACCCGACTGGCGAGTTATTTCCCAGTGTGTGCTGCCATGAAGGCGTCAGGAAAACGGAAAATTGTATACTTACCTTTCCGTAATTTTCCTTTCCTGACGCATCTTCATGGCAGCACACAATTTCCCACCCCGTTTTTGTGATGATATATACAGAGAATACAGCGGGGGATCTCCCCTTCAACTTTATAGTTATCCAATCCTGTCAGGTTGTGGGGGCGGAGTCACAACCCAGTGTGTGCTGCCATGAAGATGCGTCAGGAAAGGAAAATTACGGAAAGGTAAGTATACAATTTTCCGTTTTTCACTAAGAGATATAAGTGTTTTAAGGAATTGCCAAGCCAAAAACCGCTTCAATCATAACACAAAGCTCCACAGGACTAGAAAAAAAAATCTGATACTTCAGCTGGGTTTTAAAGGTTAAGTTCACTTTCATGCACCAATGGATTTATTTTACACACTCAAGTGAATGGGTCACAACAGTGAATCATCCCCTATCTTCCCTCCTTCTTGGACAGCTCCATCTGAGGTTTCCATTATACATAGACAGGAGCTTCTGCTGTGCAGCCTCTAGATAACCCATAGTACTTTGGTTGGAAAAAAAAATACCCTAAACCATTATAGTTTACCTTTAATTGTAGAGTAAGCATGCAGCCAGTAGACCAAACTCCCATTCTACATGATTCTTTAAGGTCAGTTACTTACTAGTTAATGACACTAGTCAGGATGAGGATGATTTTTGCATCCATACATTAAGATTTGATCTGTTATGTATGAACTCAACTCACCAGCTTCATGTTTTCCTCCAGAAAGAGGTACAGAGTTTCCTGGTGATATTTGCGTTGATTTCCGTTCCCTGGATGTTGCTGATTAAACCATTCGTCCTCCGAGCCAATCACCTGAAGGCCCAGCGCCAGGTAAGTGGCAAATGCTCCTGACAAACCAGCAAATAGAATTTATTAAAAGTTCAGGTGGATTTTTTTCACTTCACATAATAAAGAGCCCCAGTACCAAAATTTTGTCATTTTCATAAATCAATCTATATATAATAAAAAAAATAAAAGTGTATCAAAGGCCAAAACTACAAATAACGTCCTTTCTCTCTGAAAAGAGCAAAACATTAACCATCCAGCAGATGGTGTCATTGTGCCACGCGTTTTGCTTTTCAATGAGAAAGTTGTATAAGATATTATTATAGTTTTCCTTGTTTTTTATAATTAAAGTGTATCTGCTGGGGAGATTTCTCTTCGATTCCTGTCCTGGAAAAACGAAGAAAGAGAAGAAATCTTTCCAAATTGAGAGAAAATCACCTCTAAGCTTGCCATTCATTAATCCTTTTTTTTTTTTTTTGTTCAACCAGTGGGTTAAAAAAAAGACCTGATATCCCCCCCCGCCCACCATCCACACACACACACAATGTGGATGAGGGAATCACTCTTGTGGTGCTATTGCGTTCTGAAGGTAGGGAGCATCCCCACCGTTAGAACATACTGATCAGTGTTGCCGTTATAGCCGGCGCCACTGACCATTCGAGAAAAACCTGACAAGCTGGTTGTATAGAAGTCTATGTACAACCAGCCTGCCCATACATAGATCGAAATTCAGCTGAACCAGCTGAACTTTGATCCATATATGGCCGCCCTTTAGTTTTTACCCCTGAACAGAACAGGTGTCCCCCTGGGAGATTCAAAGTTTATTCCTGTTCTAGTGACAGCTTTAACAAATTTTGATGCCAAAGGGAGATGGAAAAAATGGAACTAGATAAACCTTAAAAAAAAGAGAAGAATTGAAAAAATGCTGATTTTGTACGTTTGCCCACTGACAAAGAAATAATCAGTCTATAATTTTAATGGTAGGTTTATTTTAACAGTGAGAGACAGAATAACAACAAAAGTATCCAGATAAACGCATTTCAAAAAAGTTATAAATTGATTTGCATTTTAATGAGTGAAATATGTATTTGACCCCTTCGCAAAACATGACTTAGTACTTGGTGGCAATACCCTTGTTGGCAATCACAGAGGTCAAATGTTTCTTGTAGTTGGTCACCAGGTTTGCACACATCTCAGGAGGGATTTTGTCCCAATCTTCTTTGCAGATCCTCTCCAAGTCATTACAGTTTTTGAGGCTGATGTGTGGTGACTCAAACTTTCAGCTCCCTCCACATAATTTCTATCGGATTAGGGTTTGGAGATGGGCTAGGCCACTCCAGGACCTTAGTGTGCTTCTTCTTGAGACACTCCTTTGTTCCCTTAGCTGTGTGTTTTGGGTCATTGTCATGCTGGAATACCCATCCATGACCCATTTTCAATGCCCTGGCTAAGGGAAAAAGGTTCTCACTCAAGATTTAATTGTACATGGCTCCGTCCATCGTCTCTTTGATGCTGTGAAGTTGTCCTGTCCCCTTAGCAGAAAAACACCCCCAAAGCATAATGTTTCCACCTTCATGTTTGACGTTGGGGATGGTGTTCTTGGGGTCATAGGCAGCATTCCTCCTCCTCCAAACATGGCGATGAGAGTTGATGCCAAAGAGCTCAATTTTGGTCTCATCTGACCACAACACTTTCACCCAGTTCTCTTCTGAATCATTCAGATGTTCATTAGCAAACTTCAGACGGGCCTGTACATGTGCTTTCTTGCGGGTGCTGCAGGATTTCGGTCCTTCATGTCGTAGTGCGTTAACAATTGTTTTCTTAGTGACTAGGGTCCCAGCTGCCTTAAGATCATTGACAAAAATTCTTCTGTGTAGTTCTGGGCTGATTCCTCACCGTTCGCATGATCATTGAAACTCCACTAGGTGAGATATTGCATGGAGCCCCAGACCAAGGGAGATTGATAGTTATTTTGTGTTTCTTCCATTTGCGAATAATTGCACCAACTGTTCTCACCCTCTCACCAAGCTACTTGGTGATGGACTTGTAGCCCATTCCAGCCTTGTGTAGGTCTACAATCTTGTCCCTGACATCCTTGAACAGCTCTTTGGTCTTGGCCATGGTGGAGAGATTGGAATCTGATTGATTGATTGCTTCTGTGGACAGATGTCTTTTATACAGGTAACAAGCTGAGATTAGGAGCACTCCTTTTAAGAGAGTACTCCTAATCTCAGCTCATTACCTGTATAGAAGACACCTGTGAGCCATAAATCGTGCTTATGGATAGGGGATCAAATACTCAATTCACTCATTAAAATGCAAATCAATTTATAACTTTTTTGAAATGCATTTTTTTGGATTTTTTTTGTTGTTATTCTGTCTCTCACTGTTAAAATAAACCTACCATTAAAATTATAGACTGATCATTTCTTTGTCAGTGGTCAAATGTTCAAAATCATCAGGGGATCAAAAACTTTTTTCCCTCGCTGTACAGCAATTTCCATCTTTATCAGTCGGCCCATAAGTCCTTTGCTTCATGTCAACTAGAATATAAGGTACAGAGAGGTGAACAAGCTCTTAACATATTCTCATTACTCTCCCACAGCTTCAGTCTTCTTCCACCCCCGAGGATGATATAGAGATCGCAGACATGGAGAACTCACAGTCCAATCACTCCAAGGTAGAAAAGAAGGAGGAGGAGCACGGAGGAGGTCATGGAGGAGGACACGGGGAGCATGGAGAAGAGGTACACATTCCGGGAGTGTGATGGATAGATTGGATATTACAGAACATTTTTCCATATCTCCGTGTATGCAAAAATATAAACCTTAATAAGGAAATCAACCCAAACCTTGATTTTAGATGAAGCGGTGATGTAGCAATAGCTGTAGCAGCCCAAGCTGCTGGTAGGGGGTCTTGGGTAGAAGAGGGGACCTGATTAGGGTAACTGATAGGAAAGCTAAACTATTTCCAATAGAGCAGAACTGAAGACAGAGTCCCAAGTCACAGATCCCCCTCTGTGCAGTAAGAAACATTTGCTTATCCGTCTAATCAGTGAAGATTTGCTGCCCCCCGAACGTCTGCCACAGATATTACCACTGTATATCTAATGCAGTCACAAACCCCAGGGTTTCTCCTTTGCTAAACCCTTTTAGGACAGCTGAGGTTTGAAAGGTTGACAAAAACGCTGAAAGAAGTTTTTGTGTACAAGAGAATTAATCATTTTAAATGTATATAAAAAATAATTACGGGTATTATTATTGCTATTATTATTATAGTTGTTATTAGTACTACTATACCTATAACTTTTATACAAACCAATGATCCTTAGTAGTTAGATCAATGACTGTCACAGTTGACATCGCCAGCTGCTAGACAAAGGTCGCAGGAGCCCCTATCAAAATTTGCCAAGGGCCCCCAGTTTTGCCCTTGGATGTGGGTAAAGGTAAAACATTAATCAGGTGTCTGTGTCCTCAGTGGGGAAAATTTTCCTCACTTCCTGTCTTAGTGTTGGTTGTCACCAAGACAGGAAGGATGTATCTCCTCATCAGGGAACATTTAGAACCTAAAGAGATGTACTTTTTTTAACAAAAACGTTTTTTATTTTCAAAATAAGGAAAAAATACAAAGTAAAGAGATGTACTTACCCTTAAAGTGTTACTAAACCCACAACAGTAAAATCAGTCTGTATATGCAGTAAAGCATGCTTGTTATACTCACTGTGGAACCTATGGGGTTAATTCTGGGCATTGTGTAAAAAGGCAGTTTGACCCTGTCTTCTCTGATCCTCCCCTTCTTCCACTGTCCCGAATCCATCTCCTTAGAGAACAGAGCCTTGGGGGCACTCTGCACATACTAAGTTTGTTTTGTATCGTTGGAGAGTGTTTTTTTTTTTTTCTTGGAAGGGTGCAGGTGACCAGCACAGGGCCAATCACAACTGTCCAGACTGGGGGTCAGGGGTCCTGCAGCCTGATAGGACAGTCAGAGTAGAATTAAAATTCCTTCTACAAGCTTTACACTACTTCTACACTAATAGAAGTCACAAGGCTGCTATATGCTGCTGATAAGAAAAGGTATTTAGTAGAGCTGCGTGGTTAATCGTTAAAGAATCAGATCGCAATTCTTCCCCCCTCATGATCTTAACAAAGCTTTTTCCGATTCTAAGCAGAATTCTCTGCTCACAGCTGACGGCTGTCTAAAAAAAAAAAAAAAAAAAACCCAGGCAGCCTGCCAAGTTTATGACAACATTACTTAGACAGAAGGAGAAACATTGTAACACTTTGTCCTTTTAGATCAAAGGGATGAACTTGGCCTGTAAATGAGGGAAGTTTAACCACTTAAGGACTAAATCTTTTTCTGACACTTGTTGTTTACAAGTTAAAATCAGTATTTTTTCTAGAAAATTACTTAAAACCCCCAAATGATATATATATTTTTTTTAGCAGAGACCCTAGAGAATAAAATGGGGGTTGTTGCAATATTATATGTCACACTGTATTTGCGCAGCAGCCTTTCAAGCACAATTTTTTTTTGGAAACAACACACTTTAATAAAAACGAAACAGTAAAGTTAGCCCAGATTTTTTGTATAATGTGAAAAATGATGTTACACCGCGAGAATTGTGAACTTTATTCTATGCAAAAAAATCCTGATTCTCATTTTGGCCAGAATCGTGCAGCTCTAATATTTAGTAGTTTATATTTACTAAAATAATTAAATTTCCATGTTTTGTGTACTGTGGGAGACCAGATATAGTGAATGCAGGGTCCTGGGTTTAGTAACACTGTACAATTTTCTTATTCAGTTTCCTTTAGATTTACCCTCAACTATGTAGTGCAGGGGCCTATCTGATTGCATACATATTGAAAGTGGTTTTAGTAAATTATAAAATTGAATAACCCGCTCCATTAAAAAAGTCACTATTTGTATGTCTGTGAAGTCTTTTGTTTTGACTTTATTTACTTAAAAAAAAAAAAGAAAAATAAGGAACAAGGAGGACGATATTAAAAAAAAATGCCATCAGTAGATCAATCACTGTGTTATTTTTATAGTAATATTTGTGATATGTGCATAGAACTGCAAAATTGTGGTAGAGCATGCCCCCAAATTTTACATTAAGGCCACATTTAGACATGCCATTGGGGGAAGGGGGGGGGGGTTGAGTTGCATGTTTTTACCACCCCCAAGCTGCAATAGGCAGCAGTTTACATTCTGTGTTTTTGATGCTTTGTGTGTGTTACAAACCCTGCCCAACATATAGCGATCGGCAGGCAGCAAGTCTACTCAGGCAAATAGACATGTGATTGCGGCACATTGTCAGCAAAAATGGGATTAAAACAGGCGATAAGGAGGCATCACATCGCCTCCTCACTGTCTGTCATTTGCGTCTGAAAAGTGATCCAGATGCGGATCGCCTTAGAGGAGAGATAGATTTGGATGTACGTCTAAATCGAAACCTAGCATTTAAATCATAGGGTTGTTGTACTGCATATAATCAGCAGATGGAGGGAGGGCATCGTTTTTTTTACTTTCAAGAGAACCTGTTGTGTATCTATTATATATATATAATATCTATATCTATATATATAGTATCTATCTATATATCCTTCAGAAAACACTAACAACGCTTACAATAAATATGCAATAAAGCAAAATGTTTTCTCTCTATTGCAGTTTGATTTTGGGGACATCTTTGTCCATCAAGCCATCCACACTATAGAGTACTGCCTGGGCTGCATCTCCAACACCGCATCCTATCTGCGCTTGTGGGCGCTCAGCCTGGCACACGCACGTAAGTCCTGTCTGTGGTCCTTTTTCACATTTCTACTGTGTTAGGTTTTTATCCTGCCATCCGTTTCCCATAATTCCTTATTCTAAGCAGAAGGTGCCGATATCACCTATAAGGGTCCATTCATATTCCATTTAGATATAGGGTGTCTCTTGATAAGAAGGAAACCAAAAACCTTTTCTCATGATGGAGGTTTGAACATTTATTTAGAAAAGAAGTGTTACAATATAAAGATTAGAAAGTAGAGAGATTGACTTGCACAGAGATCTTCATACAACTCAAGTGTCAATCTGAGGATCTGGCCTCTTGACGAAATGGAAAGCTTTAAGCTCCAATCCTTGACAGTTGCCAGGCAGGACTTCCTACACATAACATATACACAATATTGTTAAAAGTATTGGGACGCCTGCCTTTACACGCACATATAGTTAATAAAGACACCAGTTCAACCTGAGTCCACAATTGTCCCTATCCCTGCACATTGCGTCTCATCATGATGCTCCTCCATTATATATATTATTTTATTTAAGGTACCCATGTAGTGCTGTCAATTTATGCAGTGCTCCACACACACACACACACACACACACACACACACATCGGTCCCTACCCTCAAGGTGACCACAATCCAAGGTCCCCAACTCACATTCATATACTAGGGCCAATTTTGGACAGAAGCCAATTAACCTACCAGCATGTCTTTGGAGTGTGGGAGGAAACCGGAGGACCCGGAGGAAACCCACACAGGCACAGGGAGAACATGCAAACTCCAGGCAGGTAGTGTCGTGGTTGGGATTCGAACCAGCGACCCTTTTTACTGCTACACCACTGTGCTGCCCTATGAACTTTAATGACAACCCAGGCTCTGTAGGGTTCAATATTGAGTTGGCCCAACCTTTGCAGCTATAACAGCTTCAACTCTTCAGGGAAGGCCGTCCACAAGGTTTAGGAGTGTGTCAATGGGAATGTTTGATCATTCTTCCAGAAGAACATTTGTGAGGTCAGGCACTGATGTTGGACAAGAAGGCCTGACTCGCAGTCTCCACTCTAAATCATCCCAAAGGTGTTCTATCAGGTTGAGGTCAGGACCCTGTGCAGGCCAGTCAAGTTCCTCCACCCCAAACTCGCTCATTCATGTCTTTATGGATCTTGCTTTGTGCACTGATCCCAATAATTTGGTGGAGGGGGGATTGTGGTGTGGGGTTGTATTTCAGGGGTTGGGCTTGGCTTAGGGTTGCCACCTTTTCTTCAAGTCAAACCTGAACACTTTAGCGGCTCATAGCAATTATTTTTTTTTTTTAATTGTATAAACTATACATATATTTTGATATTAAATAACATTTCTAATCATATAATGTTAATAACACGTATTCCCCTTTTACATCTGAATCCACAGAGTTCCTCTTTTACATCTGAAAACGCAGAGTTCCCTTTCACTTGTAAGGGGGGACTCTGCAGACTATGATGTAAGGGAGAACTCTGGGGTCTCTAACATAAGGGATGCTCTGGGAATCTAGATGTATCTGAAGCTGCTGGACTTCAAATTTCCGGCCCCACTTGACTTTTCTGATGCACAGCGCTGGGGATTGGAGTGTGGGCAGACACAGAGGGGTAGGGGTGGGAGGAAGAGAAGCAGATTGAGCCCTCTCTCCTCTCCCGTCTGTGAGTGTTCATGGCGGGGGGGTTGTTAGTGTTGGCTTTGGGCAGTGTGAAAGGGAGTGTAACAGACACTCTAAGCTTAGACAACTGCAGCCAGCAATCCTGCTGGGAAGCCATAGTCTGGTCTGAATAATGTGTCCGGGTTTCAGGCAGTCTGAAACCCAGACGCATGATTCCAAACCCGAACTGTCCACGTGATTCACGGACAGGTGGCAACCTTAGCTTGGCCCCTTAGTTCCAGTGAAGGGAACTCCTAAGGCATCAGCATATCAAGACATTTTGGACAATTTCAATCCCCCCTACTTTGTTGGAACAGTTTTGGGATGGCCCCTTCCTATTCCAACATGACTGCGCACCAGTGCACAAGCAAGGTCTTAGTCTCGGGACTCAGTCCTCAGGCTCTTGTATTTTGAACTGATACAATGAGGGTGGAACAAGTGTGTTTTGAGCTGCAGCAGAGAAAAAAATCAGGTCGCCTGCCCAGCCAGACAGGACTGTGTTGTGTGACAGAGCTACCATTGCTGACATCCACACCTATAAATGTTGATTATCTGAAATAATGCAGCTAAAGAGTTCTGTATCTACCCAACTTTTTCAATCTGTATACTCCTAAGCCAGTAACTCAGAGGTCTAGGTCAGAAAATTTAAAGGATAGTGAAAGCGGACCTTCAGTCATCTTTTCATCTTTCCATCTATTAAATCTTCTGCTCTTGTTGTTTTAACTTTGGATAGTAAAAAAAAAAAATCTGCCAGTAAATACCTTATACAGCCCACTTCCTGTTACTTGTCTGGTCTTTAGTCTAGGTTTATGACATCATTCACATCTCTCTCTCTTGTGAGAGTTTGCCAGGAAGGGGTGGGGGGGGGGGTGAGTCATAAGAGGGCCAATGAGAGCTGCCGAGCTGGAGGTGTGCCTCTGTGTAAATCCAGGAAGTGAGCAGGCAGCAGCTTCAGCTTCAACAGTTAAAATGGTTGCAGCCAGGAGGGAGATTTCTGCAGCATTTTTGCAAGTACAGAAATAATATGCAAAGTGGTTGGAGGGAAGCTTAGAATGGCAAAGATGTTTTTATTACAAATTATGTGAGCAGACTGCAGTTCCTCTTTAATTCTAATAACAGCCAGAAAGCTAGTATTTTCACAAGTTTTCAGCAGTGGAACCCCTCCATCTCATAACAGGTAACCTTTAAATAAAATGTTCCCCTACGACTCTACTCTCACGCTGCATCGTTGATCAGAATAGTCGATTGGTACCACGGTTCCTCCACTAAATTGTGGACGTCATTAGAAAATTACCGAATATCTCCCGACCTCACATCTCTTCCATGGACACACCTGACACACAGACCCCCTACAGACCTAATGCCCCTTGTGACTTCCGCCACGTTGCAAATTTGGGACAGCTACCTTACCAAAGGTGTATTGTCCTCGAGACCCAGTCCCTTGACTCCATTATTTGATATCAACTCTTTCCCTCCGACTTGTGCTAAACCTAAATTTCTTGTTTGGCAAAAGACAGAGGCCCCTATGTTAAGACATACGCTCAGTGCTGGAAAACCTATTCCCAGTGGCGGCTGGTGCTCAAAATTTTTGGGGGGGTGCAAACAAACAGCCTCACTGTGCCATCAAACGCTGCCACTGTGCCCATTAAATGCTGCCACTGTGCCCATCAAACGCTGCCACTGTGCCCATTAAATGCTGCCACTGTGCCCAAACGCTACCACTGTGCCCATTAAACGCTGCCACTGTGCCCATCAAACGCTGCCACTGTGCCCATCAAACGCTGCCACTGTGCCCCTCAAGTGCTGCCACTGTGCCCCTCAAGTGCTGCCACTGTGCCCCTCAAGTGCTGCCACTGTGCCCCTTCAAGTGCTGCCAGAGTGCCCCTTCAAGTGCTGCCAGAGTGCCCCTTCAAGTGCTGCCAGAGTGCCCCTTCAAGTCCTGCCAGAGTGCCCCTTCAAGTCCTGCCAGAGTGCCCCTTCAAGTGCTGCCAGAGTGCCCCTCCAAGTGCTGCCAGAGTGCCCCTCCAAGTGCTGCCAGAGTGCCCCTCCAAGTGCTGCCAGAGTGCCCCTCCAAGTGCTGCCACTGTGCCCCCTGCCTGCCCTCTGCACTTACCTTGTCTCGATGTGCAGCTGGTGACGGTGTCAGGCGGCGAGCGGTGCCGAGGTCTTCTTCTCCCGCGCTCCTCCTGTCTTCTGCTATCGTCCGAGCCGAGGTCTTCTTCTCCCGCGCGCCTCCTGTCTTCTGCTATGATTGGACGCCTAGCGTCCAATCACAGCGCCTGTGACTTCAGCCAATCAGGTTACAGGTAACAGACCTGGCAACCTGATTGGCTGAGAGGCGGGTCTGTGTTAGGGAAGCGATGTATTCGCTTCTCTAACACAATACTGTGTAATCAGCGAACGCACAGCAGTGCGCCCGCTGTTTACACTTAGGGAAGCCTATTAGAGCCCACCGCTCTAATAAGGTCCCCTAATAGAGCTTACAGCTCTAATAGGGGCGCTTCCAGAAACACCCCCCCCCCCCCACTGTAATTCAGATGCCCGGCGCCCGATCAGGGGCCGGACACCTGAATAGGGGGCGGCATCGGTGACAATAGTTAGATTCATGCAATGCATGAATCTATCTATTGGTTATAGAGCGGTGCATACTGCACTGTGCCCGGCGCAGTCCCCCTTTTTTTTTTTTTAAAGGGACATGTTTAAATAATTATTATTTTTTTTTTGAACTTTTTTTTTTTTTTTTAAACTGCAAGGAGGGGGGGGGGGGGGGCGCCCGGGCGCCCCCTATGGATGGGCCGCCACTGCCTATTCCCCTACCTGACATGTTCTCTTCCTGCCACAACCATGGCTCGGCTTGAACACACTCAACTAACGCACCTTATATACAAAATACCGATTCACAAGACCACATACAGCCTTTGAGTCATTGTTATCCCAGTCGGACAGACCAGAGCATGCACCATACCTGATATATCAGATACTGATTCAGGTCTCTTATCCAAACCCACCAACATTCCTCTCAAAATGGGAAAGGGAGATGAACTTGTCCCCTGATGATATGGAATGGGGCAAAACGGCGCTTTCTTTTAAATTATCTATCTCATCTCATGCCCAAGAACGGAATTATCGTATATTCTCTAGGTGGTATCGATGCCCCACTATTCTACACAAGCTTGATCCTAATGTTTCAGACGTATGTTGGAGATGCTTGCAGGCCCTGGGTAACATGACACACATTTGGGGTACATGCCCACGTGTTACCCCCTTTTGGGACAAGATTCTCCAGCTATATGACAAACTTGTTGGGGACAAATATCCTAATGAACCCCCGCTTAACGGTCTTATCTATGTTACCGGGGTCATACAAACAAATCAAGAGCAGCTTAATTTGCCATTTGCTGACTCTTGCACGTTCAGTTATTGCTAGATCTTGGTGTCAACCAGTGGTCCCCTCTCTAGCAGATTGGGCCTGCGAAGTGGACAGGATCGAACATATTGAACGGATGTGAGCTTGGGATGCTTATAAAAACGAGACCACTATTATGTGGACCGTTTGGTTACATTTCCGATTCTCTTCAGATTTTGACCCTTTTATTGCAGGTACAGCTCCTACTGTTCCACCTGGGGCCTCTCATGAGTAGCTTGATATATACCTTTTCCCCCACACTTCCTTTTCTTTCTTTTACCCTTCTCTCCCCCTTTTTTATTTCTTTCTCTCTTTCCATACCTCTCCACCTTTTCTACTCCTCCTCCCTTACCTTTTTAGAATTATGCCCCATACACACGGTCGGAAAATCCGACCACAAAATCCATCGGATTTTTTCAGACGGATTTAGTCCGACACTGGTGTTGCATACACATGGTCGGACAAAGTTGTCGGAAAATCCGATCATTCTGAACGTGGTGACGTTTGTTGCCTACGACGGGACTACGTAGAGGCTAGTAGCCAATAGCTTTGGTCTTGTAATGTGATCTGAGCATGCGTGGCACTTTGTCCGTCGGAATTCGCTACACACGATCGGAAAAAGTCCGATAGGACTTTGTTGTCGGAAAATTTGAGAGCAGGGGATAAAACTTTGTCCGTCGGAAAATCTGATGGAAAATGTCCGATGGTGCCTACACACGGTCGGAATTTCTGACAACATTGTCCGATAGGACATTTTCCGTCGGAAAATCCGACCGTGTGTATGGGGCTTTAGAGTAATCTTACCGGTAGATTCACCACAATCTCAGGCCATATGTGTTGAGCCTTGTTTTTTCCGTGTTCTAAACCAGTGGTCTACTGGTTACTTGAGTCACCATTACTTGGTTTATTTCTATACTCTTTGATAATATCAACATGACTATGCTTATGTGTTTATATGTTCTTTTAATGTCCTTCCGATCCTAATGTACACATGTTTTATTCAATGATAATATGTTATATTTTGCCTATGGTTATTCAATGTTGTTTAACAAATGCTTGAAAATTAATAAAATAGATTCAACATAAATAAAATGTTCCATTTTACCTAGCTGTTTGAAAAACCTAAGCACTTTTATTTTATAATTTTCCCCATTATTTTGCTCTCTTCATAGAGCTTTCTGAAGTCCTGTGGACGATGGTGATGCACATTGGCCTCTCTAACGCCGCCTATAGCGGTCTTATTGGCGTTTTCATCATTTTTGCAGTTTTTGCAGTTTTGACTGTGGCTATTCTGCTAATCATGGAGGGGCTCTCTGCCTTCCTGCACGCTCTCCGTCTCCACTGGTAAGTCCTCCTTCTTTGTAGAAATTTATATAATGAACATCTGCATCTGTCTTATAGATCCAACAGGAAGTAAGAGGAAATCTCTACAAAATTAATGAAAATCCTCCCTTAAAGTGATATTAAAGCCGAAAAAAAGATGCTTATAGCAGGACATACTGTATATACTCGAGTATAAGCCGACCCAAATATAACCCGAGGCACCTAATTTTACCACAAAAAACTGGGAAAACTTATTGACTCGAGTATAAGCCTAGGGTGAGAAATGCGCAGCTACTGTAAGTGGAAAAGAGGGTCAACAATGCCCATTTGCAGCCTCACTGTGCCCATTTGCAGCCTCACTGTGCCCATTTGCAGCCATAGGTCCCCCCCGAACTTCAAACTTGGTAGTTAAGGGTTCCTAGATGCCCCCTAGCTGCAGCCAAAAGTTCTCTGGACCCAAAGGATCATGCTGCAGATGGACACAGTTGACCGACTTTGGGGCCCTGTATCTTGGGGCCACTTGGTGCTAGAAACCCCAAATATGGATATGTTATAATGCTAGTTTCACTGGGTTTGCACCCCAACTTTGGGGTTCCTAGCACCAAGTCGCCTGAGATACGGGGCCCCAAAGTCAGGTCGGAAAATGTCAAGCACTTTTCTGCAGCAGAGAATGACATTTTCTGAACCGACTTTGGGGCCCCGTATCTCAGGGCCACTTAATGCTAAGTACCCCAAATTTGGATATGTTGATACGGCCCCAAAGTCAGGTCGGAAAATGTCATTCTCTGCTGCAGAAAAGTGCTTGACTCAAGTATAAGCCGAGGGGGGCACTTTCAGCACAAAAAAATGTGCTGAAAAACTCGGCTTTATACTCGAGTATATACGGTACATGCTCTTGCTATTCTTTTTCAAAATTTCTCCTCTGTTCTTGATTCGCTGACTGTGCACTGGCCACGCTGGCCGACTTCAGGTATGTGCGTTCCCGCTGTGCCTCCTTAGGCCTCACCGGTCTCAACTTCATGTGCACTCCCATTTAGAACTACAAGCCTAAATGCAGCTGCCCCCAGTGCTGCACACACAGACGGAGACAAAGAACCAAAGCCAAAACTATCCTCCTCCTCCATAACAGGGATTGACAGCGGCTGCCAAGTCAGTAGCTTGTGTATCTTGCTCTGTCTTTGTGTGCGTCTCCAATGAGACTTTATAGGTTAGTTTTTCTCACACCCTGGATTGCTTTGAATAAAATAGTGGAATGCACAGGATGTACCAAAGGGGGGTTAGTAAAAGTTGGCGGACAAGGAGGGGATCTCCTCTTACCTCTTTGTTAGAAGAGGCAACAAAGTCTTATCCAGCTACATGCAACTGCCATAAAACATACAGGAAATGCTGGACTAGTGGGAAAGCCCAGCACACTCTGTGAAGTGAGTGTTATGGGCAAGCCCTGTAATTACTGGTTGTTTGTTAAAGGGTAACTCAACTTTCCTGGAAAAAAATTGAAAAGAAAAACAATATAGCATATACAATTGCTACACAATAATATTGTAATTGAATGGTATTAAAAATTACCTTTCCTTTTCAATCTGCAGCTCTGTCATTTCCTGAAAAATGCAATGCAATATGGCAACCTGGAGACATTCTGTACACAGGTTGTGTACAAAACGCCCCCCCGCCCCAGAAATATCACTTTCTGTTTGTGTGATTGGCTAACTGTTTTTCCCAGAAGTCTACACTAGGATACAAGTCACATTTTGGGCATCCCCTGCAACAAACATTTCATTCTTTTGCATGCTCCCAAAGGGAAATCACATCTAAAGGGAAATAAGACCCTGACACTTTCCTCATTAGAACCCTGCAAGTGCTGATTGATAATTATCTAGTCACTCCCATTCATATTGCACAGGGACACAGACAAACAAACAGCTATTTCTTCAAAATAACAAAAGGTAGGAATCTACACCCAGAGGGGAACATTTTTGTTCTCAGCAAAAGTGGAGTTATTCTTTAATATTTCATGGAAATATGTTGTATTACAAATGTGAAGCTTTCAGTGTATAGAAGTGTACACGTTTCTTAAAGGGGTTGTAAACCCTCGTGTTTTTTTCCTATGCATTAAGGTGAAAAAACTTCTGGCAGTGACCGGCCCCCTACTACTTTTTACTTACCTGAGCCCCGTAATTCCCTTGGCGGAGACGCACTCTCCCTCTCTGCATGGGGTCCCGGCTCTTGATTGGATAGATTGATAGCAGCGCAGCTATTGGCCCCCACTGCTGTCAATCAAATCCAATGACCCGGGGGGCGGGGCCGAGTCCGGTATTTGTGTCTATGGACGCAAATGCTGGACTCGGGAGCGCCCCCGCACGGTAACCCCTGGGAGAGCGCTTCTCATAGGGGGTCATCTGATGCGAGGAGGAGCTGCGAGAGCCGCCGTGGGACCCCAGAAGAGGATGATCAGGGCCACTCTGTGCAAAACAAGCTGCACAGCGGAGGTAAGTATGAGATGTTTGTTATTTAAAAAAAAAAAAAAAAAACAGGAAGGTTTACAATCACTTTAAATGTCATAAAACACCATATTACCCATTATAGGGTCATTATTAGGTAATTGCCCTAATGTGCAATCTGCTTCATAATCTCTATTGAAACAAGTAAGATATAAGAATAGTGTAAAGTTAAAGCATCAATTGTATCACAGGATTACCTATGCCTCTGCTCTTCCTATTTTCCTTGCAGGGTGGAGTTCCAGAACAAGTTCTACCATGGAGCAGGTTATCTATTCACTCCATTCTCCTTTCAGCGCATCCTTGATGGAACAGCAGACGAATAAGTTTTGCATCTCCCTGTGCAATAACCTGAACCAATGGCTGATAATAAACATGCATAAATTATTCACAATAAAATTACTCTATATGAGAACCTGCAGACGCGTGTGTTCTTCTTACTGCAAACAATATCATTCTAACTAAAACTATCTATTTTAGAAGAAGCACATTGTTTGACCATTATTTTGGTTCACCATTCCTGACATGTCACAATGTACAGCATCAGAATTATTGTTCAGAAAGGCTCCACCTTTTATCATTAAATAGCTGTCCTTGAGCTCCAGTCAGTGACTTACAGTATACTAGGATGAGATACAAAAATAGGGAACGCTTCTAAAAGTAGCCATTGTAAAATTATACAGAGGTGCAGGCAATGTACCTCATCGCCTGGTGGTCACTGCGCATAAAGCATAAAGGCATAAAGCATAAAGGCTTGTAAGCAGGGGTTAGTACCCCTTTTAGTGAGGTCCCTTCCCTGGGTAGTTGGTGGGTGGAGTTAGAACCCTTTATAAGATGGAATTTGTGGAGTCTTAGTTACACTGGAGTATGGGAACAGGTTACCCTTGACTTACAATGTGCAGGTTTGTAGCCTTGAAAGCAGAGTGCCCTTTGGGGCTAGGCTAACAAGAGACTCTGAGAAGGCCCACAATAGGAGGACTTGTGGTGGGAAGAAGGTGGGAGAGCTGGCCAGTAGACATGTGCATTCGTTTTCGTCTGAATGCATTTTCGTCCGAATTTCAGGTATTTTCGTTATCGTTTTAACAAACGATAACGAAAGTGCAGAATCTGAAAAACAAAAGATCCGACATAAACAAATGCTTTATTTTCGTTTTCGTTGTGACAACAGTTCGATATAAATAGGAGATTAGACGCTGACAATAACAATCTGTGTCCATTGAACCTGTGGTCAAATGTGCCTAACCTTAACTCTATTAGTCCAAGATTATTCTACATAGAGAGGAAAGATTCGACGTAGAGAGGAAAGATTCGATGTAGAGAGGAAAGATTCGACGTAGAGAGGAAAGATTGCTGCTGGAATTGGGTGGAATTGCAGCTAAACTATAGAGTCATAGAGTTTAGCTGCTCCGTCGAATCTTCCTTGAACATTCGACAGACACCCTAAGCCTTCAATGACAGATTCGACCTTAATTAATTTGGATTTTCGGACGAATGCAATTTTTAACCAAAAACGAAATAAATAAAAACGAATTTCGGGAGTAACTAAATAAATGTATTTTTTGGATGAAAACGAAATTCCGAAAGGAAATATTTCAGTGTGCACAAGCCTACTGGCCAGACCTTCTAAGTTCAAAGTTAGTGCATTTAATAGAACTGTACTGATGGTCTGTAGTATGATCTTGAAGAAGCATCTATACAGAGTATTATTGTGTTTTCTCATAGTAAATGCTTCAATAGACTATTCATGTGCACATTCTTTAGATGAGCCTTAGGCCAGGAGAAAGTGAGTACTACATAGAAGGTGGGCCTCCAGCCTAAAGCTTGTGAGACTTAATATGGTGGAGTATCTCTATAGGTACATGCATACCCTATCTGAAGAAGAAGCATGGAGGTACCCCTTTGAAAGCTTGGCGGGAGCTGGAAGTGAAGTAAGCCAACAGGCTCAAGCAGCGCACTGCTGCAGTGTGTAGACAGTGTTCCAGTCTGTAGTCTGCATACTCCGGTCTGGCTGAAGATCCTTTGGTGAGTAGGAGCTGAAAGTCCGTTTCCTGTTCCAGCTTTCTGGCCAGTATCAGATTAGCTGTGGACTCGGGTAATGCCAATACAATATAGATAAGAAGATAGGATGTAATTAAGAGACAGTGATACACTTTATTTCAAATGTATGATAGGCTGAGATGGCATCGGGCAAGAGGAAGCATTTCCTCAGTCTCCTCTTCCCCTGTGATCAGACAGCAATATTGTAACTGTGTAGTACACAAGTCACAAGATTAGAGGCCGCAGCAGGGGCTGGTCTCGCTCAGACATTGGTAAACACAGCCAAGAACTGTTCAGGCACCAGGATTTACATGACTGAGTCATCTCTGAGTTGTCATCACAGTCCAGGAAGCAGAGTTTTTCTTTTATTTATTTTTCTTTAAAGCCCGTGGTGTGTGAAGTGCACATAGGGTGTACATATGGTCCTCCAAAATCGAAGGACCTTGCCCTGATCCCCCGGGCGTTAGGCTCCAGACGGGGAGCTTAACACCCATCTAGCCAAAGCCAGACGAACCCCAATCTCTGGGAGGTCTGCCGAAACAGACCACCCCAAGTACTAGGTGGGGCTCCCCCAAAGACCCCATGAGAAATGGTAAACTTAGCCAGAAAGCCATATCAATCCCCTCCCAAGACTTTCAGGGCAGGCCCAAGGACCTATACCCTACTCATCAAACGTGAAACAAAGTGTACATACCCAACAACCAAAAAAAATACATAAAGTGACAACACAAGACAAACAACATAAAGGTGGGGAAAAGGTAATTTTGAGAGCTTAGGCAGAGCCCCAGGACTAAAAGGCTCAACCACCACTCCCATCATTCCCACCTAATTACATTCGGGAAGTATAGGAGGGCTTCAGATACCTGCTGGCCTAGATTTGGTGTGGTCCCTGTCCTTGTCAGTCTTTCGGGAGAGAGCACCGACCCCCTTTTTTTGTCTGGGGGGGTCGGTGCTCTCTCCCGAAAGACTGACAAGGACAGGGACCACACCAAATCTAGGCCAAAAGGTATCTGATGTAATTGCCTAGGTGGGGACGGGCGGAAATAAAAGAGAAATAACACTAAAAAAGGTACTTCTAAGTATAATAATAAAAAATAAAAAAAATTGCTTATGGAACAGGATGAGCTAAGAGGATACAATATGGAGAAAGTTCATAAAATGGGTGGAACTCCGCTTTAAAGGGATTGTAATCCCTCACCCTGTAAAATAAGCCATTCAGTTTAAAATGAAATTAAAGGCAAAACATTTGTGTATAGATCTCAAAAACATTATTAATAATATAATAATAAATAATAATAAATATCTTTTTCCCCCCTTTTTTTAAGTAATCACATACCCTATGTTCTTAGCTGCATAAGGGGGAGGAGAAGCAACAGCACACTGATCTTCCCAGTGGATGTGCAGGGTGTGGGGGTGCCAGGACAAGTCTGATCTTGGGAGGAGAGCAGGCTGAGTTCCCAGCACAGATAGAGAACTGAGTTTTAATAGAAAAGCAGGACTGGCAGGAAAACCAACTATGTCACACAAAGGCAGCAATACAAGGAAAACATGATACTTTCTCATACAAGTACATGGTACAGCAGGCATATATCAGGAATATGAAATGTTGGGTAACATATTCTTTACCATGATTAAATACATGACACTGGGATAGGAGTTTGGGATGGACACACTCTGTACAGGACATTGGATCACGTCAGCAAATTCATTAATCCTTTCTGATGGGTGTATTGGATACTCTCAGTCCATTTCATAATAAGGTTATATAAATGTCCTGTAATATAATATCTGATGTTCTTAGTGGATTAAACAAAGCAAAGTTTTTCTTGTGTGAACAAAACCTCAGACAACAGATGTAATCAGAAATATAAAAAGAGAAACATGGTGTTAAGCCAGTCTTGTTGGGGTTCTTTTCTAATGAATGATACGTATGAACACAAATAAGTACATTTTTTTTTGTAAATTTGTTATCAGTGTAGCACCCTGGGGTTTAGTCTTGGATGCTCCTCAAAATTGTACTTGCCAGGAGTAAGTTACCCTAGTCAATTGTTAGAGATTCATTGATTTCTCTCTAAGCTTGGCCTAGTTGTACTTTTCCCTTCTACCACTAGGTGGCTGGGCACTTGGTGGTACTAGATATGAGAAGGACAACTCAAGGTCAGATTATGGGTATATCTCAGCCAATGGGCAGGGTTTTTCTTGAATCCCTTGGCCTGCTGGGAGAGCCTATATATTCGGGTGAGGTCAGGTGATCTGTGTTCTGTGCCACCTGGACGGCTGTCTGGGCGGACGTGTCGTGTGCCCCAGGCTGCTAAGCCGGAGATTGGGCTTATCCCGGGGGGCATCTGGCTGCTAGGCTGTGTGAGGGCCTATCCAGAAGTAAGAGAAAAGCGCAGGGTTGGGATTGTGGCTTGCAGTCCAACCAGAAGTGCCGGTTCTGCTGGCCGGAGAACCTGTCAGTGGTCAGAGGTAGAAGGGAAGCTGTCGCCACAAAGGCGCCAACCACCTTACCAGGGACCACAGTGAGTAACTGAAGTAAGCACCAGAGCAGCATGCTAACCGAATGGGCACGGTGGAGAAACGGAAAACTTCAGGCGGTGATAGGGTTGCCACCTTTTCTTCAAACCAAACCTGAACACTTTAGTGCCACAATTTTTTTTTGTGGAGTATACACGATATGATTGTAAAAGACTTATGACACCTTTGAGTGCCTCAATGAGAGTAGTAATACAGCACGCTAGGTGCGCCACGTGAACAGTGGGTGCAGTAGGGCAGTGGACGGTGTCAGTAGGGCAGAAACCGGTGTCAGTAGAGCAGAGGACGGTGTCAGTAGAGCAGTGGACGGTGTCCGTAGAGCAGAGGGCGGTGTCAGTAGAGCAGAGGACGGTGTCAGTAGAGCAGTGGACGGTGTCAGTAGAGCAGTGGACGGTGTCAGTAGAGCAGTGGACGGTGTCAGTAGAGCAGAGGATGGTGTCAGGAAGGCAGTGGACGGTGTCAGGAGGGCAGTGGACGGTGTCAGGAGGGCAGTGGACGGTGTCAGGAGGGCAGTGGACGGTGTCAGGAGGGCAGTGGACGGTGTCAGCAGGGCAGTGGACGGTGTCAGCAGGGCAGTGGACGGTGTCAGCAGAGCAGAGGACGGTGTCAGTAGAGAAGAGGACGGTGATAGTGTTTTTTTTATTTTTTACAAATGTATTTATTTTTTAACATTTTTTAACAGTCTTGTTGGGGGGCTTTGGTGACCCCTGATAGCTCACTTTTGAGACAGAGAAAGGGACTGAGGGCAGATTCTCCAGTTCCTTTCTCTGAAGCACAAAAAATATAGTAAACTGGAAGTAATTTACTGTGTGTACCCAACTTTACCTGATTCCCTCAATCTCTGTGACTGGTCCCCTGCAGCTTCTGTGAAAGTTATGACAGGCTGTGGTAGCACTCCAGCATCTTCATTGTACCATACAGGGTTAATGTTCCTGTATAGTATGTGATGATGCTGAGGCTTTGGGTGGAAGAGGAGGTCACTGCAGCTGGCTGGAACATGGAGACATATAAGTGAAAGGGGCACTTTCCCCCCAGCAGTGCAAGGGTGGACTTTTTCCCTTTGCTGAAGCAGGGCTGTATTCTGTATGTCCCTTGCTGTTTATGCTCAAATGTTTGACTATGTCAGGAATATACTGGGACTTTTCAGGTTCATATTCCACATTATTAAAAATAATAATTTTTAAGAAGATAGTGTGTGGAGTACATCCACGTGGAGCCTGAAAAGTCCCAGTATATACCTGGCATAGTCAAGATTTTGACTTTCTCTTTCAGTTAACCTACATTGCAAGGTGCGGAACAGGTGTACAGCACAGAATTATATAGTTTGGAAGGCAGAACAGGTTGGGACTTATGGGAGGAGAATATGCAGTCTGGCATCAGTCCTCGGTTATATTCATTCTGCCCCGGGGTGAACCCTGCCCTGGGGTGATCAGGGCTGCAATGTAGGGTTGTCTCGTTGGCTCTGCCCACCTGTAGAGGAGCTCTGTTACCGCCCCGACCAAGCTGACCAGCCTGAGAGGAGCCTGTGTCCAGGAGAAAAGGAGTTTCTTTTGTATGGAAAGGGGGTGGGCTGCTGCCATACAAAGGAAGCTGGCAATAGATATGGGCACATCCACGTCCCTGCTTTTGGGCAGGTTTTATCATCAACAGAGACTGAGGCATAGATGATGATGTTGCAGTCTGTATTCTGTACACAGATTCTTCAGCTGCCTCCCCCTTGTCCGGGCCCACCCGCGGCTCCCTCCTGCATGATATCAGTGGCAGACAGTGTGGGCTCACTGAATCCCCGGCCACAGTTCAGATCCCCCTTGCACTAGTGTAGGGTGGGCTCACAATGTGCAGCTAGTGAGACAGTGAGAGAGGGGAGATGCAGCATCCACTGAGCAGACTTGTCATTCTCGGTGCAGTCCGGTCTGAATAATTTGTCCGGGTCTGGGGTAGATGGAAACCTGAATACGTCATTAAAAAAATGGACTGTCTCGGAGAAACCCGTACAGGTGGCAACCTTAGGCTGTGATCAAGTCAGGGACCCAACCAGCGGAGGTGACACTTGCAGAGCAGCCTTGTGTGTCAAGTCAGGGACTGAGCCGGTTAGCAGGGGTGAAGCTTGAGAAGCATCTGGAGTGCCAAGCTAGGGACCCAGCAAGGAAGCGTGGGTGACGCTTGAGGGAGATACCACCGCAAATATTGGAGGAGCTCCAGGGATTCACAGTCAGTGAATAAGTGGGTCTAGTGAGAGACTGGGAGCTCAGTATTGAAGAACTACAAGAGACAGTAGTGAAGCTAAAGGGACTGTTACGTTTCAGTTAGGAACTGTTAAAGACCATTGCCATAGGAGACCTCATTCCTGTACATGCAGATCTGTCACCATGCTGGGGGCCTTTCCCTGCACACAGTGGCGGCTGGTGAAGTTTTAGGATGGGGGGGGCGCCAGACCCCATCCTTCCTTTTTGACCCCTCCCACTTGGTGAAAACAGGCGTGGTTTCAGTGAAATAGTGGGCGTGGCTCTAAGGTGATGTGGTTAGCGTTTGAGATGAACGAGGGATGGAGGAAGAGGGAGAGAGGGATGGAGGGACAGAAGGCCCAAATCCTACACAACAATAGACATATGTGTATTCTAGAAAGTTTAACAATCAGCAGATAAAGATATTCCAATCACCTGGTGTTAGCACTTTAATCATCCTGGCACCATGGTTGTTATGGTATCAGGATGATTGAAGTGCATTATTTCTATTATTACATTGTAATATAAAATGAAATCATTCAACTCACCATAATGCTGAATCGGTGAGAGCCCTGAGGATGTCACTAGCCACGTCGCCTGTCACCAGATGCCATCAGGTGTCCCCAGCAGAGTCCGTCCTTACATGCAGCCTGTGTCCCATAAAATGCAGCCTGTGTCCCACCAAATGCAGCCTGTGTCCCACCAAATGCAGCCTGTGTCCCACCAAATGCAGCCTGTGTCCCCCCAAATGCAGCCTGTGTCCCCCCAAATGCAGCCTGTGTTCCACCAAATGCAGCCTGTGTCCAAATGCAGCCTGTGTCCCCCCAAATGCAGCCTGTGTCCAAATGCAGCCTGTGTTCCACCAAATGCAGCCTGTGTTCCACCAAATGCAGCCTGTGTCCCCCCAAATGCAGCCTGTGTCCCCCCAAATGCAGCCTGTGTTCCACCAAATGCAGCCTGTGTTCCACCAAATGCAGCCTGTGTCTCCCCAAATGCAGCCTGTGTCCCCCCAAATGCAGCCTGTGTCCACCAAATGCGTCCACCCATGCGCCCCCTATGGACGGCCTGCACAGCTGTCCTCCTATTGAAGTCTTCGAGTCTGCCAATTGAATCTAAAACTATTTAAGGCTGTCCTTGCCCTAACCCTCTTTCCCCCAAAAATATAAAAAGGACTGTTCAGAGAAATAAAACCTTTTTTACATCCAAGAAGTGTCTGGCCCCAATAACTTTGTCCACCTTGCACCCACTATGCCTCACAACCCACCACATACAGAAGGATGTCAGCTAGCTTTGGTCAGGAAAGTTCTTATTAGACTGGACAAGGCCAGAGACCACCTCAGTGTAAACAAGCTGCATTGTGGGCAGTGGCTACAAATTGTCCAAGCCCTGCAAAAGCAGGATACTGTTATAGAAATAATTTTATGCTGTAGATTTGAACTTCGGAGAACACTTTTTTTTTTCTTCCAAGATTTATTAATTGTGAATTTTTCCTGGAATTTCCCTTGATGATATAGTATATAAATGTATAATAATAATAATAATACATGACTGTGGTGGGGGCATTAGAGCGTAAGCTCCTCTGACACAGAAAATGATGTGACTGGCTCAAAGTTCTCTGTACAGCACTGCAGAATATATCATATCAGAGATATATAAATGTGTAATAATAATAGTGTGTGACTGTGGTGAGGACATTAGAGTGTAAGCTCCTCTGGTGCAGACATGCTATGTGAACATTCTCTACTGCACTGTTTGTTGGATTGGTTGAAAGGTCATTCCCTCTGACAAATCCCAGCCCAGTAAAGAGGACCTGTTTTGCATTCAGACTTGTTTGTGAATAGTATAACCTCAGTAGAAGTAAAATCACACAAAATGTCCCATAATGCACTGCAGAAGGTTACTTGTTCTCATCTCAGGTAACTGTGAATAATCACCCCTGGAACACCTTGTAATTATACAGTTCTGGTTTCAGTCCACTGGCATTTAAAGGGCAAAGTGTGTGGTATATTATTCGGAATTGGCTGAGAATCTGAAAATCCCAGAATATCAAAGCGCAAAACACTGTGAAAGAAAACTGGAGAGATTTGCATAAGCTTTTTTTTTAAACTTTCTACCTAGCAGTGTGCACTTGGAGGATTTTAGCATGAGCAAACACATGGAGGATGTTATGAACAGTGGGCAAAGATTCCCATCAGGGTACAGGGGGCACCTGTTGATGGGCAGAGAGGAAATCCCTCTTTCCCCAGTGATTATCCCCATCCCTCTGTACAGAGCCAACCCCCATAATAGAAAGAATGAATACTTAGAGAGCTGTCATCCACATCACAAACTGGGTCAGAGCTACATATAGCCTCCACAGGTACTCTGATATTTGAGAAGAAAAACTCCACATAGCGTAATTCCGTTTTACCTTTTATTGCCCCTCTCCAGTTCTCCAATGCTGCAGTGGATGAAGGGGTGGGGGGTCAGCCTGGCAGTGCTCAGACCATACACCGCACACTGCATCAAATTGGTCTGCATGGCTGTCATCCCAGAAGGAAGCCTCTTCTAAAGATGATGCACAAGAAAGCCTGCAAACAGTTTGCTGAAGACAAGCAGACTAAAGCCCCATACACACGGTCGGATTTTCCGATGGATTCTGTCCTATCAGACAATGTTGTCGGAAATTCCGACCGTGTGTAGGCACCATCGGACAGTTTCCATCGGATTGTCCGACGGACAAAGTCCTATCTCCTGCTGGATAGATTTTTTGACAACAAAGTCCGATCACACCAAATCCGATCGTGTGTAGCGAATTCCGACGGACAAAGTGCTACGCATGCTCAGATCACATTACAAGACCAAAGCTATTGGCTACTAGCCTCTACGTAGTCCCGTCGTAGGCAACAAACGTCACCACGTTCAGAATGATCGGATTTTCCGACAACTTTGTCCGACCGTGTGTACGCAAAACCAACATCGGACAAAGTACGACGGACATGATCCGACGGACCTGGTCCTCGGATAATCCGAGCGTGTGTATGGGGCTTTAGAACATGGATTACTGGAACCATTTCCTGTGGTCTGATGAGACCAAGATAAACTTATTTGGTTTAGATGGTGTCAAGCGTGTGTGGCGGCAACCAGATGAGGAGTACAAAGACAAGTGTGTCTTGCCTACAGTCAAGCATGGTGGTGGGAGTGTCATAGTCTGGAGCTGCATGAGTGCTGCCGACACTGGGGAACTACAGTTCATTGGGGGAACCATGAATGCCAACATGTACTGTGACATACTGAAGCAGAGCATGATCCCCTCCCTTCGGAGACTGGGCGGCAGGACAGTATTCCAACATGATAACGACCCCAAACACACCTCCAAGATGATCACTGCCTTGCTAAAGAAACTGAGGGTAAAGGTGATGGACTGGCCAAGCATGTCTCCAGACCTAAACCCTATTGAGCATCTGTGGGGCATCCTCAAACAGAAGGTGGAGGAGTGCAAGGTCTCTAACATCCACCAGCTCTGTGATGTCACCATGGAGGAATGGAAGAGGACTCCAGTGGCAACCTGTGAAGCTCTGGTGAACTCCATGCCCAAGAGGTTTAAGGCAGTGCTGGAAAATAATGGTGTAAATATTGACACTTTAGGCCCACTTTAGACATTTTCACTTAGGGTAGTACTCAATTTTGTTGCCAGTGGTCTAGACATTAATGGCTGTGTGTTGAGTTATATTGAGGGGAAACAAATTTACACTGTTATACAAGCTGTACACTCACTACTTTACATTGTAACAAAGTGTAATTTCTTCAGTGTTGTCCAGTGGCGTAGCGTGGGGGGTGTGGCCCCGGGCGCAACATTTTGGGGGCGAAATCCAAAGCCAGTATGTGTCACTCTGTCCGAATTTATGTCCCCGAGCTCCGGCCACCATGTTCAATCTCAGGCAGGACGGACAGCGCCCTGTGATTGGGGCGAATGGGGTCATGTGCAGTGGCGGGGCTGGCCTGGCCGTGATGTCGGGTAGCACATGTGCAAAGGTTGCTCCTGGAGTCCCGCCTCCGCATTTACGTGACCCACCGCCCCTGTCTTTTCCTCCTCCTCCTCTCCAATAATTTCCCTGTTGTGGCAGCCAGTCTGTCAGTGTGGCAGAGCAGAGGCAGAGCAGATCGATCATGGATGGAAGACAAAAAGCAGATGAGACTCCCTCGTGAGAGACGAGTCATGTTGCTGGCCTGGGGGGGGGAGTGGACATGGTCTGGGGAGAAGAAGCAGCCAGCCATAGAGAGATTAAAAAAGCAGTTAGTCACGCTGTGTAGTGATCAGTGTAGGAATACTGTAGGTAGGTCATTGCAGGGTAGTGCAGTGGTCGATGCAGTGTGTAGTGTAGTGGTCAGTCCAGTGTAGTGGTTAGTACAGTGTAGTATAGTGGTCAGCACAGTGTAGTGGGTAGTGGTCAGTGTAGTGGGGAGATAGGTCAGTGTAGGAATCAGGTAGGTCATTGTAGTGGACAATATAGGAATCAGGTAGGTCGGTGTAGTGGTCAGTGTAGGAATCAGGTAGGTTAGTTTAGTGGTCAAGTAGGTCAGTGTAGAAATCAGGTAGGTTAGTTTAGTGATCAGGTAGGTCAGAGTAGTGGTCAGTGTAGGAATCGGGTATGCCAGTGTAGTGGTCAATATAGGAATCAGGTAGGTCGGTGTAGTGGTCAGTGTAGGAATCAGGTAGGTTAGTTTAGTGGTCAAGTAGGTCAGTGTAGAAATCAGGTAGGTTAGTTTAGTGATCAGGTAGGTCAGTGTAAGAATGAGGTAGGTTAGTTTAGTGGTCAAGTAGGTCAGTGTAGGAATGAGGTAGGTTAGTTTAGTGGAGGTCAGTGTAGGAATCAGGTAGGCTAGTGTAGTGGTCAGTGTAGGAATCAGGCTGGTCAAGTACTACTGTAGGAAGGGAAGGGAGTGCTAAAAGTCTGCAGGTTAAGGGACGCTAATTACTTGCCTTCTCCCGGGTGCTGACAACCCACGCTACGCCACTGGTGTTGTCACATGAAAATATATAATACATTATTTACAAAAATGTGAAGGGTGTACTCACTTTTGTAAGATGCTATAAATGATATATATATATATATATATATATAAACTACCAGCAACTGAAATACACTTAAATGTTTTTGAATAAATACATAGCTGACCCAAAGAGTGAGTTCTACATTTGCATTGTGAAATCTGATGGGAAGCAAAGCTTCTTCAGTTGGTGCGTTCATAGCAACTGTGATACTTCAATCATAAGACGGGCCATCTGCAATCTTGGCTACACGGGGTTAATCATAACTCAGCTGGCACCACTAATCCTAAAATAATAGAGATCTGTATTCGGCTCCATTCCTCCTGCCAGTGAGAGTTCAGGTGACAATGCCAGAAATGACAATCCCTCCACAAATCTTATTTTCCCATGAGACGATGAGCTCCAACATTTGGCCCCCTGGTGTCTTCTTTGTGGCCCCCAGAACACCCCATGGCTCCCAGTAGCAGTGTTTTTGGACATCATTAAGGTACCCCACTGAAACAACTCAACTGGAAAATGGCAACAGGTAATGTATGCCGGACATTCAATATATTTTATAAAATTGTGCAAACGATAGAAAAGAAAAAGATAGCATAAAGTGCAGAGGTATCCAACAACAACCGATCAGATTTTGTTTCACGAGGCTTAACAAAGATTTCTCCCCTCAAGTAAGAATTCATGAAATTACTAAGGCACAAGGAACTTCATACCACAGCAATGCCTCTAGTATCTAGTAAACTGAGTAACAGGAATATAGGAAATGGTGACATTACATTTGTTCCGAGCTCTGATAAGATATAATTGTGGTACTTCCCCTTTAAGAAGGTGAATTGGATTTTGGAGGGGGTGTGGCTTCACTCAGGTACCTGAAATTACTTTTCTCATATGGGAATTTAGGACGGATATTATAGGCGGCTGTGTACAAGGTAAGTCAGATATTCTATTATTTTAGGGGGGTTACTATTTATAGATCTGTCATTTCACAACTGTCATTTTTATGTCATTATAAACTATTTATAGTATTTTATTAATATTTTGATGTTATTTCAGGACACATATCACATGTGACTGTTACTTTTATACAGATCAGCTCTGGGCATGTCTCATGATCTGTGTGCGAAATAAAATAATTTTGTGACATCTATTCTGTAGATACAGTTTTTCCATTTTAGACTTACATAGTTAGTTGGATGAGAAAAGGCACACATTCACACACACACACCTGCATCAGGTTCAAGCAAAAGATCAAAATGAATAACGTAAAATAAAAAAGCGTCCTCAGAACCGCAATCTGGAAACCTGGTCTAGAGGATAGAAAAAAACCTTATAAAGTGTGATTCGGATCTAACAGGGAAAAGATTCCTTCCAGATTGGATATTCCCCAGATCAGCAATCTAAAGCAGGGGGTCTTTATAAACTGTAAGATTTTATGTAAGGGGAGGACTTTAAAGTGGACCCTGCTCTAAGGGGAGAGCTTGGTGGGGATTATCACATAAGAGGGGTACTCTGATGTAAAGGGAACTTTAATGTAAGGTGGACTTTAAATAAAAAAAATTCAAGTAAAACTTATTAAGTGTTCTTGCATAGCAAGACCACTTATTGTTATCTCACATATATATTATTATTATTATTCTTATAGCCAAATTTACCACCCTAACTCCTCCCACAGTTTTTACGCTACATATACCGAATATATACCAAAACGTGTGGATTGTTCCCGAATGGTGTGCTATTACTTTGTGGAACGTTTCGCCGAAAGTTTCACGAAATATCGTCATTTTTGCGGCGAAATTTGTCCCATAGGAATGAATGGAGAAATGTTCAAAACTAGAGTGGGAGGTGACAAAAGCTCTGAGGGGAATTTTAGCTCCTCCCACACAGCTTTGAGGGGGGTTATAGGTAGTCCCACACAGCTGAGGGGGTTATAGGTAGTCCCACACAGCTGAGGGGGGTTATAGGTAGTCCCACACAGCTCTGAGGGGGATTATAGGTAGTCCCACACAGCTCTGAGGGGAATTATAGGTAGTCCCACACATCTGAGGAGAATTATAGGTAGTCCCACACAGCTGAGGAGAATTATAGGTAGTCCCACACAAATCTGAGGGGAATTATAGCTTCTCCCACACAGATCTGAGGTGAATTATAGGTAGTCCCACACAGCTTTGAGGGGAATTATGAAATTTGAAAAAATAATAATAATAATTTTAGAAAAAAAGGAAATTATGAAATTTGAAAAAAATATGAAAATTAGGAAATTTGAAAAAAAAATGAAAAATAGGAAATTTAAAAACAAAATTTTTTTGAAAAAAAAAATATATTTAGAAAAATAAAAATATATTTTGAAAAAAAAATATATTTTGAAAAAAAAATCATTTTTAGAAAAAAATATTTTTGGTAAAAAGTCATTTAAAAAAAAAATAATAATTAAAAAAAATCATTAAAAAAAATTGGGGGAAAAAAAATCATTTAAAAAAAAATAATTTTGGAAAAAAATGTCATTCTTGAAAAAAAAATTTTTTTATAAAAAAAAATCAATAATTTTAGAAAAAATATTTTTGGAAAAAAAAAATCATTAAAAAAAACACAGCTCTGAGGGGATTATAGGTAGTCCCACACAGCTGAGGGGAATTATAGGTAGTCCCACACAGCTTTGAGGGGAATTATGAAATTAAAAAAAAAAAAATAATAATAATAATAATTTTAGAAAAAAAATGAAAATTAGGAAATTTGAAAAAAAAATATATATTTTGAAAAAATAAATTATAATTTTGAAAAAAATTTTTTTAGAAAAATCAATCATTTAAAAAATATATAATTTTGGAAAAAAATGTCATTCTTGAAAAAAAAAAATATTGAAAAAAAAAATCAATCATTTTAGAAAAAAAAACATTTTTTGGAAAAAAAAATCATAAAAAAACACAGCTCTGAGGGGGATTATATTCTATTATTTTAGGGGGGTTACTATTTATAGATCTGTCATTTCACAACTGTCATTTTTATGTCATTATAAACTATTTATAGTATTTTATTAATATTTTGATGTTATTTCAGGACACATATCACATGTGACTGTTACTTTTATACAGATCAGCTCTGGGCATGTCTCATGATCTGTGTGCGAAATAAAATAATTTTGTGACATCTATTCTGTAGATACAGTTTTTCCATTTTAGACTTACATAGTTAGTTGGATGAGAAAAGGCACACATTCACACACACACACCTGCATCAGGTTCAAGCAAAAGATCAAAATGAATAACGTAAAATAAAAAAGCGTCCTCAGAACCGCAATCTGGAAACCTGGTCTAGAGGATAGAAAAAAACCTTATAAAGTGTGATTCGGATCTAACAGGGAAAAGATTCCTTCCAGATTGGATATTCCCCAGATCAGCAATCTAAAGCAGGGGGTCTTTATAAACTGTAAGATTTTATGTAAGGGGAGGACTTTAAAGTGGACCCTGCTCTAAGGGGAGAGCTTGGTGGGGATTATCACATAAGAGGGGTACTCTGATGTAAAGGGAACTTTAATGTAAGGTGGACTTTAAATAAAAAAAATTCAAGTAAAACTTATTAAGTGTTCTGGCATAGCAAGACCACTTATTGTTATCTCACATATATTATTATTATTAAGTGTTCTTGCATAGCAAGATCACTTATTGTTATCTCACATATATATTATTATTAAGTGTTCTTGCATAGCAAGATCACTTATTGTTATCTCACATATATATTATTATTATTCTTATAGCCAAATTTACCACCCTAACTCCTCCCACAGTTTTTACGCTACATATACCGAATATATACCAAAACGTGCGGATTGTTCCCGAATGGTGTGCTATTACTTTGTGGAACGTTTCGCCGAAAGTTTCACGAAATATCGTCATTTTTGCGGCGAAATTTGTCCCATAGGAATGAATGGAGAAATGTTCAAAACTAGAGTGGGAGGTGACAAAAGCTCTGAGGGGAATTTTAGCTCCTCCCACACAGCTTTGAGGGGGGTTATAGGTAGTCCCACACAGCTGAGGGGGTTATAGGTAGTCCCACACAGCTGAGGGGGGTTATAGGTAGTCCCACACACAGCTCTGAGGGGGATTATAGGTAGTCCCACACAGCTCTGAGGGGAATTATAGGTAGTCCCACACAGCTGAGGAGAATTATAGGTAGTCCCACACAGCTGAGGAGAATTATAGGTAGTCCCACACAAATCTGAGGGGAATTATAGCTTCTCCCACACAGATCTGAGGTGAATTATAGGTAGTCCCACACAGCTTTGAGGGGAATTATGAAATTTGAAAAAATAATAATAATAATAATAATTTTAGAAAAAAAAGGAAATTATGAAATTTGAAAAAAAAATATGAAAATTAGGAAATTTGAAAAAAAAATGAAAAATAGGAAATTTAAAAACAAAAAATTTTTTGAAAAAAAAAATATATTTAGAAAAATAAAAATATATTTTGAAAAAAAAAAATATTTTTGAAAAAAAAATCATTTTTAGAAAAAAATATTTTTGGTAAAAAGTCATTTTAAAAAAAAATAATAATTAAAAAAAAAAATCATTAAAAAAAATTGGGGGAAAAAAATCATTTAAAAAAAAATAATTTTGGAAAAAAATGTCATTCTTGAAAAAAAAATTTTTTTATAAAAAAAATCAATAATTTTAGAAAAAATATTTTTTGGAAAAAAAAAATCATTAAAAAAAACACAGCTCTGAGGGGATTATAGGTAGTCCCACACAGCTGAGGGGAATTATAGGTAGTCCCACACAGCTTTGAGGGGAATTATGAAATTTAAAAAAAATAATAATAATAATAATAATTTTAGAAAAAAAATGAAAATTAGGAAATTTGAAAAAAAAATATATTTTGAAAAAATAAATTATATTTTGAAAAATTTTTTTTTAGAAAAATCAATCATTTAAAAAATATATAATTTTGGAAAAAAATGTCATTCTTGAAAAAAAAAAATATTGAAAAAAAAAATCAATCATTTTAGAAAAAACATTTTTTGGAAAAAAAAATCATAAAAAAACACAGCTCTGAGGGGGATTATAGGTAGTCCCACACAGCTGAGGGGAATTATAGGTAGTCCCAAACAGCTCTGAGGGGAATTATGAAATTTAAAAAAAAAAATATAATAATTAAAAAAATAATAATAATAATAAAAAAAGTAAAAAAAATAATTTTAGAAAAAAAATATTTAAAAAAAAATAATTAAAAAAAAATCATTAAAATTTTTTTTAGAAAAAATACAAATTTTTTGAAAAAAAATAAAAAATGTAATTCTTGGAAAAAAAAATAATTTTACAAAAAAAAATCAATCATTTTAGAAAAAAAAGGAAAATTAGGAAATTTGAAAAAAAAAATCATTTTAGAAAAAAAAATCATTTAAAAAATAAAATCATTAAAAAAATAATCATTTTTGAAAAAATAAATAAAAAGTTTAGTTACTCAAGCCACTCCACCCAGTTACTCCGCCCACTCCAGTAGGTGGAGGCAAGAACACGTCACACAATTTCCCCAGAAATTGTAGATTTTCTAGTTATTATTATTCTTATAGCCAAATTTACCACCCTAACTCCTCCCACAGTTTTTACGCTACATATACCGAATATATACCAAAACGTGCGGATTGTTCCCGAATGGTGTGCTATTACTTTGTGGAACGTTTCGCCAAATGGTTCACGAAATATCGTAATTTTTGCGGCGAAATTTGTCCCATAGGAATGAATGGAGAAATTATCAAAACTAGAGTGGGAGGTGACAAAAGCTCTGAGGGGAATTATAGGTAGTCCAGGGGGATTATAGGTAGTCCCACACAGCTCTGAGGGGAATTATAGGTAGTCCCACACATCTCTGAGGGAGATTATAGGTAGTCCCACACATCTCTGAGGGAGATTATAGGTAGTTCCACACAGCTCTGAGGGGAATTATAGGTAGTCCCACACATCTCTGAGGGGAATTATAGGTAGTCCCACACAGCTGAGGGGGATTATAGGTAGTCCCACACAGCTCTGAGGGAGATTATAGGTAGTCCCACACATCTCTGAGGGGGATTATAGGTAGTCCCACACAGCTGAGGGGGATTATAGGTAGTCCCACACAGCTGAGGGGGTTATAGGTAGTCCCACACAGCTGAGGGGGATTATAGGTAGTCCCACACAGCTCTGAGGGGGGTTATAGGTAGTCCCACACAGCTCTGAGGAGAATTATAGGTAGTCCCACACAGCTGAGGGGGATTATAGGTAGTCCCACACAGCTCTGAGGGGAATTATAGGTAGTCCCACACATCTCTGAGGGAGATTATAGGTAGTCCCACACATCTCTGAGGGAGATTATAGATAGTCCCACACATCTCTGAGGGGGATTATAGGTAGTCCCACACAGCTCTGAGGGGAATTATAGGTAGTCCCACACAGCTCTGAGGGGAATTATAGCTCCTCCAACAAAGCTCTGAGGGGAATTATAGGTAGTCCCACACAGCTGAGGGGGATTATAGGTAGTCCCACACAGCTCTGAGGGGGGTTATAGGTAGTCCCACACAGCTCTGAGGAGAAGTATAGGTAGTCCCACACAGCTCTGAGGGGAATTATAGGTAGTCCAACACAGCTCTGAGGGGGATTATAGGTAGTCCTACACAACTTTGAGGGAATTATAACTAGTCCCACACAGTCCCACACAGGGAATTATGAAATTTAAAAAGAAAAAATTTAAAAAAAATAATAATAAAAAAAAAATAAAAAATAAAATAATTTTAGAAAAAAAATGAAAATTAGGAAATTTAAAAAAAAAAATCTTTTTTGAAAAAAAAATTATTTTTTGAAAAAAAAAATTATTTTTTGAAAAAAAAATTATTTTTTGAAAAAAAAATTATTTTAGAAAAAAAAATCATTTAAAAAAAAAAAAATTAAAAAAAAACACTAAAAAAAAAAATATTTTTGAAAAAAAAAATTTATAAAAAAAAAAAAAATAATAATTTTAGAAAAAAAAAATTAGTAAATTTGAAAAAAAAAATATTCTTTGAAAAAAAAATATTTTTTGAAAAATATTATTTTCAAAAAATTTTTTTTCTTTTAAAAAAATAATAATAATAATAATTCAAAAAAATAATTAAATTTTTTTTTTTTTATAAAAAAAAAAATCAATCATTATAGAAAAAAAATGAAAATTAGGAAATTTGAAAAAAAATATCTTTTTGGAAAAAAAAAAAAAAAAAATTTTTGAAAAAAAAAAAAAAAAAAAAATTTTTTGAAAAATATTTTTTTTTAGAAATAATTAAATAAAAATCAAAAAAAAAACATTTAAAAAAAATCATTACAAAAAATAAATAATCATTTTTGAAAAAAATAAATAAAAGTTTAGTTACTCAAGCCACTCCACCCAGTTACTCCGCCCACTCCAGTAGGTGGAGGCAAGAACACGTCACACAATTTCCCCAGAAATTGTATCTTTTCTAGTTCTTATTATAGCCAAATTTACCACCCTAACTCCTCCCACAGCTTTTATGCTACATATACCGAATATATACTGAAACGTGCGGATTGTTCCCGAATGGTGTGCTATTACTTTGTGGAACGTTTCGCCGGACGGTTCATGAAATATCGTCGTTTTTGCGGCAAAATTTGCCCCATAGGAATTAATGGAGAAATGTTCAAAACTAGAGTGGGAAGTGACAAAAGCTGACAACCCCCATGATCAGCCAAAACATTATGACCCCCCATGATCAGCCAAAACATTATGACCCCCCCATGATCAGCCAAAACATTATGAGCCCCCCATGATCAGCCAAAACATTATGACCCCCCATGATCAGCCAAAACATTATGACCCCCCCATGATCAGCCAAAACATTATGAGCCCCCCATGATCAGCCAAAACATTATGAGCCCCCCATGATCAGCCAAAACATTATGACCCCCCATGATCAGCCAAAACATTATGACCCCCCATGATCAGCCAAAACATTATGACCCCCCATGATCAGCCAAAACATTATGACCCCCCCATGATCAGCCAAAACATTATGAGCCCCCCATGATCAGCCAAAACATTATGAGCCCCCCATGATCAGCCAAAACATTATGACCCCCCCATGATCAGCCAAAACATTATGAGCCCCCCATGATCAGCCAAAACATTATGACCCCCCTATGATCAGCCAAAACATTATGACCCCCCTATGATCAGCCAAAACATTATGAGCCCCCCATGATCAGCCAAAACATTATGACCCCCCCATGATCAGCCAAAACATTATGACCCCCCCCCCCCATGATCAGCCAAAACATTATGACCCCCCTATGATCAGCCAAAACATTATGAGCCCCCCATGATCAGCCAAAACATTATGACCCCCCCATGATCAGCCAAAACATTATGACCCCCCCATGATCAGCCAAAACATTATGAGCCCCCCATGATCAGCCAAAACATTATGAGCCCCCCATGATCAGCCAAAACATTATGACCCCCCCATGATCAGCCAAAACATTATGACCCCCCCATGATCAGCCAAAACATTATGACCCCCCCATGATCAGCCAAAACATTATGGCCCCCCCATGATCAGCCAAAACATTATGACCCCCCCATGATCAGCCAAAACATTATGAGCCCCCCATGATCAGCCAAAACATTATGACCCCCCCATGATCAGCCAAAACATTATGAGCCCCCCATGATCAGCCAAAACATTATGACCCCCCTATGATCAGCCAAAACATTATGACCCCCCTATGATCAGCCAAAACATTATGAGCCCCCCATGATCAGCCAAAACATTATGACCCCCCCATGATCAGCCAAAACATTATGAGCCCCCCATGATCAGCCAAAACATTATGACCCCCCTATGATCAGCCAAAACATTATGACCCCCCCTATGATCAGCCAAAACATTATGAGCCCCCCATGATCAGCCAAAACATTATGACCCCCCCATGATCAGCCAAAACATTATGACCCCCCCATGATCAGCCAAAACATTATGACCCCCCCATGATCAGCCAAAACATTATGACCCCCCCATGATCAGCCAAAACATTATGCCCCCCCCCATGATCAGCCAAAACATTATGACCCCCCCATGATCAGCCAAAACATTATGAGCCCCCCATGATCAGCCAAAACATTATGACCCCCCCATGATCAGCCAAAACATTATGAGCCCCCCATGATCAGCCAAAACATTATGACCCCCCTATGATCAGCCAAAACATTATGACCCCCCTATGATCAGCCAAAACATTATGAGCCCCCCATGATCAGCCAAAACATTATGACCCCCCCATGATCAGCCAAAACATTATGACCCCCCCATGATCAGCCAAAACATTATGACCCCCCCCCCATGATCAGCCAAAACATTATGACCCCCTATGATCAGCCAAAACATTATGAGCCCCCCATGATCAGCCAAAACATTATGACCCCCCCATGATCAGCCAAAACATTATGACCCCCCCCATGATCAGCCAAAACATTATGACCCCCCCATGATCAGCCAAAACATTATGACCCCCCCATGATCAGCCAAAACATTATGACCCCCCATGATCAGCCAAAACATTATGACCCCCCCATGATCAGCCAAAACATTGTGACCACCCCATTAAAAAAAAAATATATTAATTAATATATATATATATATATATATATATATATATATATATATAAAAAAATGTAAAAAATTTTAATTTAAAAAAAAAAATTTTTTAGGAAAAAAAAAGATAATTTTTGAAAAAAAATCATTTAAAAAAATAAAAATAAAATAATTTTTTTAAAAAAAATTAAATGTTCAGCTGTTTCAGCTAACGATGGGACTTTTTTACTACTATTTATATTTTTTAAAATATTAAGCTTTTTAACACTTTTCACAGTTACTTCAGCCACTCCAACCACTCAACAGTTACTCAAGCCACTCCACCTAGTTACTCCGCCCACTTCAGTAGGTGGAGGCAAGAAAACGTCACACAATTTCCCCAGAAATTTTAGCTTTTCTAGTTCTTTTTAAGTGGTCCTGCAATAAAAAATTATTTTTGAAAAAAAAAGTTTAGTTACTTAAGCCACTCCACCCAGTTACTCCGCCCACTCCAGTAGGTGGAGGCAAGAACACGTCACAATATTTCCCCAGAAATTGTAGCTTATCTAGTTATTATTCTTATTATAGCCAAATTTACCACCCTAACTCCTCCCACAGTTTTTACACTACATATACCGAATATATACCAAAAATTTGTCCCATAGGAATGAATGGAGAAATGTTCAAAACTAGAGTGGGAGGTGACAAAATCTCTGAGGAGAATTATAGCTCCTCCCACACAGCTCTGAGGGGAAATATAGGTAGTCCCACACAGCTCTCAAAGAAAAAAGGGAATATTTGGGACTTTGCGGCGAAATTGGTCCCATAGGAATGAATGGTTCAAAACTAGAGTGGAAGGTGACAAAAGCTGACAACCCCATAATCAGCCAAAACATTATGACCACAACTTGATCAGCCAAAACCCCATAATCAGCCAAAACATTATGACCACAACTTGATCAGCCAAAACATTATGACCCCCCCCATAATCAGCCAAAACATTATGACCCCCCCATGATCAGCCAAAATATTATGACCCCCATGATCAGCCAAAACATTATGACCACCCCATTAAAAAAAAAATAATAATTAAAAAAAAAACATTTAAAAAAAAAAAATATATATGTTTGAAAAAAATAAAAAATAAATACATTTTTGGAAAAGAAAAAAAAAATCATTTTCGATTTCCGATTTTTTTCTCGATTTTTTATTTTCGATTATTTTTTCGATTATTTATTTTTGATTATTTTTTCGATTATTAATTTTATTTTCGATTATTCTTTCTATTATTTATTTACGATTACCCTCTGGTGACCCATCAGATTAGGTAACCCGTCAGATTAGGTGACCGGCAGCAAAATCTGACGGGTCGACTAATCTGATGGGACCCTCTGTGTCCCGTCAGATTTGGGGACCCGTCAGATTAGGTGACCGGCAGCAAAATCTGACGGGTCGACTAATCTGACGGGACCCTCTGTGTCCCGTCAGATTTGGTGACCCGTCAGATTAGGTGACCGGCAGCAAAATCTGACGGGTCAACTAATCTGACGGGACCCTCTGTGTCTTGTCAGATTTGGGGACCCGTCAGATTAGGTGACCAGCAGCAAAATCTGACGGGTCACCCTCTGTGTCCCGTCAGATTTGGTGACCCGTCAGATTAGGTGACCGGACACAAAATCTGACGGGTCGACTAATCTGACGGGACCCTCTGTGTCCCGTCAGATTTAGGGACCCATCAGATTAGGTGACCGGACGCGAAATCTGACGGGTCGACTAATCTGACGGGACCCTCTGTGTCCCGTCAGATTTGGGGACCCGTCAGATTAGGTGACCGGCAGCAAAATCTGACGGGTCGACTAATCTGACGGGACTCTCTGTGTCCCGTCAGATTTGGGGACCCATCAGATTAGGTGACCGGCAGCAACTTCTGCCGGGACCCTCTGTGTCTTGTCAGATTTGGGGACCCGTCAGATTAGGTGACAGATTAGTCGACCCGTCAGAAGTTGCTGCCGGTCACCTAATCTGATGGGTCCCTCTGTGTCTTGTCAGATTTGGGGACCCGTCAGATTAGGTGACCGGCAGCAAAATCTGACGGGTCGACTAATCTGACGGGACCTTCTGTGTCCCGTCAGATTTGGGGATCCGTCAGATTAGGTGACCGGCAGCAAAATCTGACAGGTCGACTAATCTGTCGGGACCCTCTGTGTCTTGTCAGATTTGGGGACCCGTCAGATTAGGTGACCGGCGACGAAATCTTAAGGGTGTACTCACTTTTGTTGTCAGCAGTTTAGACGTTAATGGCTGTGTTGACTGCACAAGTATTCCAAAGAAAATCTTCTAATCTCCCGTCAGATTTGGTAACCCGTCAGATTAGGTGACCGGCAGCAAAATATAACGGGTCGACTAATCTGACGGGACCCTCTGTGTCCCGTCAGATTTGGGGACCCATCAGATTAGGTGACCGGCAGCAAAATCTGACGGGTCGACTAATCTGACGGGACCCTCTGTGTCCCGTCAGATTTGGTAACCCGTCAGATTAGGTGACCGTACGCAAAATCTGACGGGTTGACTAATCTGACGGGACCCTCTGTGTCCCGTCAGATTTGGGGACCGGACGCAAAATCTGACGGGTCGACTAATCTGACGGGACCCTCTGTGTCCCGTCACATTTGGGGACCCGTCATATTAGGTCACCGGCAGCAAAATATGACGGGTCGACTAATCTGACGGGACTCTCTGTGTCCCGTCAGATTTGGGGACCGGACGCAAAATCTGACGGGTCTTCTAATCTGACGGGACCCTCTGTGTCTTGTCAGATTTGGGGACCCGTCAGATTAGGTGATTGGCGACTAAATCTTAAGGGTGTACTCACTTTTGTTGTCGGCAGTTTAGACGTTAATGGCTGTGTTGACTGCACAAGTATTCCAAAGAAAATCTTCTAATCTCCCGTCAGATTTGGTAACCCGTCAGATTAGGTGACCGGCAGCAAAATATAACGGGTCGACTAATCTGACGGGACCCTCTGTGTCCCGTCAGATTTGGGGACCCGTCAGATTAGGTGACCGAAGACTAAATCTTAAGGGTGTACTCACTTTTGTTGTCGGCAGTTTAGACGTTAATGGCTGTGTTGACTGCACAAGTATTCCAAAGAAAATCTTCTAATCTCCCGTCAGATTTGGTAACCCGTCAGATTAGGTGACCGGCAGCAAGATCTGACGGGTCGACTAATCTGACGGGACCCTCTGTGTCCCGTCAGATTTGGGGACCCGTCAGATTAGGTGACCGGAGACTAAATCTTAAGGGTGTAATCACTTTTGTTGTCGGCAGTTTAGACGTTAATGGCTGTGTTGACTGCACAAGTATTCCAAAGAAAATCTTCTAATCTCCCGTCAGATTTGGTAACCCGTCAGATTAGGTGACCGGCAGCAAAATCTGACGGGTCGACTAATCTGACGGGACCCTCTGTGTCCCGTCAGATTTGGGGACCCGTCAGATTAGGTGACCGGCAGCAAAATCTGACGGTCTGCACAAGTATTCCAAAGAAAATCTTCTAATCTCCCGTCAGATTTGGTAACCCGTCAGATTAGGTGACCGGCAGCAAAATCTGACGGGTCGACTAATCTGACGGGACCCTCTGTGTCTTGTCAGATTTGGGGACCCATCAGATTAGGTGACCGGCAGCAAAATCTGACGGGTCGACTAATCTGACGGGACCCTCTGTGTCCCGTCAGATTTGGGAACCCGTCAGATTAGGTGACCGGACGCAAAATCTGACGGGACCCTCTGTGTCTTGTCAGATTTGGGGACCCGTCAGATTAGGTGACCGGCGACTAAATCTTAAGGGTGTACTCACTTTTGTTGTCAGCAGTTTAGACGTTAATGGCTGTGTTGACTGCACAAGTATTCCAAAGAAAATCTTCTAATCTCCCGTCAGATTTGGTAACCCGTCAGATTAGGTGACCGGTAGCAAAATCTGACGGGTCAACTAATCTGACGGGACCCTCTGTGTCCCGTCATATTTGGGGACCCGTCAGATTAGGTGACCGGACGCAAAATCTGACAGGTCGACTAATCTGACGGGACCCTATGTGTCCCGTCAGATTTGGGGACCCGTCAGATTAGGTGACCGGCAGCAAAATCTGACAGGTCGACTAATCTGACGGGACCCTATGTGTCCCGTCAGATTTGGGGACCCGTCAGATTAGGTGACCGGACGCAAAATCTGACGGGTCGACTAATCTGACGGGACCCTCTGTGTCTTGTCAGATTTGGGGACCCGTCAGATTAGGTGATTGGCGACTAAATCTTAAGGGTGTACTCACTTTTGTTGTCAGCAGTTTAGACGTTAATGGCTGTGTTGACAAGTATTCCAAAGAAAATCTTCTAATCTCCCGTCAGATTTGGTAACCCGTCAGATTAGGTGACCGGTAGCAAAATCTGACGGGTCAACTAATCTGACGGGACCCTCTGTGTCCCGTCAGATTTGGGGACCCGTCACATTAGGTGACCGGACGCAAAATCTGACGGGTCGACTAATCTGACGGGACCCTCTGTGTCCCGTCAGATTAGGTGACCGTACGCAAAATCTGACGGGTCGACTAATCTGACGGGACCCTCTGTGTCCCGTCAGATTTGGGGACCCGTCAGATTAGGTCACCGGACGCAAAATCTGACGGGTCGACTAATCTGACGGGACCCTCTGTGTCCCGTCACATTTGGGGACCCGTCATATTAGGTCACCGGACGCAAAATCTGACGCAAAATCCCGTCAGATTTGGGGACCCATCAGATTAGGTGACCGGCAGCAACTTCTGCCGGGACCCTCTGTGTCTTGTCAGATTTGGGGACCCGTCAGATTAGGTGACAGATTAGTCGACCCGTCAGAAGTTGCTGCCGGTCACCTAATCTGATGGGTCCCTCTGTGTCTTGTCAGATTTGGGGACCCATCAGATTAGGTGACCGGCAGCAAAATCTGACGGGTCGACTAATCTGACGGGACCTTCTGTGTCCCGTCAGATTTGGGGATCCGTCAGATTAGGTGACCGGCAGCAAAATCTGACAGGTCGACTAATCTGACGGGACCCTCTGTGTCCCGTCACATTTGGGGACCCGTCATATTAGGTCACCGGACGCAAAATCTGACAGGTCGACTAATCTGACGGGACCCTCTGTGTCTTGTCAGATTTGGGGACCCGTCAGATTAGGTGACCGGAGACTAAATCTTAAGGGTGTACTCACTTTTGTTGTCGGCAGTTTAGACGTTAATGGCTGTGTTGACTGCACAAGTATTCCAAAGAAAATCTTCTAATCTCCCGTCAGATTTGGTAACCCGTCAGATTAGGTGACCGGCAGCAAAATATGACGGGTCGACTAATCTGACGGGACCCTCTGTGTCCCGTCAGATTTAGGGACCCATCAGATTAGGTGACCGGACGCGAAATCTGACGGGTCGACTAATCTGACGGGATCCTCTGTGTCCCGTCAGATTTGGGGACCCGTCAGATTAGGTGACCGGCAGCAAAATCTGACGGGTCGACTAATCTGACGGGGCCCTCTGTGTCCCGTCAGATTTGGTAACCCGTCAGATTAGGTGACCGTACGCAAAATCTGACGGGTTGACTAATCTGACGGGACCCTCTGTGTCCCGTCAGATTTTGGGACCGGACGCAAAATCTGACGGGTCGACTAATCTGACGGGACCCTCTGTGTCCCGTCACATTTGGGGACCCGTCATATTAGGTCACCGGCAGCAAAATCTGACGGGTCGACTAATCTGACAGGACTCTCTGTGTCCCGTCAGATTTGGGGACCCGTCAGATTAGGTGACCGGACGCAAAATCTGACGGGTCTTCTAATCTGACGGGACCCTCTGTGTCTTGTCAGATTTGGGGACCCGTCAGATTAGGTGATTGGCGACTAAATCTTAAGGGTGTACTCACTTTTGTTGTCAGCAGTTTAGACGTTAATGGCTGTGTTGACTGCACAAGTATTCCAAAGAAAATCTTCTAATCTCCCGTCAGATTTGGTAACCCGTCAGATTAGGTGACCGGCAGCAAAATATAATGGGTCGACTAATCTGATGGGACCCTCTGTGTCCCGTCAGATTTGGGGACCCGTCAGATTAGGTGACCGGAGACTAAATCTTAAGGGAGTACTCACTTTTGTTGTCGGCAGTTTAGACGTTAATGGCTGTGTTGACTGCACAAGTATTCCAAAGAAAATCTTCTAATCTCCCGTCAGATTTGGTAACCCGTCAGATTAGGTGACCGGACGCAAAATCTGACGGGTCGACTAATCTGACGGGACCCTCTGTGTCTTGTCAGATTTGGGGACCCGTCATATTAGGTGACCGGCAGCAAAATCTGACGGGTCGACTAATCTGACGGGACCCTCTGTGTCTTGTCAGATTTGGGGACCCGTCAGATTAGGTGACCGGCAGCAAAATCTGACGGGTCGACTAATCTGACGGGACCCTCTGTGTCCCGTCAGATTTGGGGACCCGTCAGATTAGGTGACCGGACGCAAAATCTGACGGGACCCTCTGTGTCTTGTCAGATTTGGGGACCCGTCAGATTAGGTGACCGGCGACTAAATCTTAAGGGTGTACTCACTTTTGTTGTCAGCAGTTTAGACGTTAATGGCTGTGTTGACTGCACAAGTATTCCAAAGAAAATCTTCTAATCTCCCGTCAGATTTGGTAACCCATCAGATTAGGTGACCGGTAGCAAAATCTGACGGGTCAACTAATCTGACGGGACCCTCTGTGTCCCGTCATATTTGGGGACCCGTCAGATTAGGTGACCGGACGCAAAATCTGACAGGTCGACTAATCTGACGGGACCCTATGTGTCCCGTCAGATTTGGGGACCCGGCAGATTAGGTGACCGGACGCAAAATCTGACGGGTCGACTAATCTGACGGGGCCCTCTGTGTCCCGTCAGATTTGGTAACCCGTCAGATTAGGTGACCGTACGCAAAATCTGACGGGTTGACTAATCTGACGGGACCCTCTGTGTCCCGTCAGATTTTGGGACCGGACGCAAAATCTGACGGGTCGACTAATCTGACGGGACCCTCTGTGTCCCGTCACATTTGGGGACCCGTCATATTAGGTCACCGGCAGCAAAATCTGACGGGTCGACTAATCTGACAGGACTCTCTGTGTCCCGTCAGATTTGGGGACCCGTCAGATTAGGTGACCGGACGCAAAATCTGACGGGTCTTCTAATCTGACGGGACCCTCTGTGTCTTGTCAGATTTGGGGACCCGTCAGATTAGGTGATTGGCGACTAAATCTTAAGGGTGTACTCACTTTTGTTGTCAGCAGTTTAGACGTTAATGGCTGTGTTGACTGCACAAGTATTCCAAAGAAAATCTTCTAATCTCCCGTCAGATTTGGTAACCCGTCAGATTAGGTGACCGGCAGCAAAATATAATGGGTCGACTAATCTGATGGGACCCTCTGTGTCCCGTCAGATTTGGGGACCCGTCAGATTAGGTGACCGGAGACTAAATCTTAAGGGAGTACTCACTTTTGTTGTCGGCAGTTTAGACGTTAATGGCTGTGTTGACTGCACAAGTATTCCAAAGAAAATCTTCTAATCTCCCGTCAGATTTGGTAACCCGTCAGATTAGGTGACCGGACGCAAAATCTGACGGGTCGACTAATCTGACGGGACCCTCTGTGTCTTGTCAGATTTGGGGACCCGTCATATTAGGTGACCGGCAGCAAAATCTGACGGGTCGACTAATCTGACGGGACCCTCTGTGTCTTGTCAGATTTGGGGACCCGTCAGATTAGGTGACCGGCAGCAAAATCTGACGGGTCGACTAATCTGACGGGACCCTCTGTGTCCCGTCAGATTTGGGGACCCGTCAGATTAGGTGACCGGACGCAAAATCTGACGGGACCCTCTGTGTCTTGTCAGATTTGGGGACCCGTCAGATTAGGTGACCGGCGACTAAATCTTAAGGGTGTACTCACTTTTGTTGTCAGCAGTTTAGACGTTAATGGCTGTGTTGACTGCACAAGTATTCCAAAGAAAATCTTCTAATCTCCCGTCAGATTTGGTAACCCATCAGATTAGGTGACCGGTAGCAAAATCTGACGGGTCAACTAATCTGACGGGACCCTCTGTGTCCCGTCATATTTGGGGACCCGTCAGATTAGGTGACCGGACGCAAAATCTGACAGGTCGACTAATCTGACGGGACCCTATGTGTCCCGTCAGATTTGGGGACCCGTCAGATTAGGTGACCGGACGCAAAATCTGACGGGTCGACTAATCTGACGGGACCCTCTGTGTCTTGTCAGATTTGGGGACCCGTCAGATTAGGTGATTGGCGACTAAATCTTAAGGGTGTACTCACTTTTGTTGTCAGCAGTTTAGACGTTAATGGCTGTGTTGACAAGTATTCCAAAGAAAATCTTCTAATCTCCCGTCAGATTTGGGGACCCGTCACATTAGGTGACCGGACGCAAAATCTGACGGGTCGACTAATCTGACGGGACCCTCTGTGTCCCGTCAGAATAGGTGACCGGACGCAAAATCTGACGGGTCGACTAATCTGACGGGACCCTCTGTGTCCCGTCAGATTTGGGGACCCGTCAGATTAGGTCACCGGACGCAAAATCTGACGGGTCGACTAATCTGACGGGACCCTCTGTGTCCCGTCACATTTGGGGACCCGTCATATTAGGTCACCGGACGCAAAATCTGACAGGTCGACTAATCTGACGGGACCCTCTGTGTCTTGTCAGATTTGGGGACCCGTCAGATTAGGTGACCGGAGACTAAATCTTAAGGGTGTACTCACTTTTGTTGTTGGCAGTTTAGACGTTAACCACTTCCCGACCGCCCCATGTAGATATACGTCGGCAGAATGGCACGTACAGGCAGAATCACGTACCTGTACGTGCCATTCTTCAGGCGGTTGGGGGGTCCGATTGGACCCCCCTCCGCCGGCGGGGACGGTCGGGATCGTGTCAGGAGCGATCCGGGACGAGGGGACGGCCAGTGGTTTCTGGCCACCCCCTCGCGATCGCTCCTGGCCAATGAAAAGCTTCCCCTTCCTGTCTATTGTATAGACAGGAAGGCGGAAGTGATGTCACGCTCGGTGCGCCGGTCTATGTGACCGGAGACGCCGAGCGGCGAACATGTAAAGGTTAGTGCACAACAGTACACTGACACCAGTACAGTTAGGCACATATTCCACCCCCCCTGTCACCCCCTGATCACCCCCCAGATCACCCCCTCCCCCCCAGTCACAGTGTCACTAATTGCAGTGATCATTTTTTTACTGATCACTGCATTTAGTGTCAGTGTGACTGTAATAACTGTCAGGGCAGTTAGTTTTAGGTCCAAGGTAGCCCCCTACCCCCCCCTAATAAAGGTTTAACCCCTTGATTGCCCCCCAGGTAACCCTTTCACCCCCTTTTGCCAGTGTCACTAAGCGATCGTTTTTCTGATCGCTGTATTAGTGTCACTGCTGTCGCTAGGTAACCATTTTTTTTTTTTTAGGTAACCGCCATGTTTATATAGGTTCATAAATAGTTTTATAGGTCAGGTACCCCCATATTACAACCTAAATAAAGGTTTTAACCCCTTGATTGCCCCTAGAGTTAACCCTTTCACCAGTGATCACTGTATAACTGTCACTGGTGACGCTGGTTAGCCAGTTAGTTATTTCGTTATTTAGGTTCCCCGTCAGGTTTTTATATAGCGTCAGGTACCCCCATATATTACCTAATAAAGGTTTTAACCCCCTGATTGCCCCTAGTTAACCCTTTCACCCCCTTTTGCCAGTGTCACTAAGCGATCGTTTTTCTGATCGCTGCATTAGTGTCGCTTGGTAACCATTTTTTTTTTTTTAGGTAACCGCCATGTTTATATAGGTTCATAAATAGGTTTATAGGTCAGGTACCCCCATATTACAACCTAAATAAAGGTTTTAACCCCCTGATTGCCCCTAGAGTTAACCCTTTCACCAGTGATCACTGTATAACTGTCACTGGTGACGCTGGTTAGCCAGTTAGTTATTTCGTTATTTAGGTTCCCCGTCAGGTTTTTATATAGCGTCAGGTACCCCCATATATTACCTAATAAAGGTTTAACCCCCTGATTGCCCCTAGTTAACCCTTTCACCCCCTTTTGCCAGTGTCACTAAGCGATCGTTTTTCTGATCGCTGCATTAGTGTCGCTAGGTAACCAGTTTTTTTTTGTATTACTGTTACGGGTGACGCTGGTTAGTTAGCTTGTTTTTTATACTGTCAGGGCACCCGCCATTTATTACCCAATAACGGTTTAACCCCCTGATCGCCCGGCGGGTGATATCAATTAGGTTTTAGGGTCAAATAAGGTCTGCGTCGCCCCAGGTTAGTGCCAGTACCGCAAACACCCACGCACAAAGCATACACCTCCCTTAGTGGCACAGTATCTGAACAGATCAATATCTGATCTGATCAGATCTATACTAGCGTCCCAGCAGTTTAGGGTTCCAAAAAAAAACGCATTGTTAGCGGGATCAGCCCAGATACCTGCTAGCACCTGCGTTTTCCCCCTCCGCCCAGCCCAGCCCACCCAAGTGCAGTATCGATCGATCACTGTCACTTACAAAACACTAAGCACACATAACTGCAGCGTTCGCAGAGTCAGGCCTGATCCCTGCGATCGCTAACAGTTTTTTTGTGGTAGCGTTTTGATTCAGTCGCTTCAGTCAGGAGCTTTTTTACCTGTGAATCTCAAAAAAAAAAAAAAAAAAAAAAATAGTTGTCGTTTTATTGTTCTCTCTCTCACTCTATTCTCTCTCTATTGTTGCTCTTTTTTTACTCCATTCTATTCTGCAATGTTTTATTATGTTTTATCATGTTTTATCATGCTTGCTTTTCAGGTATGTAATTTTGTTTACTGTGTTAAGCATTGTTAAGTGTTAAGTGTTAAGCATTTTTTTGTTTTCAGGTGCGCCATTCAGTTGCAACGCGGATTTATTTATCTTGACAGCAACAGCGTTTGCTCCCACGATACATAAAGACGCGACTCCAACACTGTAGGAGGTGATTTCACCACCACAGTTAAAAAAAAGAGCATATATGCCGAAGCATGGGGGCAGCAGGGGGGGGGAGGAGCGATTGGCTCCTAATGCCACGTACATACGGTCGAAATTCCGACCGTGTGTACACGGCATAACTTTTGCGGGAGGATGCCCCCAATGCATCGGCATATATAAATGGTGCATGTATGCCCATCATTAGAAGTGGGTGGATGAAGGGAGGTATTCTAATGGTGGGCATACCCACCAATCAATCTCTTTTTTTCGTTCAGCCAAGAGGCTGCATGAAAAAAAAAAGATTACAATATATGTCCAGTATGTTGCTGGACTTTGAATGGTTATACCAGAATGATGCCTGCAGGTTTAGGTATCATCTTGGTATCATTCTTTTCAGCCAGTGATCGGCTTTCATGTAAAAGCAATTCTAGCGGGTAATTAGCCTCTAGACTGCTTTTACAAGCAGTGGGAGGGAATGTCCCCCCTCCCGGATATAAACCGCGCCATTGGGAAATTGGGAAAGCATTTTATCACACCAATCTTGGTGTGGTCAGATGCTTTGAGGGCAGAGGAAAGATCTAGGGTCTAATAGACCCCAATTTTTTCAAAAAAAGAGTACCTGTCACTGCCTATTGCTATCATAGGGGATATTTACATTCCCTGAGATAACAATAAAAATCATAACAAAGAAAAAAAATGGAAGGAACAGTTTAAAAATAAAATAAAAAAGCTAAATAAATAAAAAAAAAAACAAAAAAAAAAAAAAAAAAAAACCCCTGCCCCCCCTTCTCTTGCGCAAAGGCGTACACAAGCGTTGGTCTGGCGTCATATGTAAACAGCAATTGCACCATGCATGTGAGGTATCACCGCGAAGGTCAGATCGAGGGCAGTAATTTTAGCAGTAGACCTCCTCCGTGAATCTAATGTGGTATCATGTAAAGGCTTTTAAAGGCTTTTAAAAATGTATGTAGTTTGTCGCCACTGCGTGTTTGTGCGCAATTTTAAAGCATGTCGTGTTTGGTATCCATGTACTCGGTCTAAGATCATATTTTTTATTTCATCAAAAATTTGAGCAATATAGTGTGTTTTAGTGCATTAAAATAAAAAAAAGTGTATTTTTTCCACAAAAAATGCGTTTGAAAAATCGCTGCGCAAATACTGTGTGGAAAAAAAAATGCAACACCCACCATTTTAATCTGTAGGGCCTTTGCTTTAACATTATATATAGTGTTTGGGGGTTCAACGTAATTTTCTTGCAAAAAAAAAATATGTTTTCATGTAAACAAAAAGTGTCAGAAAGGGCTTTGTCTACAAGTGGTTAGAAGAGTGGGTGACGTGTGACATAGGCTTCTAAATGTTGTGCATAAAATGCCAGGACAGTTCAAACCCCCCCCAAATGACCCCATTTTGGAAAGTAGACACCCCAAGCTATTTGATGAGAGCAATGTTGAGCCCATTAAATATTTTTTTTTTGTCCCAAGAGATTGAATAATGAAAAAAAAAAAATATATATATTTTTTTTACAAAAAGTTGTCACTAAATGATATATTGCTCAAACATGTCATGGGCATATGTAGAAATACACCCCAAAATACATTCTGTTGCTTCTCCTGAGTACGGGGATACCACATGTGTGGGACTTTTTGGGAGCCTAGCTGCGTACGGAACCCCAAAAACCAATCACCGCCTTCAGGCTTTCTAAGGGTGTAATTTTTTTATTTCACTTCTCACTGCCAATCACAGTTTCGGAGGCCATGGAATGCCCAGATGGCATAAAACCCCCCAAAATGACCCCATTTTGGAAAGTAGACACCCCAAGCTATTTGCTGAGAGGTATTGTGAGTATTTTGCAGATGTCGCTTTTTGTCACAAAGTTTTGAAAATTGAAAAAAGAAAAAAAAAATTTTTTTTTCTTTACTTTCTTCATTTTCAAAAACAAATGAGAGCTGTAAAATACTCACCATGCCTCTCAACAAATAGCTTGGGGTGTCTACTTTCCAAAATGGGGTCATTTGGGGGGGTTTTGTGCTATTTTGGCATTTTATGGCCTTCGAAACTGTGATAGGTAGTGAGGAGTGAAATCAAAAATTTGCACCCTTAGAAATCCTGAAGGCGGTGCTTGGGTTTCGGGGCCCCGTACGCGGCTAGGCTCCCAAAAAGTCCCACACATGTGGTATCCCCATACTCAGGAGAAGCAGCAAAATGTATTTTGGGGTGCAATTCCACATATAACTATGGCATGTGTGAGCAATATATCATTTAGTGACAACTTTTTGAAAAAAAAAAAAAATCTTTTTTATTTTTGTCTTTATTCAATCACTTGGGACTAAAAAAAAAAATATTCAATGGGCTCAACATGCCTCTCAGCAAATAGCTTGGGGTGTCTACTTTCCAAAATGGGGTCATTTAGGGGGGTTTTGTACTTCTCTGCCATTTTAGCACCTCAAGAAATGAAATAGGCAGTCATAAATTAAAAGCGGTGTAAATTCCAGAAAATGTACTCTAGTTTGTAGACGCTATAACTTTTGCGCAAACCAATAAATATACGCTTATTGGCATTTTTTTTACTAAAGACATGTGGCTGAATACATTTTGGCCCAAATGTTTGACTAAAATTGAGTTTATTTTTTTTTTATAACAAAAAGTAGAAAATCTCTTTTTTTTTCAAAATTTTCGCTCTTTTTCCGTTTATATCGCAAAAAATAAAAATCACAGAGGCAATCAAATACCATCAAAAGAAAGCTCTATTTGTGGGAAGAAAAGGACGCAAATTTCGTTTGGTTACAAAATTGCATGACCGCGCAATTACCAGTTAAAGTAGTGCAGTGCGAAATTGAAAAAAGACCTCTGGTCCTTTGGCTGCCAAATGGTCCGGGGCTGAAGTGGTTAATGGCTGTGTTGACTGCACAAGTATTCCAAAGAAAATCTTCTGTGTCCCGTCAGATTTGGTGATCCGTCAGATTAGGTGACCGGACGCAAAATCTGACAGGTCGACTAATCTGTCGGGACCCTCTGTGTCTTGTCAGATTTGGGGACCCGTCAGATTAGGTGACCGGCGACGAAATCTTAAGGGTGTACTCACTTTTGTTGTCAGCAGTTTAGACGTTAATGGCTGTGTTGACTGCACAAGTATTCCAAAGAAAATCTTCTAATCTCCCGTCAGATTTGGTAACCCGTCAGATTAGGTGACCGGCAGCAAAATATAACGGGTCGACTAATCTGACGGGACCCTCTGTGTCCCGTCAGATTTGGGGACCCATCAGATTAGGTGACCGGCAGCAAAATCTGACGGGTCGACTAATCTGACGGGACCCTCTGTGTCCCGTCAGATTTGGTAACCCGTCAGATTAGGTGACCGTACGCAAAATCTGACGGGTTGACTAATCTGACGGGACCCTCTGTGTCCCGTCAGATTTGGGGACCGGACGCAAAATCTGACGGGTCGACTAATCTGACGGGACCCTCTGTGTCCCGTCACATTTGGGGACCCGTCATATTAGGTCACCGGCAGCAAAATCTGACGGGTCGACTAATCTGACGGGACTCTCTGTGTCCCGTCAGATTTGGGGACCCGTCAGATTAGGTGACCGGACGCAAAATCTGACGGGTCTTCTAATCTGACGGGACCCTCTGTGTCTTGTCAGATTTGGGGACCCGTCAGATTAGGTGATTGGCGACTAAATCTTAAGGGTGTACTCACTTTTGTTGTCAGCAGTTTAGACGTTAATGGCTGTGTTGACTGCACAAGTATTCCAAAGAAAATCTTCTAATCTCCCGTCAGATTTGGTAACCCGTCAGATTAGGTGACCGGCAGCAAAATATAACGGGTCGACTAATCTGATGGGACCCTCTGTGTCCCGTCAGATTTGGGGACACGTCAGATTAGGTGACCGAAGACTAAATCTTAAGGGTGTACTCAGATTTGTTGACCCGTCAGATTAGACGTTAATGGCTGTGTTGACTGCACAAGTATTCCAAAGAAAATCTTCTAATCTCCAGCAGATTTGGTAACCCGTCAGATTAGGTGACCGGCAGCAAAATATAACGGGTCTACTAATCTGACGGGACCCTCTGTGTCTTGTCAGATTTGGGGACCCGTCAGATTAGGTGATTGGCGACTAAATCTTAAGGGTGTACTCACTTTTGTTGTCAGCAGTTTAGACGTTAATGGCTGTGTTGACAAGTATTCCAAAGAAAATCTTCTAATCTCCCGTCAGATTTGGTAACCCGTCAGATTAGGTGACCGGTAGCAAAATCTGACGGGTCAACTAATCTGACGGGACCCTCTGTGTCCCGTCAGATTTGGGGACCCGTCAGATTAGGTGACCGGACGCAAAATCTGACGGGTCGACTAATCTGACGGGACCCTCTGTGTCCCGTCAGATTAGGTGACCGGGCGCAAAATCTGACGGGTCGACTAATCTGACGGGACCCTCTGTGTCCCGTCAGATTTGGGGACCCGTCAGATTAGGTCACCGGACGCAAAATCTGACGGGTCGACTAATCTGACGGTACCCTCTGTGTCTTGTCAGATTTGGGGACCCGTCAGATTAGGTGACCGGAGACTAAATCTTAAGGGTGTACTCACTTTTGTTGTCGGCAGTTTAGACGTTAATGGCTGTGTTGACTGCACAAGTATTCCAAAGAAAATCTTCTAATCTCCCGTCAGATTTGGTAACCCGTCAGATTAGGTGACCGGCAGCAAAATATGACGGGTCGACTAATCTGACGGGACCCTCTGTGTCCCGTCAGATTTAGGGACCCATCAGATTAGGTGACCGGACGCGAAATCTGACGGGTCGACTAATCTGACGGGACCCTCTGTGTCCCGTCAGATTTGGGGACCCGTCAGATTAGGTGACCGGCAGCAAAATCTGACGGGTCGACTAATCTGACGGGACTCTCTGTGTCCCGTCAGATTTGGGGACCCATCAGATTAGGTGACCGGCAGCAACTTCTGCCGGGACCCTCTGTGTCTTGTCAGATTTGGGGACCCGTCAGATTAGGTGACCGGCAGCAAAATCTGACGGGTCGACTAATCTGACGGGACCTTCTGTGTCCCGTCAGATTTGGGGATCCGTCAGATTAGGTGACCGGCAGCAAAATCTGACAGGTCGGGGACCCGTCAGATTAGGTGACCGGCGACGAAATCTTAAGGGTGTACTCACTTTTGTTGTCAGCAGTTTAGACGTTAATGGCTGTGTTGACTGCACAAGTATTCCAAAGAAAATCTTCTAATCTCCCGTCAGATTTGGTAACCCGTCAGATTAGGTGACCGGCAGCAAAATATAACGGGTCGACTAATCTGACGGGACCCTCTGTGTCCCGTCAGATTTGGGGACCCATCAGATTAGGTGACCGGCAGCAAAATCTGACGGGTCGACTAATCTGACGGGACCCTCTGTGTCCCGTCAGATTTGGGGACCCGTCAGATTAGGTGACCGCACGCAAAATCTGACGGGTCGACTAATCTGACGGGACCCTCTGTGTCCCGTCAGATTTGGGGACCGGACGCAAAATCTGACGGGTCGACTAATCTGACGGGACCCTTTGTGTCCCGTCACATTTGGGGACCCGTCATATTAGGTCACCGGCAGCAAAATCTGACGGGTCGACTAATCTGACGGGACTCTCTGTGTCCCGTCAGATTTGGGGACCCGTCAGATTAGGTGACCGGACGCAAAATCTGACGGGTCTTCTAATCTGACGGGACCCTCTGTGTCTTGTCAGATTTGGGGACCCGTCAGATTAGGTGATTGGCGACTAAATCTTAAGGGTGTACTCACTTTTGTTGTCAGCAGTTTAGACGTTAATGGCTGTGTTGACTGCACAAGTATTCCAAAGAAAATCTTCTAATCTCCCGTCAGATTTGGTAACCCGTCAGATTAGGTGACCGGCAGCAAAATATAACGGGTCGACTAATCTGATGGGACCCTCTGTGTCCCGTCAGATTTGGGGACACGTCAGATTAGGTGACCGAAGACTAAATCTTAAGGGTGTACTCACTTTTGTTGTCGGCAGTTTAGACGTTAATGGCTGTGTTGACTGCACAAGTATTCCAAAGAAAATCTTCTAATCTCCCGTCAGATTTGGTAACCCGTCAGATTAGGTGACCGGCAGCAAAATATGACGGGTCGACTAATCTGACGGGATCCTCTGTGTCCCGTCAGATTTGGGGACCCGTCAGATTAGGTGACCAGAGACTAAATCTTAAGGGTGTACTCACTTTTGTTGTCGGCAGTTTAGACGTTAATGGCTGTGTTGACTGCACAAGTATTCCAAAGAAAATCTTCTAATCTCCCGTCAGATTTGGTAACCCGTCAGATTAGGTGACCGGCAGCAAAATCTGACGGGTCGACTAATCTGACGGGACCCTCTGTGTCCTGTCAGATTTGGGGACCCATCAGATTAGGTGACCGGCAGCAAAATCTGACGGGTCGACTAATCTGACGGGACCCTCTGTGTCCCGTCAGATTAGGTGACCGGACGCAAAATCTGACGGGTCGACTAATCTGACGGGACCCTCTGTGTCTTGTCAGATTTGGGGACCCGTCAGATTAGGTGACCGGCAGCAAAATCTGACGGGTCGACTAATCTGACGGGACCCTCTGTGTCCCGTCAGATTTGGGGACCCGTCAGATTAGGTGACCGGACGCAAAATCTGACGGGACCCTCTGTGTCTTGTCAGATTTGGGGACCCGTCAGATTAGGTGACCGGCGACTAAATCTTAAGGGTGTACTCGCTTTTGTTGTCAGCAGTTTAGACGTTAATGGCTGTGTTGACTGCACAAGTATTCCAAAGAAAATCTTCTAATCTCCCGTCAGATTTGGTAACCCGTCAGATTAGGTGACCGGTAGCAAAATCTGACGGGTCAACTAATCTGACGGGACCCTCTGTGTCCCGTCAGATTTGGGGACCCGTCAGATTAGGTGACCGGACGCAAAATCTGACGGGTCGACTAATCTGACGGGACCCTCTGTGTCTTGTCAGATTTGGGGACCCGTCAGATTAGGTGATTGGCGACTAAATCTTAAGGGTGTACTCACTTTTGTTGTCAGCAGTTTAGACGTTAATGGCTGTGTTGACAAGTATTCCAAAGAAAATCTTCTAATCTCCCGTCAGATTTGGTAACCCGTCAGATTAGGTGACCGGTAGCAAAATCTGACGGGTCAACTAATCTGACGGGACCCTCTGTGTCCCGTCAGATTTGGGGACCCGTCACATTAGGTGACCGGACGCAAAATCTGACGGGTCGACTAATCTGACGGGACCCTCTGTGTCCCGTCAGATTAGGTGACCGGACGCAAAATCTGACGGGTCGACTAATCTGACGGGACCCTCTGTGTCCCGTCAGATTTGGGGACCCGTCAGATTAGGTCACCGGACGCAAAATCTGACGGGTCGACTAATCTGACGGGACCCTCTGTGTCCCGTCAGATTTGGGGACCCGTCATATTAGGTCACCGGACGCAAAATCTGACGGGTCGACTAATCTGACGGGACCCTCTGTGTCCCGTCAGATTTGGGGACCCGTCAGATTAGGTGACCGTACGCAAAATCTGACGGGTTGACTAATCTGACGGGACCCTCTGTGTCCCGTCAGATTTGGGGACCGGACGCAAAATCTGACGGGTCGACTAATCTGACGGGACCCTCTGTGTCCCGTCACATTTGGGGACCCGTCATATTAGGTGACCGGCAGCAAAATCTGACGGGTCGACTAATCTGACGGGACCCTCTGTGTCTTGTCAGATTTGGGGACCCGTCAGATTAGGTGATTGGCGACTAAATCTTAAGGGTGTACTCACTTTTGTTGTCAGCAGTTTAGACGTTAATGGCTGTGTTGACAAGTATTCCAAAGAAAATCTTCTAATCTCCCGTCAGATTTGGTAACCCGTCAGATTAGGTGACCGGTAGCAAAATCTGACGGGTCAACTAATCTGACGGGACCCTCTGTGTCCCGTCAGATTTGGGGACCCGTCACATTAGGTGACCGGACGCAAAATCTGACGGGTCGACTAATCTGACGGGACCCTCTGTGTCCCGTCAGATTAGGTGACCGGACGCAAAATCTGACGGGTCGACTAATCTGACGGGACCCTCTGTGTCCCGTCAGATTTGGGGACCCGTCAGATTAGGTCACCGGACGCAAAATCTGACGGGTCGACTAATCTGACGGGACCCTCTGTGTCCCGTCAGATTTGGGGACCCGTCATATTAGGTCACCGGACGCAAAATCTGACGGGTCGACTAATCTGACGGGACCCTCTGTGTCCCGTCAGATTTGGGGACCCGTCAGATTAGGTGACCGTACGCAAAATCTGACGGGTTGACTAATCTGACGGGACCCTCTGTGTCCCGTCAGATTTGGGGACCCGTCATATTAGGTCACCGGCAGCAAAATCTGACGGGTCGACTAATCTGACGGGACCCTCTGTGTCCCGTCAGATTTGGGGACCCGTCAGATTAGGTGATTGGCGACTAAATCTTAAGGGTGTACTCACTTTTGTTGTCAGCAGTTTAGACGTTAATGGCTGTGTTGACAAGTATTCCAAAGAAAATCTTCTAATCTCCCGTCAGATTTGGTAACCCGTCAGATTAGGTGACCGGTAGCAAAATCTGACGGGTCAACTAATCTGACGGGACCCTCTGTGTCCCGTCAGATTTGGGGACCCGTCACATTAGGTGACCGGACGCAAAATCTGACGGGTCGACTAATCTGACGGGACTTTCTGTGTCCCGTCAGATTAGGTGACCGGACGCAAAATATGACGGGTCGACTAATCTGACGGGTCCCTCTGTGTCCCGTCAGATTTGGGGACCCGTCAGATTAGGTCACCGGACGCAAAATCTGACGGGTCGACTAATCTGACGGGACCCTCTGTGTCCCGTCACATTTGGGGACCCGTCATATTAGGTCACCGGACGCAAAATCTGACGGGTCGACTAATCTGACGGGACCCTCTGTGTCCCGTCAGATTTGGGGACCCGTCAGATTAGGTGACCGTACGCAAAATCTGACGGGTTGACTAATCTGACGGGACCCTCTGTGTCCCGTCAGATTTGGGGACCGGACGCAAAATCTGACGGGTCGACTAATCTGACGGGACCCTCTGTGTCCCGTCACATTTGGGGACCCGTCATATTAGGTCACCGGCAGCAAAATCTGACGGGTCGACTAATCTGACGGGACTCTCTGTGTCCCGTCAGATTTGGGGACCCGTCAGATTAGGTGACCGGACGCAAAATCTGACGGGTCGACTAATCTGACGGGACTCTCTGTGTCCCGTCAGATTTGGGGACACGTCAGATTAGGTGACCGAAGACTAAATCTTAAGGGTGTACTCACTTTTGTTGTCGGCAGTTTAGACGTTAATGGCTGTGTTGACTGCACAAGTATTCCAAAGAAAATCTTCTAATCTCCCGTCAGATTTGGTAACCCGTCAGATTAGGTGACCGGCAGCAAAATCTGACGGGTCGACTAATCTGACGGGACCCTCTGTGTCCCGTCACATTTGGGGACCCGTCATATTAGGTCACCGGACGCAAAATCTGACGGGTCGACTAATCTGACGGGACCCTCTGTGTCCCGTCAGATTTGGGGACCCGTCAGATTAGGTGACCGTACGCAAAATCTGACGGGTTGACTAATCTGACGGGACCCTCTGTGTCCCGTCAGATTTGGGGACCGGACGCAAAATCTGACGGGTCGACTAATCTGACGGGACCCTCTGTGTCCCGTCACATTTGGGGACCCGTCATATTAGGTCACCGGCAGCAAAATCTGACGGGTCGACTAATCTGACGGGACTCTCTGTGTCCCGTCAGATTTGGGGACCCGTCAGATTAGGTGACCGGACGCAAAATCTGACGGGTCGACTAATCTGACGGGACTCTCTGTGTCCCGTCAGATTTGGGGACACGTCAGATTAGGTGACCGAAGACTAAATCTTAAGGGTGTACTCACTTTTGTTGTCGGCAGTTTAGACGTTAATGGCTGTGTTGACTGCACAAGTATTCCAAAGAAAATCTTCTAATCTCCCGTCAGATTTGGTAACCCGTCAGATTAGGTGACCGGCAGCAAAATCTGACGGGTCGACTAATCTGACGGGACCCTCTGTGTCCCGTCACATTTGGGGACCCGTCATATTAGGTCACCGGACGCAAAATCTGACGGGTCGACTAATCTGACGGGACCCTCTGTGTCCCGTCAGATTTGGGGACTCAGATTTGGGGACCCGTCAGATTAGGTGACCGGCAGCAAAATCTGACGGGTCGACTAATCTGACGGGACCTTCTGTGTCCCATCAGATTTGGGGACCCGTCAGATTAGGTGACCGGCAGCAAAATCTGACAGGTCGACTAATCTGACGGGACCCTCTGTGTCTTGTCAGATTTGGGGACCCGTCAGATTAGGTGACCGGCGACTAAATCTTAAGGGTGTACTCACTTTTGTTGTCAGCAGTTTAGACGTTAATGGCTGTGTGTTCACTGCACAAGTATTCCAAAGAAAATCTTCTAATCTGACGGGACACCTAATCTGACGGGACACCTGACCGGCAACAAAATCTGATGGGTCGACTAATCTGACGGGACCCTCTGTGTCCCGTCAGATTTGGTGACACGTCAGATTAGGTGACCGGCAGCAAAATCTGACGGGTCGACTAATCTGACGGAACCCTCTGTGTCCCGTCAGATTTGGGGACCCATCAGATTAGGTGACCGGCAGCAACTTCTGATGGGTCGACTAATCTGACGGGACCCTCTGTGTCTTGTCAGGCGACTAAATCTTAAGGGTGTACTCACTTTTGTTGTCAGCAGTTTAGACGTTAATGGCTGTGTGTTGACTGCACAAGTATTCCAAAGAAAATCTTCTAATCTCCCGTCCCGACTAATCTGAAGTCTGAAATCTGTGTCCCGTCAGAATTGGTGACCCGTCAGATTAGGTGACCGGCAACAAAATCTGACGGGTCGACTAATCTGACGGGACCCTCTGTGTCTTGCCAGATTTTTGGGACCCGTCAGATTAGGTGACCGGCGACAAAATCTTAATGGTGTACTCACTTTTGTTGTCAGCAGTTTAGACATTAATGGCTGTGTGTTCACTGCATAAGTATTCTAAAGAAAATCTTCTAATCTCCCATCAGATTTGGTAACCCGTCAGATAAGGTGACTGGCGACTGAAAAAATAAAAAATAAATTCATTTTTGGAAAAAAAATAAAAAAAATAAAATCATTTTCGATTTCCGATTTTTGTCTCGATTATTTATTTCCGATTTTTTTTCCGATTATTTATTTCCGATTATTTTTTTCGATGATTTATTTCCGATTTTTTTTGTTCGATTATTTATTTCCGATTATTTATTTCCGATTTTTTTCGATTATTTATTTCCGATTTTTTTTCGATTATTTATTTCCGATTATTTATTTCCGATTTATTTCCGATTTTTTTCCGATTATTTTTTCCGATTATTTATTTCCGATTTTTTTCCGATTCTTTTTTCTTTTTTTTATTTCCGATTATTTATTTCCGATTATTTATTTCCTATTTTTTTTTAGATTATTTTTTTCCGATTATTTATTTCCGATTATTTATTTCCGATTTTTTTTCCGATTATTTTTTCGATTATTTATTCGATTATTTATTTTCGATTATTTATTTTCGATTATTTATTCGATTATTTATTTTCGATTATTTATTTTCGATTATTTATTTTCGATTATTTATTCGATTATTTATTTTCGATTATTTATTTCCGATTATTTATTTCCGATTTTTTTTCGATTATTTTTTTTTCGATTTTTATTTCCGATTTTTTTCCGATTATTTTTTTTTCGATTATTTATTTCCGATTTTTTTCCGATTCTCTTTTCGATTATTTATTTCCGATTATTTATTTCCGATTATTTATTTCGATTATTTATTTCCGATTTTTTTCCGATTATTTATTTCCGATTATTTTTTTCGATTATTTATTTCCGATTTTTTTGTTCGATTATTTATTTCCGATTATTTATTTCCGATTTTTTTTCGATTATTTATTTCCGATTCTTTTTTCGATTATTTTTTTCCGATTATTTATTTCCGATTTTTTTTTCGATTATTTATTTCCGATTATTTTTTTCCGATTATTTATTTCCGATTATTTATTTCCGATTTTTTTTTCGATTCTTTTTTCGATTATTTTTTTCCGATTATTTATTTCCGATTTTTTTTCCGATTCTTTTTTCGATTATTTATTTCCGATTATTTATTTCCGATTTTTTTTCCGATTCTTTTTTCGATTTTTTTTCGATTATTTTTTTCCGATTATTTATTTCCGAATTTTTTTTTCGATTGTTTATTTCCGATTTTTTTTGTTCGATTATTTATTTCCGATTATTTATTTCCGATTTTTTTTCGATTATTTATTTCCGATTCTTTTTTCGATTATTTTTTTCCGATTATTTATTTTCGATTATTTTTTCGATTATTTATTTCCGATTATTTTTTCGATTATTTATTTTCGATTATTTATTTCCGATTATTTTTTCGATTATTTATTTCTGATTATTTTTCGATTATTTATTTCCGATTTATTTTTTGTTCGATTATTTATTTCCGATTATTTATTTCCGATTTTTTCCGATTATTTTTTTCCGATTATTTATTTCCGATTTTTTTCCGATTATTTTTTCGATTATTTATTTCTGATTATTTTTCGATTATTTTTCCGATTATTTTTTCGATTATTTTTTCGATTTTTTTTTCGATTATTTTTTCGATTTATTTCCGATTTATTTCGATTATTTTTTCGATTTATTTCCGATTTTTTTATTTTCGATTATTTATTCCATTATTTATTTCCGATTATTTTTTCGATTATTTATTCCATTATTTATTTCCGATTATTTATTTCCGATTTTTTTTCCGATTATTTATTTCCGATTTTGTTCGATTATTTTTTCCGATTATTTATTTCCGATTTTTTTATTTCCGATTATTTATTTCTGATTATTTTTTCGATTATTTATTTCCGATTATTTTTTCTCGATTATTTATTTCCGATTATTTTTTCTCGATTATTTATTTCCGATTATTTTTTCTCGATTGTTTATTTCCGATTTTTTTAATCGATTATTTATTTTCGATTATTTATTTCCGATTATTTTTTCTCGATTATTTATTTCTGATTATTTTTTCTCGATTATTTATTTCCGATTATTTTTTGTCGATTATTTATTTCCGATTATTTTTTCTCGATTATTTATTTCCGATTATTTTTTCTCGATTATTTATATCCGATTATTTTTTCTCGATTTTTTCGATTATTTTTTCGATTATTTCTGATTATTTAGTTCCAATTATTTTTTCGATTATTTATTTCTGTTTTTTCCCGATTATTTATTTCCGATATTTTTTTCTATTTTTTTTCGATTTTTTTTTTTCCAATTCTTTTTTCGATTTTTTTTTCCGATTCTTTTTTCCCGATTTATTTATTTCCAATTTTTTTCCGATTTTCGATTTCCGATTTTTTTTCCGATTATCGATTTCCGATTTTTTTTTTCGATTTTTTTGATTGTAAGAAACAAAAAAGTCAAATACTAGAATCTGGTTAAACTTCTGTTTAAACATTGGATAATATTCAGGACTAGTTGGTACTTCTTCCCATTTTCCAAAAAATACAAAAACAGAAACATTGCTTGCCTGGTTTGTCTAATAATGTCATGCAAAGGAGCTGATTTACTAATAAAAAGGGCGCAAAATTTAGAGGGGTGCAGTAGCTGGCGGCAGGTTACCTGCAGCTCTTCACCTGCGCTGTGCAGTCTAGGAGACTGTGAGCTCTTCTGCTTTGCTATGAGGAAGAAGTTGCGGTGCAGTCCCGTCCTAGGCTCCAGCGGTGACACTGACAAAGCAGTGAGTAAATGAACACTGATGACCATCCATGATGCACTCTATACACTGCTCACTAGTTCTTCTTTTCTGTCTATTGGTGGGTCCCGTCACTTCCGTAGTCTGTGGTGTGCAGGCAGTGAGATGATGTGCTTTAACCTCTAGCAACCAATCAGTGAGCCGTAATGATGTGCTGCAATGTCTAGCAACCAATTAGGGAGCATTAATAATGTGCAGTCACCTCTAGCAACCAGTGAGTGGTAATGATGTGCAGTAACCTTCAGCAACCAATCAGTGAACAGTAATGATCTGCTGTAATCTCTAGCAAGCAATCAGTGAGAATAATAATTTGCAGTAACCTCTAGCAACCAATTAGTGTGTAGTAATGATGTGCAGTAACCTCTGGCAAACAATGGGTAAGTGGTAATTATGTGCAGTATCGTAAGCAACCAATCAGTGAGCAATAATAATGTGTGTAGTGGACAGTGTAGGAATCAGGTGGGTTAAGTGTAGTGGTCAGTATAGGAATCAGGTAGGTCAGTTTAGTGGTCAATGTAGGACTCAGACAGGTCAGTATAGGAATCAGGTAGGTTAGCATAGTGGTCAGGTAGGTCTGTATAGGAATCAGGTTGATCAGTACTACTGTACTAGCTGAAGGGACTCAGAGAGTGCTTAAAATCCACGGGTTAGGGGGGCGCAAATCTCTTGCCCTGCCCCGGACATTGACAACCCACGCTACGCCACTGCTTACTTGTTCTTTATATAGTTTTTGTTTTCTTTTTAATAAAGCATTTTTTTGTCCTTTTTTCACAGTTCTTTGAATATAAAACAAGAAAATGCAACGCATCACACAGAAGATTATTGAGCCTCGGCTGACAAAGTATGTGAATACGATAAAGCTGGAGGAGGTGACGCCTCGAGTTACCGATTCCTCAAATGGTAAGGAAGATGATGATTGGAGTAACATATAGCAGATTAGATATGGAGTTGCATTGAGGCCGTCATATGCCAGTGTCTAGGGAGGCCCAGTTTATGGGTCAGCAACAAGCCTCAGATTTTACAAATCATAACTTTTTCCTTGTTTTGTTCTACTCTTCTGTGCACCTCGGTGTGCTTCAAGAAAGATGACTGCACTGGCTAAATCTCTCAGGAACAAAGAGATTTAATTGCTTGTGTAGCCCTAGCAGGGGCGGACTGACAACTCATGGGGCCCCCGGGCAATGGGAGATTATGGGGCCCCCAGGCAATCCGAGATTATGGGGCCACACAATATACACACACAGTATACAATCCCACAGTATACACAGACATGTTTCTATTGACTGAGAAGGTACCGGAGAGGTGGGGCAGCTATAATCTCTGTATTTTTAGACCAAAAGGATGTAGGTAAGGGACATTTCAGAAACAGATGTAAAAAAACACAGATTTTTACATACTGTCCCTGGTTTTACTGAGGCTGGCAACCGTTATGGGGCCCGGGGCCCTCTGGAAGTGCCCGAGTGGCCGAATGGTCTGTCCGCCCCTGAGCTCTAGTTTAAGAATTGCCTAAGATGCCCATGAGAAATCGAACATATTTGTAGCACTGACCCCCGAAGGAGCTGCTGGTTTAATTTGGGCTTACCGTTACCTCACCTGTTGTAGCTCCGTCTTGGGGATCCCGTGGAAGGTAACCCAGAGTAAAGGTTGAGACTGACACTGAATCCTCTTTTAGGGTTTTATTCAGAAAAAATAGAACACGGTCTCTCAATAAAGGTTAAGGGGTGAGTTCAGGTATTTAGATTGTGGGTGAAGATATCAGATGACTCCAGAGATTTAACTGTTCCACAACTGGATTCAGCACCCCCGGATAGGTCTCTCTTACTAGGCCTAGCAGCTGGTAGGATATTCGGTACAGTCTCTGCCACAGACTGGTAGTTACACTTTAAAGTCACTGAAATATTAAGTAACTGTCATACGGTACCAGGTTCTCTCACCTGATCCGGCGATACCATATGAGGGATGTTCCAGGTTGCGTCCTTCAACTAAGCCTCCAGGCTCCTTCAGAGAAGCCAGCCTTGCGCATGGCCTTCTCCTGAAAGGGTCCTCCTCTGGGGTTCTTCAGTTGCTGGGCCTCTCCATTCCGTTGAGACGGCACCGGACCTTCCTTGGATCAGTAGGCTCCGAAAGTCACTCGTGCCTATCCCTGCAGCTACCCCTGCAGTTTATTTCAAAATGTAAGCAGGTTCAACTGCAGATTTAAAGGGTAACAAAAGTGCAAAATTAGCAGGCAGGCTCTTTATTGTAGTATAGACTTGCAATATCTGCTCTGTAAAAAAAAAAAAAACTTTTCTGCCTGTTTGCAGTCTTATTTAAAACGTAAATTAAGCTGCGCATGTGCATGTGCAGCTCAGGGTACATTCTTAGTATAGTGCCTTTGCTTTGGGATAAATAATTTCCTGCACTTTTGCAGGAGTTACATTCTCCTGTGCCAGCTAATCAAGACGACCAAAGATGCAGCACCTGGAAGGAGCCATATAGAAGATCCTGGCACAAGCCAGGGACATTGCAGACATTAGATTGTTGAAGGGGCAGTGAGTATTGCGGACCTTAGCTCCGTTTTAAGCCTAGACTAGAAAATGACATTTGGAAAATAAAAGTTTGAAAATGATTGGTTATGTTGCAATGAAGACCATTCTTACAAATGAAAAAGGTTTCTGATAAGGAGAACTCAAAAGGTGTGCCACATCCCAAGTATACCAAGAAACAAAGAGAGCCCCCTAGGGGTGGGACTTTAAAGGCACTCCCACATGAACAGACAATGTTTAGAAAAATATAAAGTATTTATTATAGAACACATAAATGTGGATGTACATATACAAACAATGCAAAGAAAAGATATAGTATCCTAAACCCATTCTTACAAAAGACACATTGATTACAAATGGATTATATATTTCTCTTATCTCCAGCTCCGAAGACTTACTCTGTGGAAGAAGCCGTTGAGACCATCGGATTTGGCCGCTTTCATATTATGCTCTTTCTAATTATGGGCAGTACTGGGGTGAGTGAATTTCCTAACAGACAGTAGACAAAGAGAACTAAAATAAAACATCTTTCTTTTAGTAAGAAAATTATTGTCCTCTCTGCTCTTTGCAAATTCTTTTTTTTTTTAAATCAGAAGGTTTTATTGAACCAAAAAGAACATGGACAGTCTGGTGTCCATACAAGAAAAGATTGGTCATCCATAGCCAGACAACGAGTAATTTGCAGTATTACACAATCTACCCCATGAAACACACACAGGACATATACATCAGTAAAAGTCTAAAAACATTGTACATGCAATCAAGTCATATCAGTATGAGAAATAAATTACAGAAGTAGGGTTGCCACCTGTCCAGGATTCACCCAGACAGTTCGGGTTTGGAATCCTGTGTCCGGGTTTCAGACTGCCTGAAACCCGGACACATTATTCAGACCAGACTATGGCTTCCCAGCAGGGTTGTTGGCTGCAGTTGTCTAAGCTGAGAGTGTCTGTTACACTCTCTTTCATGCTGCCCAAACACACACAGATGGGAGAGGAGAGAGGGCTTAATCTGCACTTCCTACCCCTCTGTGTCTGCCCACACTCCAATCCCCAGGGATGTGCCTCAGAAAAGAAAAGTGGGGGCTGGAGATTTGAAGTCCAACAGTCTCAGATACATCTGGATGAGAGGTGCTGACTGCCAAGGGGTGAGTGAGCTCACCATCCATCCCTACACTAAGTACACTAAGGTAAATCAGGGTTCTCAGAGCATCCCTTACACCAGAGTTCCTCTTTACACCAGAGGCCGCAGTGTTCTCCCTTACATCGGAGTTCTCAGTGTTCCCTCTCCTTAAATCAGGGTTCCCAGAGCATCCCTTATGTTGGGGTCCCCAGAGTTCTCCCTTACATCAGAGTCTGCAGAGTCCCCCCTTACAGTGAAAGGGAACTCTGCGAGTTCAGATGTAAAAGGGGAACTCTCTGGACTCTGATGTAAAGGGAGACTCTTGTTATTAACTTCATATGATTAGAAATTTTATTTATTAGCAAAATATATGTATAGTTTATACAAAAAAATTAAATATTGCTGTGCGCCACTGTTTGGGTTTGACTTGAAGAAAAGGTGGCAACCCTATACAGAAGCCACATTTTAACCAATTCCACTAGGCTTAAACCCAGGGTATCGAGCTAGGGGGCATATAGCCTTTTAATTGGCCTGAGCAAGCTCTATGTTAATACACATATCTTTCAAATATAATAATATTTCCCATATGAGTTACCCATTGTTTAACTGAGGGGCGGGGGGGTCAAAGGACTTCCAGAATACTAAAAGTTTTTTGCGAATTCTAATAGGGCGCAGTGCATCAACCTAGCCTGCAGGGGTCAGTGTGTCATTTACCATGAAAATAAATGACTGGGTCATGTATAGACATTAACAGTTATTATTATTATAACCCAATAATAACAATTTGTGACCTTTACTAAATGTTTGCCAATTTTTTCATCTTTGCCATTGATATTTTATGGCGTACAAGATTTTCATTCATAATATATATGAATGAACACCAGGAACATTTCCAGGGATGAACTGCCAAATTCAGGAACTATCCCCAGAGAGAGGGCAACTGGAAGCAGAGCGCAGTACTTGTGTGTTTTCATCTGTAACAATATAAATTATCAGTGTTCACCAGCCTGATCAATAACAAATGCTAAAGGGACATTGCTGTATTCATTAGGATAGTGCTGATCTCATGTCTTCTCCCCCCAGATTGCAGAAGCCATGGAGATTATGCTCCTGGCCGTCATCTCCTCCTCCATCCGCTGCGAGTGGCGCCTTCAGAGCTGGCAGGTGGCCCTTGTCACCACAGTGAGTTTACATAGAAAGCCACAGACCACATTGAGGAAATGTTGGGTATTTAAAGTGGGATTTTACCCATAACAACTTGATAAAAATAATGTTCTTTAGCAAGAAACATACATCCCACATTAATAATTATGCTACAGAAATGAGTGTGTGCTGTAAATTGTCTCCAGCATTGTTCCTGTTTCTTCTTGCCGGAGGCTGCCACTTTGCTGAAGCCCAGCAAATCCCCTCAGCAGCAGCAAATCTTTAGGCAGCAGATCGGCCTCTACATATTTGGCAGAGTGCCTAAAAAGCAAAAGCAAGGTGTAAACAGGACTCTAAGCTAACCATTTTATTTAGTGACGGGGCTTTGACTGGCATCCAGAGAGCTTTAACAAAGCGTGTCCGCAGCCATGTTTTTAAGCAAGTGTAAACTAGCCCTTACTGTTGTGTACATTTTAAATTGAGCTCTGTAAGCAGGGAAGATAAGGAGAGCTTGAAAAAATATGACAAAATAAGCTTGGAGCCCCTCCTGCTGGCTAAAAATGAGAACTGAAAAATCCACTTACGTACATCCTCTTAGTAGGGTGATACAGTTTTATCACAGATGGTATACTGCTATGTGTGGGATGATGCTATGATGTGTTGAGAGGTTATGGGCTGCTTTTTACTGTACCCTTTTTTCCTCATCGATATCTTGTGTTTTCTCCGTCTTTTTTTGGGAGGAACACACAATTATTCCTCCTTGGCCCCTTGACCCCCATTTTACAGTCATAATCGTGTCTTTTTTTTTTTACAGATGGTATTTTTCGGGTATATGATATTCAGTATCATTCTTGGGCTTCTCGCTGATCGATATGGACGCCTAAAGGTGAACTTGATAGAAAGGTTATCATAACTCGGTCTCAGTGTATATTGAGTTGCAAATATCAAAAATTACATTTCAAATATACAGTATCTTACAAAAGTGAGTACACCCCTCACATTTTTGTAAATATTTTATTATATCTTTTCATGTGACAACAATGAAGAAATTACACTTTGCTACAATGTAAAGTAGTGAGTGTACAGCTTGTAAATGTAAATTTGTTGTCCCCCTCAAAATAACTAAACACACAGCCATTAATGTCTAAACCGCTTGCAAAAAAAGTGAGTACACCCCTAACCCTAAGTGAAAATGTCCAAATTGGGCCCAATTAGCCATTTTCCCTCCCCGGTGTCATGTGACTCGTTAGTGTTACTTGTCTCAGGTGTGAAGGGGGAGCAGGTGTGTTAAATTTGGTGTTATCGCTCTCACTCTCTCATACTGGTCACTGGAAGTTCAACATGGCACCTCATGGCAAAGAACCCTCTGAGGATCTGAAAAAAAAATTTTTGCTTTACATAAAGCTGGCCTAGGCTATAAGAAGATTGCCAAGACCCTGAAACTGAGCTGCAGCACGGTGGCCAAGACCATACAGCGGTTTAACAGGACAGGTTCCACTCAGAACAGGCCTCGTGATGGTCGACCAAATAAGTTGAGTGCACATGCTCAGTGTCATATCCAGAGTGCTGCCAACATTGCTGCAGAGGTTGAAGGGGTGGGGAGTCAGCCTGTTAGTACTCAGACCATACGCCGCATACTGCATCAAATTGGTCTGCATGGCTGTCGTCCCAGAAGGAAGGCTCTTCTAAAGATGATGCACAAGAAAGCCTGCAAACAGTTTGCTGAAGACAAGCAGACTAAGGACATGGATTACTGGAACCATGTCCTGTGGTCTGATGAAGGGATAAACTTATTTGGTTCAGATGGTGTCAAGTGTGTGTGATGGCAACCAGGTGAGGAGTACAAAGACAAGTGTGTCTGCCTACAGTCAGGCATGGTGGTGGCAGTGTCATGGTCTGGGGCTGCATGACTGCTATAGTTCATTGAGGGAACCATGAATGCCAACATGTACTGTGACATACTGAAGCAGAGCATGATCCCCTCCCTTTGGAGACTGGGCCGCAGGGCAGTATTCCAACATGATAACGACCCCAAACACACCTCCGAGATGACCACTGCCTTTCTAAAGAAGCTGAGCATAAAGGTGATGGACTGGCAAAGCATGTCTTCAGACCTAAACCCTATTGAGCATCTGTGGGGCATCCTCAAACGGAAGGTGGAGGGGCGCAAGGTCTCTAACATCCACCAGCTTTGTGATGTCGTCATGGAGGAGTGGAAGAGGACTCCAGTGGCAACCTGGGAAGCTCTGGTGAACTCCATGCCCAAGAGAGTTAAGGCAGTGCTGGAAAATAATGGTGGCTACACAAAATATTGACACATTGGGCCCAATTTGGAAATGTTTACTTAAGGGTGTACTCACTTTTGTTGCCAGCGGTTTAGACATTAATGGCTGTGTGTTGAGTTATTTTGAGGGGACAGCAAATTTACACTTTTATACAAGCTGTACACTCACTACTTTACATTGTAGCAACGTGTCATTTCTTCAGTGCTGTCACATGAAAAGATATAATAAAATATTTATAAAAATGTGAGAGGTGTACTCACTTTTGTGAGATACAGTGGAACCTCGGATTGCAAATAACGCGGTTAACGAGCGTTTCGCAATACAATCACTTATTTTTTAAAATTGTAACTTGGTTTGCGAGTGTTGTCTTGCAAAACGAGCACGATTCAGGCCAAAGCGGTGTGCGGTACCGCGTTTGGCCTGAGGTGGGGGCACCGGAGCCGAGCCGAACATAACATCGCCGATCAGCGCCGCTCGGAAATGCACGGAAAGGCCAGCTGAGCTGTCCTCGGCAAATCTCTGGAACAAAGTCTTTCCGAGGTTTGCAAAGGTTTGCCGAGGTCAGCTGAGGTGTCCTCCGGCCTTTTCGGCAGTTTCCGAGGCTCTCCGGCGCCCCCCGGCTCTGGCCGCATGCAGTATTGCATGCCATTGAAGTCAATGCGGAACAAATGATTTTAGTCTCCATTGACTTCAATGGGGAAACTCGCTTTGATATGCGAGTACTTTGGATTACGAGCATACTCCTGGAACAGATTATGCTCCTAATCCGAGGTTCCACTGTACTATATACTAAGCTGCACTCTTAGTAACAACATAATGCTTCTGGGGGTCAGATATGGGGTATTTTCTTAAATATTGCTTCAGCCACAAAAAGGGCTGTGGTGGGAGAAATGACAGGTGCTTGAATCACGATTTGACCTCTCTTTCCAGATACTGGTGATCTCCTTCCTGTGGGGGGCGTACTTCTCCCTACTCACCTCCTTCTCCCCCTCATATGGCTGGTTTGTCTTCCTGAGATGTATGGTGGGCTGCGGAGTCTCTGGACATGCACAGGGGTACGGGAAAAATATTTACAATTCAAATCATCAAAATAATTTTTGTCTATTAGGCCCCTTTCAGATGGAGTGGAATCTGCCCGAACGGATCTCTCTGCTGATCCCCGCTGAGCAGGTCCGTGTCTGCTCCGTTATGCAGAGTGGACATGGACACAGTCCACTCTCCTCTATGGGGTGGTTGGATGGAAATGGACTGCATTTTCATTTCTGTCAGATCCGCTGGGCGTGTGGCGAACGTATCCCATCCATCTGTTTTTACCGGATCGGATGCCGGCAGGTGACAGTGGACACATCTCCGCTGACATCCGCCAGCCACCCCATAGTGAACAATGGGTGGTCCGATCAGGTCCACCTTGAAAATGGATAGTGTGAATGGGGCCTTATTTGATTTGTTTATTATTTTTACTTATAATGTATTTTACCATTTCCCATATTTAGATAGCACTGACATGAATTTCTTTTGTTGTAAAAATGTTTTTCTAATCATTAGTGGGGTCAAATCAATGGTTGTTTATGACCACAGTGAAGAGAAAATTTGAAGGAGCAAGATCATAGGTGTGCGCAGAGGGGGGGTGCCAGGTGTGCCTGGGCACACTCTAATCAGTGTGCCGACTCCCACTACTACATGGGCTCCCCCCCATGTTGTCCCCCCTCTCCTTTGCAGTGCATCCCTCCTCTTCCCTCAGCTGCTGTGGAGGATGTTTCAGGATGGAGAGCGGAGGAAAGGGCTTGTTAATATGTCATTTACTGGCTACTTCCTTTTCTAATTGAAAACAGTGGCTGTGTTTACTATGCTTCAGTTTGTGAATGAACAATAAGCCGCTCAGCACAGAGCACTTCCCATTAATTCACTGTCCAGTGTAGCTGAGGCTACAGAGAAAAGCATGTGTGTTTGAGCTCTGGGGTGCACAACCTAATGTAATAGGCTGTGCACACCTATGAGCAAGATAGATAATTGTGTTCGAATGTACGAATTTCTAACTGTGTATGTGCATTTCGTTTAGTAAAGTCCATTCATTCCCAAATTGAATGTTAAAGGCAAAAAAAGTTGTTTAACTACTTTAGCATTACATTTGAATTTTGGAGAATTTTTGTACAAAATTTTGTTGGAAATTCTACTAGTGCACACCCGGCTTTACTCATCAGAACACACAGATCCATTCACACCAGCCCCTGACACCAACGAAGCTCACAATCTAATGACCACACCATACTAATACACACTATGATCAGGCACCATTTATCCTTCCAGTTTTAGGGTAGTATGTACTTGATAGTAGAAGGATTTCTGTGTAAACTCATTCTCTAGAATCTAATACAAACTTTAATATGCTGATGTAATTTCAGAAGATATTTTAATATTTATAAATCAATCAATTAATCCCTGGTAATCTTATCATGAGGGACTTTGTTTAAACACAAATTACAAAGCCATGGTCATCATAAGGAAAACCTTTGATTTTAAATATTTATTCTGATTTCTTTTTCCCTTCAGGCTCATAATTAAAACTGAATTTTTGCCTAAGATGTGTCGTGGTTACATGCTTCCTCTGTCACAGGTAACATGTCACCAGTATAAATCAGAAAATGTTTAGAGAAATGCACATTCGGTAATGGCCTTACACATACAATTGTACGTTTATGGTAACAAGGGACGTATCATAGGCAGGCTAATTCTAATCAGGACTTGAAAGAATGTAAACATGTACTGAAAACATTATAAGTGCCATGTGCACAGTGAGGGCAGTGTGCAATACATACAAAATATAATACAATTATATACAGAACTTACAAATTTCCATTACACTTTCATAAATAGGGTAATTTTACACACAGGCTAAATTTCAGACAGACTAGAGTGGTATTTCGTTAACATACTTTATTATGATATTTCATCTCTCCAAAGTTATTTTGGCTTGCTGGATCCTTACTAATCATTGGCGTGGGATCAGTGGTCAACCCAACTTTAGGATGGCGCTGGCTTGTTCGTCTGGCATCCATCCCTGGGATCATTCTGGTCATTGTATTCAAGGTGAGATCTTTGTGTTCTGTTTATCTTCTGTTCTCACTGATGCACTTAGATACTATCATTCTTTTGGTTTGATGAAGGCTAGAAAGTTAAACCCCCTGGTGTCTCATCTGTCTCTTGGGAACTCTATTGGTGAGACCTTTGTGCCCAGTTCCCAGGTCTGGTGTGCCACTATTCCTGCAGACCTACTGGGCCCATTATAGGAGACTTACACCACCCTTGCATTGAGTTCCTGGGTTTGCACACCTGCTGCATCAATTATGAGGGGTTTCTACCATCCCTGCACTAAGTTCTCAGCTCTGCACACCTGACGAGCCCATTATATGGCATTCCCACCATTATTGTGCTAAGTTTCTTGGTCTGTACACTTGCTGTGCTTATTATGAGTGATTCCCATCATCATCCCTGTGTTGAGGTCCTGGGTCTGCATACCTTCTGTGCCCATTATGAGTGATTTCCACCATTCTTGCACTGAGTTCCTGGCTCTGCACACCTGCTGTGCCCATTATGAGTGATTTCCACCATTCTTGCACTGAGTTCCTGGCTCTGCACACCTGCTGTGCCCATTATGAGGAGTTCCAAAACATTACCACACTAAGTTTCTGGATCTGTACAACTTCTGTGCTCATTATTACCATCCCTGCTCTGAGTTTTCCAGATCTGCACACCTGCTGTGCCTATTATAATGGGGTTTCCACCATCTCTGTGCTGAGTTCCTTGGCCCAACTGCCTGATTTTACCTCCCCATGGCTGCCCTATGAACCAGCCCCTGGTGTGTCCAAGATATACTGTGCCTTGAAAACGTATTCATACCCCTTGATATTTTACACATTTTGTCATGTTACAACCAAAAACCTAAATGTATTTTATTGGGATTTTATGTGATAAAATAACACAAAGTGGCACATAATTGTGAAGTGGAAGGAAAATTATAAATAGTTTTCAATTTTTTTTACAAAAAAATATCTGAAAAGTGTGACGTGCAGTTGTATACATCCCCTTTACTAAATCCAGTGTAACCAATTGCTTTCAGAAGTCACCTAATTAGTAAATAGAGTCCACCTGTGTGTCATTTAATCTCAGTATAAATACAGTTGTTCTGTGAAGCCCTCAGAGGTTTGTTAGAGAACCTTAGTGAACAAACAGCATCATGAAGGCCAAGGAACACACCAGACAGGTCAGGGATGAAGTTGTCGAGAAGTTTAAAGCAGGATAAGGTTATAAAAAATACCCCAAGCTTTGAACATCTCAGGGAGCACTGTTCAATTCATCATCATCCAAAAATGGAAAGAGTATGGCACAATTGTAAACCTACCAAGACATGGCTGTCCACCTAAACTGACAGGCGGGGCAAGGAGAGCATTAATCAGACAAGCAGCCAAGAGGCCCATGGTAACTCTGGAGGAGCTGCAGAGATCCACAGCTCAGGTGGGAGAATCTGCCCACAACTATTAGTCGTGCACTCCACAAATCTGGCCTTTATGGAAGAATGGCAAGAAGAAAAGACATTGTTAAAAGAAAGAAAGTCATTAGAAGTCCCGTTTGCAGTTTGCAAGAAGCCATGTGGTGGGGACACAGCAAACATGTGGAAGAAGGTGTTCTGGTCAGATGAGACCAAAATTTAAATTTTTGGCCTAAGAGCAAAACGCTAACACTGCACATCATTCTCAACACACCATCCCCATTGTGAAACATGGCGGTGGCAGCATCATGTTGTGGGCTTTCTTCAGCAGGGACAGGGAAGCCGGCCATAGTTGATGGGAAGATGGATGGAGCCAAATACAGGGCAATCTTAGAAGAAAACCTGTAAGAGACTGCAAAGGACTTGAGACTGGGGCGGAGGTTCACCTTCTAGCAGGACCAAGACCCTAAACATACAGCCAGGGCTACAGTGGAATGGTTTAGATCAAAGCATATTCATGTGTTATTAAGGTCCAGTCAAAGTCCAGACATAAATTCAATTGAGAATCTGTGGCGAGACTTGAAAGTTGCTGTTCACAGACGTTCTCCATCCAATCTGACAGAGCTTGCACTATTTTGCAAAGAAGAATGTGCAAAAATGTCACTCTCTAGATGTGCAATTCTGGTAGAGACATCCCCAAAAAGACTTGCAGCTGTAATTGCAGTGAAAGGTGGTTCTACAAATATTTTTTTTTTGGGGGGGGGGGGGGGGGGATGAATACAAATGCACGCCACACTTTTCACATATTTATTTTTAAATACATTTGAAAACCATTTATCTACTTTTCCAAGGCACTGCACGAGAAGCTAATCTATTCTGTCAGTAGCAAAGATGGATTTAGTAGCAGGAATAACAGTTTAATATTTTTTAATTTTATAGTTTTAAAATGTGTCATTGTATAGTATGTAATACTCCAAATGAACTGTGGAATGCACTATAGTCTGAAAATTTCACAGATAAGATGTTGGTGCTATTATTCAGGATTTATACCGCCAACAGGTGGAGCAGGGCTTTCCAATATAAAAGGAGACAATACAGGTACAATACAATAAAATACAAAAGTGTTAAGAGGGCCCTGCTTATAGGAGTTTACAATCCAATAGGGTGGAGCAAGTGGTACAAAAGGTAATAACTGTGAGGGAGAAGCGGTTGGAAGAACTGAAAGATTCAGATGTTAGGTTGAGGCGGGATAGGCTTTCCTAAAGAGGTGAGTTTTCAGGGATTGCCTAAAGGTGGTCAGAGTAGGAGATAGCTGAACAGATTGAGGTAGAAAGTTCCAGAGGATGGGAGAGGCTCTGGAGAAGTCCTGGAGATGATCATGTAAGGAGGAGACAAGGGAGCTAGAGAGCAGGAGGTCTTGAGAAAAGTGGAGAGGACAGTTTGGGTGATATTTTGAGACAAGATTGGTGATGTATCTTGGGGAAAATTTGTGAATGGCTTTGTATGTTGTTGGTTTGAAGTTAATTTGCTGGGAAATCAGATGCCAGTAAAGGGATTTCAGAGAGGGGTGGCATACACTGAGCGGATGGTAAGGAGAGTTGTCCTTACCTTCTAGACATGACTAGCTGCAATCAGGTCTGATATTTATTCATCAAGACATTTCTCTTTCAGTTTGTCCCAGAGTCAGCGCGATTTAATGTCTCAATCGGGAAGCACCAGGCTGCAATGGAGACCTTGACTTGGATCGCCAAAATAAACCGTTCAAAGATGCCAGAGGGAACCATTGATGAACCTGCAGTGGTAGGTTGTACTTATATTCTGGGTGATGCCACACAGTGGTAGAAAATATATATGGTTTTATAAAATGAAGAAAAACATATTGAAATCCAGTCAGAAAGGTGAGAGAAAGATACAATGGACAGACAGATTTTGGTCCTGACTTTAACCTGACTAGCAAAGTGATGCCAGTGGTGCACTGAACAAAGTAGGTTGCACTAGAGAGAGAGGAGGGATTCCAATAGAGGACACGAGACTCCATTTTCTAAACCCACAATTGTTTCAATAAGTCGCCACAGCCACACCCGCAATTTAACTTTGTACATGACTTTGTCTTATCACTCAGGAAATTACTGAGACGTAAAATAGTAAGAACCACCTGTTACCATGTACCGGCTTGAGATACAGTATATCCAAAATCAGCAGCTACTTGTATGGATCTAATGACTTCAGAGCAGTGGTATAAACTGGTGTAATATATAGTTATATGCATAATCAAAGGGTTAAATTAAGGGCTCGTTCACACTATATGTGCAAGAAAACTGATGGGAAAACCACGCAGATTTCACTTGCAGAGACATCAGTTTACATCTGATTTCATGCACGTTTCAGTAAGTTTTTATGCACGTTGACATCAGTTATGTGCCCTGTTCACAACAATGTTGATTGATTGTCAGTTTTTTTCCCCATGCAGTAAACTGCATACATGTTGCAGATTCCTGCGCAGAAAAAAATCTGCACATTTTACACCATAACCATTGTTTCCTGTCGCATCATGGCAGCATATACCTTGGGTTGTGGCTCCGCCTCCACAACCTGATAGGACCACGTAACTATAAAATGGTGATACGGCCCCCGCCCCGGTATTCTCTTATTTTTCCTCACCTGTTGGGACGCACGGACATCACCCCCTTACCGCTTCGCCCCAGCCAGGTTCTAGCCTCTCCTGGTTTGGAAGTCCTTGCCGGTACAGCCTCTAAAGGAAGCTAAATGGAAGGAACCCCACTCTGGTGATCTCAGGGGTATCGTATTATTTCTTCTACTATTGTTTTGCTGCGGACTGCCTGTGTAGAACCTTAAACAGGTTTAAAGCACTATGATGATTGCATATGTGTAGAACCTTAAATAGGTTTAAAGCACTGCGATGACTGCTATATACAAAACCTTAAATAGGTTTAAAGCACATTGTCGACTGCCCCTGTGTAGAACCTTAAAGAGGTTTTAAGCACCAACATCCTCCTGGCCTCTGTGTAAAGCCTTAAACAGGCTTAAAGCACCTTGCTGTTATGCATTTGTGTGTCAGGGCAAACACACTCCAATCATGTTCCTAAGCCTTAAACAGGCTTTTCATTGTGCAGTGGTCTCCCCCCCCCGCCTCCTTGCTTTGATAGTAAGCAAAACGCCGTTACTGTGCTACCGCTGGGCTCTGTAGTCCCTCTTCTCTCTGCTCCTCTTCCCCTCAGGTGCGCCGAGCGTCCTGGCGCTTCGGCGCATGCGCAGTACGGTCTGCTCGGGCGGCCTGAGGGCTTGCCAACTTCCAAAATGGCGCCGGCGGCTGCGCGGCGCTACTGCGCATGCGCGAGCGTGACGCTCGCCCGGCGCCAAATTTAAAAAGGGAAAAAATTCCCTTTTCTTCCACAGCCCTGGCAGCACCCTGGAAATCCGTTTTTCTCACCGCTGCAGATCATCCACAGCCTACTCCCACTAGGTAAGTGCCCTCCATGGATTTGCACCCCCCCCCCCTTCTCTCTTTTTTTCCTTACCTATCTTCTTCTTATCCTGTCTTACAGGCTGCCTATCTCCCTTCCTTATGGAGACCACTGCCCCAGCAGATCACCGCCAGACCAATAGGTAAGGGGGGAGGACAGGATCGGTAAGTAAAAAAAAAAAAAGAAAAAAAGAGAGCTGAGGCACTAACGCTACCTAAATGGTCAGCCCTGTCAGGTCCTCAAGATCCTCCAAGTCCGGACGTAGAGGGTCCTCGCGGGGAAGGAGTCGCTCAGGCCACAGACGGAGCCGTTCAGGACGGAGCAGGAGAAGTCGCTCAGGTCATAGGAGTCGCAGGGGAAGTCGCTCCAGATCCTATTCCTGACGCAGCCGCTCACGCCGCAGAAGATCACCGGCACGCAGACACCACTCAGCGACCCGCTCCAGGCCCGCTCCCAACACCTGCTGGGTGTGCGGGGCCGCCGCCCTCCCGGACAAATTAGCCTGCCGCAGGTGCCTCGAGGAGGCAACCAGAGGGGACCAGGACCTCAGAGAACCATCAGGGGCCCCACCCCCACAGCCCGCTTTAGACGTGGATGCATCCACAAGAAGCGCCTCTCCTGCCCCCCCGAGTACATCAAGGGAGCAGGACTCCCAGTCAGACGAGGAAGAATTGGAGGCATCAGCGGGATTCGACTTTTCCCTTATCGAACCCTTTGTGAGGTCCGTAAAGGAGGCTATTAATTGGGATGAGCCCCAGGAGATCCAACAAAAGCGGAAGAAGTACTTCCCCAACCTCAGACGGGACCCGGAGGCCTTCCCCTTCATAGAAGAGCTTGATGACCTCATTAGGGAGGAATGGCAAAGGCCTGATAGAAAGTCAAGCCTCAACAACAGGCTTGCCAAGTTATACCCCCTTAAGGAGCCCAAGGTGAAACCTCTGGTGACCCCGCCTGTAGTGGACGCATCCCTCATGCGTCTGGCCAGGCATGTGACGCTCCCTATTGAGGACGCCGTGACCTTTAGGGATGTCCTAGATAGGAAGATCGACACAGATCTGAAGAGAACCTATCTAGCGGCAGGCGGCGCATGCAGGCCGGCAGTGGCCCTCGCGGCCGTAGGAAAAGCCATCTCCAGCTGGTCGGCCAGCGCCGAAAAACTCATTACGGACGGAGCGGACCAAGATAAATTAGTCAAGGCCCTGCAGGAGCTAAGCCTGGCAGGAGACTTCGTGGCAGAGGCCTCTGTCGATGTGATAAAATCTACATCCAGGGCCATGCTATCCTCCGTCATGGCCAGACGGGCACTTTGGCTGAAGCCGTGGGCGGCTGACCCGGCTTCCAAGTCCAACTGGTGCCGTATCCCTTACGACGGAGAGAACCTCTTCGGGGCCAAGCTAGACTCAGCCATTTCCAAAGTGACTGGCGGGAAATCAGGGCTCATCCCCTCGGACAGGAGGCCCAAACAGCAGAGGCCTCCTCCCTCTAGACGAAATCTCCCCGACAGGTACAGGGACGCCAAGGCCTACAGGCCTGGCAGAGAATTTAGGAGGAACTGGAAGAACCCTCAGACTTCCTTCTCGAGGTTCCAGAAATCCAAGACCTCCGTGCCCACTGACCAAAAGCCTTTTTGAAGGTGCGCCCGCCCAGTCAGCAGTAGTGGGAGCCAGGCTCCAAAATTTCAGGCTGCTCTGGGCGGAAACTATCAGGGACCCCTGGACGGTGGCCACCATCCGGTTCGGGCACAGGTGGTCTTTCAGGGGACGCCCCCCGGGGGACCATTTCTGTCCGACCAGGCTCCCATCCTCGCGAGAAAGAAGGGCGCTGTTGTTAACATACGTCCAGGAACTGCTCCAGAAAAAAGCAGTAGTGGAGGTGCCCCGACCACAAAGAGGTTTGGGGTTTAACTCCCCTCTGTTCCTGGTCAGAAAAAAATCCGGGGACCTGCGCCCCGTCCTGGACCTAAAAATCCTCAACCACTCCATCCGGGTAGAGTCCTTCAAGATGGAAAGCCTACAATCGATCCTCCAGGCCATAAACCTGGAGGACTGGATGTTGTCCATAGATCTGCAAGATGCCTACCTGCACATCCCCATCCATGTAGCCTTTCAGAAGTTCCTCCGGTTCTCAATAGACCACCACCATTATCAGTTCCGGAGCCTCCCGTTCGGAATCTCCACTGCCCCCAGGACATTTACGAAGGTCCTTCTCCCGGTCATTGCTTCCCTGAGGGAAAGAGGTCTAAGGGTCCATCACTATCTGGACGATATCCTCCTCCTCTCGAACAGTCAGGAGTCCCTCATACAGCACAGGGAGATCCTAGTCTCCACGCTACAGGGCCTGGGATGGCTCATCAACTGGAGGAAGAGCAACGCTCATCCCACCCAGAGGATGGTCTTCCTGGGAGCCCTTCTAGACACCCGGCAAAACTCTGTACAGCTACCCCCAGAGAAGGTTCCTCCTCTGGACAGGAAAGTGAGGAAGGCAATCTCAACAACTCCCTTACCAGCCAGAGTGTGCCTCAGCCTCCTAGGCTCCCTGTCAGCTACCATCCCGATGGTCCAGTGGGCGCAGTGGAATGCGAGACCCCTCCAGATCTCGTTCCTTCTCCAATGGGACGGCTCATCCATGTCCCAGTTAATACATATCACTCGGGAAGTCCAGCGATCTCTAGAGTGGTGGACCCGTCCCCACAATCTGAACAGGTACAGACACATTGTCTCTCCCCCTCTGGAAGTTGTTACATCAGACGCCAGTCTGGAAGGATGGGGGGCTCACTACCTTCAGCATGCAGTACAGGGCCGCTGGCCGTTCAGAGCACGGGACCTTGTCTCCAATGTGTTGGAGATGAGGGCAGCATTCCAGGCCCTTCTAGCTTTCAGTCCTCTTTTGAGAGGAAAACAAGTCCTCTTAAAGATGGACAACAAGGTAGCTGTTGCCTATATCAACAGACAGGGGGGCACCAGGAGCTCCTCCATGCTGCAGGAGGTACGCCCTGTGATGGAATGGGCACAACAGAACCTTCTGGATCTGAGGGCAGCCTACATTCCGGGCGCCGAGAACATTCTGGCAGACTCTCTGAGCAGGGACTTCATCTCAAACAACGAGTGGTCCCTGAGCCCTCAAGCTTTCACCCTCATTGTCCAGACCTGGGGTCTCCCCGACATAGACCTGGCCGCGACCCCAGCAAACGCAAAATGCCGGAGGTTTCTGTCGAGGACCCCCTTCCCTGCTGCGGAGGGCACGGACTGTCTCCAGCACCCATGGGAGTTTCACCTGGGCTATATCTTCCCCCCAACTCCTCTGATAGCGAGATTCCTCCTGAAACTCAAGAGGACGACAGCACTGGTAGTGGCAGTAATTCCATTCTGGCCCAGGAGGCCGTGGTTCACCACCCTCCTGCAACTGAACACGGCAGACCCTCTCCCCCTCCCGAGGTCAGCCGATCTGCTCTCCCAAGGTCAGCTGCTTCACCCCAACCCGGGGAAGCTGCATCTGACGGCCTGGAAACTGAGAGGGCTAGGTATCTAGACCAGGGCTGCTCCCAGAGGGTAATCAATACACTACTCCAGGCCAGAAAACCCACCACGAACACCACCTACTGGAGGGTGTGGGAGAAGTTCGTTTCTTTCGCCCATCAGGAAGGCTGGGATCCATCCTCCCTACTGACATCCCAGGTCTTAGAGTTCCTGCAATCGGGGCTGGACAAGGGCCTCGGCTCCAGCACTCTGAAGGTGCAGGTCTCAGCACTATCCGCCCTGACCGGGGTTAGGTGGGCACAGGATCATCTCATTATCCAGTTCCAGAGAGCATGCCTCAAGTTAAGACCACCCAGGAAGCCTGCATTTCCAGCCTGGGATCTATCTGTCGTTCTGGAAGCTCTATCCAAGGAACCATTCTTCCCACTAGACAACATCTCCCTTTGGGACCTCACACTAAAGGTTACTTTCCTTATAGCGATAACCTCAGCGAGAAGGGTCTCGGAGATACAGGCCCTGCTAGCGAAGGATCCCTACCTGATCATATACCCGGACAGGGTAGTCCTGAGACCCTCGGACCGCCTGATTCCCAAGGTATCCTCATCCTTCCATTTCAACCAGGAAATTAGCCTACCGGCCCTTACCACAGACCAGGGCGATCCTCACCCCCTGGACGTCAAGAGCAACATCCTGGCCTACCTTTCCGCTTCCAAACCCATCAGGAAGTCAGAAAACCTGCTGGTTATCCCGCATGGCTTCAGGAAAGGCCAGGCAGCATCGGCCCGTACTATTGCCTCTTGGTTAGTCAAGTCCATCAAGAAGGCCTACTCACTCAGCACAATACAAATTCCTGACGGCTTAAGGGCACACTCCACCAGGGCAGTGGCGACCTCGTGGGCAGCCTACTGTAGAGTCTCGGCGGAAACCATCTGCAGAGCCACCACCTGGTCCTCCAGGAATACTTTCATCTCCCACTACAGAGTGGACTCTGCATGCCTAACAACTACAGATTTCGGAAAATCAGTTATCCGAGCCAACTCCTCTATTCCTTGTCAATAAACTTATCCTTACTTGCATATTCCCACCCTGTCTGCGAGTTACTCCCCAAGGTATATGCTGCCATGATGCGACAGGAAAACGGAAAATTGTATACTTACCTTTCCGTAATTTTCCTTTCCTGTCGCATCTCCATGGCAGCATACTTTGCCCACCCTTTTTCTTCCGTTTTTAGAAGGTGATTCATATATACAGAGAATACCGGGGCGGGGGCCGTATCACCATTTTATAGTTACGTGGTCCTATCAGGTTGTGGAGGCGGAGCCACAACCCAAGGTATATGCTGCCATGGAGATGCGACAGGAAAGGAAAATTACGGAAAGGTAAGTATACAATTTTCCGTTTTTCTTTAAGCCCTTGCAGAAAGCATACAGAAAAACTGACGTCTCTGCACCTTGGTGTGAACAAGTGGAAAACACTTTATAATTTGTTTCCGGATTTACATATCAGTCGTGGTCATTTTGAGGGGTCCAACGAAAAGAGTGGAACACCCAAACTCCAAGGAGGATAGGAACACTAGCTGACCACAAACATTGGATGTCTTTCCCTGATCTGGACAATTTCATGTCTATAGTCACAACACACACCCTTGTCCACATGATCTGGACCAGGCTGAATACATTGTCCGGTCACTTCTGTTACACCCAAACAAGCAGTATCAGAGTTATCTTCTCCTTGGTCTTTAGCATAAACATCCATGATTAGGTGACTGTAGCATGCATGGTTTTCTTCACAGCTGTGGCCATGGCCATCTCCAGAGTGTGGGATCATGCCTTCAAAATACGACTGTTCTTTGGCGTCTATGACCACTTTAAGATAGGTAGCTTCTGCTGCTGTGAGTCCACCTGAAAGTGAGGCCTGAGAGCAATTAAAGATCAGGAATCTGCACTGTCGGTTTGACTCTCCCTTTTGATAAAAACAATTCACATTGTTCAGTTACACATTTGTAGCGCTACCCCCTAGAGGGAGGCTGAGGCAACATGCATTTTCCAACTTGCATCCCCAGTCAGAAAACCAGTCCCTGTTTTTTTCAGGGAATATAAACTTGGATGGGGACAAGGGGTTATGGGATGCCCAAACTGAGTTCAACAACAACATGGAGAACAACTTCTCTATGTAAAACTTGCAGAAAAGTGGATCCTAGACTGTACTCTATCCGGAACAATGTCAGTCCTTAAAGCGGTTCTGCACACATTTCATTTAGTAAATCTCTTTGCCTTCCTTTTTTTTTCACTTACCTTGTAATCGATGACTTCCGGTCTTCTGTCTCTGCGGGGGTGGGCGGGGTCTGTGCGGGGATCCTCGTCACGCCGCACTGTCTCCTGGGATCTGGTGTCATTGATCCCAGGAGTCTGTGCGGGCATCTTCCGAGATTTCGGTCACATCTTCCGAAATCTCGCGAGATTTCGGTCACATCTTCCGAAATCTCGCGAGATGTCGGCATTGTGGGCCAGCAACCCGGAAGAAAGGGGCCTGTGTGGTTTCAGGTGCCCACACGGAAGATGGAAGCAGTCATGAACCGGTTTTCAAACTCCACATTGCGGACGAAAAAACAGCAGCAGGAACACCAAGAACTCAAACAGTTGAGTAATAATTATGCAAAGCACATTACTGCACATTACACGAAAAAAAAAAAAAACTTCAAACACAGTGTTGAACCGCTTTAATGGATCAGTAGCAAATATCTTTTTATAGGAGCTCTATGTCCCCTCAGCAGAAATAGCATAGACCCAAATGTATGTGTGTCCACTTTGTAGAAAATAGCAAAATCTCAACTGTATGTAGGAGCTTTGTGTCCCCTTAGTAGAAAAAAGCAAAAAGCCAGTGCACCTGGCTTCCTTGAATAAATCCCAGAGCAAGGGAATAAGGTAATTTGTGGCACTGTCCCTTCTAAGACTAGCCAAATATTGCATCCGGCTGCCTTCTCTCTTTGTTGGCTCTGGGAGTTATAGGTAGAGGTACTCGCACTGTCCCTTGAAATCTTGCTGCTTGGCAAAGAGTGTTGTTCAGGCCTCCTGCTGTACAGGTCCTTCCTTGCAATACAGGGTTTCTACTAGAAAGGGTGGTGAGGATCCCTCTGATCCCTCTTTCCAGGAGGGTGTCTCCTGGAAAGGGTGGTGAAGATCCCTCTAGTCAAAGTGCTCCTTTCCTTCCTTCCTCAGCTCTTGCCTGGAGGCAAAGTCCCCAGGCTCAGGGTCACCTCCAGGCCTCACAATCCTCGACTCAGCACTCCATACTCCAACCAGCAACAGCAACCCCCCACTGGCCAGGGTCTTCCAGATTTGTGGGCACATCTTAGCACCTTTCCAGGCCTCCTGCCTGGGGATTGGTCAAACGCCCATAAATATTCAGATCCCTCCCTCTGTACCTCCACCCACTAGCTTCTAGAATTTTCTGGAAATGTCCATAACCAAGGGGAGGTAACAGCGAGCTGACCTGCAGAGCCCTCCAGTCTGACCTGAACTTGAACCCCACAGACATACTCACTTTAGCTACTTGTGAGCCAAACTAAATTTGCCTAAGCTACTTACATCTAACCTATTCACACAATGTACACCAGGGGGTGCTATGCATTATATACCTTTTCCTGGAAAAACCTTTCTAGATCTCAGCTGAGGTAATGTCATACTGTCTTAGGACCGTCTAGTTCATCTACTTGCTGTGGATTCATATTTTTGTACCTTTTTAACCTTTTTCTTTTTTTTTTTTATATAGGAAAGAACTGGGAGCTTCTGGGATCTTTTGGACCGGAAATATCTACGAACATCTTTGCAGATATGGGTTATTTGGTAAATGATTCTTGTAACGTTAAATCCTGTAGACACGTAAGCTCATAAGTAAATATTAAGCGAAAAAAAAAATTTGAATTTTTACTTCACCAAAATGTTTGTAAGCAGGACCCTGATTCCCCACCAGCATCGGCCATGCTGGCTAAGGGCACCTCCCACTCTTCTGTTTCAATAGGAATGGGATAGGGCACCACATACCTGTAATATGGAGGAAGTATGCTATCTTGGTTGCTCACATTCTTCTGACCTGAGGCCCACCTCCAAAAAAAATGAATGTCCTCACGGTCAGCCTTTTCTGGACCAAGCCTATTTCTGACATTTGTTGTTTACAAGTTAAAATCAGTATTTTTTGATCGAAAATTACTTAGAACCCCCAAACATTATATATTTTTTTTCTAGCAGAGACCCTGGAGAATAAAATGGAGATCGTTGCAATACTATGTCACACCGTATTTGCACAGCGTTCTTACAAACGCAATTTTTTTTTAAAAAATACACATTTTTGATTAAAAAAAATGAGAAAAAAGTAAAATTAGCCCAATTTTTTTATATAATGTAAAACATGATGTTACACCGAGTAAACTTATACCCAACATGTCATGCTTTAAAATTGCACACGCTCGTGAAATGGCGACAAACTACGGTACTTTAAAATCTCCATAGGTGTCGCTTTCAAAATGTTTACAGGTTACCTGTTTAGAGTTACAGAATGTGGTTTGAACACCGTTTACATATGTGGGCACGACTTGCGCATGTGTTCGCTTCTGCGTGATGGGGAACTTTAAAAAAAAAATCGTATTTATTTTACTTTTTATTTTTTATTTTTACACCGTCCCTTTGAATAAAAAATGTTTTGATCACTGTTATTACTATTACAAGGAATGTAAACATCCATTGTAATAGAAATAAGCCGAGGACAGGGCCTCTTTAATGCGAGATGAAAAAGACCTACACTTAAAAGCAAAAAATAATAATTTTACTATTGCACAAAAAAAAATGAGTGACGTTTGACGTCTCTTCGGTCCTCCAAGGGCATAGAGTTTGTCTGTACATCTGTCCAGCACATCGGATCATTTTTGCCCCTACCAACGTCTCTCGTAAGCGGGGGAGATCGACTAGGAAGCAACGGCGGGGGGGGGGGGGGGTTGTGCACCTCTCCTGCCGCCCACAAAAGTGATCCTGTGGTGAATCCGCCACCGGGACCACTTTTATCTAAAAGAGGATCGCCCACTATGTGTAAAAATATATCAGGGTTATGGCGCTATCTGCTGCCGGAATCATGGTATATAACGTCAAAGTCATGACGTATATATACAGTGGGTGGTCCAGGAGTTGTTAATGTTTTACTGCAGGTGGAACACAATGTACAGTCTTTGTAAAAACACAATTTCCCCTTTAGCTTTTTACTCCCTATACAGAGTGCAGAGTTCAGCGGTGCGCTACATACAGATTGCAAAGTTACATACAGGGTTGCACTATTAGCGCACTCCTGAACTCTGCACTCTGTATGTAGCATACTCCTGAACCCTGCACTTTGTACTTAGAGCACTTCTGAACCCTGCATTCTGTGTGTTTCACACTTCTGAACCCTGCATTATGTATAGATCACACTTCTGAACCCTGCACTCTGAACGTAGTGTACTTTTAAACCTTGCAACCTGTTCATAGCGCACTTCTCAACCCTGCACTGTATATGTAACACACTACTGATTAATGCGCATTAGAGATTGGTCTTCATTGCTCTATTAGGTCCCATTATTATGAGCATTATATGAGTTTTGACTTATTCATATTACTTCATATTACTTCATGATCTGTATTGTGCACTGCTTGTGGTTTATGTGATATCTAATCTAGGTGACAAGAATATTTACTATAGCTGTGACTTTACTGTGCGTAAACAGGATGTTTTGATTTTAAAGAGTTTGGTATTGTGTTTTACATGATTCTTGCAGTTAATAAAATGTAATTTTTATATTTACTAGTTGTATTTAGTATTTGTATTTATAGTTGTGACAAAGTGCAATTTAAGCCCATTTATTCTCTTCCAATTTGAAATAGATTATCTTGGAACTAACTAAGCTTGCACCCTGGGTATATTTTAAAGGGTAACGCCACTTTCGTGGAAATAAAATAGTAAATAAAAAATAATAATATAGCATATACAATTGTTACACAAGTCATTTTGCAATTAAATGTCAATAAAAATTACATTTTGTTTGCAATCTGCAGTGTTGTAATTTTCTGTAAAATGCAATGCAATATGGCACCCTGGAGGTGCCACAGATGGTGTACAGAACACCCCCCATATATGTAATTCCCTACTTGTATGGTTGGCTTACTGAATGTGAACTAAAATACAAGTCAGAATTTGGGCAACAAAAATTTAATTTTTGGTGAGATACCCCTAAAGGGAAATCATGGCTAAAGGGATGCAGACCCTGTCACTTTCCTCATTAGAACCCTGCAAGTGCAGCAGCTGATTGATAACTATAAAACCACTCCCATTAGATTCACTTTCCACATGGACACAAACAAACAGCTATATCTTCAGAATAACAAAAGGTAGGAATCTGCAACAAAGTTTGCTAAAATCCATGCAATGTACATAGATCACCCAGAGGGGAATATTTTTTTCTCAACAAAAGTGAAGTAATGATTTTGCCAATATTATATATTTTCACCTTCATGGGGTTGTGACAATTCAATGTGATACTGTTTAGATCTCCTGTAGTATTTCTACAGTCTCCCACCATATTTTGTAGTGTTGTCAGTCTCTGACCATCTCCTATAGTATATATGCAGTCTCTGGCTGCCACTCCGACTATTAGACGCAATCTAGTCATGCCCATTTCTCTCCATGGCATGCATAGCAGAACTTTGTTTTTCAACTTTATCCCAGGGTGGTTGATAATTTGTCACGCTGTATTGACTTTTTAAGTATAAACCAGGCAAATTACTTGTTATGGGTATTGTCAGTGTTTTCAAAGTTCTGGATCGAGTGAGGACTCAGGTAAGAATAAGAGGAGGAGGGGGGATACTAAAACTGGGACAATAGCTCCTTGGGACTAAAGAAGTCTCCTTTCAACTTTCCTGAACCTGTTCCTGTGCCAAAAATTCAGCCCCTCATTATATGGGAATGTTATATTAGATATTCAGTGACAACCCTACTGCTAACCCTTTAGCCCCATACACACGGTCGGATTTTCCGATGGATTTTGTCCTATCGGACAATGTTGTCGGAAATTCCGACCGTGTGTAGGCACCATCGGACATTTTCCATCGGATTGTCCGACGGACAAAGTTGTATCTCCTGCTCTAAAAATTTTCCGACAACAAAGTCCGATCACACCAATTCCGATCGTGTGTAGCGAATTCCGACGGACAAAGTGCCACGCATGCTCAGATCACATTACAAGACCAAAGCTATTGGCTACTAGCCTCTACGTAGTCCCGTCGTAGGCAACAAACGTCACCACATTCAGAATGATCGGATTTTCCGACAACTTTGTCCGACCGTGTGTATGCAACACCAGTGTCGGACTAAATCCGTCGGACCAAATCCGATGGATTTGGTGGTCGGATTTTCCGACCGTGTGTATGGGGCTTTTGTCTATCAACAGACATGTTATCACAATGTCAGCACTGACCAGGTGATCACATGGCTTTGTTAATAAACAAAGGGTTAGGGTTAGTGACATGGTTTGATCAATCATCTTCAGGGACTTTAAGTCACCATCTTCATCTCAAAAACCTGATCGGATGATACCAGTCAGGATGGTGTGTACATCAAATCCTGACACTCTCTTGAAAGTTGCAACAGAAATTGAGATCCCTCAGCCCAGCAATGTACATTGTGCTCATAAGTTTACATACCCTGGCAGAATTTATGATTTCTTGGCCATTTTTCAGAGAATATGAATGATAACACAAAAACATTTCTTTCACTCATGGTTAGTGTTTGGCTGAAGCCATTTATTATCAATCAACTGTGTTTACTCTTTTTAAATCATAATGACAACATAAACTACCCAAATGGCCCTGATCAAAAGTTTGCATATCCCAGTTCTTAGTACAGAGTCTTTTGTGGTATTTGTGGATAAGGCCCTTTATCTTATCAGATGGTAAAGCTGCCCATTCCTCTTGGCAAAAAGCCACCAGTTCCTGTTAATTCTTGGGCTGTCTTGCATGAACTGCCCAAGATGATCCCTAATGATATTGATGTCAGGAGACTGAGAAGGCCACTCCGAAACCTTCACTTTATTCTGCTGTAGCCAATGACAGGTCGACTTGGCCTTGTGTTTTGGATCATTATCATGTTATAAAGTTTTTGTGTTATCATTCATATTCTCTGAAAAATGGCCAAGAAATCATACATTTTGCAGGGTTTGGAAACTTATGAGCAACTGTATGTGTACTCTTTGGTTGCTCAGTTTTGGTGATCTGATGACCCTTCTGACCTTCTTGCGTTGTACCCTTCCTTCTGCCCCAGCACAGCCTCACTCACCCCCATAGCTCCCAACTGTCCCTGTTTTGGAACAAAGTCCCTCTGTCCCTCTTTCCTCCTCATTTGTCCCTCATTTTGATCTGATCTATATAGTTGTATATAAAATGCACTATTTATTTTTCAAAAAGTGTTTCGCAGTGCTAAACTTTTCAACCAGTTTCTAAATTTCTGCATTGGTAAATTTCAAACGTCAGTATAAAGGAACAGTAGTGGTTAAAAAAAAGCACTTGCGGGTTTAACTAATCATTTTTTTGTATCATTCTCTTTTAAGGGGGCATGGCAGGGGGTGGGCCCTATGCCTATACAGGGGGTCCCCGACTTACAAACATCCGACTTACAAACGACTCCTACTTACAAACGGAGGGAGGCAACAGGAAGTGAGAGGAAATCTACCCCTAGGAAGGGAAATTCACTCCTGTAAGAGTTAATATGGGAAAAAGGTGTCTCCACTGATGCTTTATCACCAGTCCATGTTTCCCTAACAACCCAAAATTTTCAAAATCCAATTTTCGTTGGGACAGAAGGTGAGGTGAAATCTTCTGAACAGGGGCACAGACAGCAAAACAAATGTTACAGGGGTGATAACCCTTCCCAATGTTCTCCAATAAGCTTAAAAATAGATTTTTTTGGCTGGAGCTACACTTAAAAAATGTACCTGTTCCGACTTACAAACAGATTCAACTTAAGAACAAACCTACAGTCCCTATCTCGTTTGTAACCCGGGGACCCCCTGTATACATTTACTAATAGGTGTCCTTTGTACCTATTGCAAAAAGTTGGGAGGTAGGGTCACCCCTCTCCTGTGCAGTCACCCCTTGTAATGTGTTTCTTGTTGCTTATATACTGGCTTATATAAATGTGGCTTTCTGAATGTTAAAGATTCCTCCTGTGTTCTTTTTTAGGCTTGGAATTTCCTTTGCATATTATGGGGTCATTCTCGCTAGTTCAGAACTCCTGGAGAGGAACCTTCTGTGTGGGTCAGGGCAGGTGGCACTGGGTGCAGGAGAGGAGCCGTACGAGGGCAGCCACAGCCCCTGTTATTGCAACATGCTGAGCTCCTCCGATTACCGCACCATGATCATTAGCACTGTGGGGGAGATTGCCTGTAAGTGGTCAATGTAACCTAATGACTGTACTGGCTCTGGTATTATTGAATTGCTATGTTCTTACAGCCTAGGCAAATATCATGAAAACCCACAACATTGTGGGCTTGTGACAACATTAGAGATTGCACAGAACCTCCTATTCATAATCAGACCTTATAAGTAAGATAAGATGAGCAAGAAGAGTTCATGTAATAAAGCAGTACAGGGGGTCCCCCGACTTACGAACCACCCCTACTTACAAACAGGGCGCTGCGGGGACCCTCTGCCATTCTGCGCGGACCATCTGGCCTTCTGCGTATGCACGGCCAGACGGAGCCTCGGAAAATGTCGGAAATGTCCGTAATTGTTGTTTTGCGCATGCACGGCCGACTTACGAACATTTCCGGATTACAAACAGGAGAAAAGTCACAGTGCATGTGCAGTGCATACTAGCACATTATGACACTTACCTGTCAAAGGAAGCCCTCCAGCACTGAGCTGTCAGTGCAGGAACACTTCCATCTTCACCCAGTCTTCCTTCTGGATTTGCTCCATTTGGCCAATTGAAAGGATGAGCCATGATGACATTCCTGTTCTTGCATACGGGAGTCACATCGCCGCAGCACAATGTGGGTTCCGCAATGTACTCTAAGCTGTGCATGCATGGTTTAGTGTACATTACCACTGACAGGAAGGAGGAAGCATTCGTGGCAGAGGAGAACAATGGGGTTTCTTCTACCTTAATCGCTTCCCGACCGCCTCACGCAGATATACTGCGGCAGAAGGGCACGTACAGGCAGATTAACGTACCTGTACGTTGCCCTTTAAGAGGCGGCTTGCGGGCAGGCGCCGCTGGGAGCTCCGTGACCGTGATCGCAGGTCCGCGGGGATACCCGCGATTGTCTCATGGTGAAGAAGAACGGGGAGATGCTAATGTAAACTAGCATCTCCCCGTTCTGCCTAGTGACACTGTCACTGATCAGCTCTCCCTGTAATCAGGAGCGCTGATCAGTGATGTGTCACACACAGCCCCTCCCCCCCACAGTTAGAATCACTCCATAGGACACACTTAACCCCTACAGCGCCACCTAGTGGTTAACCCTTTCACTGCCATTGACATTTTTACAGTAATCAATGCAATTTTTTAGCATTTTTTTGCCAATGGTCCCAAAAATGTGTCAAAATTGTCCGATGTGTGCGCCATAATGTCGCCACCATTACTAGTAAAAAAGAATTATCAATAAAAATGACATAAAACTATCCCCTATTTTGTAGACGCTATACCTTTTGCGCAAACCAATCAATAAACGCTTATTGCAATTTATTTTTTTTTTTTTTTTACCAAAAAATTGTAGAATACATATCGGCCTAAACTGAGGAAAAACATTTTTTTTTAAATATTTTTTGGAGATATTTATTATAGCAAAAAGTAAAAAAGAATGCGTTTTGTTTTCAAAATTGTCGCTATCTTTTTGTTTATAGCGCAAAAAATAAAAAACCGCAGAGGTGATCAAATACCACCAAAATAAAGTGGAAAAAAAAGGACATCAATTTTGTTTGGGAGCCACGTTGCACGATCGCGCAATTGTCAGTTAAAGCGAAGCAGTGCCGAATCGCAAAAAGTACTCTAGTCAGGAAGGGGGTAAATTCTTACGGGGCTGAAGTGGTTAAAACCACTCCCTGTCATTGTTTTATTTTTATTTTTTTTGATAGCACTTTAAGCAAATATAGCTGATCCTATGTGCATATACATATACTTCTAAACTATAGGAATAAGGTTATTAAAACATAAACTCTTTAAAAGTATTCACATTTAGTTAAACTTTTTCACACAAAGATCTAAAAAAAAAATAAAAATAAAAAAATGACACTTGTTCCTCTGAAAGTCTTATCTGTAGTAACATATCTGCATACAGTACTTTCTAGAAGTAGATTTACACACACACAAGAGAGTTGTACATTAACAAATTATTTTCTGCTATTTCAGTAAATCCTTTCAACATTCTGGGAATTAATCTTCTTGGTCGGCGCTGGACACTTGGCATCACCATGGCGACCACTGGCATATTCTTTTTGCTCCTCAACATTTGTATGTCAAGGTAAGATCAGGGATGTCGTTATCAGCAAATTTAATAACACACAGCATGAGTAACGCGCAGCCACTGGTTTATCAGCCTATAGTAAATACTAACCAGTTAGACGTCACAGAGGCAGTGGACAGAATATCCTGACTACTAGACCTTCAATGAACTTCCACAAACATGGAATCAAGTACTTGAACAGAAAACTGCTTACAAATTCCAGCTTACTGTCATTAAAAATACTTTTTACTCGTTTGTGGATGTGTATGCAGGTGCAGTCTACGTTCTCCACTGCAGGCGGCACTGCAGTTGGGGAGGAGGTCATAAGGAACAATGCTCCTCTATGGTTTCTTGGGTCACTGGGGAAGCTATCCCATTGGAAGATGCCACCTCATGTGACTCCTGCAGCCATCTTGGGTCAGGCAGAGCCCTGGCTCCCAGGTTTGGCACACATTTGCGAGTTGGTAGAGTAGCCTGTCTTGCATTATTTTAATACAAGTTTTTTCACTGCACTGGGAATGTGTGTGTTATTACCACCGCACCACGCTGCACCCCACCTACATGTATGTCTCTGGACTCTTCCAGGTCTCCTTGACTTACTTTCAGGTTGGGCTGTTGTACATTTTTTCCTTACTCATGTACTTATTCTGATCAGTGTGTTAATACATTTTGGATTTTTTTTTATTCAGCACTGCTTTTTGTTTTATGAAATGTCAAAGTATACAAACTGTGGTGGGGTATCCACTTTGCATTGTTCTGCTATGTATTTAAAAGCCGATAATGTAAATATTCTGATAAACATTGTCTGATTTGGTTTGTCCTACCTTGCTTGCCAGCACGGGTCTTATTGGAATTCTATTCTGCCTTCGAGCTCTGGTATCTGCAAACTTCAACACCATCTACATCTACACAGCAGAGGTAGGTACAAGGTACAAAGTGTGAATGTCTGCAAATCTATTCCACTCCCAAAGTTTGAGGATCTTTTCCAGCCTACCTGGCAATTTAGTATGCTCATGCCTACAACGGGCAACAGCAATCATGGTGGAAACCCCTACTTATGGCTGTGCCAGGCTTGCAGGCTGGAGAAGTCAACTACAGAAATCTCTTTGCAAGAGGAATATAAGAAAGCTTTATGTGGTTTAACACTCCAGCATCCATAAGATACTGAAGCACCAGGATTGGGTGAAGTGAACCTTTAACAAATGCATCATTCTGCATCTTTTTGCAGGTTTATCCAACTGTGATGAGAGCAATTGGAATGGGCACAAGTGGGTCACTGTGCCGCATAGGAGCAATGGCAGCACCATTCATAGCCCAGGTAGGAAACTTTGTACTTTTACAGTGATATAATTTACACAGATAATAATTTGCCTCCTGAAAAATTCAGCTGTAATATCTACTACATAGGTTTTACTAAGTGCCTCCATCATTGGTGCCCTCTGCCTGTTTTCTGCTGTCTGCTTTATCTGCGCAATCTCAGCATTTACTCTGCCCATCGAGACCAAAGGACGAGCATTGCAGGTGAGCTCAAAATTACTTGGAGGACAAGTGCTCCACCTCTGTAGATTTGTTATTTCTATTAAAGTACCATCTTTTTCCTGCTCAGACAATTCTCCTAATATCCTAGCAACCAACTTTTACTGAATGCAATGTGGAGAATATGATTGGGTTTTTGAGGCTGCTGCTCTTTTTCCTCTTCATGGGGTCAGAATTGTTGTACACTAGTAATGGTAGGACCACATTCTGGGAAAAAAAAGAAAAAACAGAAACTTTTTGCTTCCAGCAACGTGGCTCTATAATGATCACATGGCAGCCTGCTTTCACCACACTGGCTTTAAATGATCACTTGACTTAGCAACATTGACTGCCTTCATTACATTGACTCTAAGTGATCACATAAGATTAGGCTTAGGCTCTTCTCCCAGTTTAAAGCATAGCTAGACCTCATTTTTTGAAAATGAGCAGGCAGCTCTTTATTGCAGAAGAATCATGCTATGTCTCTTCTGCAATAAAACTTACTTACCTGCCTGCTTGCAGTTTTCTATTTAATGGGCACTGTGTTGTGCACATGCAGCTCAATGTACATTCCCGACACACTACTCCCATGCACATGCAAGGAATGACGTCATCCCCTGCCAGCCAATCAAGTGGGCAAAAACCTGGCACCCCAGAGAGAAGATGACAGAAGTCAATGAGGGATGTAACCACCACTTTGTTGGAAGGTGGAGGTGAGTATATTGGGGAGCTTAGTTCTGATTTAAAGGACCTTAACAGTCCTTGACCAAAAAAAAAACAGTGGAGATGGAGGGTAGGAAACACACAATATAGTTTTTGTGGTAAATTAGGACACCCTCTGAATCCATCTGGAGGTGACTGCTTTTGTCTGCAGGAGAAACCTTGGGCATTGAACATGCACATCTAGAGGGATGCTTCCAGTGATACAGTATATTTAGGGTTGCCACCTCATCCCTTTAAACCCGAACACATATTAATTACACAGGCTCTATGGCTGATTAAGATGGTAATTAAACTCACTCTGTGCCTTATCTGCAATAAATTAGCCTCAGAACCTGTCTAATTCATATGTGTTCGGGCTTAAAGGGATGAGGTGGCAACCCTAAGTATATTCCTGTAGGAAAACTGAATTTCCAATATGGTTTGAGACAGTAACGGAGCTCCCTGGAAACAGCCAGAACAAAGTCTAAGTTTGCATTTGAGAACTTATTTTATTTTTCTTGATCTATAAAAGGTGTGTGTCAAAAATGCACTTAATTGTTTAATCTATATAAATAGAATTATACAAAGAATATTATTAGGGTGCAAGCTATGAAACCTTCTGATTACTTTTTCTCATTACAGGAAATTAAATGAAGGCAATGTGGAAGAGAAGCTTTTATTACGAGGATTAAAGATAAATAATACATTATCCAGGTTAATGAGATTGATGCTATGAATTATATTAAAACAAAATGTAAGATTTGTCATAAAATTACATTTCAAAACAGAAAATCTTTATTAAAAGTATGAAAACTAGTCTACTAGTGAGCTGAATGAAATCAAAAAAAGGGAAAGGGTGGAGGGAGGCATTCGGATGCCTGGATGTAACTTAAAAAAATTAAAATAAAAAAAAATTGGTGGAAAATTGACTAAGGTATTTTGGGCTATTCAGCTACACTATATGGATACTTAACCATAACACCCGTGTGAGCTTGTTGAAAAATCTAATTACAAAACCATAGATATTAATGTAGAGTCACCCTATCCCCTCTGCTGTCTATAACAGCCTCCACTCTTCTGGCAAGGCTTTCCACAAGTGTCAGTGGGAATTTCTGCTCATTTGTGAAGTCCCTAGGTGTACGCAGTCTATTGCATTAGGGTGTGCACCCCAAAGCTCAAACACACATGTGTGTATACAGTGGGGACGGAAAGTATTCAGACCCCCTTAAATTTTTCACTCTTTGTTATATTGCAGCCATTTGCTAAAATCATTTAAGTAATTTTTTTTTCCTCATGAATGTACACACAGCACCCCATATTGACAGAAAAACACAGAATTATTGACATTTCTGTAGATTTATTAAAAAAGAAAAACTGAAATATCATATGGTCCTAAGTATTCAGACCCTTTGCTCAGTAATTAGTAGAAGCACCCTTTTGATCTAATACAGCCTTGAGTCTTTTTGGTAATGATGCAACAAGTTTTTCACACCTGGATTTGGGGATCCTCTGCCATTCCTCCTTGCAGATCCTCTCCAGTTCTGTCAGGTTGGATGGTAAATGTTGGTGGACAGCCATTTTTAGGTCTCTCCAGAGATGCTCAATTGGGTTTAAGTCAGGGCTCTGGCTAGGCCATTCAAGAACAGTCACTGAGTTGTTGTGAAGCCACTCCTTCGATACTTTAGCTGTGTACTTAGGGTCATTGTTTTGTTGGAAGGTAAACCTTCGGCCCAGTCTGAGGTCCTGAGCACTCTGGAGAATGTTTTCATCCAGGATATCCCTGTATCTTTCCCTCGATTGCAACCAGTCGTCCTGTCCCTGCAGGTGAAAAACACCCTAACAGCATGATGCTGCCACCACCATGCTCACTGTTGGGACTGTATTGGACAGGTGATGAGCAGTGCCTGGTTTTCTCCACACATACTACTTAGAATTAAGGCCAAACTTGGTCTCATCAGAACAGAGAATATTATTTCTCACCATCTTGGAGTCCTTTAGGTGTTTTGTTAGCAAACTCCATGCAGGCTTTCATGTGTCTTGCACTGAGGAGAGGCTTCCGTCGGGCCACTCTGCCATAAAGCCCCGACTGGCGGAGGGCTGCAGTGATGGTTGACTTTCTGCAACTTTCTCCCATCTCCCAACTGCATCTCTGGAGCTCAGCTAAAGTGATCTTTGGGTTCTTCTTTACCTCTCTCACCAAGGCTCTTCTCCCCCGATAGCTCAGTTTGGCCGGACGGCCAGCTCTAGGAAGGGTTCTGGTCATCCCAAACATCTTCCATTTAAGGATTATGGAGGCCAATGTGCTCTTAGGAACCTTAAGTGCAGCAGAAATTTTTTTGTCACCTTGGCCAGATCTGTACCTTGCCACAATTCTGTCTCTGAGCTCTTCAGGCAGTTCCTTTAACCTCATTATTCTCATTTGCTCTGACATGCACTGTGAGCTGTAAGGTCTTATATAGACAGGTGTGTGGCTTTCCTAATCAAGTCCAATCAGTATAATCAAACACAGCTGGACTCAAATGAAGGTGTAGAACCATCTCAAGAATGATCAGAAGAAATGGACAGCACCACAGCAAAGGGTCTGAATACTAAGGACCATGTGATATTTCAGTTTTTCTTTTTTAATAAATCTGCAAAAATATCAACAATTCTGTGTTTTTCTGTCAATATGGGGTGCTGTGTGTACATTAATGAGGAAAGAAAATTTACTTAAATGATCTTTAGCAAATGGCTGCAATATAACAAAGAGTGAGGAGTAAATTTAAAGGGGTCTGAATACTTTGCGTCCCCACTGTGTGTGTGTGTGTGTATATATATATATATATATATATATATATATATATATATATATATACACACACATTATATTGTCAGAAGTATTGGGACACCTGCCTTTACATGCACACACACTTTTGTTGCATCCTAGTCTTAGTCCGTAGGGTTCAATATTAAGCTGGCCCACCCTTTGCAGCTAGAACAGCTTCAACTCTTCTGGGAAGGCTGTCCACAAGGTTTAGGAGTGTGTCTATGGCTATGTTTCTTCATATATGGAGGGAAAGTAAGACCATCACCCAATAAAACTGACCCTTACCATCAGTGTATATTGTATTCACTTTTAAATGTACTAGATAGCGGCACCATCAATCCTTCCTACAAACGCTGTTCAACTCCACATGCGGTTTAAGCTGATCCTCCTCATGAAAGACCATTAAGGGTAAGGAACTCCACTCCTAGAAAAGATCTACTGCAGGCAAGCTTCAGCATCCACATAAGCAAAAAGATAGAAAGGAACGCTCATTGTGCAATGATCGATACAAAACGATTTATTGAAGATAAAAATCCATTCAGATAAAACACAGGTTAAACAGGCATGTAGAAACGTCCAGCGTTTCAAACCAGTAAGATGGCTTCCACATCACCGCCCACGATCTGCATCCCTAGCTCCACCCAACGTTTTGTCACCAAAAGTGCATCATCAGGGGCGTGGTTACGACGTGTGAGACATCTATTTATACAATACGCGAAGGTGATAAGTGCGGAAGTCAGGTGTGCTCCACAGCCCAGGAAACCACTGCCTCCTGCGCTTCAAAGAGCAAGCCTAAACCTATTAAAATATACAAATAAAAGCATCGTCTCCATCCCTAAACAAAAAGATCAGCAAGGAGCATACCACACTATGAAACCTAAAACAGGCAAAATACCAGGGGATTAATGAAAAAATCAATGACTCGGAAGTATTAATGGTGTGTTTTGCATTCCACAGACCAAGAGTGATCGGTGTCTGGATCATAATCAAGAAAGAGAAACGCAAAAAAATACAGATCTAATAGTTTAATGATTAGTTCAGATAGTAAAAATACTCAAAAAGAACCAAAAATTTTATCGTGAGCGGGCGAAGGGACAAAGTAAGCAGACAGTGTAAAATCAGATACACCTAAAGCGAAAGATGAGAGGTGGCGACCTCTTGTGGTAAAACTATCACATTACAAACAACAATACATAGAAATACAAATGTGATGAGAAAACATATGTATTAAATCCAAATTACAAGCCAATATAAAAATGTGGCTAAAACATACCATAAATGAAAAAAATATACAATAGAAAAAAATAACTAAACAAATAAAGAAAAATGAAAGAAATAAAAGCCAACTCAACCTAACCATTATTAATAAAAGAGTTGACACCCCATTCGATGTTCATACCAAAGGGATTACAGTATATGTCTGTGCTTGGTAAATTCATCTGGTCTCTAGATGGGAGACCTCCCTAACCATATTGCTCCCCCTCCAGTGACCAGAGAACTTATCAATCCCCCAAAAAATTGTACCATCTGGCTTGCAATCATGTTTAAGGGCATAGTGCTTAGAGAGGCTATGTTTGAGATTAGCAAAATGCTCACTCAATCTGATGTGCAACATTCGTATAGTCCGCCCTATATATTGCAGCCCACACGGGCATTGAATAACGTACACCACATGTTTAGTGGAGCAAGTAATAAATGGTTTATGGGAAATGTCTCATGAGTGGAAGTAGATTGAAAGGAATCAGGCCTACTACTCCTTTTCGCATTGAGTTTACAGATTGGACATTTCCTGCAAGGAAAAAAAACCCTCATATTTTGAAAAAAAGAGAACTGTTTCGGTGGATCTACCACATTGGGGGCCACCTGAAGCCTTAGTGGGGGGGACACCCCTATAAACCACACATGGCTTGTCAGGTAGTTTAGAACCAAGCACTCTATCACCTTGCAGGACCTTCCAGTGCTTTAGCATGATTTTTTTAATGTCGTAATGCTTATTGGAATAGGAGGTTATAAAAGAAAATTTAAAGGAGGCATCATGAACCTTTGGTTTAGAGACCAATAAGTCATCTCTATTCCGTTAAGAAGCGTGTCTAAAAGCATCATCCAACTCGGTGACCTCATATCCCTTTTCCAAAATGCGTTTTCTAAGTATTGAGGCCTCATTTACAAAATCATCTTCATTCTTGACAAAAATGCCTACAATACCGAGATACTTAGGTTGCTATCTGACAGGGAGACTTATGTCCCCTTAAAGGGGAACCCCACCCTTAAATATAAAAAGGAACTAGTCGTGTTGGTAGAAGATGGATTCCAAAATAGGATCATATCTAAGAAAGAAAAGGCCTTTCTGGTCCCTATAGCCCTTCGTGTCCCAGTTATCTACTACCTGCCGAAGGTGCATAAGGATCCTGTTCACCCTACTGGAAGGCTGATCATTAGTGGCATTGATTCGGTTACTTCCAGGGTTGGTAAATATGTAGATCAAACAAGCTCCGGCTGGACTTCTCCTTTAAGTTATTGATTAGTAAGGTATCGCTGCACTTTTTCTTTTTTGTGGTGTAGGAACACACGTAACAGTGCTTAGCGACAGGCCTTTTACTGACACTTTTTTTACTTTTGCACAATGTTCCCCTGTCACAGCAGTTACTGTGGGAAATCTTTTTTAACAAGAAGAATACTGTGGGAAATCTTACCATCAGAGATAAATTCAGACATTCAGAGGGAGTAAACAAAAGGGTCTGGTAATATCTTAATGTTCTTTTTTGCTCTGAGCACATTAGGTATTAAAATGTATGTCTACGCATTACCCAAATTTCCCCCCAAACCTCCCTTTAAACATGCCCCAGCATTCATTTTTTCCATTATCCTTTTCCTGTAATGAGAAACAGCTTTTATTACTCCTTGTCATATTAAAGTGATTAAAATAACAAACATATCGGGGGGGGCGTGGCCTGGACATGGCTGAGTGAGGACGCAAGTCTGTGGAGCTCCCGGTCCGACCCGTCCTAAACCAGCTTTAAAACACTGATCTACTGCTCGTTTTGACCGGCATGTACTCCGCTGGAAAGCGGAGAGGCAGAAACCTGAAACGGGGATCCCCTAAACCACGTAAGGGCGAAGATATACAGAGATACCTTACAAGTTCCTCCAGGGCCTCTCCGGCCCTCAAGATGGCGGACACCACGAGGCACAGCTCCCAGAGTGAACAGCAGCTGCCTTCCTCCCCCGCACGGGAAATACCAATGAACACCCTCAACATAGAATACACCACTCCGGAGATGTTCCGCTCCGATTCCCAAGAATGTCAGCCCGCTCATTCCCCACTCACTCTAAGAGCAGACGAGGGCTGACATTGAGGCAATCGTCGGCAAGCTAGAGGCAGCCCACCGTCAAGAAATGACGGTGGTACGGCAAGACGTTCAGACCCTGGCCGACCGCGTGGGATCTGGGGAGGCTTCAATGTCTACACTGGAGCAACGGCTCTCAGCAGTGGAGGCCACACAATCCGCACAAGCGGAAATACTTCTCACCCAACAACTGCGGTTAGAAGAGGCGGAAGACCGCAGTAGGCGCAATAACTTGAGGCTGCGGGGCCTACCGGAGGCTACTGGAGTGGAGGACCTAGTGACGACCACCCTGGCAATATTTCGGGACGTTTCAGGAGAATTGTTTCCCCATAACCTCTCCTTTGACCGGATCCACAGGGCCTTGGGCCTCCGATCGACAGACCCAGGCAGACCGAGGGACGTAATATGCAGGATACACCAATACTCCCACAAAGAAATAATCCTGCAAGCTGCCTGGGAGAAGGGAGACATTACATTTGACTGGGCAGAGATAAGGATCATGCCGGACCTGTCCAGACAAACACTACAGCGGAGAGCCCTCCTTAAACCGGTCCTGCTAGCGGCGAGAAACGCTGGGCTGACTTACAGATGGGGATTCCCCATCTCCGTGACTTTTAAAAAGGCCCAACACTTCTTTACTCTTCGAGCACCGGTGGATCTCCCCGCCCTATTTGCGTTTATGGAAACAGACCCCATAGACGTACCTGATTGACTGCAGACCCTCCAGTACGCTGCTCCGCGATCCGGACCGTCCGGTGTGAGATCGCGATTGCCGAGACCACAGAGGAGCATGCGCAGACCGCGCTACATCCCGGCGGACGCACCGAGAGAAGACTGAGGGACCAATCCTGAAATGACAAGTGGCCATCACCCGGAAGCCCCCCCTGGGGCACAGATCAAGAACCTTCCTCATCACACATAGACCTTCGGGCATCATCCCCCTTAATGGAGGTAAGCACCTTTTGAGTCATGCATTCCTCCAACCGGCATGCCTACTCCGTGCCCCCCCCCCCATTTTTGCTGACTCTTTTTTTTGTGTCTCTGGGTTGATCTCCCCGGGTGGCCCCCCCACCTCCCCCCCTCCCTGTGACCTGCCAGCACCCTACCCTGGAATAACGGCAACAGTTACAGACTGCCACGGGGGAACTTCATACAGGAAGGGACGGACCGGGGGGAAAAGATCAGAGGAACCTCTTCAAAGAAGCCCAGACTATACACCCCAGGATGGAGTACTCAGGGGGACCAGCTGGAGGATTACGGGGAGGGGGATTGGTGGTTTCTGGCTGGAAAGCACGATTATACCTCGCCAAGTTTCAGTGTGTTTTATCGTTATGGCATGAGGGGTACCACATTATTAATACCGTGATAAGGCTGCTCCACCCCCACCCCATGGACAACCGGAACAGGAGACTACTTCTGCCGGACAGACACTGCCCGCTACCTAACCCCTCCCAGGGGCCTAAAGGACAGGACCCGGGGGTCCCCAGGTAAGGGGGCACAAGATACCCTGTAGAGACAGCCTGGACCCACAACTAAAAGGGACCCTAGACTGCAAAATGAATAAAGGGAGCTCGAGAAATACACATACAAGACGGGTCAACCTAGATGTATGTGATAACAGTGTCTCTTGGACTCCCACAGGTATATATGTATATGAGTATGGGGATGGGGATACATGCTTAATGAAACGCAAGATATACCACACGGGGGAATTTACACTGTGTTACAGGAACCAAGGTTCCACAGGGAAAACATGTTCACCAGCGGAGAGGGCAACAATTATGAGGCATCCATAACCCGCCAACACCTGAACCCTACCCCCATGTAGACGGGGTGGGGGAAATTGGGGGGATAGGTGTACACAGCGAAGGGGATAGGCACAGGGAGGAGCTGAGGTCACCCGCCAATAGGTACAAGAACCAGTGGGGCACCCAGATACGAAGCCTAACATGTAACCCCCACGGGTATTTAACAAGCAGAGGCAAGGCCTTAAAGATTAAAGACCTCCCTAGGGGAGCGTCCAGCATAGCCCCACATACACTATCATACCTAGACTGAGGGGAGATGCCCATAGGAAAGAGAAAAGTTTGAAATACGTGTAACAGGAAGGACTGTATTATTTGTTCTAGGTCATCTTTGTTTTGTTTTGATTTGTTAAAAGGTTCACACACTCTATCTCACAGACATAGATAGAGCAGATGTTTTAAAAAAAAAAAAACATTTTTTATGTTGTCAAGCTGGAGGGGACGGGAGCGGACTGGGGGACCTACCCCGGTCTACTCCAACCTCTTCCCCCAATAGGACGGAGCAGTTACCCTAGTAAGTACTAGGACGTGCTCCCTTGCAAACCGATTTGTTTGCACTTAGTTAAGTGAACGGATAGTTCACACTGTTCACTGCCCGTTTACTAATAACGGGGTAAAATACCCTTCCTCTCTTCCTCTCTTTCTCTTAATTCACCCTTCCTTCATTTCTAGACTTATCTCTTCTTACCCTTACCTCCCCCTCCCTCCCTCCCTCACCTCCCCCCACCCCCTAAACCCTTACCCTCACCCAGGTAATAATGGACACGATTAATATCTACTCGTTGAATGCTAAAGGGCTAAATATACCCGAAAAACGTCGAATGTTATTAAACGACCTTAAAAGAGCCCAAACTGACATAGCATTCATTCAAGAGACTAACTTCAGAACAGGTAATCCTACCTACCATTAAAAACCGATACTTCCCCCATGCATACCACGCCACTAACACAGAGGCCAAATCCAAGGGGGTCTCCATACTCATCTCGGGAACAGTGCCATGGACATGCAATGACACCCTGATAGATCCCAATGGCCGATATATATATTCATAAAAGGAATGTTAAGAGGCTCGAGAGTGACAATGGCCACCATTTACACCCCCAATGACCGACAAGATGCCTTCCTTCACCGTACACTGAAACTGCTTACTGATTTCAGGGAGGGTCAGCTGATCGTAGGAGGAGACTTTAATGTACCCCTAGTCCCAGCAATAGACACATCCTCAAGAACTTCATCCATACGCACAAGCACACATAAGCGCATAACACAAGATCTACATGACGCCCAACTCATAGACGTCTGGAGACTTCACCATTCAGGAGAAAGAGACTACACCTTTTTCTCATCCCCTCATAAGGTATACTCGAGGATTGACTACTTTCTCGTTCCACATAGCCAGCTAGAAGCGGTCCAAAGGGTTGGGATAGGTAGTATTACGTGGTCAGACCACGCTCCCATCACCATGTGCTACTGCCTGTCGTCAACACAGACCTCCAGATCCAGGTTCTGGAGGCTGAACGAAAGTCTTTTGCAAACACCGGACGTCCTGACAGATGTACAGAAGGAAATGAAACAGTAATTCCAAATAAACAACACCGAGGACTGTGACCCGGGTATTCTTTGGGAGGCCCACAAGACGGTGATTAGGGGGGTACTGATCAAGCATGGGGCACGCATCAAAAAGATAAAAGAGAACAAATTCTATCAGACCTCCTACAAAAGATACACGTAGCAGAAACACAACACAAGAAAACGCCGGTGACTTCCCTAGAAACAGAACTGATGTCCCTCAGGAAACAAGTCGTGGACTTTGATGCAATATAGAGCCAAGGCAGCACTACAGATTTGCCGGAAATCTTCATACGAGTCGGGAAACAAATGCGGGCGACTATTAGCCAGGACAGTTAAAGCCCAACGACTAAATACATACATCCCACAGATCATAGACACGAAGGGGCAAAAAAAGACCACTCCAACTCAGATAGCGAAAGAATTCAGGGATTATTACGCTAACCTGTACAACTTACCAGATAGAACACAGACCGACAGAACAGTACAAGACTACCTCACTGCCGCACAGATCCCACAAATATCCTCGGAAGCAAGAGCAGAACTAGAAGACCCCATCACAATAGAGGAATTACAACGGGCAATAGGAGGTACGAAACCAGGCAAAGCACCGGGCCCAGACGGGTTCACTTTGCAGTACTACCAAATCCTCCTACCACTATTGGGCACACACATGGTAAGGATGTTCAACGGCCTGGGGGAAGGAAATACACTGCCCAAAGACTCCTTGAGAGCTCACATATCCCTTATAGCAAAAGAAGGCAAGGACCCGGCGGCATGCGGGAGCTATAGGCCTATATCGCTCCTAAATGTAGACCTAAAACTTTTTACAAAGATTATGGCCAACCGACTGACCCAGCTCATGCCAGATCTAATACACCTAGATCAGGTGGGGTTTATCCCTGCCCGGGAAGCTAGGGATAACACCACGAAGGTGCTTAACCTTATCCACGTGGTGACCAAATCTAATACCCCATGCGTACTTCTCAGCACAGATGCTGTGAAGGCGTTTGACCGCGTGAACTGGGGGTTTATGACATCTGTACTTAAACATATAGGCCTGGGACGCAAAATGATGCAATGGATTCATAACATATACTCCACACCCACAGCACAGGTCAAAGCTAATGGTATCCTATCAGAAACATTCCCAATAACAAACGGTATCAGGCAGGGCTGCCCACTATCCCCTCTCCTATTTGCCTTAGTGCTGGAACCCTTTCTGTGCACTATAAGATCAAATCCCGACATCACCGGGGTAACGGTAGAAGGCTCCCAATATAAAATAGCCACATACGCAGACGACCTTATGTTTGCTTTGACCAACCCCACAATCTCATTGCCAAATCTCCTTCGAGAATTTGACAAGTACGGGAGTCTATCTAATCTTAAAATCAACTTTGATAAATCGGAGGCAATGGGACTTAACATACCACCAAATAGATTGAGCCACCTGAGATCACAGTTTAAATTTAAATGGTCAGATGCCTCCCTTAAATACCTGGGAACTCAGATCCCCAAAGACCTGAAACGTGTGTTCGACCTGAATTTCCCACCACTCCTGACTAAAACCCGACTACTCCTGGAAGAGTGGACCAAGGGAATGCACTCCTGGTTCGGCAGATGCAACTTAATTAAAATGTCAATACTACCAAAATTTTTATACTTGTTCCAAGCACTGCCGATCCAGATCCCACCTCAATACTTCAAACAGATACACACCATGTTCACCAAATTTATATGGACAAACTCGAAGCCCAGACTGAATAGGCGATACTTAACATTATCAAAAAACCATGGGGGTCTGGCCCTCCCAGACTTAAAAAAACTACTACTTAGCGGTACATTTAGGCAGGATCATAGACTGGAACCGACATAGCAAAAGTAAACTGTGGACACAACTAGAACAGGCACAATGTACACCCCTATTGAAAGGGGCAGTCTGGTGTTATGATAGACTGCCCTCATCAGTGAGGACACATCCCACCATAGGGACAACTCTAAGGGTAGGAGCGTCCACATTACTCGTAACATCCCTGTCCACCGCTGACTCACCTCTATACCCAATATTAGGCAACCCTGCCTTCCCACCCGGACTAGAGCACAGGGGATATGAGACTCTCTCCATGAGCGGTAGAGACCGGGCCTCGCACTTTCTAATAGACAATGACTGGCCCTCCATCCAATCTTTGACAGCCGTGAATGGTCTTTTTCAACTACCGTTCTGGAAAGCAATCAGATTACACCACTTTCTGCACTCTCTCCCACAACCAGCAAAGTTTAATCGCGACCTGACGACCTTTGAAATGTACTGCAATGACGAGGGAATGTTGTCACAAGTACTATCCAAGACATATGCCCTAATTAACTCTCCTGTCGAAACACCCGATCTGACATTCATACATAAATGGGAAAATGACCTGGGATGCACATTCACTGGGGCCCAAAAACAAACAATCATCAGATTCTCCCTGCAAACATCTATATGTACAAAGATCCAGGAACTTAACTACAAGATACTTACCAGATGGTACTACACCCCTAGTAAACTTCATAAGTACTTCCCTGCCACATCAGATAACTGTTGGAGATGTCAGGTAGATAAAGGGACACTCCTCCATATCTTCTGGTCCTGCCCTCTGCTGCAACACTTTTGGACGTCAGTCCGAAGGATCACACAAAAATTTACAGACTACACGATCAGTGATGATCCAGCCTTCATACTGCTGCACGCCACTACAATCCCAGCAAAAAAAAAATAAAAAAATGATAGTGAGGCATTTACTGAATGCGGCCAAATCTTGCATCCCACTTCTATGGAAGAAGAGGACACCTCCAACGATAGGACTATGGTTGCGCAGAGTGGAGGAGATCAGGAGAATGGAGGACCTAGTCCTCACGGCACAGAATAAGCAAGAACAACATTCACAGACATGGATGCTGTGGAATATGTTCATATTCTCTGATGAAGGAATAGCCTTACTCGCTACTTGAAGAACGTTAGATCAGAATAAAATACGACAGACATAACCCTACCTGGGCTCCCTACCCCCCCTCCCCCTCCCCCAATCCCCCCATGCTCCCTCCTCCTCATCTTTTCTCCTCACTACTCTCCTTTCTTCTTTATCTCTCTCTTCACACCTGTTGAAACTATGTAATCATAGAACAACGGACTCTTGTGACTCCGCATTGAGTGCTCCCTACCGGGGACACAAGACGACGCGAAACACACCACTCAGGACATCAGTCTGATTACAGGAAAAGCCAGATGAAAGATGCTAAACAATTAAACTCGTAAGGTTGTAGTGGCGCGCAAAATAAACTAAATATTAAAAGACAGACGACGCAGAAACACACCACTCAGGACATCAGTCTGATTACAGGAAAAGCCAGATGAAAGATGCTAAACAATTAAACTCGGATAAGGTGATATGAACTGGAGTGAAAGAAATGGTGAGTAGCGATTAATAAATCGCAGAATATCAAAGTCCAAATAAAGAGTCCATATGTGGCATATATGCAGCGTGATCATAAAATCTTCTATCCGACAGGTGGCAGGCTATCAGTGCTGAGGTTTCCAATAGTGATCGTGGATAATATATAGATCCTGTGCAGTGTTCTTTATATTTCTCTCGTGGAATCCTAAAGGGAGTGCGGGTGGCCCCTTACCTTACAGCTGTAAGGTTACAGCAATGTAATCAGGGTCTTTATGGTCAAGGGAGACCGTCCTCTCTGGGATGTCCTTCCGATTTTCTCAATGATAAGACCCTTTCAGCTTTCCTCCTTGATCCAGGCAGGGGCAGGTGGGGGGGGGGGGTTGGTATGGGGGACTTTTCACCTCAATATGCACATAAGATAAATAGCCTCATAGTGTAGTATGTAAGGTTAAGAAAGTATTTTATTACAATAAAAACAAGTAAACAGGAGAAGAAAATGGGTACTCACATTTAACAAGTGAATACACAGGCAGGGTATAAACGAGCCTCGAGCTCGTCGGCGTCACTTCCGGTAAGGTCACGTGTCCCGACGCGTGTTCGTCACTTGTCACGTGACTTCATCAGGGGTGTCTAGTGTCCTTACCAAGGTCTTTAAATAGGCCATGTAAAAGCCAATTAGCGGCCATTTTGCCGTAGCGCCGATCGCCGGAAATGGTCACAGATGTGTCGCCGGAAAGACCTGGTTATACGCCCGGCAGACAAGGGAGGGGGTATTGTTATCCTCACCTAGGAACAATACAACACAAGTGTAAACTCCCTCCTACAGGATGAAGAAACATATACACGCCTCTTGGGAAACCCAGTTTTTAAATGCAGAAAAGCGCTAAACCAAATCGTACACCTGGGACTCAAGAAAAATATCCTAAACAAAAAGGAAGCAAGGTATCTGATACCAGAGGCATGCAGGACCCCCATTATCTACATTCTCCCTAAAATCCATAAGGATAAGACCAACCCCCCTCCAAGACCCATAGTCAATGGAATTGACTCACTGACATCTAGGATGGGGGAATACATCGATTTCTTTCTCCAGCCGGCAGTACAGAATACAACAGCATACCTAAGAGATACGAAGCAAATTCTACAAATATTAAATGATACACCAATAGATGGAGGACCTTGGCTGTTAGCAACAGCGGACGTTTCGTCACTATATACAGTTATTCTACACCACCAGGCTTGCGAAGCCATTAAATGGGGACTCAGGAGACACACAAAACTTCCATGTATACAGAGAAAGTACCTAGTGAAGAGTTTGGATTTCTGTCTGAAAAATAGCTACTTCTGGTTCAACCGCAACCATTACCATCAGCGTACAGGAGTAGCAATGGGGGCTAAGTTTGCCCCCAGCGTAGCAGGCCTTTTCATGGCAAAATGGGAAGATGAATCAGTATTTACAAACAGACCAGAAGAGCTCCAAATATATCGCCGCTACATTGATGATGTGTTTATCTTATGGAAAGGTGACCTGAGTAAATTAACCAACTTCCTAGTTGATTTAAACAAAAATGATCGGAATATAACTCTGTCATGGGACATCAGCGATAAACAGATCACATTTCTGGACTTGGAAATAGGATTGCAAAATGGAAAACTAGTGTCAAAGACACATTTCAAAGATGTAGACCGGAACAGTTATTTACCGGTCGACACGTGCCACCATAAAAATTGGATATTTAATATCCCTAAGGGCCAACTCATGCGCCTTAGACGTAACTGCACAGAAAACGACGTCTTCCTGAACCAAGCAAGAAATATGAAAATGAGATTCATTGAAAAAGGCTACTGCAACAAAATGCTAGACAGAAATATAGCTGAAATAGAAACAATGGAGAGGAATGATCTTATTATGGACAAACCCAAAGAAAAGACCTGGGAAGACACTGTGCCCATTATCTTAGACTACAGTGCACAACACAAGCAAATAGAGAAAATTATAAGACGCAACTGGAACATTCTACAAGCAGATATACGCTTAAAAGAAATTCTCCCAAACCATCCAAAATTTGTATACAGGAGAGCCCCAACAATCAGAGACAAGGTGGTAAAAAATATTCCAGACCCCCCGAGTAAAGGATTCACCTTCTTTACAGGAGAGGGTTTCTACCCGTGCAAACGCTGCTATGCGTGCACAACAACCAAACGACCAGTAGAAAAACGGAAAGAATTTGTATCATACAGCACTGGCACCAATCATAAAATTAAAAACTTTGTTTGCTGCAACACAATGGGTGCAGTATACGTACTCGAATGTAGTTGCGGACTTCAATACGTAGGCCGCACTAAGAGGCTGCTTAGAGTGAGAATAAAAGAACATGTGCGAAACATCAAAAAGGGATTCGATAAACATAATGTGTCAAAACACTTTGCCACACACCACAACAAAGACCCCTCACATTTAAAATTCTGGGGCATTGAGCCCTATATCAAACACTGGAGGGGAGGACATAAGGTGAGGACCCTAAGTCAACTTGAATCGAAATGGATCTTCACCCTAAATACCCTCACGCCATATGGCTTAAATGTAGAGTTTGACCTCAACTGCTTCCTCAGTGATTTTTAAAAGACATGGATTTTTTAATATTTTAGACACTCTATAATATTTTATACAAGACCACCCTTATTGAGTGTATTACCCACCTATAACTGGTCCCCTTACCCTTAGACCATTGCCTCTGTATTAACATACCCTGGAATATGTCTGCACCCTGGATCTCTCTCACCCTTTCTTATTTACATTTTATTATCATGTTGCCCTACTTGCAAGTTATATTATCATGAACTACTTTTATTATGCATTTTATGTATCTCTTTTGACGTCATTTCCGGTATTTTTATCTTATTTTATACCTCGTTCTTTATATATATTTTATATATATATATACCTGATTTTTACTATGCCCCTTTATACGTTTTATCAAGATGGACTTCCCCGGTAATTTTATCATATTTTATACCATATTTATATATATATATTTTTTATATATATATATATATCTTTTGTTTTATTATGCCGTTTATCAAGATGCAGTTCCCCCTTATTGTTTTAATACAATGGACACATACCGACACCGGCGTTTTTACTATGATATATATTTTTTTTTTTTCCCAATCAACCCTCGTTCTATCTATCTTTAGTTGCCATGCATTTATTGACCAGTCAGAGTTAACTGTGACCACTTCCGGTTTTCGTCGTTACATACCCTGCTGACACTTCACTGTATTTACCTGGGACGGCCTAACTACCAAAAAAATGGCCGCCGTTCCACTTCCGGCGACACATCTGTGACCATTTCCGGCGATCGGCGCTACGGCAAAATGGCCGCTAATTGGCTTTTACATGGCCTATTTAAAGACCTTGGTAAGGACACTAGACACCCCTGATGAAGTCACATGACAAGTGACGAACACGCGTCGGGACACGTGACCTTACCGGAAGTGACGCCGACGAGCTCGAGGCTCGTTTATACCCTGCCTGTGTATTCACTTGTTAAATGTGAGTACCCATTTTCTTCTCCTGTTTACTTGTTTTTATTGTAATAAAATACTTTCTTAACCTTACATACTACACTATGAGGCTATTTATCTTATGTGCATATTGAGGTGAAAAGTCCCCCATACCAACCCCCCCACCTGCCCCTGCCTGGATCAAGGAGGAAAGCTGAAAGGGTCTTATCATTGAGAAAATCGGAAGGACATCCCAGAGAGGACGGTCTCCCTTGACCATAAAGACCCTGATTACATTGCTGTAACCTTACAGCTGTAAGGTAAGGGGCCACCCGCACTCCCTTTAGGATTCCACGAGAGAAATATAAAGAACACTGCACAGGATCTATATATTATCCACGATCACTATTGGAAACCTCAGCACTGATAGCCTGCCACCTGTCGGATAGAAGATTTTATGATCACGCTGCATATATGCCACATATGGACTCTTTATTTGGACTTTGATATTCTGCGATTTATTAATCGCTACTCACCATTTCTTTCACTCCAGTTCCCCTTTTGTTTGATTTAGTTCACACGGATGCATTACCATTTTCCTTTTCTTTGTTATGAGACTCTTCTAGTCTCCCCTGCTCCTTTGCACTATATATTATCTCATCTTTCATATTACCTTTATGATATATTGTTTTTATCCGTTTGGATCACTCCCTCTTTCACAGCCTCTTGGATGCACTATTTATGCGTTTTAAGACCTTTATCACATTTTTTATATATTTTATCACAATTTTACTTATTGGATCTAATATTATTTAGCTACATCATGGGATTTTATATGATGCACCTTTAATCCGGATTGCTTTTAATACTATTTATCACACCAGTGTATGCACGTTTGCTTGTTTTATGCCATATTATTTACCCAGAGCTTTGTTTTTTGGCTTTTTATGTCTATGACCTGATATCTTCTGTCTTTTAATATTTAGTTTATTTTGCGCGCCACTACTTCCTCTCCTTTATTTCACTTGGGTTCAGACATTTCCTTTAGTGTGTGCAGCATTTTGTTAGTTAGTTACGGTGTGCTGGCGCAGGATTATTTTACCCCATTTGAAACTCGTAAGGTTGTTGATACCGGGACTGATATGTTATGTGCTCCTATATATACACTGCTGAAAATGTTAAGAGTTGTTGTACATTTTGAATGTAACTCCCCAGTTTCTGTTCCTTTTCTTCTGTTTGAAAAATAAATAAAAACTATATTTGAAAAATAAAATAAAAATAACAAACATATCATACTTACCTCCACTGTCCAGCTCGTTTTGCACAGAGGGGCCCCGATCCTCGTCTTCTGGGGTCCCCCGGCGGCTCTCGTGGCTCCTCCCCGCATCAGATAACCCCCTAGGAGAAGCGCTCTCCCGGGGGGTTACCTTGTGCTCTTGAGTCCAGCATTTGCGTCAATAGACACGAATGCTGGACTCGGCCCCCGCCCCCCAGCGCCCATGTCATTGGTTTTGATTGACAGCAGCGGAAGCCAATGGCTGCGCTGCTATCAATCTATCCAATGAAGAGCCAGGACCCCGTGGAGGGAGGGAAAGCGTGCCTCCGCCGACAGAAATACAGGGCTCAGGTAAGTAAAACGGGGTGCTGGGGGGCTGGTCACTGCCAGGATGCATTAAGGTGAAAAAACACGAAGGTTTACAACCCCTTTAACACCAGGCTTGCAAAACTTTTACTGGGGCAGCCACTGGGAGCTAAGTTCCTATTGACTTAAGCTCACCACCAGATATACAGTAGGTATAGAAAATAATCACCCCCCCCCCCCCCCCCCCCTTTAAAATAATCACATTTTGTTGCTTTGCAGCCTGAAATGAAGACAAACACTGTTTTAGTTTTATCCAGCTGTATTTACTTACGTAGTGCAACTTATATCATCCAAGTGAAAGATATAACACCAACATGTCAGATAAAAAATAAATAAAAATACACAAAAAGGATCACCCCCTCCTAAAAAATGACTTGTAAAGGTGTAGCTAATCACCTTCTCAATGGCACACAAAGCTATTTGACGTTCAACTGTGATCAGCTGTGGTCATTTTGATTAGCTCAGCATTAAAAGTGTTTTCCTGGAGCATTTCAGTCCCTGGTAGTGCAACTGAAGCAGATAATCAATGATGGGTGGCATTTAATTATTTGGCCTCAAAACCAAATTATATGTCTGGCGGAAATTCAATACAGCTCACCATACAAATACCACCATTCCTACAGTAAAGCATGGAGCTTGTAATATCCTGTTATGGGGGGTTCTCTGCAGCAGGGACTGGAACACTTGTCAGGATAGAAGGAAAAATGGATGGGGCAGAATATAGTCAAATTCTTGTGGAAAATCTGCTGCCCTGTGCTAGAAAGTTGTCAATGGGAAGAAAGTTTACCTTCCAACATGACAATGACCCAAAGCACACAGCAAAAATGGCCACACAGTGGTTGAATGAGAAAAGGGTGAATGTCCTTGCATGGCTTAGTCAGAGCCCAGACTTAAACCCCATTGAAAATCTGTGGAACGACTTGTAGGCTGCAGTCCACAAACGGTCACCATCAAATTTAACTGAATTCGAGCAGTTCTGCTGGGTAAGAGTGGGCAAATATTGCAAAGTCTAGATGTGCAAAGTTTGTAGAGACATATCCCAACAGACTAAAGGCTGTAATTAAAGCAAAAGGTGGTTCAACAAAATCCTGGCACAAGGGGCTCAGTAATTCAGTTTTTTATATTTTATTTCTGACATGTTGGTGTTATATCTTTGACTTGGATGTTCTAAGTTTCACTGAGTAAATACAGTTGGTGAAAACAAAAACTGTGCCTGTCTTCAGTTCAGGCTACAAAGCAATAAAATGTGATTATTTTAAAGGTGGTGATTTATGCAGGCTTGGCTGGCAGCCATGCCTGTCTGTGTTTTGTTCTGGGTTGGGTAGAGATCCAGGGATAGCTGGATGACTTACAGGCAGCATCACTGAGACCTCCCCCCTACTTCTCGAATATTCTGGTACCTTCTAGAACAGGGGTCTCAAACTGGCGGCCCTCCAGCTGTTGCGAAACTACAAGTCCCATAAGGCATTGCAAGGCTGACAGTTACAAGCATGACTCCCACAGGTAGAGGCATGATGGGACTTGTAGTTTCATAACAGCTGGAGGGCCACCAGTTTGAGATCCCTGTTCTTTTTTTTTTTTGTTTAATTTTTGTTTATTGAGCATTTTTAACATACAGCTTATACAGGTTACAACAAGATCTTTGGGTTTGCAGAGCATTACAACTTAAATCCGTTTCTATGTGCATCATCCCATCGTTTGTACTTAAGATGTTGGTCGCCCCCGCAACCAGGCGGGTCGGGGGCCCAGATAAACAACTGAGATCATGACTTCCATCTACAAATGTATACTAACTGCCGTATGACCTTTTCTGGTGGGGGGGGGGGGGGGGGGGGGGGGAGGGGGGGGGTAGAAGGGGTGGGATACGGGTAAGGGGAGGAGAAGAGGAGGGAAAGGTGAGATAGAGAAGATAGAGAAAGAAGAAAAGCAGGTGTGAGCTTGGATGGCCGACATTGAACCATTACCTCTATGGATGTGTAAAACATATGCCATACTTATTACATATTACTTTGTACAATATGTCTTTGACCCAGAGCACCTGTCTTCAGCAATCTGTTGTCGAGGGCTAGTCGTTTAGCCATTGTGGCATGCAGAGAGTACACTTCAGGGTTGTGTTGTTGTTTGGGATGGTTGGCAAATTTCCCTGTAGCTGGGTGTACTCTTGAATTCAATCCAAGTCAGCCAGGTAGTGGAATATCTGTGGAAGTTGTCCTTTGCTGAGAGAGTAAGTTCCTCCATAAGGGAAGTATGGTTCACTGCTTGTATCCAGTCCTTAAGTGTTGGTGGTGCGGGTTGTCCCCATCTGGCAGGGATAAGGGACTTGGCCGCATTTAGGAGGTGGGGGACGATAGAGCGTTTGTAAGGGCCCACCGGTTCCACTGTGTTGTGCAGTAGAACCGTCCCAGGGTCCATCGGTATGGACACGCTGGCAATCTGGTTGATCAGATGAACAATCCTGGTCCAGAAGGGCTGTATGATTGGGCATGACCACCAGATATGAACATGAGACGCTACGTTCCCACAACTCCTCCAGCATAACGGGGAGTTGGAGGGGAAGATGGTGTGAAGTTTGGCCGGTGTGAGATGCCATCTCGTGAGTAGTTTGTAATTCATTTCTGAGGTTTTGGAGGAGATAGAAGAGACATGTGTCAACTGTAGGATTTTGTCTTTCTGGGGGTCCGGGATTGTCGTGTGGAGGTCCTTCTCCCATTTGCTGAGGAAGTCCGGGTAGGCTGGGTTGAGTAGTTGTATGATACCCTTGTAGAAAGAAGAGATACAGTGTAGTGGTGGATCTTTCAGCGAGAACACGTATTCAATTGGTGTTAGCTCTTGAAAGCTTCGTATTGGTTGGGGGAGAGAGCGTATAAAACCTTGAATCTGTCTATACCTCCAAGCATCCATGATGGTAGGAGAATTGGGGGATAGAATTTCTGCGAGTGGTTTGATACCGTTGGCTCCCAAGATCTGATAAAGGAGGATGGGTTCGTCGGGGCGCCAGTTCTTAAAGCCTACGTCCATTTGGCCTGGCGGGAAGAGATTGTGCGAGAGAATCGGCATCAAGGGGGAATTAAATTGCCAGGAGAACTGTCTATGCATAGCATCCCAAATTGCTAGGGTGGATTTGGTCAGGGGTGAAGCGTGAGGTGACAGGTTCCTATAAGCTCCTGGGATCCACGGTACCGTGGCTAGATCTACCTCACTTAGTTGTTGCTCAATTTGCACCCAGCGTTTTGACTTTCTTGCGTACTTCCAGTCCGCCATCCTGGCTAAGGCAACTGCCTGGTAATAAGCTTTGAAGTTCGGTAGGGCCAGACCCCCTGATTTTTTACCCCTGTACAGCGTCAATCTAGATATTCTGGGGTGTCTATCCTTCCATATAAAACGGGAGACTAAAGATTGCAAGATGGAGAAAAGTCCTATGGGAACACCCAGTGGCAGCATCTGAAAGGTGAACAGCACCCTGGGAAGGATATTCATCTTGATTATATTAATTTTGCCCAGCCAGGAGTGTGAGAGCGAGGACCACCTACGCAGGTCCGATTTGATGGCGTTCAGTAGCGGTATATAATTGTGTCTAAAGAGGTTTCTAGGGTCAGGTGTGAGATAGATTCCTAAGTATTTCAGGGTTCTGTGTTGCCAATGAAAGGGGAACTGAGGTTTCAGTAGGGCTACAGTAGAAGGCGAGGTATTTATATTAAGAATTTCGGATTTGGATATGTTTATTTTAAAATTCGATAGGGATTGGTAGGTCCGAAAGGCCGACATGATATTGGGGAGAGTGATATGTGGCTGCTGTATAAAGAAAAGAATGTCGTCTGCATACGCGGCGTATTTGTGGGCGCTGGTTCCTATTTTGATTCCATGAATACTGCTATTCTGCCTAATATGTGCTAAAAAGGGTTCTAGAGAGATAGCGAAAAGCAGGGGAGACAGCGGGCACCCCTGTCTGGTTCCGTTATGAAGGGTAAAGGGGTCGCTCAGCGTGCCATTGATTCTGATTTGAGCCGACGGTTGGGAGTAAAGTGACGCTATCCTATAGTACATTTTGGGGCCTAATCCCAGATGCCGCAATGTCATTTTGAGGAAGTCCCAGTCCACCCTGTCGAACGCTTTTTCAGCATCTGTTGACAGGAGGAGGGTGGACTGGGAGCTCCTGCGGGCATGGTGTATCAGTGAGATTGCACGAAGGGAGTTATCCCTCGCTTCTCTGGTGGGGATGAAGCCTGTTTGGTCGGTTGAGACCCAGTTAGGGATAAGAGGGAGAAGTCTGGTAGCCATAACTTTGGCCATGAGCTTCAGGTCAAGATTTAAAAGGGAGATGGGGCGGTAGCTGGCACATTGGGTAGGGTCCTTTCCGGGTTTGGGAATGATTGTGATATGGGCCGCAAGCGATTCTGGTCTATAGCCCGTGGTGTTTGAAATCGAGTTTGCATAAGCCGTCAGTCTAGGGATTAGGGTCTCGCCGAAGGTCTTATAATATTTTGCTGTGAACCCGTCGGGGCCGGGCGCCTTTCCTGTAGGGGTATTTTTTAGGGCCAGCTTGAACTCTTCGGCTGTGAATTCTGCCTCTAATTGTGCGAGGGACTGTCTGGGGAGTTTGGGTAAGTTGGCCTGCTGGAGGTACTTTAGTATACGGGAGCGCTTAGCGGTGGGTGAAAGCCCATCTAGTTCCCCTTTGACGTGGTATAGCTCAGCGTAGTATGCCTGAAAGGCTTTGGCAATCTGAGGGGAGGAGTGTACCATCGCTCCTGTAGAGTTTTGGATTTTGGGAATGAATGAGGCCGATTTCTTTGCAGTAATCGAGCGTGCCAGTTGTTTGCCTGGTTTGTCTCCCCATTCATACCACTTTTGGTGGAAAATTTGGAATTGTCTTTTCGTTTGAGTCTCCAGTAGGCTGGTTAACTCCTCCCTTTTCTGTGTCAGGGCCTCTAGATGGGCTTTGTGTTGGGACAATTTATGTTGTTTGTCTAACTCGGATACCTGTACCATCAGGTCTTGCATTTGTTTAGTCTGTTCCCTTTTCCTTCTGGTGCCCAGCTCTATGAGCTTACCCCTCATGGTGGCCTTGTGGGCTTCCCATAGCAGGGGTGGTGAGATCTCAGCGGAGTCATTATCCACAAAGAATTGCTTGAGTTCGCCCTCTAAGAGGTCTGCGTCTACAGAATTGTTCAGTAGGGACTCATTGAGCTTCCAGTTAGTCGAGCGCCTAGCGAGGGAGGGCATTGCGAGTAGCATATGGACTGGGGCGTGGTCTGAGATAGTGGCGACCCCAATTGAGGCTTGTTTTAGAAGGGGTAAGTGGTGATGATCAAGTAGGATGTTGTCGATCCTCGAGTAAGAATCATGGGTTTTGGAGTAATGGGAGTAGTCCCTGACCTTTGGGTGTAGTGTGCGCCAAACATCAATGAGTTGGCATTCATGTAACTTCTTTTTAATGAACGCTATTCTTCTGAATGAAATGGTAGATTTGCCTTGGGACGTGTCCAAAATCGGGTCAAGTGGCACGTTGAGATCACCTGCCATAATAATAATGCCTCTCGCGAAGGCGGATAGTTTGGAGAGGATCGAGGCTAAAAAGGTTGGCTGTTGGGTGTTAGGGCTGTATACATTCACCAGCGTGCACTGAGTGTTTCCCATAGAACCCCTCAAGAATAAGAACCTACCCCTGTCATCAGAGGACATTTCCTCCAGCTGAAAGGGGACATCTCTGTGGAATCCAATGGCCACCCCCTTTGCGTTATTAATGTCTGAGAGGCTGTAGTACCATTTTGTGAAGTATGGCGAGGCAATTCTCACGGCAGTATTGTGCGTGAGGTGAGTTTCTTGTAGGAACACTATGGAGCTCGAGGTTAGTTTTAATTCCCTCAGCAATTGGTGTCTTTTAGCAGCATGGTGCAAGCCTCTGACATTATAAGATGTGATTTTTAGGGTGGCCATTGGAGTAACAGTATCCGCCCACCCCTCATAAATTGACCACCAAGCTCAAGAGGTTCTGCCCGAGGGCAGAGAGAGAAGAAGAAGAGGAGAATGAAAGGATTAGAAGAGAGATGAAGAGAAGGGGGGGAGGTAGGAGGGGGGAGGGGAGGGGATGGGAACGCGAGTAGGGAGTGCATTGTGGGGTGCATCTCCCGACCGCACATGGGAGAATACCAGTGCTCACGCGGAGAACCGCAGTGCTCCCCTGGGGGAGCGTGTGGGAGAGAACCCCAGAGACCTCCTATACGGGGGACTCCTGTGAAGTCACGCGGGGGGCTCTCCCTCACCTCCCCCTGCAGAGAAATGGGGAGGACAATGGTCCCACGTCCCGAGTGGAAAACACTCAGGATCTGTAGAGCCGGTGGAGACTCCCTTGGAGGACCTCCGGTACCGACCCAATACCTTCTAAAACAGTATCTAAACATATATGTCAACAGTAAAATGTACCTCTGGCTTCAAATAAAATAATGAACTCTTTCGCTTTTTCAGCAAAGCAACCTTGAACAATCGTAACATGGCGGAGTGTTCCGGGTTAGCACTCCTTCTGGGGTGTCGGCAGGTTATGTACGGACGCCCTATTTTCAGGGGACAGGTGTCGGTTACAAGATAGTAGTGTCTCTCCTGATATCATAACGGGATTTGGTGAAAATTAAGGTGTAAGGTGATCCGGAAAGAAAATCATAGTCAAGGTAGGGGGAAAGACACGTTGCTCCCAGAAGGAGAGAAAGGGCTTACCGAGCTTTCGACTCCGTGTGGTTTTAGCCGTTCTTCTTTGCCGATCCCGGCATGCTGGCTCGCTGTTTCTTACGTGGGGAGCCTTTCCAATCTTGCTCCAGGGTCTCTGTGAGCTCAAGGGCCCCGTCTTGCCATCCGGGGAGATCCACTAGCGGGATGCCCATCTCCTTCGAAAATGCAGGTAGCTCTTCTGGAAACCTTAGTGTGGAGGAGCGGCCATTTTTAGTTGCAATGAGACAGGCGGGGAAGCCCCACTTGTATGTGATGTTATCTCCCCTCAGGTGCTCCAGGAGCGGTTTGAGGGCCCGGCGCCTCATCAGTGTCTCTTTGGATAGGTCCGGGAAGATATGCAGTGTAGCACCATCGAAATCAATGTCCTGCATGCCCCTCAGTTTAAGCATGATGGCGTTTTTCTCCTCAAAATAGTGCAGGCGGCACACCACGTCTCTCGGGAGGTCTGCGGCTAGGTTGCGCGGGCGAAGAGCTCTGTGCACCCTGTCGAAGCGTAGGGGGTTTGTAACCGGTTTTCCCAGCACCGTGTTAAGGATGCCCTGGATTGTGGGTTCCAGGTCAGAATCCCTGGTTGCCTCCGGCAGACCTCGGATCCGGAGGTTGTTCCTCCGGTTCCGGTTCTCCAAATCTTCCAGCTTGTACAGGGAAGATCTGTGTGCTAATGCCAGTCGTTTGACCACAGTCTGTAGTTCAATGATGGCGGCAGCCTGGGCATCTTGGCGCCTCTCCGTCTCCTCTACCCTTTCCAGTACATGTGACATGTCCGTGCGGACTGCAGCTATGTCCTTCTTAAGGGATTTTTCTAAGCTTTTGAACATCCCCGCCATCTCCTTTTTGAGCCCGCTTACCAGTGAGGAAAGTTCCGATCCCGCCGGGGAGCCAGGGTCCTCCATCAGCTCCGATCCGTATGAGGATGCCGGGGAGCTCTCACGTGGTGACGCCGTCCTTTCAGAGCGAGATCCGCAGGACCGCGAGGCCCTGGCTTGTGAGGGCCGCACGTTGGGGCTGTGTTTGCCGGTAGCCAGGAATCTCTTTATGGATCCCGATGAGGCGATCGAGGCGGCGGTGATGTTCCCCGTCCTCTTACCGGTGGTAGAGCGGGGTTTGGTCGCTTTTGCAGGCATTGCCAGAGGTATCAGGCCGGTACTCGGACGGAGCTCTGTCTAGAAGCGTCCGACCAGCGCCATGCGGAAACCACCGAGATCCCTGTTCTAGAACAATAGGAGGGGAGGTAAGGTGGAGCTGCCTTGAGTATTTTGAGGGCACTGACCAATCATCAACTTGGATTGGAAGGGGTCAGGCCCCCTCAAATACTCAGGGTCAGCCCATCTGGGGAGGAGTTGTTCAGGTGGAAGCTGAAAATTGAGTGTTAGGCTGTTGTGGCCTTTGAGGGAGCTCCCCAGTCTGGAGGGGGTGACCTTGGGCCAGGGCTCGGGTGCAGACTGGGCCTTCTTAAAACCACAGAGGTGTCCTGGACAGGAGGCACGGAGCAAGAAGGACAGTGGGAGAACACTGCCAGGCATCTCCAGGAGGAACAAGGAACAGACAAGAGGGCTGGTGAGTGACACACAGTCAGGAGGACTGGGAGGCACGCCTGAGAGGACTGGGATGGAGCAGTCTGGGATGGGTGCACAGCCAGTCAGGAGTACTGTGGTGGCACAGGCAGTGGAAAGAGGCAGCTGCAGGCAGGAGGGCTGGCAGGGCCTGAAGAGGTGGTACTGGGAGCAGTAGCCACATGTGGGACAGCTACCACTAAGAACTACTACCATTTTTGCTACACCATAGGGGCCCGTGGTCCCTGCCTGCAAAGGTCATTTGTTTTGAGCCTGGCTGAGCCAGTGTCAGGCACCAACCACAGTGCTAGCCGGTCTCGGGAGTGATAGCCTTTAAGCAAGTGTATTTGAAGGTGAAGAGAAGAGTTTGTTTATACCAGAGGTGTCTAGTCTAGTGTCCAGTTTAGTCCCTAAATTTCCTATCTTCAATCAAGTGGGCATCCCATATGCACCCCAAGTTCTATTCCCCTAATAAAATAAAACAAAGTACAAGGCCTGTTTCTTGACTTAAGTGTGTCTAGAAATTCATGTGTCTGGCTTTGCAGGGTGGGAGATGGACCACAATCACCAGCAGCCCCTAAGGGGGTATGGCTACAAAGTCTTAAATGAAGAGAAAAAAATATTGAAAAATTGCTAACAAAAGTGGTTCAACTTTTTCCAGTAAAGACCCCCATCCTCCTTGGAAACTAGAGAGAAAAAAACAGGCATGCTGTGAATAGGATGGATTATACCAGGCTGGTCCTGCTTTTTTTGGTTTTCAGTGCCAAAATCCTCCTATAAGCAGAGGTAAAACCCAAATGTCTTGGAATTCTGTGTCCCTCAAAAATGAGAAAAGATAAACAAATTTGACTTACCTGAAAAATCCTTTTAATGGAGTACTGTACAGGACACAGGCCATTTTAATCAAAGATTCTGAGTTATATGCAGCCACCTTAAGGTGATTGGACATTGACAAACAGAATTGTGAGACCCTTCACATTCCCAGCAATTCTCAGTTTTATACAACCGCCAGGAAGGAGGGGAGGGTGTTTTGTGTTCTGTACTGTACTCCAACAAAAAGGATTTTACAGGTAAGCCAAACTCCCTTATTCCTTAATCATACAATACACAGGCTCCTTTATTCACATACTCTGGGATGTCCCCAAGCAACAGAGGAGTTAGAAACACAGTAACAATGCTAACAAAAGAAATCAGATCCTGAACCCGGAGACCACCTTCCCTGGACTGTGGAGTCTTCAAGGACTGCCCCCCAGAGAAACTGGCATCCGTGGTCACTATCTTCCAAATTACCGGAAGAAATGATTTGCCCTGCATCAGGATTCTGATCTACCAACCACCACCTGAGACTTAGCCGAATCCTGGGGGCTAAAGACATGTAACAATCTTGGGCTTGCACCGTTTTGTTCCAAACTGAGAGAACGTTCTGTTATAAGGGTCTGGAATTAAATTGGGCATGAGGAATTGCCTTCATCCCTAGCAGAGCCGAATGGTGGGGTACTTTTTCCCCCCTCATCTGCTGACCCGAAGCCTTCAAGGCATTGACCTTCCTTGCCAGCTGAAACACATTTGCCTGGGCCATGTTCAGAACTAGTCCTAAGTACTCCAGACACTGGACTGGTTTGAAAGCAGATTTTTCGACATATATGATCCAGCCCAGACGGTCCAAGAATTGAATCGTGAGAGCTACGTTCAATTTCAGGCCCTGCAGAGACTGATCCCTGAGCAAGAGGTCACCTAGATAACCCAGGAGCAAAATCCCCTGAAACCTTGGAAGGCCCAATACCCGTACCAGGATCTTTGTGAAGAGGGCTTTGCAAGCCTGAAGGGCAAATTTGAAATGACGATCTTCTATCGAAAACACCTTTGATGAGGTTGAAAGATTGGCATCCCTGATGTCTATGGATGCCAAAAAGTCTCCTACCTGGAATGAGGCCACCACGGAGCGTATTGATTCCATTCAAAAGGACCAAACTGAAAGATAATGGTTCAAAGCCTTTAAGTCCAAGATAGGCCTTATGTCCCCATTTGGTTTTGGAACTGTGAACAGGTTTGAGTAGAATCCTATACCTATTTTGGCTGTTGGAACATCTGTAATCACCCCTTGAAGCCGCAAGTAGTCTAGTGCCTGGAACAGCAAGCTCTTTTTTAGAAGATCCGAGGGAACGCTGGATCTTAAAAACCGCTGAGGAGGAGAGGCTCACAATTCCAGCCTGTATCCTCAAGACACCGTGGAGTTGACCCACTTGTTCTGAACCAGTGTCTCCCAAATATACGCAAAATACAGCAGCCTTCCCCCCACCCGAGCTGGTGGGGGGAGTTCCTTCAAAAGGAGGGCTTGATGCCAGCCTTAGAGGATTTCTGGACCCAAGACTTCTTCTGACCCCGATTTTGAGGCTTGCCTCTGGCCCTAGTTCCCTGCTGTTGCCGAAACTGCCTAGGGGCTGAAAAATGTGAAGAAGCAGTCCCGAGCCTTTAAACGAAGGCTAAAAAAAAGACAAGGTGTGCCAGACTAAGTGCAGTATATAACAAACAATTTATTTAAGAAAAAAGCCAAATGGCTACTCACACAGTATAAGTGAGAATCAGGCATATGATAGTAGTAGTAATGGTGAAGTCCGTGGTCCGTAAGGTGGCTGCAGGGTTCAGGGTGACATCCAGAGCGGCAACCCAACCCATTTACACATGTCAGTGGGTCCAAAAGCAACCATGTACAAGAGTCAGGGTGCCTACATTAATAGTTCTGCATAGGCACCTACACAGAACAGCATATAGGTATGCACAACCATGTACCTATTCTAATATGGTGGGACTGTATGTGGTTGGATCGTAACTTTCTACTTACCCCCAACAGGAGAATGTGTAGTCTCAAGGGAAAAATAAGGTGGAAGAAAAAAAAAAGGAGCAAGAAAGAAGTAGGGAGAAAGCCCCCGAACCTGAAAATAATGCATATGATTATATGAACAATATATTTAAAAAAACTCATATTATACCTGTATAAATAATTGACTAATAAAAGAAAAATAATAAGGGGTGGGAGGCATGTGCGGGACCGAGGAAGATGGACGCCTTATCTTCTCGCTCCGCGCCGCCGGACACTAAACCGCGGCAGATAAGGCACACACGCCACTCCCTGACACAGCAATAGTGGCTCCCGAGGCTGGCGGGCATGTATAATATGCCCAAAAACCGACAGCGGCACCGCACAGGCCAGAAGGCTTCTCCAGCCACAGGAAAGGGGAAGGGGAAAGGGAGAGGCAAGATGGCGCCCCGAGCCCCCAGGAGCCAGACAATACCAGGCAGCTCTCAGAGTACATGCATCAGTTCCCGTCTGACCTGGTAAGTCCTGTGACGATGGACTCTGACGCCCTACTCCTTAAATTCCACTCCATAGTGCAGGACGAAATCACCGCGGCCTCCCGCAAGCTTTCTGCAGACCTTGTGAAGGGTCTTAAAGAGCTAGGCCACCACTGGAACAATGCATGGACCTGACAACTACAGTTCTAGAAGGGCATGAGGAGGAAGTCGATAAATTACACACTGAATTAGTGAGCTTGCAGGATAAATTAGAAGATGCAAAAAATAGGGCCCGCAGAGACAATCTCCGCATCCGCGGACTCCCTGAGACCCTCACTGATCTTCAAGGGACAGCTACTGCTTTCTTCCAAGAACTTGCGCCTGATATCCCTCCCGACCGCCTAGAATTTGATCGTATTCACAGGTCTCTGGCCCCAAAACCATCCGAGGGCCCCCCTAGGGATGTTATTATCAAATTCCATTACTACCGCACTAGGGAGAGACTATTGAGGGCCGCAAGAGACTGTCAAGATCTCCCTTTTCAGAGTAATTCCCTGCAACTTTTTGCGGACCTTTCCCCAGTCACTATCGCAAAGCGGAGAAGCTTAAAGCCCTATATACAAGTTTTGCATGCCCAGGGAATCAGGTACAGATGGGGGTTCTCCTTTAAACTCTCATTCTCACACCAAGGCCGTCAGTTCCATGCTTCTACTATGCCTTATCTGCAGCGCCACTTCCAGGAGCTGCAGGTTGACATCCCCCAGTCACAAGGGGGGTCGCCATCCTCATCATTTAGCCCGGGACACTCGCGACCTTCCCGCAAGTCCTCCCAGATGTCTCAGCCCGGCTCTCAAGCCCTTCGCTCTCTTCAAGAACGCTTCCAGAATATGCCCACCGGCTGACGAAGCTACCGCAAGTTGCTTGATATGCCCTGGAGGCTTCGGAGAACCCCCCCCCCCCCCACTTTGAGCCTTAGTACTTGAAATGACCATTGGCTCCCACCGTTTAATGTGATCACAGGCCCACACTGAACTTAGGCAATTTTTTATTTTTTTTTGCCTACTACCTTTCATCTGCTGACTACCACGTACTGAACATGACTTTTATTTATTTTTTCCCCTCCTTTTTTTGTGGCTCGCTCTTGTTTTTTTTTTGTTTTGCAGGTCTACAACCCTGAGTTGCCCCACCTGCAAGAAAGCCGCATTGGGTTATGGTAATCTGGAACTACATTACGTTCTTTGACCTCTTATGTACTATGTTTTTGTCCCCCCCCCCCTTTTTTTTTTTCTAATTCCCCAACTCCTCAAATGTTATAGTGGGTATTCTACACTGTCTGTTCACAGGTGGAGGTGAGTTGGTTGCTCCCGACTGGTTTCCGGGGGCCCCATGCTCTCTACGGACTGAGGGGGACGACCCTTTGCACTTGGGCTGTGGCCCGGGGCTCTGGAGTTTGGCATTACTGTCAATCCAAGACAATTATTTTACAGTTATGTTTGCTTTTACTAGACTTGGCCTCCATTGATGGCCTACCTGCTGCTTTTTGGCCGCCCGCCTTGGGTCCCCTTGCTTGTTAGGGGGTGTCCCTGGGCGCTGGCGTCCAAACCCAGCAGCACACTTGCACTTTTCTTTGCTGTTTATGTTCTGATTGTGTCATTTAAAGAAAATTTTTTACACGCTATGTGCCTACCTTTTTATAATCCATTTGATAAAGTTGTTTTAGAAAATTGCCGAGTGATTCCGACGGATTACTGCTCCCCCTAACGCGCCAGAACTTGGCCGGGACATCAGTCCTGGCCAACTTTCGACCCATTAGTGGGCCTTTTGTCCCACTAACCGATGCTACTATGTTACCAGGATCTTCACAGCTCCGAGTATTACTTAGTCTTCTTATGCCGATTTCTGTAAGCTTCTCTCTTCTTCTCTTCTCTCTAGTCTACTGTCTGACCTTTTCTGTCTCTATCCCCTCTGTTCCTCCTCGAGCCCACAGGATCTGCATTTAGGGGTATTAAATTAGGCTCCTTTTCATTTTTTTTTCTATGACGTTCAATTGGCTGTCCCTGATTGTTCAGGGTATGAACTCCCCCCAAAGGGTGTGAACATTTTTAAATACCTCATAAGACAACGGGTAGATATAGCGTGCTTGCAGGAGACTGATTTTTTCAACCGCCTCTTGCCCGAAGTATTTTGATACACAATATCCTCAAGTTTTTTTTTGCCAATGGCCCAACTAAACAAAAAGGGGTGCTTATTGCTTTCCGGAAGTCGGTCCCTTTTAGTTGCACTAGACAGATAGCAGACACGGATGGTAGATACTTGTTACTACAAGGCACTATCCAGGGCACGGAGGCTACTATCATGACCTATTATGCTCCTTATTTCACCCCAGGACCCTTTCTGACCCATATCTGCTGCCTTCTGACATCTCACCACGAAGGCACCCTCCTTCTTGCGAGCGACTCGAATCTGGCTCTAAATCCCCTTTTAGATAAATACCCCTTGGAACGTGCAGCTCCCTCCCCTGATGCTAGAAAATTTACCCGCGCTCTACAAGACCATGACTTAGTTGACCTTTGGAGAGAATTTCATCCCCAAGGTAAGGATTATATGCACTATTCTCACCCCCATCATTCCCACTCTAGGATAGACCATATGTTCATGTTAAGGAAACATCTTCCCCTAGTGGTATCCGCCTCTATTCTAGCTGCCCCATGGTCAGACCATGAACCCGTCCTGGTAGTATGTCATTCTATCCTTAGTAGACCTCCTTGTTCGCCCTGGGTGATGAATGACTCTTTTAAGGAGATCAGGGAGGATATCCAAAAAGCTTATGAGGATTATTTCTGTACCAACATAGGCTCGGTTTCTTCCCCTGTAACCCTGTGGGAGGCGTACACAGCAGTTCTTAGGAGCCATATCATTCAGATAGCATCAAAGCGTAAACGTGAACACGGTTTGCGGCAGCGCGATTTAGAGGCCTGCCTGGAATCACTCTCAACTGCATTCAAACAATCTCCTACTCCGCCTAATCACAAACTTCTGGATCAGGTCTGCTCTGAGTTGGACCTATGCCTTACGGATGGAGCAGAACGAGTTCTGTGCTGGTCCTGTCAGAAGTGGTACATTAAAGCGAATAGACCAAATAAAATGCTGGCCCATAGGCTTTGTACCAGACATAACGTACTCACTGGTAACCCAGTTAAGGTTCTGGAGGAGATTCGCTACCGCTTAACCAAATTGTACTCAGCCTCCGCTCATACGGGTAACCGCCTCTCACTCCCCACGTTGACAGAGGCCCACAAAGCTCTCATGGATCGGGACATTCAAATCTCGGAAGTCCTCCAAAGTATCAAAGAACTGAAAGTGGGTAAAAGACCAGGACCGGACAGTTACACGGCACTTTACTACAGGAAACTAGCTGACGTTATAGCCCCACACCTGACAGCTATGTACAACTCTGTTAAACAGGACCAGAACTTTACCTCGGACCTGCAAACAGCTAATATTGTCATGATCCCCAAACCCGACCAGTCCTCTTTGGTTAACTTCCGATCCATTTCACTAATAAACACTGATATGAAGGTTCTACCCAAGATCCTGGCTAACCGTCTGAACTCTTTTCTCCCCCGCCTGATAAAGAAAGACCAGGTAGGCCATCAATGGTGGCCAAGTCTAGTAAAAGCAAACATAACTGTAAAATAATTGTTTTGGGCACTGACAGGTGGAGCTGGTGGGCACTGGTAGGCGGCACTTGTAGGGGGCCACAGGTGTCCCTCTCACTGCCGTCGGTAATCAGCTTTTTTTTTTCCTTGCTCTATCAGCGTGAGGAGGAAAAATAGCCGATTACCGGCTCTGTTGATATCACATGATCAGCTGTCATTGGCTGACAGCTGATCACGTGGTAAGGGGTCGGGATCGACCCCTTACTCGGATCTGTGATCCAGTGAGTCTCACAGACTCGGTGATCACAGATCGCCCCATGCGCGCCCTTCAGGGGGCGCGCAGGCCGCTCGTGCACGGGACGACGTCATAGGACGTCGTCCCGGCAATGTAGATCCGCGCTGTAGCCGTAATTCGGCTATAGTGCGGATCTCTAGAGGTTAAACTAATGATCCTCAATTATTTTAATAATTTGCAAACATCTCCCTACTCAACTATATAATAGTATATAAATATGGATAACATATGTGTTCCTTTTTAGCGGCGTTTATTATTATTATATTTTATCCGACGGAGACTCTTTACCACATGATCAGCCGTTTCCAATCATGGCTGATCAGTGTAAATAGGAAGAGCCGGTGATCGGCTTTTCCGCACTTGCGTCTGTCAGATGCGAGTAGAGAGCCGATTGGCTGCTCCTCTCACAGGGGGGGGGGGGGGGGTCTGTGCTGATCAATTATCAGCACAGCCCCCCCCGAGGATGCCCACACTGGACCACCAGGGACGCCACCAGGGATGACACACAGTGCCCACAATGGATGCCAATCAGTGCCCACAATGGGCATCACTGATTGGCATCTATCAGTACAAAACAAAAAAATACAATGCCGCCTATCAGTGCCTATCCTTGCCACCTATCAGTGCCCATCCGTGCCGCCTATCAGTGCCCATCCATGCCGCCTATCAGTGCCCATCCATGCTCATCTGTGCTGCCTATCCATGCCAATCCGTGCCAGCTATCTGTGCCAATTTGTGTCACCTATCAGTGCCCATCTGTCACCCATCAGTGCCACCTCATCAGTGCCCATCGGTGCCACCTTATCAGTGCCCGTCAGTGCAGCCCCATCAGTGAAGGAGAAAACTTACTTATTTACAAAGTTTTGAAACGGAAACAAAAAAAAACATTTTCAAAATTTCCGGTCTTTTTTTATTTGTTTAGCAAAAAATAAAAACCGTAGCGGTGATCAAATACCACCAAAAGAAAGCTCTATTTGTGGGAAAAAATAATAAAAATGTAAATTGGGTACAGTGTAGCATGACCGCGCAATTGTCCATTCAAAGTGCGACAGCGCTGAAAGCTCAAAGTTGTGGGCAGGAAGGTGTTTAAGTGCCCAGTATTGAAGTGGTTAAATAAATAATTTGTTGAATACTGCACTTAGTCTGGCGCACCTTGTCCTTCTTTTTACCTGTCTTCCAGAGTTTGCTTCAACTCCCAAGGGAGCTGCCGCTGGTGCCTAAAATCTACCCCTTTCATCATTTGCTGGGACTTGTTGTTCTACAATCATTTTTTTTTTTATAATAATTTTTAATTGAAGTTTTACCAACATACAAAACACACACAACTTAAGTGCTTACCATATATAAGGAAAATCGTGTGAAAGTAGTATAATTCTGCAATGCAAACATGATGCTGCAGTACAATACATTGTTAGGGTACATCTCGTATTGCCCCAGTACATCTTAAGCGATATGTCTTTTGATCCCCTGCAGGGATCTGCTGAATATTGGATATCTTCCAGGAACCTCTGGGGTGGGGAGGGAGCAGAGCCCTGGCACGTTTCTCAGTTCACCCTCATCTTCTCAAGCTGTTTCGGTTTCAGCTAACCAGGTGCGCCAGACTTGGTTAATAACAGCCTTCCCACTGAAATATGACAAAGCGTTTCCATTGCTCTATGACAGGGGGCTCAGACTTTTTCCATTGCATAGCAATGTTCTTGCGTGCGTAAAAGAGCAGCAGGGTAATCATCGTGCGTTTTTGACAGTGGATGGCATGATGGTTTCTATAAGTCCCAGTATGCAAACCTCCATAGCCAAAGGCACAGTGATCAAGGTGACTTTGCTAATTAGCGCTAGCACCGTCTCCCAGTACTGCTGGACCTTTGGGCATCGCCAGAAAATGTGAGAAAAGTCTCCAGGTGAGGTGCCGCACCTCCAATACTCCGGGGAGTGAGAAGGATTCATCTTGTGAAGTCTGTGCGGGGTGAAATAGGCCCTAGGGATGATTTCATATTGTACTAATCTGTCACGAATGGAGACTAGGGAGCTGAAAGGGAAGTCCCATACATTGTCCCAGTCGTCGTTGTCTAAAGTGGAAATATTCTGCCAGCTAGTCCAAAGTTTGTCAAGGGTTGGTAGCGACACGTAGATCAAGTATAAGTATAGGGATGGTGGTGGGTTTTTCATCACAGTTAAATCTGAGTGTTCTCTCTCGCTCTGACTGAGCCATGATGCACGATGAATGCAGGAATTGCGCAGCAAATGCGTGGGACAGTTGAATATATTGGAATAGGTAGTGATTTGGCAAGTTGTATAGGGAGGACAGGCGAGAGAAGGGGAGTAGGGAATTTGTGACACTATATGTGACATGAGTTTGACACCATATTTTGTCCATGCATAGGGGTCAGGGATCTTATATATGTGAGATATGCTAGGGTTCAACCATATCGGGGCATTTGGGGAGATTTCAGATCGCTTACATTTTTCAATAGCTAGTCCTACCCGCCATGCTCACAGGGTGGTGCGCATGGAGGGGGTTAGAGGGTAGGGGGCCTGAGGGCCGCCGATAGAGAAGAAATTGGAGGGCTTCTAGTGAACCGACAACTGTGGCTTCCAGCACGGTTGACAAAGTTCGTTTTGTCCGGTTGTAGCCACCATGCCGCTGTCGCCAACTGTGTGGAAAGGTAGTACTTGTAGCAGTCTGGAAACGCCATGCCCCCTGTGTTCGTGGCTTCATTAAGGTTGTTAAATTGGTATCTGGGTGGTGAGAGGCCCCATATGAAAGGAGAAAATCTGGTTCAGGTTTAAAAAAAAATATTTGCATATCCATTGTGGGGAGTGATGGAAGAGGTAGGTGAGCTTGGGAATAATCTTAATTTTAAGAAGGATTACTCGCTCCCATAGTGATAGGGGTAGGTTACTCCATGATTTAAGCTTCATCTGGGCCTCCAGGAGTACCGGGGTAAGATTTAGTGTTATAAAGTCTGATGCTGAAATGGATATGTGAACCCCTAAATATTTGAAGGAGAGTCTACCCCCCGGAGGGGGTTATCGGGGAGGGATGTGAATTTTGCTGCTTGATCAATGGGGAACTGGAGGGACTTGGACACATTTACCCTAAGACTGGTGACCTCAGCGAAGGTGTCTAACTGTCAGTGCCCCCTGTAACGATGGACCGGCATCATTAAGGAAAAGCAACATGTCGTCTGCGTACAGGGCTACCCTCTCCTCCAGCAGCCCAATACAAAGGCCTTTAATATGCAGTGAGGTGCGGAGTGCTTCCGCCACCGGTTCAATAGCAAGGGCGAATAGAGCTGGAGAAAGAGGGCAGCCCTGCCTGGTCCCCCTGCAGAGCCTGAAGGGGGCAGACAGACCCCCGCCCAAGTGCACAGAGGAGGTAGGGCTCCTGTAAACCACCTGGAGCCATTTGATAAACAGCAGAGGAAAACCCATCCTGCATAGTGTTTCCCACAAGAAGTGCCACTCGACCGTATCAAAGGCCTTTTCAACCTCTAGGGAGGCCACCACCCGTGTTTAGATGTTGAGCATGTATGTTAGTGAAAAGCCTTTTAAGATTTACATCTGTGGATCTACGGGGCATAAAACCTGTCTGGTCATGGTCTATTACTGAGGGCAACATGGGATAAAGCTTAAGGGCCAGAAGCTTAAGTCAGAATTTAGTAATGCTATAGGCCTGTAGGATACACAGAAAATGGGGTCTTTGGGGGCCTTATAGATCAAAGTCAAGTAGGCATGGTACATGGATTCAGCTAAGTCTCCATCTGCCAGGCATGTGGTATATAGTTGTGCTAGTAGGGGCACCAGGAGGTCTTCATGAGCCCTATAGAAGTCAATCGGGAGCCCATCTGGTCCCGGCGCTTTGCCGGGAGGGAAGGCCTGGATGGCCTTAATGACCTCCAAAGCCATGAATGGTTGAACCGGGGTTTCTCTTTCGTGGTCAGACAGACACCCAAGCGCCAATGGATCCAGCAGGTCATTTAGCATCTCGGGCTGGAAGTCTGAGGACAGGCCAGAAGAATACAAAGTTTCGTAGAATGTATTAAATGTCTGTAGAATGTCCGAGGGGGAGGACACCATCCCACCCCCTGGGGTCTGTAAGGTGGACACGAGAGTGAGAGGTTGGTCATGCTGGGCCATCATACGACCATTTCTGTCCTCCTGTTCAAAGGCCCTCTGCTTCCCCTTATAAATTTCCAGTCGTGTGACTTCCGTCAGATGTAGCTGTAGTTCCCTCTTGGCTGCCATCAGCAGGTCAAAATGAGCAGGGGTGGGATCTGTAGCATACGCGTCTGTGTTCAGCGATTGTCTGCTGCAGTATTTGAGTCGTGTTTGATTGTTTCTCTTTGATGTCTGCAATACAGGAAATGTACTGTGCCCTGGTGAAGGCTTTAAAGGCATCCCAGATATTGTCAGGAGAAGGAGGACCCTATGTTCTTTTCCCAAAACGCAGCTAGCAGGAGTGGTAGTTTGTCAGAAAGATCTGGGTGAGAGACCCATTGTATGCCCAACCTCCAAAGTTCCGCACTCCGAGAGGCCAGGGAGCGAAGCACCACTGTCAGAGGGCTATGGTCAGAAGATAGCGGATGTGTTGGAGACATACTAACAGTGCAGGGCTGGAGAAAGCCAGGTCTATCCATGGATGCCGTTTTGTAGGAGGCCGTTTTGTAGGAGGCTGAGAAACATGAATAGGCCCTTGTGTCAGGGTGCCTCCATCTCCAGACCTCCACCATACCCACCGCCTGAGCCCAGGCGGAAAGCTCTGTGCACCGTTTCTTAGACGTGGTAGGTCTATCCAGGTCCGGTGACAAGGTGGCATTAAAAATCGCCCATCACCAAAAACTTTCCCGGGCAGAAAGGTGCAATCTTTTCTAAAACATCATACAATATAACTGGTGAGAACAAGGAAGGTATGTATAGGTTGATTATAATGTATCTTTGAGACCATAGAGTGAACACCACTATCACAAATTTTCCCAGGGGATCAGTGCAGATTTCTTCAATTATACACAGGAAATTTTGTATGGATAAGGATTGATACAACCCTGGCATAGGCCGAGTACGTAGCATGGGTTGTTTATTGTATCCACGTTTTTTTAATAGTCAGGAGCTTGCTGCCCATAAGGTGAGACTCCTGGAGGAGAATAAGCTGGGGGAGTGAGATTTTAAGTACGGGAATAGAAGGGCTCGCTTGAATTAAGGCCTCTGACCTTCCAGGAGAGGCTGGTGAAGGAATCAGGCAGTTGATTAGCCATTAGGCGGAGAGGGCATGGAAAAGCAAGGATGTGTGTGGGGGCACACCCAGATGCACCCCATAGGCAGGAAGATCCCGGTTACATTGCATTTAAAACTGATAGCACTTAAACATATCACGAAACTTAAACAGAAAAAAAAACATAGAAAGAAAAAACTTGAGACCAAAACTGGTCCCAGACTTCCCAGGCACGAGGTGCCTTTCCTACTATGTCCCATCTCTCCTCCTAAAACAGGGGGGAGATCTGGGAAGTTAGTCTCAGGGAGGCCCAGGACACAGATGATATTCCTCCTGAACCTGTTTTCAGTGTCTATTGACTTTTCTATTGACTTTTCCTGCAGGGCTTTAACTTGTAGCTTTAGTGCACAGAGATCTCTGGAGTCAGATTTGGTGGTGTCTTCAAACTGGGATATGCGGCCTTCAGCCTCTGTAATCCGGGCCCTAAATGTGTCCATATCATGGCAGATCAGACTCACATCCGCCACTAGGTGGTCTATTTTGACCATCACCGAGTCTCTGCCTTCCTTGATGGCTGCCAGGAGCTCGGCATAAGAATCAGCCTGAGATGAGGGTGGATTAGAGGGGGTCTGGGAGCTGGCAGACTTTGTGGCAGCAAGGATCCTCGTGTGCAAGATGGCTGCCGCGGACCGGGCCGCACCTGCCGAGGACGAGTGGAGCTTACCCGGGGGTAGTGGAGGGGGCCGCAAGGTGCTGGAGGATTTCTTCCGCCCCAGGGTGTCAGAGAGAAGGCTGTGCTGTGGGAGAATTGGCGCTGGAAGACGGTAGGATGGATGGTGGAGCAGCGCTCAGCGTTCACACGTCTTCTCCCTTTCAAAGCCCGGCCACGCCGTTCTACAATCATTTTTAATAATGGGTATATCCAGATTGTAATTATTGATGCAGTGCATGTTTTGTTTTTTGGGGCATCTTTTCTTTTCCTCTTTAAATGAAGGCTGCTTGATCTTCCTCTTAACAAGCAGAAGTGAACGCTTTCCCCCTGAGATTTTCTGGATATATTTAACCAGATCCTCACCAAATCGTTCTCAGTTTAAGGGAAAACCAGCTATCAACCTTTTACAAGGAAGTTCAGCCAACCAATTTTTCAACCACAAAAAATACACAAGACACTGGCAAAAAAAATAAAATAAGGTACTTCCTGTATAGAAGGGGGTTATATAGAAGGGGAGCTTCCGGTCTATTTTTTGGTCTCCAAGTGTTCATTCACCAGATAGTAATGTATACAGCTTGCTGTGTCCCATGATGTACGATAAAGAAAAAAGTGATAATGTTTTACCCAGCAGCTGTAAAAGGAGGCTGACTTGATGTTTGTGTCCACTTCAAGTTCTGGCTCGTGACTGGTATAATGTTGTGGATAGTAGTGACATTCCCTGCTTAGTCTTTCGGTGTAGCAAGGGAGCTTTAATGGAAACATTAATTCCAAGCCATAAGCAAGTCATGCCAAAACCTGTCCATCTTCTTGACGCAGGATGCCATAAGATCCATATCCAGCATTCCCAGGTGACAGATGTCCCAAAACATTTCAGAGTGAAGAGAACATTGCCCTACCTCCAGGCTCTGCCTGGCTATTGGCTTCTATAGGAATTGCAAATCATGGACAGGGCAAGAACGTGTCTTTAGGCCCAAGCCGAAATGCAGTCGGCCTCTCAAAGGCCTGAGCGGTTTCTGCTGCCGCCCAGAGGGTTGATGTCTGGCTGAATCCTCATCAGTTGTCCCTGCAGCTGGTTGATCCACCGCTGAAAAGGCAGGAAAATTACCCTTCATTTCAGACTATTGATGGGAAGTCTGGAATCCCTTGACCCCCAGACCCTTGAACCATCTCCAACCCTAGAATTTGTGAGAACTGTCCTAGTTAACAGGAGAACGGACTTCCTTGATTCCAGTGCAAGGCTCGTTAGCCAATAGGCCAGCAATATCGTGGCCTTGGGAGACAGGAGGCCACCATCAAGCCCAGTACTCCAATGCAAAAGCGGATTAATTGAAGGATCCAAAAGGAGTTGAGAATCTTCAAATCCACAATGGGTTTTGGAACAGTAAATAGGTGGGCATAAAACCCTAGAAACTGTTCCTAAGTGAAAAGGAACAATAATTTCTATAAAATGAAGCTGCTGCAATACAGCATGAATATCTCAGTCTCAGCTGATAAGCAGGCCTATTTAATGGCAGGGAGGAGCCAAGGACTAAAATTACAGCCTATACCGCAGGACACCATATCTCGTACCCAAAGATCCAAAATACCCAAGTCAAGGTGGCCAAGTCAAATATACTTGTAGAGATAAGTAAACCCCCCCCCCCCCCTCATTGGAAGAAGGGGTTGGCATCAGGTTTGGCTTGCTTGGATGTTATTAGAAATTGTGACAGAATTGAGAGGACTTGGCCTTGGAAGTGGAAATCTGTAAGGGCTTAAAGGAACACTCCCAATATCCAGTATGTTGCTTGGCTTTCTCTTTACTAGGTGAACAGTGCTCTTCATAAACATGACTGCCTTAATAAAAGGTTTCTAAAGGACTTGCACGAGAGTCATTCTTCATCCAATGGAATTCTTTCAGCCATTTCTTACAGATTGCTTTCACAGATCAATTCTTCAGCCACAAGATCCTGCTCATGTGGACTTCTGTAACAGGCAGGTGAGAATTTTGGCATAGGGAATCTGCCAGGATGCCCAAGATGGATACCAAGGTTGCTTGAATGAGCAAAGGAGGCTTTAACCTTTTAGGGACCGGAAGGATTTGCCCACTTAATGACCAGGCCATTTTTGTGATATGGCACTGCGTTGCTTTACCAGATAAATGCGCGGTCATGCAACATTGTACCCAAACAAAATTGACGTCTTTCTCCTCCCCCCCCCCCCCCCCCCCCCCCAACAAATAGAGCTCTCTTTTGGTGGTATTTGATCACCTCTGCAGTTGTTATTTTTCTGCGCTATAAACAAAAAGAGCAATTCTGGAAAAAAAAAAAAAAAAAAAAAAAAGCAATACTGTTTGCTATAATAAATATCCCTCCCCAAAAAAAAAAAAAAAAAAAACAAAAAAACATTTTTTTCCTCTGTTTAGACCAATCTATATTCTACATATTTTTGGTTAAAAAAAAACACAAATAAAATCGCAATAAGCATATATTGATTGGTTTGCGCAAAAGTTAGTGTCTACAAAATAGGGGATATATTTATGGCATTTTTATTATTTTTTTTTACTAGTAATAATGGCGGTGATCTGCAGTAGCCATACTGGACCGCATTCTCAGAAAATTACAACGGCTGCAGATTGAATAATTATATACAATTCATTTCCCTTTATTTTCTAATGTTTTTTCCCCCCACAAAAGTGGAGTTTCCCCTTCGGAAGGAGCCCGAGTCCTATAGTGTAGGATTAAGAAAACCAATATAGTAGTTTTTGGATAGAGAGCAGTATTATGGCTTGTTCACATTGCCTGGGCACTAAATTCATAATTTTAGGAGGTGGGCAACTTTCAGCGTATTGCAGTTTACTGACCTGTTACTTTGTGATAATTCATATAAAGTAAAGTCACCACATAGCAGGAGTGTACTGCAGTACAAGGACAGGTGTAGCATTTTACCACAGCACACGAGAGGCACCACATCTGCATAAATTATTTTCTATGTGCCAAAAGCAGTAAATGGCATTTAGCCAGTGTGGGAAAAATGCCAGTCACCATACTATGTGTAAATCAACCTTTAGCACTAATTTTTTTTCCTACAGCCATCGGGGGCACCATTAGAGATTTCACCTAACTTCCTCTTATGTAGACAATGGTTTTCAAAGCCAGAGGGTGAGGGAAAGTCTGCAACAATCAATGATAAATTAGGGTAAAAAAAAAAAAATATATAATATTGCCATAATAATAATTTTGGAAACCGATGTAGTATTGTTTATGAGGTGCTATAGTAGTCCCTACGTTCAGTTTCAGAAGCATAAATTGTGAGTAGATGCAACATTTAATTCTCACCCAGTCTACCCCCATTGTCTGCAGCAATCTTACAATACGGTCTTTGATAGCACAGAAGACAACCACAGACAGTTTATTTTTTTATATTTTTAAGAGGGAAAATAAGTTAGCATCAATTCTACAGTGAAAGGCAAAAAGCATTTTTAGAACTAAAATTATGGATCCAAAACAACACCATTTTATCTCAAGGAGCGACTTTGGATTTTTCGCTTTTTAAGTGTTGACCTAAGGGAGTGATGGCAATCCTTGGCACCCCAGATGTTTTGAAACTACATTTCCCATTATGCTCATGCACTCTGCAGTGTAGTTGAGCATCATGTGAAATGTAGCTCCAACACATCTGGGGTGCCAAGATTTGCCATCACTGACCTAAGGTCTCTCACACACAGCTTAGGATGTAGGAGACAAGTTTAAAGCTGAATTCCAGGAGCTGAGCGACTTTGTAAAAAGTGAAGGCACACTATGGGTCAAGTTCAACTACGTGCATGACACCTTCTGGACTTCTATTTACATTTGGACAAGTTTAATGCTCTGATCTTAGAGGAAAGCAGTACACAGAGCAACTATGCCCTCCCCATTTACAGAAGCCTTGGTAGTTTGACTTTGTTCACATAATACCAAGGCTTCTGTAATTAGACAGGGGAAGGGGGAAGGGCAGGCATATCAGCTGCAGCAACTCTACTGTTGAAGATGAAGAGATCAGAAAGGTCAGCATCAGGCTCCTGGAAATACAGCAAAAGCCATCTTCTGGCAGTGCTATAAACCTGTCAGATATAAACAAAGATAAGGCCAGGAGATGCCATGAACTTTCTTGGACTTAAAGTGTTCATTCATACCCCAGAATTTCATATTCCTGATATATGTGCCTGCTGTACCATGTACTTGTATGAAAGAGTACCCTGTTCCGTTTGCATTGCTTCCTTTGGGTGAAATCCCCGGTGTTCCTGCAAGTCCCTCTGTTTTCCTATTAAAAAAACTGATCACACTAAACAGGAGAACACACTGGTCATTCTACCCATCTAGCCTTTAACTGGGAAGATCTCTCTTTGCGATAGATATATCTATCCATCTTTTTTTTAATCTATACACAAAATGTTTGCCTTTCATTTCAATAGGTTGTTTTACCAGGGATTGTTCACAAATCACTAACTCGAGTGCCTTCACTTTTTCCAAAGATGCTAAATTCCTGGAATTCAGCTTTAAAGGATAAGTTCAAATAAAAGAAAATGTGCATTTACTATTTTTTTTTCCCCCTAGGAGCCTGCAGAGCATTGCCCCAGCGATCAGCAGATCATGGGTGCAATGTCAGGACCCTGCAGACACTCAGCATAGCTGTCTGCCTGTACCTCCTGCATTAGGCAGTTACTGATGATGTCGAGGAAGATCACCAGTGACCTCACAGTTCATTAAGAAAAACAAGCGGTCTTACATGGAAGGCAGTAATTGTAGTTCATTCATTAATTCACAGAACTTGGGGGGGGGGGGGGTAGTTAGGGGTGCAGGTACTTCAGCAACATGTTACACCCTGAATATGAGTATTACTAAAAGTGAACTTATCCTTTAAACACTTGCATCGAGAATGGAAGAAATCCGATTAGGAAAAATAGCAATTTATTCTGAACAGAGGAAGAGTTTGTCTAGAGTCCATCCATCATGAAATTCATGACATCATTCCTCCAGCAGATTCACACACCTCCGTGCACCCCCTTGCCCCCCTTAGATTAGTAACACTCCTGAATTTGCAATCAAGTTTACAAAAGAATGATTAGTCAGTCCTCTTATAACACACTGCAAACACAAAAGTATATTTAAAAATAAGCAGACCAAGCAACAGTGTGTTTTAAAAACAGAAAGAACGCAACTCAAAATCAAATCAGATTTGGCATTTCTCTGCCCTGAAGCAATTGTCAGAAATTTGCCTTGTGTCCTAAAACATAAGTGTTGATTAATTTAAAGCTGAACGCTGGGCACAAAAACTTCTATTCAAATATATTCCTCGATAGCCACAAGGATATAAATCCACTTTGTGTGCACCAAATGCCTTTTCAAACCCAGATTACCTTAAAAATTTAGTAGTGACATCACTGTGCAGACAGCAGTGCTGAGATGAGGGACTCAGCAGGCCCCACCCACTGCAAAAACTACAAGAGGGCAGAGACAAGACCAGTCACCCTGCACAAGTAGAGAGTAGCCGTAACCAGTCTATCACAGGAAGCTCCTGCACAGAGGGCAAAGTATCACATGGAATTACTGCACAGATCTGGAAGAAATACACAACATACACAATAAATATATATGTATTTAGACAATACTTATCCCAGAGTTCAGCTTTAACATTTCAACACAGTCTGTCATCTATTTTTTTTTTCCTGTTAACTGGAAATGAAAAACGGACCCAACACTAGGAACAGTGAGAGGGAAGGATGGCAAAACTCTGGATAATACTGTATCCCAAAATGGTGCCAAATTCTCCTAAACAGGAGACAAACAAGATGGCATATAAAATGTTTTTTGCTGGATATATAGAAAGGGTCATACCAGGGAGTGAATTCTCATTTGGTGTAAAAAGGTGCTGGGACCATGTGAAGGCCAAGAAACAAATTCCACCCAGGAAACCTCTTGGTCTGTTCTACGCAAACGTTTTACCATGGGAGGAACCCTTGAAATAGTTTTCAGGTTTTAGGAAACTTACTAAAATGATTAGACTTACAGCTCATAATACATTAGCAAGATCAGTAGCTTGTTGAGACTTAGAAAAAAAAAATATATATATAATCAGGTTTACTTCATAAATCAGGAAATTAAACAAATATTAATGTCCAGAAAAGAAACAAGACAGTGATATTGTAGTAACTCATTCCATTGATGGTCAGTGTATGACACTGCTCTGTTTCTCAAGTAACCCCTAGCAAGCTCTGGAGGAAGCTCAGGGTTCCATGGAACCTTGGTTAAGAAAGGCTGGTCCAGGCAGAACAAGTGGATAGCTACTTTGGAGTTATGTTTCTTTCTTCTTATAGAAATTGAAGGGTCAGCTACACCTTCAGGATAATGACAAAAAAAAGAATGCAGAACTCAGGCCAGAAAAGAATTAGTAGGTCAGTAAATGAAGGAGATGTCTCACAGTTCAGATGTGGACATTTCTGCACTTGTTAAATGTGAGGATTGCATTCCCTCCCAAAATCAGCAACCTTTAGGTCTCAGGTGAGGCATCAACACAATGAAACTACGTCCTGGGACACAGTCACAGGCCCACAGCCAGTCCACAAATAGTTCTAACAACAGCTAAGGAATTGTCTGTACATAGCTTCCTAGAAAGAAGTTCATCTGAAAAACATCCGCTCGTCTAGTTTTCTTTTTTTTCGTGGTTGAACAATATCATCATCATCATCTTCATCATCTTCCGAGTCCTCCCTCTCTTTGCAGGTTTCTTTCTGCTGGATTTTGGTAAACATCTTGTCCTGATAGATGCCATTTAGCAGCTCCTCAAAGTATTCCTCAAGTTTAATGCCTGCGTTTGCCACTTCAGAGTCAGGCTGTAACAAAAAAAAAAAAAAAAAATGGCCACTGATCAAAGATTGTTTCAAGAATAACTGGCTCACCAAGTCACTAAAAACACTTAAAGCAGAACTCAATGTTTGTCAGAATCATCAACATGGCAAGAATGTAAAAAAATTACTAATTTTACCCAACCTTACAAAAATACATCAAACGTACATCATTTAAAGCAAAACTCCGGCCAGAAGGAATACAATCTAACCAGCAAGGTATTATTTTACCTCCAGCAAAAAAAAAAAAAAAAAGAAGATTTTTATAACAGCTTACCTGTAAAAATGGGATTTTTGTACTTACCGTAAAATCCCTTTATCTGAAGTGCATTGACGGACACAGCACTTTAATCTTGACCTTAGGGTTATATCACCACCTTCAGGAGAGGACTAAGCAGAACATAGCAAAAAAAAAAAAAAAAAAACAGGGGGCGGTCCTACTGGCTATAACCCCTCACACTGCACCCAGAAGCTCAGTTTGTCAAAAAGCAGTACAAACATAAATAGGAGGGGTGGGTGCTGTGTCCGTCAATTAACTTCAGAGAAAGGGATTTTACGGTAAGTACAAAAATACAATTTTCTTTCGTTCCTTGACCGATACATCACTTTAATCTTGACCTTAGGAATGTCCCCAAGCAGTGCCAAAAATGAGGGATGGGAAAAGAGAAAATAAACTCAACCCACAACAAAAAAGAACTCCCCTCAGAGTCGTCGCAACCTCAAACATCCGCCTACAAAACCTTGTGTCCGAAGCATGCATCCGAACATGCGCCCATATCGACCTTGTAAAATTTGGTAAAAGTGTGTACTGGCGACCATGCAGCTGTCCGTCCTCCCCTCTGCCGGTGTCCAAACCACAAGGTGTTGTGTGTCAATTTCGTGCTGTTCCTGGCTTAACCAGCCACCCAGCGTTATAGAACTACAGAAAGCCCCCCCTGTGGCCACGGCCACGGCGACTATTCCCCCAGCATGGCGGAAGACAAAGGTAAAAAATGAGGCGAACGAAGGCAACATGAACGGACGACAGCACAACCCCCTGCCAGGCCCAGAGACCACCCGGAGGACCCCCCCCCGGCCAGGTAAATGCACCACAACCCCTACGCTCAGCCACGCAGCGCTCCTTTGGATGGGGAGGAGGGTAAGAGGCTGGGAGAGAGACCCCCTAATAGACCTCCCAGGGAGTGCCCAGCTGCTCCATCCTGCCTAAAAAGGTGGAACCATACTTACCCCTCCTGCAGGGACTGCTGGAAGCACTCCGCGGACAGACACATCTCCCGCACAGTACGGAGTGTCCGTCGGCCATGGCAACACTGACTTGGACAGCAGTAGCCCGGTCATGTGTACCCCGGAAGAGTAGATTGTCTAAGTAGGCTAGTATCATTATACCTTGAGCCCTTGCCTGACTGAAGGAGGATCCAGGACCTTTGTAAAAACACTCGAGGTGCAGTAGCTACAAACTGGAAATGAAGATTTTCTAACTCGAAGCGCAGACATTTCTGGTGAGCGGGAAATATTGGCAGATGAAGACAAGCATCCTTGATGACGATTGACGCCAGAAGTTCTCCCCCTTGTAGGATGGAGACTACTGATCGGATTGACTCCATGCGAAAAGAACAGATATTCAAAAACCAGTTCAGATCTTTGAGATCTAAAATGGGTCTGTCATCCCAGTTTGGTTTTGGAACCGTGAACAGGTTTGAATAAAACCCCAAACCTTGCTCTTCCAATGGGACCACTGATATCTCTCTTTGAGACAAGAGATGATCCAAAGCTAGAAAGAGAGACTTCTTTTCTCTCTGGGAATGTTTGATCTGAGAAAACGAGGAGACGGGAACTCTTGTAACTTAGAGAAATTGAGGAAGCCACCCATCTGTCTTGACATTGTTCCTGCCAGACCTTTGAAAACTGTAGAAGCCTTCCCCCCCACTCGAGCAAGTGCCCCCCTTCATAAGGAGGCTTTAGTATTCGGTTTTGTGGGTTCCTTCCCCCAGATCCTTTTTTGGCCGTGGGACTGACCCTACCTCTTGAACCCGACGGTGGAGGCTGTCGAGACTGCCTGGAGGCTGATGCGCCCCTGGCACTGGGGAAGAAGCACGTTTAAAAAGAAAAATGCTTAAAATTTGTTCTTAAGGCCCCTTTCACACTGGGGCGTTTTTCAGGAGCTACAGCGCTAAAAATAGCGCCTGTATAGCTCCTGAAAAAAAAGCAGGTCCTTTCACTCCAGTGTGAAAGCCGGATGGTTTTCACACTGAAGCAGTGCGCTAGCAGGATGGTAAAAAAAAGTCCTGCTAGCAGCATATTTGGAGTGGTGTATTTACCGCTCCTACCCATTGAAATCATTGGTACACCCCCGGCAAAATGCCGCTTTGCAGGGGTTTTTAACCCTTTTAAAACCACCTCGCTAGCGGCGGCATACCGCGGCTAAAACGACGGTAAAGCAGCGCTAAATATAGCGCTGCTTTACCGTCACCGCCCGCACCGCCCCAGTGTGAAGCCGGCCTAACCGGTAAAAAAAGGGAACTTTTCCCCCCCATTAGAAAATTCTTTGGATATACTTATCCAGATCGTCTCCAAACAACCGTCCACCATGAAAAGGGAAACTGGCCAAGAGCTTTTTGCATGGCACTTTGGCTGACTAATTTTTCAACCATAGGATTCTACGCACATGTACCAGCCCTAGCATGAGCCTTGAGAATAGAATCTTTCATAGCGTCTACTGTAAAACACGCTTCTGATATTCCGGCCAAATCCTGGGCCTGCTGATCAGGAATAACTGAGTACCACTATAAACTGGTCATTTAAGGCCTGAGATACTCCGATCACTGCCAGCGCAGGTTGGTCGACTGAATCTGAGCGCAATATCGTTTTTAAAAAGGAACTCCAACTTTTTATCCGTTGAATCCTTTAGCATATGAGCATTGTCAACTGGACAAGTCAGGTTTTTATTTACAGAGGATATAGCAGCGTCAATTGCTGGAATTCCCCATTTCTTATAAAATTCTTCCTCCATAGGATAAAGTATTGAAAACTTTTTCGGAGGAAAACACTTTATCTGGGTGCTCCCACTCAGAATACATTAGCTTCCTTAGCCATGAATGGATAGGAAAATGAATAGATTGGGGAGGCTTTAGTGAACCCAAACCAGAAGTGGGCTCATAGACTGACTGCGTTATTGGCAGTAAAAATGTGGAGCGGACCAATTCAGTGAGAGACTGTACACCAACAATCTTTCCTGTGAACCTGGCACTTTCGTATCAGGTTCTTAGGAAGAGAAGACTTCAGCCTCTTCCTGGTCCTTTGAAAGAAATTTGTCATCTCTCATTCCTTGTTCCTCAGCAAGAGGGTCCTGAGCAATGGACAGGGACCTGCGGCGCCAAGTCCCACTCTGGGATGCGAATAAAGCAACAATTTTTTGCTCAAAGCTTAAAATGGTTGAAGAAAAAACCTCCTTCGTAATATACCCAGGGGCTGCAGTGTTAAGAGCAGCTGCAACACTTGCCCATCCTGATGGCTCACTCTGACCAGCCATATTACTCTCAGGGGAGGATGCCATCTTTACTGGGATGGATCTAGGCTTCCGTGTGACTGTAGCAGTCCTTCTAGAGCCCTTTTTTGAGTTGTTTTTCCACCCCCCTTCCGACCATAGCACAAAGCAGAGGTAATACCAGAAGTAATGCATCCACTGCTTGAGCAATAGTCCAGCCCTGTTGCTGCTAATAATGCTTAGCCTGATGCAATAGTAAATGCATCAAAAGGAATGCCTGTGTCACCAAACCTCTTATGTATGTACAGCACAAATGGTGCCTTTTAAAGCATACCTTCCCGCGCTGGACGCCAATGCTGCGCTAAGCCCTGCCCCCCGTCGCCTACTGCCCTTCCCTTCTTTTTTTAACAAGAGCTCTTTCCCGCGCAAGCTCCTGATCCTCTGGGATCCACAGGGAGGAAAGGCGAGGGGGGGGGGGGGGTCTGGAAGCCGCAGAGAGGCGTGCCGTTATTTTTTTCAAATTTTTTGGGACGTTCTTTTCCCAGGAAGAAAAAAAAAAAAAAAAAAAACGGCACAGTGGGGCATTTGGTGGGGAGAGGGAACCCCCCAGACTTACCGGAGGTCTGCTGCTTGGTCGAAGGAAGAAGAAACTGCTGCTTCCTAGACACAACGTGGGTTTTCTGAGAAGCATGAGATGGTAAGTGCTCAATACAGCACCCAGTGGTGACACGGGCATGACAACACTTACTAAATTTAAAGGAGACACTCATAAGAAAATGTATTGCTTAGAAAACTCCACTTACCTTTCCCGCCGCAGGGTTTTCTGTGGTAAACCAACAGACCCAATATTCACCCTTCACGGTGGGCTCCATTAAACCTTCAGGAGCTGGGGATCCTCGAGGAAACCCACAATCCTAGACCTGTAATAGCTCCACCGCCAGAAAAAACTTTATGGCCTTAATACCAAAAAGTACTGGATCCCGGGGGTCCAGCTCTCTAAAGAGAAGCGTTACAGGCAAGACCTTGTTTCTTCGGATACAAGGCCAGGGTACCATTCAATTCAGCCAAAAAGAAACTTTGAATGGATTCGGCTGCATGGCTAGCCCCAGCAAGGATTGCTCCAGTGGAGCTCAGCACATCTTTACTCGTGACCAACACCTTAGACACTGGCGAAAAAAACTGAGGTTCTCCCAGCAGTGGGAGGGGTTATATAGGGAGTGCACTTTTTGTCTTAGGGCATGCCAGTGTCCATCACCTGAAGGTGGCCTATAATCCATATAGTAACTACTATGGCTCTGTGTCCCATGATGTATATCCACTATTTATTCTCCCCCAAATATCCCCTCATATATGAGTCCTGTTTAGCTTATCTTTATCTGTGTTGGGCAACTGTGATGCTGCAGTTTTCTTCCAATGGAAAAATAGCTCCTGGTTGCATTTCCACTTCTATGTAGTTTCCTAAAGAAAAATTGGGATGTGCTTACATCACACTGCCTTCTGTGGGCAAGCACAATCTGCACAGCATCTGGCTGCGACCTGCCCTCTGTCACCGACTGGCTGATAACTGCTCTCGTTGGCACAGTCCGTACATTTCCATGGAATCATGGAAATTGTAGCTCCTACTTCTAGAAACATATTGGATTTGACACGCACCACCTGCTCATTTCTGCCTGGGCCCAGCAAACTTTAGTGAAGGAGCCGACAAAGTTACATTAAACAAAAAGTAAGGCATATGTAAAAATATAAAATAGTTTATTGTACAAGGGTAAAGGGAGCCAAGCCCCTGAAGATCGGCATTGAAGTGACCCGAATCAAATTTTTTTATTTGGTTTTTAAAGTATGTATTCTTAACTCGAATAATGACCCATTACGCTCAGCCTCCTCCAATTTTTTTTTTTTTTTTTGGTGCTGCTACTGTGATCTGTTACAGGCGGGATACATTCAGTCCATGGTCACACCATGTAGGAGAGTAGCCATCCTTTCCTGCGTGCTCCTGAGAGACTGGAGACTAAGAAATATTGACTATGGGATATGTAGAACGGGGAAGTGAAAGGGGGGGGGGGGGGGGAGCTAATGGACGACGCTACAAAAAAGGCACAGTAGAAACAGTAGGAAATTTAATCAAAAAAAAATAAAAAAAAAAAAAATAAAAAGATACAGGGCCGTTAAAGTAACAGATGTATATGGATTATATTTGGAGAAAAAAAAAAAAAAACACACCACTAGATTCAAACCTGCCCTAAGAAATAAAAAAAATGGAACTCCAGGGCCTGGTTTTACTGGAGGCTGTGAAGATAAAAAAAATTCATAGGTTTACACAAGAATCTCACCTCATTGAATTCTGCACAGTTCTGGAATATCAGGCGAACATCGCTCACAAACTCTTCTGGATGCGAGTAGTGAGGAGATCCGTTTAGTTGAAGTTTTCTCTTTATGTGTGACAAGTCCATTGGCCGTGTTATAATTTTATAGTAGTCAGGCACCTTGAAGAAAAACACAACATTTAAAAAGAAACCTGCGCAAAATATACACACACACACACACACACACACACACAGTACTTGCAAAAGTTTAAGGCAGGTGTTAAGACATTCTGTAAAGTAAGAATGCTTGCTCATAAATTATATATATATATATATATATATATATATATATATATATATATATATATATATATATATATATATATATATATATAATATATATATATAAATATCAATTTACAAAATGCAAAGTGAGCAAAAAGAAGAAAAAAAATCGAAATCAAAATTTGACATCACTACCCTTTGGTTTGAAACCAGCAGCAATTCTTACACTGCCACAAAGTCAGGGATTTTGTAGGATTAGTGTCAGGTGTATGATTAAAAGGAGGGGTTCACTTAGACCCCTTTCACACTGAGGCGCTTTACAGGTGCTACAGCGCTAAAAGTAGTGCCTGCATAGCACCTGTAAGCACCTCTCCTGTTGCTCCAGCTTTCACACTGGAGCGGTGCGCTGGTTAAAAAATGTCCTGCAAGCCGCATCTTTGGAGCGGTGTATACATCGCTCCCGCCCATTGAACTGAATAGGCACCTTTGCAGTGGCACTTTGCGGGTCGTCTTAACCCTTTTTTGGCCGCTAGCGGAGGTTAAAACTGCTCCGCTAGTAGCCGAAAACCCCTGCAAAAACGATGGTAAAGCACCGCTAAAAATAGCGGCGCTTTACCACCGACGGCCCTGATGCCCCAGTGTGAAAGGGGTCTTAAAGTTTAAAAAAAGAAATGCACATGGGCATCTTCAAGGTCTTCAAAATGATGGAATTGAAGTCCAGGATAGGACAAATCCCTAATGAACTTGGGTACCATGAACAGGTTTAAACAGAATCACTTGAACTTGTCCTGTCCATGCACAGGTTTTGGTTGATTTGAAAGAAAAAAGGGGGAGGTGGAAGTTTTGAAATCCATCAATAGAATCCACATGTCTGGGATATCTGTGAAGCAGAGATGCAAACTGCAACAGATGTGCCCCCCCAACTCTCATCGTAAAGGAGGGTTTTCTGGAAGGCTTGGTGGACTCTGTGAAACAAGCTTTGTGCCAAAAGAAAGGGCTGAACTTAGATCTGGAAGTTGAAGCCTGGTTAGAGAGTGCAAGTGCTCTGTTTTTTACATGAGCTAGGAGCTCCTTAAAAGATTGTGGCCTAACTGTCTAGTATAAACAAGGGGAAAGCAGGTATAATGTGTACCATCATCCGTATAGAATTTAGGGAAAAAGAGCTCCTGATGAGGGCTGTTCTGGCACTTTTTTCTGAGGAAGCAATACCTTTCCCCTGTGATCTCCTCCATTGAAGAATAGGACAATCACACAAGGGGAAACTAAAGCCCCATGGAGTGGGTTGAGTTATACAAGGGTCTACTGGGTGTGTTCCCAGCAAAGCTTTTAACAGTATCCCATCCACTGGATGTAGCAGCATATAATCCATGGTCTATAAATGTGTCCTGTATTGTACGATCAGGATAAACATATTGCCTTTAGTTATACTTTTATCTTTAAAGGAACCTTTGTACTATGCCTGGAGTTCTAATATAAATAATCTTTTCATCAGCTTTACATCCTGCTGCAGAACTGGCGAAATAAAAAAAATAAAAAAAACGAAAGCAGAGATTTAATTGACGATACTCACAGTAAGGGGAACTGGGTCTTGGAAGGCCAGACTCATCTCATGACAGAAGAGGTATAGGAGAATCCTTTCACACTTCTAAAAAAAGAAAAAACACCAAAGAATTAAGACAATGCTTGAAGAAAACATGCTTCAATGCGGACTAACTACTACAGTACTGCCCTGATTAAAAGACCTGTTCAGCTAGTTCTTATAAAAAGGGAAAATGCAGAATTCAGTAAAAGGTCATAACAGTTGCTAACCTGTCCAATTTGTGGATGGAAGAACAGAAAGCAAACTACCCACATTATATTTCAGTATACCTGTGACAACTTAGTCTATATATTTAAAGAACGCAAGGCTGTGTTAGGAGGTCACTACAGAGACTGCCACTGCCCACGTTTAAAAGGGATAAAGTTTTTTTTTTGCTTAAAACTAACATGTGCTTACCTACACAATGAAGTGGTTTTGCACAGAGCAGTCCTTCCCTCCTGATGAGTGCCCCCAAAGCAAGCAGCTTGCCATGGGGGCACCCGAGCCTAGCCACAGCTCTGAGTTTCCATTGAAACACAGAGCCATGGCTAGGCCCCCGCACCCACTCTCATTGGCTCATTGACTGACAGCAGCGGGAGTCAATGGCGCTCCGCTGCCATCTCAGCCAATGCAGAGGGAGAGTCCCGGGCATCCGAGTCTCTCCTGCAACATCACTGGATAGAGATGAGCTCAGGTAAGTATTAGGGGAGCTGAGGGGGGCTGCTGCACACAGGTTTATCTTAAAGTAGATGTAAACGCTCTCCTATACCCAGTGAAGTGAACAGCCTCAGATAATACAAAGATGAAACAAATCTCCCTATATAAGGTTTTACATGTATAGCTGCAGTCTTTCCCTTTCTACATTCTTTGTTAAGTGCACATAGTGTTAAACTTTTTTTCATGCAATGGGTGAGGAGTCTGGGCATACACAGTGTGTGAGCTGATTGGAGGAAAGTCACTCCCCCACCCCCCTCCCTCCACATAGGCAGAGGAACAAAGAAATAGTTTTTATCTGGTGTCGGAGAGCTTGTCAGAAGTTATAAGCCTGCCAGACAGCAATCGGCTTGGTGCCCTGACTTTTTCTACTGCATTTAACCACTTTCCCCATCCAGGCCAATTCTGGCACTTCGCTCCTACATGTAAAAATCATTTTTTCCCCCCTAGAAAATTACTCAAAACCCCCAAACATTATATATGCGTTTTTTTTAGCAGAGACCCTAGGGAATAAAACCACCGCCTGTAAGAACGATGAAGCGGCTGAACTGCTGCTATGATTGTTCTTATGGTGCAGAATCGCCGGCTGAAAAAGAGGATATCTGGATGATTCCTGTAGCTTCAAGCATCATTCAGATATCCCCACTCAAAGTCCATGACGTACCTTGGGCAGGAAGTGGTTAAACACCATAAGAACCTCCCAGCCTTGATTGGACAAAGTAGCAGACATCATTCTGCTCCTCCCGCCAGGCCACCCAGACAAGCACGCTTCCACTGCCAGGTAGTCCAGGCACACTTACCCTCTGATCCATCGGTGCCATTAAAATGGCACCCCCCAGTTTCAGTTTCTCTGCCAGAGATGGGTCGTCACAGTCATATTCCACTTCAGGTTTGGAAAGATCTCGGCAAAAAGTGCAGATCCATTCACCGCTATGAGGAAAAAAATTAAAAAATAAATGTATATGCAAATAGAATGACTGCATATAAGCAGTCTGGTCGCAGCTGGTGAGGTTGTCGACAGCTGTAGAATGATACTTTGAAGCTGACTTTAGGAATTTGGATAATACACTATAGATGGGGCACGAGTGTGAACAACCAGAGCATAAAGGCAAAAAGCATCAAGTCCCTGATGTCCCACCTTGCACCTCATCACTCTGGACTTTGCTTACATAGGCTGAAAAAAAAAAAAAAAAAAAAAATAATCATACAATCCCATATACACAATCCTATACCCACAGTTGATCCCGAGGAAGGCAAAAAAATAAAAACCTGCAAAGCATGATTTCATTTGCTACAGCAGGGGGGAAAAAAATTATTAATTCCTTCCTGATTTCCCAAGAGGCAATCGAATATTCCCTGGTTAAACTTCACCTACAAATGTTAGTATCCAGTTAGATTATATAATCTACAGCGCTGGCCAGAACCAGCTCTTGAGGGAGTTCTTTTCCACATTTACACAGCTCTTACTGTGAAGAAAGATCTGTGTATTTGAAGCTGAAATCTTTTTCTCCAGATGTAAAGAGTGCCCCCTTGTTCTCTGTGAAGACCTTAAAAGTGCACTCATCACCAAGTTCACTATATAGACCACTTTTATACATGTTGATCATATTCCACCTCAACCAACCATAGCTTTGGAAATGGCAGAGCTCAATTCTTTTAGGATTCTTTGTCCCCAGCCACCCACTCTATTTAGTAAAGGACCAACAGGTTCAGACCTGATATTTTTACTATGAAGATATTTGAAGATTGTTTTGGGGGGGGTTTGTTCAATATTTTGCAATTCGTTTAAAATTTTTGCATCCTTGATTTTCTTTTTACATATTCTTTGTAACATTTAAACAATGGTGTTCCTTCATTTTTAAAAGCCCTTTTCTTATTTAAAAGTTTTTTTAGCTTTGGCTGTGAGCCACATAGGTTATATTTAGTTTTCTTTTTTTTTTATCATTTACTGCCCATGGGAATATATTTTGCAGTGTGTTTGCATACAGTCTTTTTGAAGAAATCCCGTTTTAGTTTTGCTGTCCATCAATGCCAATATTCCCTCCCAGTCTAAGTCTTAGAGCGCAACCCTCATACTTCGGAAATTTGCTCTCCTAGTTTAATGTTTTTATTTTTCCAGTATGCGTTTGTTGCTTACAGCCAACATTAAATGAAATCATGTTATGGTCACTGCTACCCAGATGTTCTTTTACCTAGGGAAGTTCATTAGTGTTGGCACATGGCAGGAGAGGTGAAAAACCTTGGGACACTTTTCACAGCACAGCAGCTCGCCTCCGTTCTGACACACTGCGCACCAATCTTCATTAGGGTCGTCCTCCTTCCCACCACTCTCTGTCACCTGATACTGGGAGCCCCAGTCATTGGCTCGCTGATATGAACTCTGCTGAACAACATGGCGGTCACCAGTACTATCGGGAGTGTCTCTCCTTGGTGCAAAGTCTGGTTTGGTAGTACGATTGGCATTGCGATCAAGCAGCATGGATGTTAAAATGCTGCTTCCTGTGTATTCAGGCTGCGAAGGAAGAGTCAAACTGTTATTATGCAGACAAAGTCAGAATTTACAGAATCAAAGAGGACACTACAAAGCACTGTTTACAGGATTATATAAAACCACAAAACAAAAACCACAATTCCAAACAACTGCCAGGTATAGGCCTAAACCCAAATTTTATCCCCGGTGACAGGCCATATTTTAAGTCCAGCATGGTAGAACTGGTTTTGATCAAGGGATAAGAGGTCAGCCTGCTGGATGCAACAGACACTTCCATATAGCAGGGAGTGGAGGGTGGGGACAGGACATTCCAAACCTTCTCCAGTAAATCCCAGATGTCACAGTAACCGACTGTGGGTTTTGGAGGGAACTGCAGGCTAGCCTCTTGACTACTGACTATGGGATTTGAGTTGGTTCTATGCTTTGGGAGGTGTGTGCCTGGGAGATCTTTGGAACAGTTTTAATGAAAATTCCAAATTCTCCCCGAAACAGACAGACCTGGAGGATCCAGGTACAGATTTGGGGCACTTATGTTCTGTTGGGGTATTGAGAGCCCAAACCAGCATTGACTGCTTCAACTCACTCCTAGACTCAGAGCAGATTATCTGCTCAAAACAACCTGATGCCTCCTGCTGTTATGTGTAATTTGTTTACTGGTAAAGCTGGCGACACATTTTCCTTTAGATTTAGGCTCCATGCACACTGGCTTAAAAACGTTGTTGTTACAGGAGTTTGTTCTGCCTGTAGAAGCAGCTCAATGTTATCCTATGTGAACCATGTACATTAGGACGAGTACAGACATATTTTGAGCTCAACGTTTGGAGGCAGGAAAAAACCCTTCTGGTTCGTGTTTCTGATTGAAGCTTACTTGCAGAAAAATGCACTGATCAGCGGTCTCTACCTTTGGCTGAAAGCGCCGATTGGGAGTCGATCGGCTGCTGGTTTTCCAGCATGCACGTCCAACAGAAGCCGGCCGAATGGGCAGCTTCTGTCGGAAAGACCGTGACACACTGGCAAAATGTCTGCCGGTATTTTTTGTACGAGCAAATGTCTCGACATTCTACCAGCGCGTACGGGGCTCAAGTCTCTTTGCAATGCATCCTGGGAGATGTGCATCATCAATTCCAGGAGGCAATGGGCATGGCCTGGCCATAGCATTGCGTTATTTGCTAACCGTAAATGCTATGCAAGGCAGCGGCCAGCGCCATTTTTAAAAGTGATCGGCGGTGGATGTGTGTGTGGAGCACAAGGGCAACATCACTAAAATCCAATTGAGGAAGGTAAGCATCTCCGCTCAGTTTGCAGAGCCCGCTCGGGGGGACAACACAGCCGCAGCATGTAAAAACGATTTTTAAAAGAGCGGTGGGGGGAGCTAAAGTTTTATTTATTTTTTTAATGAAAAGGTGTACCGAAAATAAAGTAGAGTGTATATAATTGGAGATAATATTCTCTATTGTAATCCTTGAACAAGTACATGCAGTAAAACTTCCTTGTTCCTGTAGGGGGAGGAGGGGAGGATTCCATAGGCAAGGGGTGGCAACTTCCTCTGATGCTGCAGTTGCTATTGAAACCCGACCTGCAAACTATTACACTGCTTGTGCTGCACTGAGCATATGCGAGATCTGCAGGGGCATGCTGGGTAACCAGCATGCAACAGAATACAGGAAGAGATAGGAATAGTTAAAGTCTGGTTTAAGATGCCCACGGTCTGCTGCAAGTTTATAAAGTAAGAAAAAAAAAATGCTGCAAAAATACAAACCTTAGTTTACAGCATAATTTTACTAGAGTACATAAGGCTTGTGTATTATAGGGGTATTTTTATCTAAAAAGTAAATGTTCGGCCAAAACACTGCTTTAAGGACCCGAAGGATTTGCCCCCTTAATGACTAGGCCATTTTTTGTGATACGGCACTGCGTCGCTTTAACGACAATTGTGTGGGCATGCAACACTGTACCCAAACAAAACCAATAGAGCGTCAATTTTGAAAAAAAATTGTTTTTTTTTACTTTTTGCTAAAAATACACATCCAAAAAACAAAAGCACTGATCAATGTAAAAATGACACTGGCAGGGAAGGGGTTAACACTAGGGCGCGATTAAGGGGTTCACTGTGTAGGGGTGGGGTGAGCGTGGAACACTAATACTCCTACAGAGGCACCATCCCAAGAAAATGTATAAAATATATTTTTAGAAAATCACTGGGAACAGTAGATCTGTCATGCCCCCTGTCAGAATAGGGATCTGCCTTTCTAAAAAAGGCAGATACCCATTTGTGCCTCTTTATTAGGCGATTGCGGGCCGCCGGCGGACATAGAGTCCGCCTGACCCAAGGGCACGTTCGCAGCGGGTGCAAGCCTGTGCGCGCCCAGAACTGCACCTGCCGACGTACAATGATGGCGGTTCGCGCAGGAGAGCAACTCGGCCAGTGGTCGTTATGTGGTTAGCATAAAACCTGCTCTATGATTCTTGAAGATCAAAGAACACACAATCCATAATATTTGCCACTTCAGTGTCACTTACATTACGAGGATGCTGTTGTTGACGCTGGTTGCCTTGCTTTACCACCACGACTGGGTATTCAAAGGAGTCGTTGTCGGTGTTGTTCTCTGGCTTGATCCGGATAGGCTCAAGGCGGACAACTGGAACTTTATGAGTGGAGTCAGCTCCCCCACTTGGTTTGTTAGATGATCCAGAACTGATGGGGGATAATTGATAATTAAAAAAATAAAATAAAAAATAAATAAAAAAACATGAGGTTCAACGCATTATTAGTATAGCGTATCCAGTCTACACTAGTGCCAAATAGCTTGGACAGTCTTCCAGTAACATGGTGCTATAGGTCACCATGGTTGGTTGACAATTATATCCAAGCAAAAAGGTATGCAGAGCACTGACTGGCAAATTTTGTTTCTTCTATACGATCACCTTAGAATTTATTAAATGTAAACTGTATTTAACCATCATTTTCACTTTCCCTAGGTTCTACATTTATACTGAAAAGCATGGGTAAGCAAATATGAGGCTGTCAGACCTAAACCAGTCTCCGCAAACAAAAATCTAGCGTACTCTGCATATTGATTTCAGATGATTAAAATCCGTATGTACCGACAATAACATGAAACAAAATTAATATAACTCCTGTTTGTGTGTTCTGAGGTTCTCATCTGTAAATCATATTTGGGAGGTGTGTGCCTGGGAGATCTTTGGAATAGTTTTAATGAAAATTCAAGTCCATGTCTCCCCGAAATAGACAGACCTGGAGGATCCAGGTACAGATTTGGGGCCCTTCTGTTATGTTGGGGTATTGAGAGCCCAAACCAGCATTGACTGCTTCAACTCACTCCTAGACTTGCATAGCAGTCTATCAATCTGGGTATGCAGTGAGAAAGCCTTAAAGTGGTTGTAAACCCTTACAGACCACTTTTACCTACAGGTAAGCCTAGATTAGGGAGTACCTGTAGGTGTAAGAAATATCTCCTAAACCTACACGGTTTAGGATACATTTGCAAAAGACAGGCACTTATTGTCTACGGCGCATGCGCACTGAGCCTGCAGTTGCCAACGGCGATCATGCTGTTAGTGGCAGGTCCCGCGCACATTCGGGAGTGATGTCATCGCGGCTCCGGCCAATGACCGCGCCAGAGCTGCGATACCCGCAAGGAAGATGGACGCTTCATGGAAGAGGGGACATCGGTGACATCGCTGGCTCCTGTGTCAGGTAAGTGGCACATAATGGGCTACTATGCAATGCATAGTAGCCCATTATGCTTTACCTTTGCAGGGAAACACCCATCAGGGTTTACTTCCTCTTTAAGAAAAGGCAAACCGGAGACGCTGGCGTATTTAACCAACCTAACCCTAACTTTTCCAATTTATTGGAGCAACCCAGCTTTTGATATGCAAGTTTTCCCAACCTAAAATAAGTTGGCCTCCTTTAAATACGCAACAATTGCATTTGGTCTATAAATTTCAAGGCCAAGAAAAACTATTAACAGCTAAGGACTGGACAGATTATCTATAGAAAGCTCAAAAGTGTCCCTATTTACAATGGCAGTGTAATTTTAAGATAAGAGCCAAAGATTTTATTAATGAGTTCAACAGGCGGGTTGCTAGTACTATTTCAGTGAATTTCTTAGCACAAATTACCTTCCTCGGCTGCCCACGCTGGATGCACTTGAAGAGCGTATCGGAGGATGAACACCCACCAAGGAACCTGTATTAGCAGAAAACACTTGTGAAGCATTCCTTAATGTTTACCAACCGCAAAGTTTGCAGCACAGCAGCTCAGAATTTACTACCGAAGGTATGCAGTTTGTAAGGTGTAACACTTTTTTTTACTCTGTCTCTTCCCAAACTTCAAACTATATAGTAATACATTAGTTTCCGGACAACCAGACGAACTGTCCTTCACGGAGATCCAAATTTAACCAGACACTTTCACCCCCTTTCAGGCCAGGCCAATCAGCTTTCACCACTGTCACATTTTGAATGACAACGACTCAGGCATGCAACACTGCACCCAAATTAAATTTATATATATTTTTTTTTATAGCTTTCTCTTGGTGGTATTTAAATCACCACTTTTTTTTTATCTTCTGCAATATTAAAAAAAAAAAAAAAAAAAATTTGTTTTCAAATTTTACAAATATTTTTTCCATAAATTTAGGCCAAAAATTATTTTTCTGCATTTCTTTAGTAAAAATAACCAAAATCAGTGTATAGTAATTAAGTCCATGTGAAAGTTAGAGTCTACAATCTATGTTATATGTATTTGAAAATCAATGAGTCCTGGTGTGATGACTACCCATCTCATTTTTAAAGGCCCTAAAATACCAGATCAGTAGAAATACCCCCCAAGTGGCAGTTTTGTGTAAAGTAAACAATCCAAGGTATTTGTAAGAGGCATGATGAGTTTAAGTTGTAATGTTAGTCACAATTTTTGGGATTTGGGAGGTTTTTTTTCCATAAAATTGTAATTTTAACACGTTCTTTCACACACACTTAGAATTACACCCCAAAACATATTTGGATACTCCTCCCAAGTATGGGGATATCACACATGAAAGACTTTCACAGCCTAGCCACACAAAGAGGCTCAAAATCCAAGGAGCACCTTCAGGCTATATTGGGGTATAAAGTATCCAATGACCAATTTTATGTTTGATGATCACTGTGATAAGCAAAATCGGATTAAAGACTACGTATGGTTTCATTCATGAAACATTGTGTACTAGTGCGATGCTGTGATTGGTCACAGCCATCACATGGTGCAGGGCCGCTGTGACTGTCCCTGGTACTAAGTGATCGCTGTGACCAATCAGAGCGCACACAGTAGTTAACAATTACATAATTGTTTAATGTGCTCGCTGCGATTGGTCATAGCGATCACACATGGTACCAGGACTATGCCCAATGGCCCAGTACAGCTGCTGCTTGCTCTAGAGAGCGCTCACGAGTGGGCGATGTAGGGGGACATACAGGCATGTCCACCCACACTGCTACCATTCACCCATTTATGTACTATGGCCTGGACAGGTAGCAGTTAATACATGCCTTTCGGGATCTTTACAGATATGGAATGGTCGAACATTTTAGTACAAAAGTACAGACCTGAAGCTCAATCTTTAGGTGATTTTCTCAATCTCAAAGCATAAATACAAAGCATGTGTAGAAAGATTCTGAGGTAGTGCTTAGGTGTTGACAGTCACTGAACACAGACTGAGGCTGTGCTGCCTGGCCAGATAACAGTATACAATAACCAAGCACTTTATTATTAGGCACACCTACTCATTCATGCAATTATCAAACCAGTTTATCATGGTTCAGCAGCGCAATGAATAAAATACAGTTACAAGTCATGAGCTTCAGTTAATGTTCACATCAAAACACCAGAAGGGGACAAAAGGTGTTCTCATTGTTGGTACAAGTGGAGCTGGTTTGAGTATGTCTGAAACTTCTCATCGCCTGGGATTTTCACACACACAAGTCTCTGGAGTTTATTCAAAACGATGCATAAACCAAAAACATTTAGTACGTTTTGCAGACAGGACGCCTTGTTGTAAGGTCAGAGGAGAATGGCCAGACTATAGAGTTGTGCTGAACAGAAAAATATTTCAAAATGCACAACATGTGGAACCATTAAGAAGATGGGACAATTTTTGATCAGCCAAGAACAGTAACCCGAGGCTGCAGTGGGTAGGGGTTCACCAAGACTGGACAGAACTGGAAAAAAATGTAGCCTGGTCTTGTGAATCTTGACTTCTGAATCATACACATAATACCATGTATGTGCATGTGACAGGTCTGCAGAAATTGCATGATGCAATCATGTGATCCTGGAGCAGAATCTCAAAGAAATGTTTGTGGAAGGCAGAAATCATGCCAGGAAGAATTGATGGGTGGCTCAGTATTGGTATAGTGTTCCTAATAAACTGCTCAGAGAGTGTGTGGTATTTAAGCTGTCTATTCAGCCGTTTAATATATACACAAAGTGTAAATACTAAAATGAGAAGGAAAATAAAAAAACAAAAAAAATAGTAGCACACCTATTGGAGAAGGCACAGAGGAGTTTGGTGACTGGACGGTTCGGTGAGCCATCATTCTCTGATGGTGGTTGTCCATTCTGACATCTTTCCGCATCATTTTGTCCACCATGAGGTTATCTGTACTGTCAATCTGTGAGAGAAGAAACATCTTGTTTGGCGAATTTGGATTTTCAGAGAAGTGCAGCTTAAAAACAGCGTGGATGTGGTAGGAGGTGCCAGGATGTCATACTTACATCGGGCAGTGGTGGGAGATTGAAGGAATTAGCAGCGGAAGACACCAACTCGATAACAGGGGAGGGGAAAACCTTGCCATCGCCTCCTGCCACACTGGTGATAGTTGGGCTGGATGGAGTAGAGGAATTCCCAGTACCAGGGTTCACAATGGTTTGGTTTCCAGCGACTTGCCACTATTGAAAATTATATATTTCAGACTTTACTATAGGAAATACTAAATGCCATAGCAACTAAAATAAGAATTTTATTGAACTCAACTTCCCAGACCTAGCAAGGTTGCTTATTCTTTACTGTTCCTGAGCAGTGCAAATGTATAAAAGTATGTATAGTCAAAACTTTGTTAATTTAGGAGTACAGTGGCATTAGAACCTCTCAGATTTAAATTTCAGTCTGTTCCTGCTGGGAAGACCAAACCTTTCCATTTGCCCTGGTAATCAATTTCACAGCTAAAAGCAGCAGCCTTTTTGGATTTGAAACAGTCTTCAGATTCCTGAAGAGATATTAAACTGTTTTTAAGCACTTTCAGCAGCAGATTGTAATCACTTACCGAGTATGCAGTTGCTTTATCTTTAAATCCTTGCCTATATTCCAGTTTAAGTTGGTGCCATTATTGCTCCCCCAAGTTTCTTTTTTCAGGGTGGCTCCTTTATCTTGAAGTATCTTATGGAGCCACCCTTGCACGCAATTGCTAGAATTGCATCTCCTACACCATGTATATCAATGGAAGCAACACAGACCCATAGCCTAGAATGGCCAGGCACACGCCTTCTCCTAACAGACTCGCTGGAGACTGTACTGTTAAATTTTTCCTGTGATTACAGGAAGCTCAGGGAAGAATACAGAGCAGAAGCCAGCAGCATTGAAAGTTGTAAACTGCAAGTGCTGGGGCAAGACTTAACTAATCGTGTTTATTTTATTGTGCTCAATGTGTTACACTAAAAAGCACTACGGATTGAATACTTTACCTTTAAGAAGGATGCGACTATATTCAACATATACCTTCTCTCAATGTATGTAATGCTATACTGTATATATGTCCCAAGTTCAAAGTTTAGATAAATTGGTACCAAGGACCTCAATTTACAAAAGATGCCTTAACACCATAGCGTGGCTTTACATGCATCTGCAAATTAATGCATTTTAAGGGCTCATTGATGCTAGTGTCTGTTCCTTGAACCAGAAACTAGAAGCAGCCAGCCAAAAGCCGGTCCTGTGTCCCCGATCTGGAATTCTAGGCACGACAGGAGACGGGTAACAGCCTACTGGAAAAGACACCCAGTATTCTCAATCAAGGGGAAGTGTAACTAGCCACAGGAAAATGGATCTTGGAGCTAAAGCCCCCAGGCAGCACTCTTACCCACTAACTGTACAGGAGGGTGAGCTAGGAAGCTTAAGAAAAAAAACAAAAACAAAAAACAAACGACTGCTCAGTTTCCCCAGAACCCACAAATAGAGGTAAGCAAAGAAAAAGATGGAGACCTGGAGCACACACCTGCTTCATGGCGTGTTGAGGCACGTATGCCACCCTAACAGGGTTGGGTCCCCCCGGTCTCCTGGGCATGTTCTGCATATGAACTTCCTGTGGAGGAGGTGCATTGTGTGGGTATCGGACTTGCTGACTGGATATTAACATGCCATTGGCTCGTGGATTCATATTTTGGATATTCACAAATCGCTGGACCTGCTGGGGGAAACAGATTCAGTAATTCAGGTCAAACTTTTTTTTACCTGGAGATGACCCAGTCACCTGTGACACAGGGGAAAAGTAGGCACTTCTGTGGAGCAGTTACATACAGCTACATCATAATAGTAGGTTTCTTTGGCCCACTTACCATGAGGCCACCACTCCGTTTTATGCTTTATATTATAATTTTCCAGTTATGTGACGCATAGAGGCACCTCTGGATGTTAGCCAGCAGTAGGCAGTCTTTGATGGTGCAGACTGCAACGCTAATGCCATCGCAACATCACCTAAGGAGGTGGGTACAGGATGCCTTGTACTTAGTCAGGGATGACGATAGGGGTAGATGGGCAGTAGTGCCATAATGGGCCAGAGCTCTATAGGGTTGGGGTGGGGGGGAGATATGTTTGATGGCTTTGGGTGCTGGGCTGGTCAAAGGCTGCCTGTAAGAGGTCCCAGGACAGCAAGCACAACTTAGTTTGCGGACTCCGTCCTGCTGGGTTGGGGCTTGAGCCAGATTCCCCTTTCATCAGGTGGGACAATGGAGCTCAGGCTGCAGTGAGTTTGCTTTGGTAGCATGGCCAGGGATTGAGCCTAGGACAGAGCACACAAAAGCTACTGGAGTGACAGTGGGCGGCGCTGGGTAGGTGGGGGCAGGCGAGCAAAAATGCATGTTACAGACAAAACAAGTAATGATGGGTTTCCTCGAAGTCCCGATTATGGTTTGAATGAAAAAAATTAGGATACCTTGTGGTAGGGGAAAAAGTACTGTGAGGGAAATCGCTGGAGAGGTGATGTGCATTGCAGGCCAACTATGTTTTCTTTCTTTCTTCCAAAAATAAGGGAGGGACAGAAGTTTAACATAGTAAAGCGATCTTAAAAATGTATGCATTGTCTTCACAGTAGTCCTGGGAAAAATGAGCAGAAAAACTGCTCAGAGAAATTTCATAAACAGTCTCAAGTGTTGAAAACCACAAAGTAGTGATATTTGCATTATATCAAACACTTGTAAACAATGGTATTAGAGAGGTTTCTTACCGGATTGCCAGGCTGTGGTGGGTGCTGGATGGGTCCTTGTATTCTGGGGTTGTTCACCGCCATCACGGGCTGTGGAGGGACATTGGCGCTGGGTCGGCGCTGTGCCTGCTGCTGGCGCTGAGCAAATATCTGCTGGTGCATGTGTTGGAGGCGGAGTTGTGCCAGGCTGATCTGGGATGGGAATTTGGACAGCTGATTGTTGGTTGCTGTGCCATGAGGGTTTTTACCATCTGCAGGAGCCGCCTGCTGCGCCGGATCCCCTTCTTCAATTACCAGGGAGCCTAAATTGATGTGCAAAAACCTCTATTAGGGGTTATTCTAATATAGTCATGAAAAAGTATTTTAGTAGTATGAAACTTCCACCGACGTTCTCCATTCTAGCTAGCGCCTAACAATGCACAACTCATGTATAGAAATGTTGCCACCAAGAAGGAGCATGCAAGAGCTCTGACTTGGTGATAAATGCACTATCTGCATAGTGCCTTCACCTGGGTCTAACCACTTCAAGTGCAGGCCTTTTTCTGACACTTGCTGCTTACAAGTGAAAAAAAAAAAAAATAAATTTTTTTTTGCTCGAAAATTTACATTTTTTTTTTAGCAGAGACCCTAGAAAATAAAAACGGCGGTCGTTGCAGTATTTTACGTCACACTATTTGCGCAACGGTCTTTCAAACGCAATTTTTTGGGGGAAAATATACTTTTTTTAAAATGAAAACCAGCAATGTTAGCCCAATTGTATTGTAAAAGATGTTACGCTGAGTAAATCTCCATAGGCAATGCTTTAAAAAAAATTAACGGTTACCAGTAAAGAGTTACAGGTACACTATTTTACAGCAAGTGGTTAAAGTGATTGTAAGTTTTTTTTTTTTTAAATACATTTTTTAAATAACATGCATATCATACTTGCTCCATGGTGCAGCTCGTTTTACACAAAGTGGCCCCAAACCTAGTCTTCAGGGGTCACGCGGCGGCTCCTCCCCACATCTGATAACTCCCTCAGAGAAGCGCTTCCGAGGGGGGTTATCAGATGGGGGGGGGGGGGGGGGGAGAGGAGAGAGAGAGAGAGAGAGAGAGAGAGAGAGAGAGAGAGAGAGAGAGAGAGAGAGAGAGAGAGAGAGAGAGAGAGAGAGAGAGAGGGAGAGAGAGAGAGAGAGAGAGAGAGAGAGAGAGAGAGAGAGAGAGAGAGAGAGAGAGAGAGAGAGAGAGAGGGAGAGAGAGAGAGGGAGAGAGAGGAGAGAGGAGAGAGGAGAGGGAGAGGTAGAGGGAGAGGAGAGGGAGAGGAGAGAGAGGGAGAGAGAGAGAGAGAGAGAGAGAGAGAGGCCCCGATTCAGGTAAGTAAAAAAGGGAGGGGGGGGGACTGCCAGATGTTTCCTTCACCTTAATGCATAGGATTTAAGGGGCTCACATGATATATGTGAGATTTTTCCCGCAGTAGTTTGTGTCTATGCCCCTCCCACAATGGTAAGATTTACCAGTCATAGTTGGTCTTAGCCCTTCCTACAAGGAAGGAGGTCTTTCTCACAGAACACAGATGTCCACCATCCAGCAGGCAGAACCTAGACCTCCATCATACTGTGTCCCCCCCCAGTCTAGGATGGAATGAGGATTGGGGACAGTTACCTAGACTGAAGATATGCTGTGCCCAGGAATTTGCATCACACAAAAACTGAACACGATTAGTCACCGGAGCCACATCCCAATGGGCACGAAGCAAATGTTTGAGGCGAAACGTAATCTAAAAAAGGAAAAAATAAAAAGAAATGTTGTTTGTTGAGACAGTAACACAAATCTACACATTTAACTCGTTAAATATAAAAACTCATATCTTTTCATTATTCAGGAGCCCATTAAAGATTTTAAAGTCAAACTAAAAATAAAATTCAGGCCTTATACTTGCATTAACCACTTAAAGACTGAGCCTCTTTTTCAGACTCTGTGTTTACAAGTTAAAAAAAAAATGTTGCTAGAAAATGACTTAGAACCCCCAAACACTGTACATTTTTTTTTCTAATACCTTAGAGAATAAAATGGCGGTCATTGCTATACTTTGTCACACCGTATTTGCGCCGCGGTCTTACAAGCGCACTTTTGTTTGGAAAAAAAAAATAATCACTGAGTAAAATAAAATAAAATACGACAACAGTAAAGTTAGGCCAAATTTTTTTATCTTGTGAAAGATAATGTTACGCCGAGTAAATTGATACCCAACATGTCACGCTTCAAAATTGCACCCGCTCATGGAATGGCGTCACACATTTACCCCTTAAAAATCTCCATAGGCGACGTTTAAAGAATTTTACAGGTTGCATGTTTTGAGTTACAGAGGAGGTCTAGAATTATTGCGGAGATACCTCACATGTATGGTTTGACCACTATTTTCACGTATGCATTTGCTTCTGCGCGCAAGCTCGTCGGGGCGCTTTTTTCTCATTTTACTTGATTTTATTTAATTTTTACAGTTTAAAAAAATAAAAATAAAATTGGGTCACTTTTATTCTTATTACAAGGAATGTAAACATCCCTTGTAATAGAAAAAAAGCATGACAGGTCCCCTTAAATATTAGACCTGTGGTCAAAAAGTCCTCAGATCTCATATTTGGAATTAAATGCAATTAAAAAAAAAAAAAAAACACACAAAAATAAATGGCCCTTTAAGAAGTATGGGTGGAAGTGATGTTTTGACGTCGCTTCCGCCCTGCTATGGTATGGAGACGGGTGGGTACCATCTTCCCCTCACTCATCTCCATACCCAGCCACGGACAGGTCCCGATCGTCGATGCCGACGGCTCCGTTAAGTGGCGGAGGGTGCCACGGGAGGGGGGAGGGTGGCCCCTCTCCCGCCACCTATAACGGTGATCTTGCGGCAAATACGCTGCAGAGACCACCATTATCGTAAACAGAACCACCCACTGAAGAGATGGATATCTTGGTTGTGGCAGCAGCTGCTGCCTTTACTGAGATATCCATCTTCAAAGTGCCGACATATATGTACAGGAGCCGGTCAGCAAGTGGTCAATAGACAGTACACTCACCGGCCACTTATTAGATATACCTGTTCAATTGCTTGTTAACAAATTGCTAATCAGCCAATCACATGGCATTAATGCATTTAGGCATCTAGACGTGGGGAAGAAAGGGGATTTAAGTGACTTTGAATGTGGCATGGTTTTTGGTGCCAGATGGGCTGGTTTGAGTATTTCAAAAACTGCTGATCTACTGGGATTTCCACACACACACCTATGGCAGGGATATGCAATTAGCGGACCTACAGCTGTTGCAGAACTACAAGTTCCATGAGGCATAGCAAGACCGACAACCACAAGCATTGACACCCAGAGGCATGACACCCAGAGGAATGATGGGACTTGTAGCTTTGCAACAGCTGGAGGTCTGCTAATTGCATATCCCTGATCTCTAGGGTTTACAGAGAATGGCCTGAAAAAGGAAATATCCAGAGCAGCAGTTGTGTGGAAGAAAATGCCTTGCTGATGTCAGGAGAATCGGCAGACTGGTTTGGGATGATAGAAAGGCAACAGTAACTCAAATAACCACTCGTTACAACCAAGGTATGCATCTCTGAACGCACAACACATCGAAACCTTGAAGCAGATGGGCTACAGCAGCAGACCACACCAGGTGCAACCCCTGTCAACTAAAAACAGTAAACTGAGGCTACAATTCGCACCAAAATTGGACAATAGAAGACTGGAAAAACATAGCCCTTTCTGATGAGTTGCGATAGGGTCAGAATTTGGCATAAACATGAAAGCATGGATCCATCCTGCCTGTTGTCAATGGTTCAGGCTGGTGGTGGCACACCTTGGGCTCAGATAATATATATATTAAATACTTGAACGCTCACCAGCCTCTTGCTGTACAGTAATGCCGTGCTGCTTCCGCTGGACACTGCCCACTTGGAGAAGTACACTACATGTTCCAGTTGTTTGGAAAAACCATCCACTTCGTGCTTTTGCTTTAGGAGCTTGGTGCGGCGATCCTTTGCCAGGGTCTGGAATGAGAGTCAAACAGGACATTATTTTCACTTCTGAAATGTTTTCCTATTCGTTTTCACTGATATTTCTGGGGAAAGCCATCAGAATCTCTTTTCAAACCTGATAGTCTTATCCTTCAGTCTTACACATTTGTACAGACTCCTGTACTGAAATTTCACTGCGCTTCTCACAGTATACATTAGAAGCTGCAGCAAGTCAGATAGAGCCCACGTCATTACCTGGCTGGAAGACATTCATCTAGCCATTTCCAAACCCTTGGATTTCAGTTCTTTCAATCATGAAAGCTCCGCAACTCAAATAAACTGGCACTACCTAGGGCAGTCTCCAGCCTGTCTAGCAACAGCCACTCATCCATACTGACATCCACCCATTAGGTATTTATAGGTTTGCATATCTCCTCCTCTTGCATAGGGGCTGTGGACCCATGAGAGAAGTACTGAGGCCAGGCTTGATCTGCATGGAGAATCAGAGAGACCCAGTGATATCACTGTGTCCAAATTAAGGTGTACAATGAAAACTGAAAAGGTTTAAAATTAAAAAAATAAAAATAAAATAAATGTCATTAGCATGTTGATGAGGGCAGGGGCTCAGAGAAGGCAAAAATCTATTATGTGGTTGAGCACAGAAAACCTGGATGTAAGAGAAGGGTTTGAGCGAATAGAATACTACAGCAGAATGGAATACTTATGTAGTAGAGAAAAAGGACACGCAGAAAAATACAACAGTATATGGAGAAGATGGAAAAATTTTAAAACTTCAGAGAAATATTTCAAAAAGATAGAGGGAGGCAGGGCCCGAGTACATCTGAAAATAAAAAAAGGCGGCTGAGAACAAAACAAACGGGAGGGAGGGAGAGATTTAGAGGGGTGGAAGGATAATTATGGGTGGGGGGGGGGGGGGGAATAGAATCCGTATAAGATAGGAATAGCATAGGTACTGTGGTTAATACAGTAACTAACATTTTAATGTTAATTCTCAGGAAGTGCGTTTTTTTCCTTTCCGTTTCCTGATAAAAGAAATGTAATAGTTAAATAGTGACTATGAAGAATTCCACAATGATGCAAGACCAAGGAGACAGAAAATGAACGTAAAAGTTGATTAAGTCTCTTGAGAGTTTTTGCTGAGGTGGAAGAAAAAAATAAAATACACACACACACACACACACACACACACACACACACACACACACACACACACACGACAATTATAGTGCAGCCTCATTGTTCTACCCGTTCTCTAGAAGTAAATCTAGATAGCAAGTGACAAATTGTACCAGTGCTTACTTGTATGAGCCTGCACATCAAAGGATGACAAACCCCATCCTCCCGTCCACTTCAATATGACACAAGGAGCATGTGAGCAGACAAAACTTTATACAAAATGTCCTCCAGTCCTCTTCACTGGCAACATTGTATCCTCCTATATAAGCCCTCAGCTCAAGAGAAAACCATCCACAAACTACTGCACAAGCAGAACAGGGCCCTCTATTTTAGTTTATCACATTTCTCCTGAGGCTAGTTAGAAGTGCAGGACCATTCTGAGTGGAGTTTCAGAAGCGTTAGCTGATCGATTGCTAGGATACAGTTGTGTGCCCATTCATTGTAAAAAGATACAGTATCACCTCAGTAACTAAGTGCATAAAGGTTTGAGGGTGGAAGAATGGAGACTAGCTTGTAGCAATGCCAGCTTCAGGTGCGATTTAGGCTTCTTTCACACCGAGGCAGCGGCAGTAAAGTGCCGCTATTTTAGCAGCACTTTAGTCATTTTTGCTGATGTCTTTGGCTGATAGGGGGGTGCCTTTAACACCCACTAGTGGCTGAAAAAGGGTTAAAAACGACCCACAAAGCACCACTGCAGCGGCGCTTTGCCAGCGCTGCCCATTTATTTCAATGGGCAGGGGTGCTTTAGGAGCGGTGTATACACCGCTCCAAAGATGCCGCTTGTAGGAGTTTTCTTTTACGTCCTGCCATCGCCTCAGTGTGAAAGCACTCAGGCTTTCACACAGACTGCTGGGGAGTCGCTTTTCAGGTGCTATTTTTAGCCCAAAAGTGCCTTAAAAACGACTCCGTGTGAAAGGGGTCTAATAGATTAAACTAAGTTCATAGCAGAAAAAAAAACTAAATGAGTGTTACTATAGATTGCAGTTAAACGGTTTGCCACTATACTGAGAGTTTGGTGTCCGTTTAAGAAAAAGGCAAGATCCTGATAATTTCAGCTAATCTCTCACACAAGCCTTCTGTCATCCAGTTTTACAGGGGTTTATGAAGGGGTGATTTTTTTTCAATGCACATTTTTGGCTCATTTTTTTTTAACTTTTTTAACTTTTTTTTAACATGCGCCAAAATGCATGTCATAAGCAACCAAAATGCACGTAAAATATGCATTAAAAAGTGCCAAATGCACGTAAAATTATACCAAAATGTGCAATAAAGGCCAAAATACACATTTAAAAACTCACCAAAATGTGCATTAAAAAAAAACGGCATTACAAAAAGTGCCAGTACTCATTTTCACTTACATTGTTTTTTTAACTCTGGTTTTACCTTTTTTTTTTTTTTTTTTTTTTTTTAATGCTACACTGTAATCTCACAAGATCACAGGCACTCTGAGGAAACACATCTCCTCCTGTCTCTGAGAACTATTCTTCATAAACAGGGCATCAGGGGAGATTTTTCTCTGAGAACTGCCAAGAACTGAAATGAGGTAAAAATACCACCTTTAATAAAACGTACACCCTAATGTGGGAGGATACAGTGAAGAGGGATGGGGGAGATTTTCTATACATTGTAATACTGTGATGGTCTGTTCACAGAGCCATATTGAAAACATGAGGGTGTATGCCACACTGACAGGCCAGCTCATACAACAGTTGATTCTATTTTAACTGAAGGGTGTGATCTGTGGAGTGTTAAAAGTTGTTTTTGCTAGAAAGACAATGAAAAAGGGGAATTAGCTTGAATTTTAAAACACAACATCTATATAACCAAATATCTTCGGGCATCTGAGCATCAAGATCTTTCCACCATAGCTCCAACATGATATACGGGGTTCTTTAGGTTAAAGAGGGAGTCCACCCGAAAAAAAAAAAAAAAAAAAATTAAAAGCCAGCAGCTACAAATACTGCAGCTGCTAACTTTTAATAAATGGGCACTTACCTTTCCTGGAGTCCAGCGATGTCGGCAGCCAAGACCGATCAATGGCTCGGCTCTCGGCTGCTGCCGCCATTCTCTGTGAGGGAATCAGGAAGTGAAGCGTTGCAGCTTCGGTTCCCTACTGCGCATGCACAAGTCGCTTAGCGCAATGAGAATGCTCCGTGCTGTCTCTGGGACCCGTGTGTGTCCCAGCAGACAGCGCGGCGGGACAGGCAGAGGCACAGACTCCTGTGGGAGTCTATGCCCGGAAGTGGGTGCAAATACCTGTCTTAGACAGGTATCTGCACCCCCTCCCCCCCTGAAAGGTGCCAAATGTGACACCGGAGGGGGGGTTCCGAAAAGCAGAGGTTCAATTTTTGTGTGAACCTCCGCTTTAACTTGCTCTGATGACCGTCAGGCAAATCTAAACTGGCTCATCCTGCATCCCTACTCCCAGCTGTATACATTGATCTTGCTATAGCTCTTACCTAGTTCCACAGTACTTTAAAGAAAACACTGAGCCATTTACATCAGAGTCTGCACTAGAGGACTTTACACTTTGATGCCCCTACCACTCACTATTATGCCAGAGCTATAGAAATGTATACAGTGCCTTGAAAAAGTATTCATATCCCTTAAAACTTTCCAAATTTTGTCATGTTACAGCCAAAAAGGTAAATGTATTTTATTGTGATATTATGTGATAAACCAACAAAGTGGCACATAATTGTAAAGTGGAAGCAAAATGATAAATGGGTTTTCAAATTTTTTTTTACATGTGAAAGGTGTGGCGTGCATTTGTATTCAGCAGTGTTAATTTCGTTGACTAAAACAATTGAGATGCCTAAAATACAACTAAAACGCCATTTTAGTCAAAAGACTAAAACTAAAATTGAAATTTGACTTCAAAATTAACACTGGTCTGTAGTGCATGTTCATACCTCAATGCCATAATAAATTAGATTTTTCACTCCAGCAGTATATAATGAGTTTAGAAATGGTAGAGAAAAGTTAACTAATGCATTACAATTTAATTACACCTATTAGATGACTAAAATGTTTTAGTCGACTAAAATGTACTGGAGATTTAGGCGACTAAATACGACAAACAATTGCAGAGGACTTAAATGGGACTAAAACTCATATGCCATTTTAGTTTTAAGACTAAAACTAAATCGAAATTTGCTGCCAAAATTAACACTGGTATTCTGGTATTTTAGTCCATTGGCCTGCTGGGAAAGCCCATTTTGGGTGGAGTCAGGTGATCGGGGTTCTGTGCCACCTGGACAGGTGTGTAGGTGGATGTGTGTTATGTCGCCCCGGGTTGCTAGGCTGTAAGCCAGAGGACTATCCCGGGGACACCTGGCTGCTAGGCTGCCTAAAGCCTATCCAGGAGCAGGAGAAGCAGTGTAGGGTTGGGACTGCAGGATTTGAGTCCAACCGAGTTGAAGTTTCCCGTCTGGCTGAACCCAGCTGTGGTCAGAGGTAAAGGGGGAAGCAGTGGCCACTAAGGGACCATCCACCTTATTACCAGAGACTGAGTAAGCTTGAGCAAGTACCAGAGCAGTCTTCTCACCAGCCTGGGACGGTGAAGTGGGACAGCTTCAGCGAGTGTCAAGCCAGGGACTGAGCGGGTTAGCAGGGGTGACACTTGAGTATACAGCAGGTTAGCTGTGGAAGAGCTCAAGAGATCTGGTGATGTCTGGGATCTGGAAGTCTAGTGAGAAACTAGGAGCTTAGTGAGTGAAGACCTACAGTGGGATACTGTGCGATAAGAGAAGAACTATTCTGTTTTACCAAGAGTTATGTACAACTATCTTTAGTAACTGTTAAAAGTTTAGTTGCCATAGGAGACAGCGGTCCTACCTATACAGATATGGCATCCAGCTGTCTACATATAATGTCTGAGTCTGCCAATTACCATTGCATCTACCCAAAGGTGCCCTAATCAACTCTCTCCCACAGTTCCTGTTAGGAGACAATAAATCTCTTGTCCGCATTCAAAAAGTGACTGGCGCCCATCATTTCTTCTTGCATTACACCCACCATGCCCGTTAACCCACTACAAAGAAGGATGTCAGCTCTCCCCAATTCTTGAGGTCACCATTAGGCCTCTAGAAGTCCGGGAGGTCGCTACATATGAATATGTTTTGATCTTAACTATTCCATTGTAGCTCTGGCTCTATGTTTAGGGTCATCGTCATGCTGGAAGATGAACCTCTGCCCCAGTCTCAAGTCTTTAGCAGACTAACATGTTTTCTTTTAAGACTGCCCTGTATTTGGCTCCATCCATCTTCCCATTCACTCTGAAAAGCTTCTCTGTCCCTGCTGAAGAAAAGCATTCTCACAACATGATGCTGCCATCACCATGTTTCACGGTGGGGATGGAGTGTTCAGGGTGATGTGCAGTGTTAGTTTTCCGCCACACATACCATTTTGCCTTTAGACCAGAAAGTTAAAATTTGGGTCTCATATGACCAGAGCACCTTTTTCCACATTTGCCATGTCCCACACATGGATTCCCACAAACTGCGCGTCTTATGCCGCCCCCCCCCCCCCCTAACATTGGCTTTCTTCTTGCCACTCTTCCATAAAAAGGCCAGATTTGTGGAGTGCACGACTAATAGTTGTCCTGTGGACAGATTCTCCCACGAGTTGTGGATCTCTGCAGCTCCTGCAGAGTTACCATGGGCCTCTTGGCTGCTTTTCCAATTAATGCCCTCCTTGCCCGGCCTGTCAGTTTAGGTGGACGGCCATGTCTTGGTAGGTTTGTAGTGGTGCCATACTCTTTCCATTTTCGGAGGATGGATTGAACAGTGCTCTGTGAGATGTTCAAAGCTTGGGATATTTTTTTTTTTTTTTTTTATAACCCAACCCTGCTTTAAAACTTCTCCACAACTTTATCCCCGACCTGTCGTCTGATCTTTATGATTCTGTTTGTTCACTAAGGTTCTCTAACAAACCTCTGGCTTACCAGAACAGCTGTATTTATACTGAGATTAAATTACCCACAGATGGCGTATGAAGGCAATTGGTTACACTAGATTTTTATAGTTAGAGGCATCAGAGTAAAGGGGGCCAAAGATAAATGGTAACATTTTTTACATTTTCCTTCCACTTCACAATTACATGCCACTGTGTTGGTCTATCGCATAAAATTCCAATAAAATACATTGGTTGTAACATGACAAAATGTGGAATATTTCAAGGGTATGAATACTTTTTTCAAGGCACTGTGTGCTGTACATGGAGAAAACAGCCATTTACACTCTAATAACCCACCACAGTGACACAAACGCTGATGTCTAGCACAATTATGGTACTAAAATATCAGTAACTAATCCGTTGCTGTGACAATAATAAATGCGTTACCTCCAACTGATTAAGTAGAGCCTTTCCTTTCTTATTGATTTCTACCATGAGGGTAAAGATAGCTACTTTGATGTCTTGCTCCACCTGTTTTTGGTTCTGATTAACTTCAAGGATTCTGTAGGGGAACAAAAAAAAGTTAGCGAAACAGTTTGCTGCAAGTCAGCCAAGGTTGTAGTATATTCTAATTAGATGAATAGCTTTGTGTACACAGAGCCGAGAACATGGGGAAGAAAATGAATAGACCGGCTTTGGAAGAGAGGGGGACTGCAATGCAGCTCTGAGTAATGGGATCATTTTGAGGGTGCAATTTGCATACTAATCCTGCTGCCATTCATCTCAATTTAGCCCTAAATGTTTAGTGTACCTTAAAACAAAATTGCAAAAAGTTTCTCCACTCCCACTGATGCCCCTGACCTACCAATCTCACCCCCCCCCCCCCCCCCCCAGAGATAGCCTGTCATGGGTGTGCCTTTTGGGGGAGGGGGTCCGTGGCGGCAGCAGGTTGAACGGAGCACAGACACTCCACTATAAGATGCAGAGACAAATGCACTGAGCAGTTGGGGGATGGGGTGAGATTGGTGTCAGCAGGAGCCTGAAGAAAATTTAAAATCAGCAGTACACTGATCTTCTCAAATAGCTTGGCAGGAAAAGCAAACAGACTACACTGGATAGATATGCTTCCATGCCTGGTGTGGTCAGTTTGAAATGGGTAAATAGGGATCACCAAATATTTCACACAATAATGACAAATGCATAGAAAAACAGGATACTTTTAAATACATGATAACAGACACTTTTCAGAAATGTAAAATGTTGGGGGTAACAAACCAAGAATGGTCTCCTAATATTACAGTCCAAAGTCTAAAAGGCTGATGGGAGCCACCTGGGACAAAAAGTTTTACTTTCAGCATTTTATCACTTTTAAATTTTACTTTTAAACAGATTTGTAAAAAGTGGTTGTAAACCCATTACAACCACTTTAACCTACAGGTAAGCCTAGATTAAGGGTTACCTGTAGGTGCAAGAAATATCTCCCAAACCTAAAAAAGGTTTAGGAGATATTTGCAGAAATAGTGGCACCGATGTCTACGGCGCATGCACCATACACATTGAGCGCAGGCGCACGGAGTGTGCCGTTTTACAGCGATCATGCTGTTAGTGGCTGCACCAGCACGCATGTGCGGGAGTGACGTCAATCGGGATAGATGGCGGCGTTGGAGGCGGCGAACGAGGGCTGATTCGGGGGCTTCGATCTCAGGTAAGTAATTCATAATGAGCTAGTATGCTATGCATACTAGCTCATTATGCCTTTGCCTTGCAGGGTGTATATTTTTTTTTTTTTTTTTTTTTACAGTGGCTTTACTTCCTCTTTAATAAATAAAAAAAACGGCAGATATGCTAAAGGCTAGAGACAGAGCTCCTTTCACTGAGCCTTGGCTCTGGTTTTTAGTCATCCTGAACATGGAGCATTATTGATGCCTTGCGTACTTACCGATTCTGAATTTGGTCTCCAGTAAATTTAATGTATTTGTTCTTTTCCATTAACTTTGAGATCAGAGTGTCAATGATCACCTTCTGGCTTTGAAAAGCTTCTTCAATAAACTGGTACCTGGAAGAGAATGTTTGTGATAAGATTTGGAGCAGGCAAGATGTAGAGTAAAAGATAGCACATTGTAGGCTGTAGCATAACAAAATGTCACACATTGGAAACCCCAACTGGTATCCCCCTCCCCTCTAATGCATCTCACCCTACAGACTAATAGTTGTAGAAAACTGATCTCTATGACAAATCCCATTTCTGGGATGAAATGCCCTAGTGGCAAGTAGGTCCCTGGTGGGGCTTCCAGTGTTCTTATCTGGAACATTATGGAAATATTGACTATAGTGGGTGGCCAACTTTGTGCTGCCTGCAAATGCTCGCCTTGAATACTGACAAATTGTGACAATTGTTTGCCTTTTGTTCTTCCTTGTGAACCAGCTGCAACATTGGAACAGGTTAATGAGCTTTGGCTCCCCCCCCCCCCCCCCCCCCAAGCATTAAAATACCATGTTCCCACTGGTGAAGTGTCCATACCTGTGCTCTTTGTGCTCTTGCAGCTGACAGTCCCGACATGTCAATTTGTCGCAGGTTTCACAGTAAAGTTTCAGTTGCTCCTTTTTGTGGAACGGACAAAAAACTGGACGCTGGCTGTTGCCTCCAACTGCTGAGAAGAAATCAAATCAGTAAAATCTAATGCATTAGAAGGAGAGCTACCATCTTCCTACGTTAAATTAGTTGTAAACACTTCAGTCCCTCCAGGCATAATAGTTATTCCTTAAAGCGGAGTTCCACCCAAAAAGGAAACTGCATTTGGCATGCAATTTTTTTTTTGGGGGGAGTGGGTACACTGTTTAGATGCTCCCACTTTTTCCCCTGGCGCTGCCAGATCACCTCTTCCCCCCTCCCTGCAATTTTCTGGGACACGTCACAGGTCCCAGAAGATTGCCTGGACATTGACAGGGCAGCTCACGCTTGCGCAGTGCGCGCCCGGCTGTGAAGCCGCAGCCGGGTGCCCACAGTTAGAATGCCTGTGCCGCGGAGAGGAGGGGGGAGAGGAGCAGGGCTTCATGTGCCGGCATCGCTGGACTATGGGACAGGTGAGTGTGATTAAAAGTCAGCAGCTACAATTTAAAAGTCTGCATGTATTTAAATTAATTTAAATAGGTGGAAATCTGCTTTAAGCATGCCACAAACAAAACAAAGTATGGCAATACCAGGGGTGGTGCAAGAATTTGACACCCTAGGCGAAACCTCATTTTGACACCCCCCCCTTTGCCATGCCCACGTATACCCCACCTTTTTAATCCAGCGCCCATCAAATGCAGCCTCACCAGAGCCCATCAATGAATGTTTGCTTCCATTCATTTGGGAGTCGGGACAGACAGTCCTCTGCCACTGCTGCACAACTGACACTATGTTCGAATGGAGCGGCGGCTGCCTGTTGATGCTGAGTCCTAGTTGCTTGCTGCAGAGAGGAGAGGAACAGCGGTGGGTGTGCGCCCTAGGCAGCGCCGGCCCTGGGTAATACACGGGGAGTTCCCCCCCTTCACCCCCCTCTTTGTTCTAAAAGTGATGTGGATGCAGGGATCTCCCCTGCCACGCTATTGTATTCGAACAGGGGGAACCCCCTTCCCCCAGAATAGACAGATCAGCCACTGGCTGCATATGCTGAGCAAATGGTGGTTTTCCAGCAGGGTAGAGAGCAGGAACCAGCCGAATTTCGGCATGTGTATACCCAGCTTTAGCGTCCTCCTCAAGATCCAATAGTGTGGACAAATTAAACCACAGCTGCTCTAATGACAGAGCCTGCCATCAATAAGGTACTGCAGGACTAAGCAAGGGGCTTGTCAGCATGTAGTGTCACAGGAGCACTATAAAACTTCAGGTACGCCATGCACAATACATGCAGCCGGGAGAGTGGAAGGCCCTGATAATAAAAGCGCTTGGCAATCCAACAAATAAAGCCCAACAGTTAGAATAAAATGGTAGCTTCTCCAAATACAGCAATATCTGTTTTAAAGCGGACTTTCAGTAATTTTTTTCAATTTTTCATTAAAATTTTCTACCCTCGTTTTAACTTTAAATAGTAAAACTTTTTTGCCAGTAAAAACCTTATACAGCCCACTTCCTGTTTGTCTGGTCATTGGCCTAGGCTTATGACATCATGCAGAACATATGAGTTTGCCAGGAAGGGAGGGGAGTGAGTCACACAAGGGCCAACGAGAGGTGTGTGTGTGTGTGTGTGTGTGTGTGTGTGTAAATCCCGGAAGTGAACATGTAGTAACTTCAGCTGCCCACAGTTAAAATGGCTGCAGCCAGACTTGGTGGAAGGAGATTTTTGCAGCATATTTGGCAAGTACAGAATCACAATATATATATATATATATATATATATATATATATATATATATATATATATATATATATATAATAATATGCAAAGTAGTTGGAGGGAAGCTTCAGAATGGCAAAGATGTTTTTATTACAGATTATGTGAGCAAAAAACGCAATTCCTCTTTAAATGCAATTTTCCACATCACCCTGAAAGAGAAAGGTCAGGTATCACAGATCATAACGAAGAGTCACTCACCAGGTGGCACCTCCTCCTTCTGGCGCACAGTGTGGTCTTTGGTGAACTTTACCCTCTGATGGGCCTGGATGCAGTTCTTGCAGAGCCATTCCACACACTCTACACAGAAGCCTTGAGCCTCTGCGTTGTCCTCGCAGCTTGTGCAAGCTTGCTAAAGGGATAGGAAACATCAAGATTGTGATGGACTGAATATTGCAACAATTTAAAAAAGCCTCAGTCATTGTGCTGTATGTGCGCCTGAGCTCCAGCTATGAGTAACATCAATATCTGCATAGCATGTACAAAACAGTTCAGGGGTTCCCCAGGGTACATGTGAAGTCAAATCTGCAGATTGGTCGACAAGGTTCTGTCCATGTATAATCTCTCCTAACTAGGTAAAAAAGAAGCCTCCAATTTGTTTTTTTTAAAATAACATTTAACCAGTTCGCGCCCGCGCTATAGCCGAAAGACTGCTGCAGCACGGACGCTCCCTGCAGGGAGGACGTCCCTGGATGTCCTCCCGTTTACATCCTCCCCACGCGCCCTCGAGGGCGCGCAGCGGGGAAAATCTGTGTTGGCCGTGTCCGGCGGACACGGCCAATCACAAATCACTGTAAACAAGCAAATCACAGCAGCCAATGAGAGATGATCTCAAATGTAAACATATGAGATTATCTCTCATTGCAGAGAGAGAGAGAGAGAGAGAGAGAGAGAGAGAGAGAGAGAGAGAGAGAGAGAGAGAGAGAGAGAGAGAGAGAGAGAGAGAGAGAGAGAGAGAGAGAGAGAGAGAGAGAGAGAGAGAGAGAGAGAGAGAGAGAGAGAGAGAGAGAGAGAGAGAGAGAGAGAGAGAGAGAGAGAGATCTGGTCAGCAGTGTTACAGTGAGTGTTACGAATTGTAAAAACACATTTTATAGTGCCATCAGTACACATACAGTGCCATCTGCCAGAGCCACCTGTTACCAGTGCCACGTATCAGTTTGTTTGGGTCGCAAGAAATGAGATAGGCCACCAGTACATCAGGTGTGCTAAATTTTTTATACGATTCGCACCACCGCTTGTAAACTCTAACTTTCACAAAGACCAAAAAATATCCACTAATTTGGGTTATTTTTACCTAAGATATGTAGCACTATAAAATTGTGGCCAAAATTTATGAAGAAAAATTATTTTGCTAAATTTTATCACAAACTAAGAAAAATGCGTTTTTTCTTCAAAATTTTCCGTCTTTTTTCATTTATTAGCGCAAAAAATAAAAAACCCAGGAGGTGATCAAATACCACCAAAAGAAAGCTTTATTTGTATGGGAAAAAAAAAAAAAGGACAAAAAAAATTGGTGTACAGTGTTGCATGACTGAGTAATTGTCATTCAAATTGTGAGAGCACCGAAAGCTGAAAATTGGTCTGGGCAGGAAGGGTGTTTAAGTGCCCAGTAATCAAGTGGTTAAAAACAGGACAGCACAAATCAAAGCTCAAGTTTTCTTTTAATAAAATCTTTACTCCTATTTTGTAATGGGGATAAAAGGAATAAGTAGTAGAATGGGAAAGGCAGGTAGAGCAGGGAAGAGTTAGGTACTTCTGACAATACACACACTAAAAATCTGAGATATATTTGAACCTTTCCCCCTTTTTCCTTAAAAAAAATTTTTATAAAAATAAAAGCCCCACATTGGCAACACACCCTCCCTTTAATCATTATTAGTGCAAATATTAAACGTCCTTTCCATAGGTATGAATAGTCATAGCAGCATGCATGCTGTGGAATAAGCAGGGCCCATGTGGAAGGTTCTTCAACAGGCGGCACTCTGCAAGCTGCAAGTTTTTGGAGGGGGAACGGGTACCTTTGACTTAAAGTGGATGTAAACCCAAATATTTTTAAAATTTTTTTTTTTTATGTCATAATGTAGAGAATAAGATTTCCTTTCATTTGAGCCCAGTCTTGCCACACAGTTACTCGAGCCCTGAGCAATCGTCTTATTGTTCAGTTAGGCACCTTCTGTGTAAAAATGTCACAATTCACATCCCTCCCCTCCTTTCCAGCTCTCCCAGGATTGGCTGCCTTTACTGAGTTTGACTGGATGTTTCTCATCATGGGATGCAGTGAACAGCGAGAAGAATATAGACAAGTGATTTAGGAGAGATGTATGTAGTCAGAGCTGGGCAGAGTAGAACATCCAGTGATCTGATGATAGTTATATAGATGATAGTGTGTGTCTGAGGTCACCTGATCACAGTTGCAACATTTCTTTCCATCACCAGGATTTGTTATGTGGGGGAGGAGTGGATTTCTCACTTTTTATAATTACGCCCAGTAAGGCCTCATGCACACGAGACGCTGTTAAACGCGCGTTCAGAGGCAGTGGGACACTTTTTTCAACTGCACCTGAATGCATGCAATGTTATCCTATGTGTCCATGTACACAGTCTAGTTTTTTCCCGTTTTTATGCAGTTGCGTTTAACCTCGTTTTTCCAGAAGCAAAAAAATGCGTTCAGACACTTTGCTTTTCAGGCACAAAACGCAGCTAAACGCTGGCACCTGCGTTTAGCCGCGTTTGCGTTTATAAGCCTTTTTAAAAAGGAACCCAATTTTTTGGAGCAGAAAACTCAGAAATATGATGGTAAACCATAAAAAATACTAGAAAAAAATTGTTTAAAATGTCGTAATTAGTTTAGATAGTTCATAGAGCATATATACTCACTGATGCACACATGTTTGTGAAATATCCAACAGACATTCGCTGTGCCATCAACGGATGGGTCCAATATCGACGAGCTCTGACTCTGGACCTCTCATGCAAATTTGCGACGACATAGCTGCCGCATCAAGAGCGACATCAGGAGCATTTTCTGACATATATTTAATATGGGATCCATTTAAAAAAAAAAAAAACAAAGAAAGAGGCAAATGCAAGTGTACAACTGCTCTCTCTGCTGCTGCTGCTCACTCTGATCAAATTGGCAGAAATAGTTAATACATGCTTTCTGAGCTTGGGGAGGGTCTATATGATGTTATCTTTTACAAATGCTTATAGACGCAAACGCGTTTAAACGCGTCTAAACGCATCTAAACGCGGCATGAAAACACAGCAAAACGCGCGGTTTCTGATTTTTAAAACACGCGTTCAGCAGAGTTTGCATCTGCGTCTCGTGTGCATGGGGCCTAAGGCTTAATGAGCTTAGGGCCAGTTCACACCAGTGTGCTGTACGAGATGCGATTCCCACCGCACTGCAATTCACATGCGATGTCCTTGCAGTGCGACTTCAGCCATACAGATAATATGAATGATATCGCACCGCATTCCGACCCAACCCGCACAGGACCCTTTTTTGGTCCGCACCAGAATCGTATGCGAGCCGATTCATGTCCTGTCAGTTCGCAGTGCGATATGCGAGCTGAGTTGGGGGTGTCATTAACATTGTATGACACTCCCCAGCAATTCGCATATGGCAGTGTGAACTGCCGTGCGATGTGGGAACCCGCAATAGATTCGCAGGGTTCCTGCATCGCACTAGTGTGAACCAAGCCTCAAAAGCATACAAATGTCACCTGACTGCTCCCACCAAGGCTGCGCTTCGGGAACCCTGCAAATCCACTGCAGGTTACCACATCGCATCCGACTCGCGCGGCAGTTCACACTGCCATATGCAAACTGCTGGGGAGTGTCATACAATGTTAACGACACCCCCCATTTCAGTTTGCATATTACACTGCGAACTGACAGTTGTGAACACCCGTGCGATTCTGGTGCGGACCAAAAAAAGTGTCCCGTGCGAGTTTGGTCCGAATGTGATGCAATTTCAGCCATACAGTTTGTATGGCTGAAATCGCATCGCACAGACATCGCATGTGATCTGCATGTGAACAGCAATGCGCTGCGAATCACAGGAATGTGGAGTGTACAGTGGTGGGTAGTACGTGCAGGATGGTGTCAGGATAGTGGACAGACTTTTTTTTATTTTACAATTTATTTTTTCCAAAAGGTTTGAGTGGATTTTTTTTATTTTTATAAATTTTTTCAATTACATTTTTTTACAATTTATTTTTGTACTATTCCAACAATGATGGGAGGGTGTTTTTTTTTTATTTTTTAAATATTTTTTCACAGTGCTTTTGGAAAAGGGGGTGGTCGGTGTCAGTGGTCTTGGGGCTCTGGACCGTGTTGGTAGTGTCAGGGCTGAAATAAAAAAATATATAAAAAAAAAAAAAAAAAAAAGACTGTTGGGGGCTTTGGTGACATGTCAGGGGTCTAAACAGAGACCCCTGACATCTCCCATTTGACACACAGATTCCCCAGTCCTTTTCTCTGCACTGAAGAGGAATGGAGGGAAGACAGCGGCTCCTCTCCATTCATAAACTGAGCAACACAGGTTACTTTGCTCAGTTATCACAGGACTCTGTGCCCCATTCAGAAAAGAAAGGGGCCAGTAATTGATATACCGGCCCCTTTCCCCGCTCTCCATTCTGACAGATAAGAACCCCCCCCCCCCTCTCAGCACGCGGTAGAGGAGAGGATTGGAGAGGAGAGGGAAGCCGGCTGCGGGGAACGAGGGGGGTGGAGGAGGAAGACAGCAGGGGATGCTGGGTTAGATTTTTTTCTGCACATGTGAAAAAGTAACATGAGCGCGCTCTGCTTCTTCACAGAACGCGTTGTCACTCCTGCACATGCACGTCAGTGTCAGCAGGCTCGTCCTCGCAATGCTGGCTGGCCATGGGAGTGCAGTGGTGGGCGGAGGCGTCCTGACGTCACAACTCCGCCCACCTAGCGCCGAGGATGAAAACGCCCACAGAATGGAGAAGATTGCGGGGTTCCTAGCAGGTCAGGGGGGTGACACACATACACACGCAGGAGGCATGTAAAACCTTATATCATGAAATTACACTTAAATGTTTTATGCAGAATCAAGTTATAAAAATAAATCATAACAACTTGTGTAGCATGCATCGTTCATTCCCCCCCCCCCCGTCCCCTAGTGCAGCATGCGTCGCCCACGCAGCCTACCTGTGCAGGGGAAGAGAAGAGAGCCGCCGCCTGGTTGATTAGAGCACGGGAAACATAACAGCTTTCATTTCAATAGCTGTGTGTTCCCCGCCGTCATATACAGCTCGTCCCCCTTGTTTGATAGACAGATCATCCATCCAATCCTAGGATGGGTGATCTGTCTATCAAAGACAAATCGCCACCCCCCCCCCCCCCCCCCCCCCCCTGGCTCCCAGGCAGCCCACACTCGCAAGCCCTCAAAATCCACTCGCAAAATGCGAGCAAGCGAGTGGAATTTTTGAGGGATGAACTAGACTATTTTTTGCCTTTCTATAAAAAGAACGCCATGTACATCTGCATCAGTCCCTGCCCTGGACGCCTACAAACTAAGGTCCCCTTCTAAAAATAAAATACACAAACGTCAATTTAGACCAGGGCAAACTCCATACAGTGTCCTGAACAGGATTTGAACCAGGGACTCTAGTGCTGCACGGAATAAGCACCATCATGTCTGAGCTAAAAGTGGATATTCCTAAAGTTTTAGATACGGTGGGGGAAAAGGGATTTTGTTTGTGCCCCCAATGTAAAAAAGACTTTCCCTTCCTACTGACAGGACAGGAGGAACTCACCTGGCTTGGCTTCTCTACAGTGCTACTGGGAACTTCAGTGGTGTCTCTAACAAAGTAGTTTTCTATGATGTCTTTGTCGGCACACTCTTGACTGCACACTGGACAGCGGATTATCCCAACTGCAGATAGAAAAGTAAGGCAAGAAAACATGTCAAAAAACACAGGACACATGAAAAATCACAGCTGCTGCCTAATGAGTGTTTCCAGTTGCTGTCAAACTAACATCTATGGCTCTTTAAAATAGTCTTCTGGCTACAATAATAGTATCAAATAGTGAAGCACGTATGGTAATAATGTTGTTAGGATTAAAAAAAAATAAAAAAAAAAAAAAAAAAAAACGCAACTTCTGTGGCACTGAAACCCCAAGCCACGTTTGTTAGCATTGCCTAGTTTTCCTCTGCTGGACTACACCCAGCAATACATGGGTGAAAGCTTGTGCAGCTCAAAGTTTGATCCACATATGGGCACCCTGGTTGTACAGAAGTAGATATATAGGACTGACTTCAGTGCAACCACCCTGTCGAATAAATGCTGCTGGCTATAGCCAGAAATACTGATAATTGCATTCCAAGCCCCCCCCCCCCCCCCCCCCCCCAGACTATCTGAACACAGCTTCACATCCGATTAAGTAAAAAAAGAGTAATGCTACAGCCAGGTTACAGCAGTTATCCAACAGGTTGCATAACAATTACTGGAAAACATCCACTTTGCCAGACAGCCAGGATCCAAAATAGGATTTAAAGGCATATTCCACCATTTAAAAAGATAAAAAATAAGTAAAAAAATGCACCAACATTTTTTTGCACTGGAAATTGCAAAGCATTATAACCGCTCAGTGAATCGCAAGTGCAATGCACAGGCTCCTGCAGACTGCTCTCCCAGCCCCATATGGGAGGTAAGAACCTTCAGTTATGGGGCTGGAGGAGGTTCATAATGTACAAGTATTTGTAACCTTCCATTGACAGGGTGAATATGCTGAATTCAAATATACACAGAATGATACAGGGAGAAGCACTCCATGATTCAGGCAAGGTCAGAAAGGTGAAATTAGCCTTTAATTATGAAACCTCACGACTACTCCTTATACCTTTTCAGACTTCTCCTAGGGATCCCTAATCATTCACACATTCTATAAAATGAAGGGGTGAAGGGCTAGACTGTTAACCAATTGAGATTTTTGGATGTACTACAGTGCCTTGCAAAAGTATTCACCCCCTTGGCTTTTTACCTATTGTGTTACATTAGTCATATGTGATGGATCAGAACACAATAGTCTTAGTTGGTGAAGTCAAATTTAAAAAAAAAAAAAAAAAAGACAAAACTATTTTTCAGAAATAAAAAAAACTGATAATTGGCATGTACGCATGTCACCCCCTTTGTAATGAAGCCCATAAAAAGCTCTGGTGCAACCAATTACCTTCAGAAGTCACATAATTAGTGAAATGATGTCCACCTGTGTGCAAGTGTTACATGAACACACACACACACACACACACACACACACACACACACACACACCTCTTTTTGAAAGGCCCCAGAGGCTGCAACACCTAAGAGGCACCACTAACCAAAACACTGCCACGAAGACCAAGGAACTCTCCAAACAAGTAAGGGACAATGTTGTTGAGAAGTACAAGTCAGGGTTAGGTTATAAAAAAAAAAAAAAAAAAAATTTAAATAAAAAATCCAAATCTTTGACGATTCCTAGGAGCACCATCAAATCTATCATAACCAAATGGAAACATGGCACAACAGCAAACCTGCCAAGAGACGGCCGCACACCAAAACTCACGGATTGGGCAAGGAGGGCATTAATCGGAGAGGCAGTACAGAGACCTAAGGTAACCCTGGAGGAGCTGCAGCGCTCCACAGCAGAGACTGGAGTATCTGTACATAGGACAAAAATAAGCCGTACGCTCCATAGAGTTGGGCTTTATGGCAGAGTGGCCAGAAGAAAGCCATTACTTTCAGCAAAAAACAAAATGGCACTTTTAGAGTTTACAAAAAGGCATGTGGGAGACTCCTAAAATTTATGGCGGAAAGTGCTCTGGTCTGATGAGACTAAAATTGAACTTTTTGGCCATCCAAAGGAAAACGCTATGTCTGGCGCAAACCCATCACATCACCCAAAGGACACCACCCCCACAGTGAAACATGGTGGTGGCAGCATCATGCTGTGGGGATATTTTTCAGCAGTCGGGACTGGGAAACTGGTCAGATGGATGGTGCTAAATACAGGGATATTTTTAAGCAAAACCTGTACCACTCTGTGTGGCATTTGAGGCTAGGACGGAGGTTCACCTTCCAGCAGGACAATGACCTCAAACACACTGCTAAAGCAACACTTGAGTGGTTTAAAGGGGAAACATGTAAAATGTGTTGGAATGGCCTAGTCAAAGTCCAGATTTCAAGCCAATAGAAAAATCTGTGGTCAGACTTACAGATTGCCGTTTACAAGCGCAAACCATCCAACTTGAAGGAGCTGGAGCAGTTTTGTAAGGAAGAATGGGTAAAAATCCCAGTGGTAAGATGTGGCAAGCTCATGGAGACTTATCCAAAGCGACTTGGAGCTGTGATAGCCGCAAACGGTGGCTCTACAAAGTATTGACTTTAGGGAGGTGAATAGTTATGCGCATTATCCTTTTCTGTCATTTTGTCCTATTTGTTGTTAGCTTCACAATAAATAATAAAAATAAATAAATCTTCAAAGTTGTGGGCATGTTCTGTAAATTAAAGGGTGCAAATCCTCAAACAATCCATGTTAATTCCAGGTTGTGAGGGAAAAAAAAAAAAAAAAAAAAAAAAAAAACACAACATGAAAAATGGCAAGGGGGTGAACACTTTTGCAAGGCACTGCATCTACATCCAAAGAGTGAACCCTTAATTCACAGGCTGATGGCTGCAGTATTCTACATGCCCTCTGCTTTCAGAAAATATTTAACGTTCTGGAAGTTTAATTTTAGTGACAAAAATTAAGATTAACATGTTGGCGAAAAAATAATTGCTCTGGTGTCGAACTGGTTAAAACTATCATAGCAAGTGTATAGAAACCACATTTGATGATGCAATGAGGTTATCAGTTTCATCAAAAAGTTGCAGCTGTAGTTCAAAATACAAGATAAAAATACACAACACATTGACACTTAAAAAGTGGATGTAAACTCACTCATCCTTTCTAAACTACTGCCATAGTGGTTATCTGAGGATTTACATGCCTCATGCATGTATCCTTACCTGTCAAATGTCTCCCCTCTGTTATGAGACCTGAAAAACTGAAGATTCTGTGGGTGGGTCTGTTGTCCAGAGCTTGGGGGGTGGAGTTGTGATGCAAGTAGACTCCCTGCCCATCTACACATCCCTCTTGTCAACATGCATTTTCTCCTGTGTATTTATTACACTGAACTTCTGCTATGATCACCAACATCCAGTCAAAACCCAGAAAAAACACCACATGACTTCAGCAGCATGCCCAATCATGCTGAGGTGTAAAGCAGCCAATCCTGGGAGAGCTGGAGAAGGAGGAGGGGGGGATCTGAAGTACGGTACACATAATTACATATCATGCACCAGACTGAGAAAGACAATCACCTGTCACTCACAGCAAGGGGAGGAACTGACTCCCATTTCTCTGTGTCAGTTTTTATCTCACTGTAAAAAAGATAAGAGGACTGCTCAGAGCTGGATTAACTCTTCAGCCTGGGCACAGATGACATGAAATCATATACTGTACAAAATGCAAGCCTTAATTAAAAAAAAAAAAATTTCATGTTTACATCCACTTTAAGGCTCAACACCAAGCAGATATAAGACAAAATAATGCCACTCTGTATTCATTAAAGACCTGCTGACAGATTTTAAGCCCTTATACAGCAGCGCTCAGACTAGGAGAATGAGAAGCAGCACAAGTGGTCAATCGGGTGTGCTGAAGCACTTATGTACAAATGAAGAGCATGCTGAGAGGAAGAGATAGAGTAATAGAATTACACAGTCTGCTGCCTCTTTCATATCCCAGTCATAGGCTTAGGGACGGGACAAGATTTGTTACATGAAACATAAGGGGGGAGGGAGGAGCACCACACAGGTCTCCTGTCCTATAAAAGGCATTTCATCTGCCTGGAGGTCTTTTACAAAATTAAACTCTGATCTAAACATGTTTTGAACTAGCGAGGCAGAATTTGCAGTGGAGGAAAGGCATAGGTTAGGCTGAACGGATTCCAGGATATCATCAAAGCTTCTGATACCAGTGCCAACAGATCCTTGGCCCTGGCTACAGAGGGCAACAATGTTGAATCTGTAGGCCTTGGATGTCCATGTATGAAGTCATATCAGGCTGCCGATGTGGGGGTAAAGGGGGTCATTCCCCCTTGGTCCATGTGGTGACTACTGAGGTAATCCATCCAGTTGTCTACTTCTGGAAAGTGAATAGCAGAGATTGTTGGACAGTATTTCTCCATCCACAAAATGATATGGCTGGCTTTCTTTAAGGCTGCATGACTACTGGTAGCCCCTTGATGACAGACCACAGCCAAATGTTCAAATTGTACCCCAATTGGTGTCCCTGTAGAAGGGAGGTCCAGTGGTGAAGTCATCCTTACCACTTCACTCCAGAGAGTTGATGGGGAGCTTGGCTTCCTCTCATGACCATGTTCCTTGTACTGTGAAAGATTGCATCACTTCTCCCCATCCTGAAAGGCTGGCATCCATCATCACCTTTCCAGTAATATAGCAGAAACAACTTCCATACTTTCAAGTCTGGGTCGTAAATTCACCAGTATAGGGAATTCATAGCCTGCCGGGACAGGAGCATAGGTATTCTGCCTACAGAATGTTGAGCTGAAGGAGATCTAGAATGCATTGGGTGAACTGGACAGCCCCAAAAAGGAGGCCACCACAAGGCCGAGAACTCTCATGGACAATTTAACAGAGAGGCATCTTTAATCTCAAGACCTAAGCATGAGTTCTGAGAGATCAGTTTGTTCTTTGTAAGGAAGACTTGTTTGGGCTATAACCCAAATCAGACCGAGGTATTCCAGGCAAAGAAGGTTTGTGATTGAGCACCCAACCGAAAGCATCTAGTCTTGTGGACATTAGCACACAGCTGGAAGGGAGACAAGCCCTTCAGAAGGGGGTCCTTTTTAAAAGTAACCTGTGACCTACAAAAAGGTCCACGCTGCCCACAGGTAAGCCGGTGTTCTGTCATGAATCCACGTATAGGGGTAACTGCGACCTTAGACAAACTGTACCAAATGTCCCTGCACTCCTAAGAGTAAGGGCACTCTCCTTTGGTTAATGAGTTTTGGGGAAGACAAGGTTGGCCTTGTGGGCCAAGCCGTAAGTCAAAAGGAAGGGCTAACCTTGGGTTTAAAAGTGAAAGCCTGATTAGTGTGTTTAGGTGCTCTGTTTTGAGGCGGTAGAATCTCCAGGGGAATGGAGGGTTGGAACTTTCCTCTATGGAAGAACTTTCCATTCTGTGACATCTTGTGAACTTGTTAGGTGCCTCAACAAAAGTCTTCTTTCAAATTTTCAAAGGGCATGTGAGGCGTTTTTACAGGCAGTTTAAGCAGACCAGGCTTTAAAGAGTTTAACCCCCCCCCCCCCCAAAAATGTTATACAGCACAGTGCTTGTGCTGCGTTGTTTGGCCCCCAGTACCGTGAGTCAGTGCCAGCCCCCTCCGCTCCTGCTGCACTCTGAACTTTTAAAAAGTTATACAAGCCCCTCTGTGTTCTAACAAGTGCTCCGGTCTGTGTGCGTTTTTTTTTTTTTAAATCAAGAAGAATGCCTCCTTTACCGTATATCACAGCGGTTCCCTTCAATCACGTGACGGCCCTCTCCCTACTCCTCAGGTCTTGGCTGATGTCAGCGGGGGAATCTCAGCCCTGCCCACTGCATCTGTCAGCCGGGCAGAAAGGAGACATATGCAGTGATGTGATCGTGGGGAGCCGCTGAGATACACAGTAAAGGAGGCTTTTTTTTTTTTTTTTTTTTTAATAAAGCACACAGATAGGAGCACTTATTAGAACACAGGGGCTTATCTAAAGTTATGAAGTGGGTTAACAACCACTTTGCCATTCACATGCACAGATGCTTATGGCTTAATCAGCCATTGGAGATTTGTGTCTTATTCTAGTACATCAACACAAGAGCAAGTCAGAAGGTAAATGCTGCAGTTGCTCAGTTAAGGCATGGTTCTGTAATACAGGATCATATTGGTTCTTCATTATCTAGTCCAGGTAGCTGCAGTTTGGCAGACAAATTGCAGCTATAGCTGGTTGGAGAGCTGTGACTGCAAAAATAGACAGCCTTTAAGAGCATCTCAAGCTTTCTTCCCTTTGTCTGCCTCTTCCAAAGCAGGCATAATTAGGTTGCGACTCAGACAGTGGCGCAGGAGAAGGCATTTTTGAGCAGTGGACAGTAATGGTTGTATTAAAGCTGTTGGTTGCCCAAGAAATTTTGACTTTGTTGCAGAAAAATTAGTCTTAGTTAGGCCAAATTGTTGAGTGTCTGAAATAAACCTAAGTCAATAAAGTTAAGCTAAATCAGTCTGGGGAACGGGACACAAAGCTTCTGTGCAGGGCTTTTTGATCTAGTTAGCATCTAATCTTAAAAAGCTTGCGAGGTGTTCACTGCCAAGACTAGGGGAAACGAAGCCCTAGCTACTCAACACAAACGTTCCCCACACCCTGACTTGATCAAACTCAAACAGGCCCGTACGGAACTTAATATCCGCCTTACCACAAAAGGCAGAGAAATAGTTACGCTGGACCAATCAGAAGTTCATCACTTGGGATGATCGACAGAGTTCGTTGTTAGCAAATAAACTTGCACCTAAACATTCACACGTAGCTCTTTCAAAAATTTGACTCTCAAGGCAACCTTTCCCAACATCCCCAAAAACGTTTGGGAATTTCAGGATTTCTACACTAAATTATACAACCCATCCGAGAGACACATTCCCATTAATGACTTCCCGAACACCAAATTTCTGCCATCTCTCATAGAGTCTCACAGGGAACTTATGGACCAACCCATTACACGTGAGGAAATACATAACACTATTAATATATTGTCATTACATAAAATATAAAAGAACTTTTCTGAACAGTTGGCTCCTCATATGGCGCTCTACTTTAATTTCTTGCGAAATGGCAGAGAAGTCCCTTTAGATGAAAACAGGGCGTCTTTGTTCCATATAAATGGGAATATATGTTGCAATGAACTTGCCAGTATAGGTGGAACATTGCTAGGTAAGAGTAGATTTTCCAAAATTTTAAAGTTCGATAAATTGCCAAAATTTTTTCACTTCCGACATAAGTGCTGGTAAAGATGTCTGTGGGGCAAAGAGATAGAAGAGTAGATCGTCCACGTAGGCTGATACTTTATGCTCTTCAGATCCAATACAGACTCCCTAGTATATTTGGGCATAAATATTAGCGCAGATCAGAAACGGCTATATGATCTCAATTATGGCCCCATATCGACAGGGATATGAAGAAATGGAAGGGTCAGTATTTGACATGGTTCGGACGAGTAAGCGATATAAAAATGAATTACCCAGAATAATTTACATATTATGTACAGTACCGATTAGACTACCAGAGACCTTTTTCAAACAAATACAGAGATCTTTCTGACATTTGTGTGGAATGATAAACGACCAAGATTGGCCTATGGACATTCTGCGTAGAAGGGGGAATGGGATTACCCAATATACAATTTTATTATAGGGCTATGTCCCGATTTTGAATTGGCGCCATGACTCCAAGAATAAAATATGGGTCCTATTAGAAAAGACAATGACAGGGAGGAATTTAGCAGGTGCCCCTTGGATCCCAAATACACCAAAAGGGCTCTCAAAGTGGACATCACCTCTGATTCGGAACTCCTTGTCAGTATGGGACAAATTGAGCAAAACAGGTATCCCCTTTGGCTCCATTGGAGGGATTCCCTCTGGGGGAGGAGATGGGACACCTGGGGGCATGGGGTCAAGACGAAGTTACCACGTGTGGCAAGTTTGCCCGCATGGAGTCCTGTTCACTTTACCAGAGTTGGTGTCAAGCTTAGGGAATAGCTAGACACCAACCATTGAACCCTTGACACCATAGCAAAATGGAAATATCAAATAGCATTTTTTTTTCCTTTTTAAATAAAATAAAACCCCTATGAAGACCTTTAAATTCGCTCACTACATTTGAAAAGCAGAATGTACAAATGTCATATGCTAGACCTCTGCTGTCACAAATGTACAGATTGATTCTTAGTGGACAAGAGGCAACAGTTCCCCACTTTGAATGGGAGAGGGAGTTAGATCAGGTATTGACAACTACACAAATTAAAAAAAAAAAAAAAAAAAAAAAAAAAAGAGAAGATTAAATTAACGTATTCCACATCCATAAGTCCACATGTGCAGGAAATGAGATATAAATTTATGACAAGATGGTATAGGACGCCAGTTAAATTATCACAGATGTATCCAGCAGCAGATGCTCGGTGCTTGAGAGGTTGTGGACAGAGGCACATTTCTCCACATGTGGTGGACATGTCCCGTGATCAAACCATTCTGGGAATCGACCACTCCAAGGATAGAGAAATTGACTCTCAGACCAATGGAACTTACACCCTTACACATCCTATTTCATGGGATGCCAGGGTCTATTACAGCTTATAGGAAGAGTATTACACCACATCTATTGAATGCAGCTACATTGCTGATACCGAGACTCTGGAAACAGACCCGCTGCCCCACCCTATTGGACTGGAAGAAAGAGGTTAATTTAAATAATGGAAGCCGAAGTGTAGTGAAGGGTCAACAAGAGAAATTTGAAAAAATATGGGCCGGGTGGGTAGATTATATTCCAGAGATAGTTTAAGAGGCAAATACCAAGAATAGGGTTGGAATAAAGAGCATGGTAGTTTCCAGGGCCTCGGGATAATTTAGAAGGTTGACAGAGGTGAATATTGACCCTAGTTATTAAGAAACTCCACTTTTTTACTTTATATTTTTTTTTCCTCTCTCTTCTTCTCCCCCTCTCCTCTCCTTCCACCCAGTTCCTCCCCGGTCCCGATTGTGACGGGGGCAAGGGGGTGGGAGCTTGGATAGTTAAGCTCGTATATGAAGGCCCTATGCTAGTATAATGAAGGTCGGAGGATGGGTGGGGGATAGGAGTGGGGTGGGTGGGGGAAGGGTAATAGAAATAGAGACACGGGCCAAGAAGGGCCCCGCATAAGTATTGTTGGGTGATGTACGGCCAATAAAGGGCATATATACACCAATTTGTATTCTATTTTAATTATTTTTGTGTGATAGTAATAGGGGTTTTATACACATGATTTTGGAATTAAGGCCACTAAAAAGGTTCTATACACAACTGGTCCCTAGATGATCAGATATATTTTTTTGCATTTCTTATATTTGGTCATTTTTATTGGTACTCCCACCAAGCACATCTTATGTTGAGATTGCTCCGTTTCATATTCAAAAGGTCTTGCGTTCATGAACATTTTGAAGGAAAGACACTTTGTGGGTTGCAATACTCAATTTCACTTTGGTTTACATTGTTCATTGATTGTGCCTTCAATGACTGTTTAAATCATAATAATTTATTATTTAAAAAAGTGTGGGGGGGACCAAAAACATTTTCCAAATTCTTTACAAATGAGATGAAAAATACCCCCCTCCACCTTTGAGAAACTCCTAAAAACAAACTCTGGTTCACCCAGACTTTGTTAGTCAAACAATTCGGTAGAGTCCAAGTACCACATGATATCAAAATAAATACACCTGTTTCGGGATGGCTCCAGGCTCTGTTAAGGAACATCAAAACAAGTTAAACCAAAATTTCGCAAAGTACAGGGCTGGGTTATTAAACACACACACACACACACACACACACACACACACACACACACACACAAATATGGAACAGCCCCAAAGCTGGCAAGGAAAGGCGCTTAACAAAAAACACAAATAACCAGATAGGTAGAACAAGTCCTAGAAGCAATCCAAAACCGTATTGTATACTCTGAAGGACCAGTAGGGGACCCAACAGACAAAATAGGTTTCTTTTAATCAAGGGACAACTAAAATCTGGATTGGATCATAATTTGTCATTACACCAACAGTGTAAAGCATAAAGCCCCCTTTTACACGAGTTGGACTCGGGCAGCAGGTCTGCCTGCTTAGCAGGGGATCTCTGCTGATCCCCCACTGAGCAGGCGGACGACATGTCCGCTCCACTGATGCAGAGCGGACACGGCCTGCTTTTCTCTATGGGGTGGTCGGATGGAAACCGACTGCCTGTTAATTTCCATCCGCTGTCACCCAATATGATCGAGGTATGGGGGAACAAATTACCATCTTTCAGGGTTTAGTGGACAGGATTAGAACGCACGTCAGCGGATACATGTCCACTGACATCCGCAGCTCCATAGAGAGCAATAGATAGTCCAATTACGTCTGCCTGAAAAACTGACAGACGGACCCGATCGGTCAGTGTGAAAGGGGCCTAATGGTGCTGGTGGCATTGTGTTGATATTTTTCACTGGAAGGGGTAGAGAAACTTACAACGGAGAATAAGATGGCTGGAGCCAAAAACAAGGCATTTTAATAAAACGGTTTATAAAATCCCAGATCTCAATCGAAGCATCTGTGGCAGAACTTGAAAACTGTTCTTCACCAACTATCCCCATCCAATCGAAAAACACATTTTGCCAAGAATGAGCAAAAATGGACAGATACAGCCATGTAAATGTGATGATAGACTTGGCCCCAAAGAGCCACAGATGAGATGGATAGATCTCACACATACATTAAAATGATTGAATATCTATGTTTTTGGGCGGTGTCGCTGGGGAATGGCTGGTTTACAACACAGGGTCAGGCACAAAAATATTAGCGTTTTTTTTTTAACTTTATATCTTTATTTCAATTTTTACATTTACAACTTATACACAGCTCTCTTTACATAGGTCATATTAAACGAAGTTCGATAATCGGCTTACGTCTGTTCTACCTCAGTCATACCACCTTACATTCACCCTCTACCCCTCATATTCATCCTCTTACTCAGTTAGTGGCGAATCGTCCACTTAATTAGTTTTATCTGAGTGGATTTGGTTGGCACTGACTAGGGTCTTTAGCGTGTTCCTCTCTCCATCCATGGTTTCCAAATTAATTGGAATTTAGCGAGGTTCCCTTGTTTTATGTATATGGTTCTCTCCTTCATAATCACTCTATCCATGTTTTGTTCCCACTCATTAGCTGTTGGGGGGCTAGGGGACTGCCACCTCCGAGCGATTAGTATCCTAGCCTGGAAAAAAACAGCGCAAAACCGCCAGCTGGCCCTCCTTGGGCCTACCCACTCCCTCTCCTCCCCCAAAGCGTTTTTGAACACCACTGAAAAGAAAGTTGTCCACAGGAGGACATTTTTTTTTAATTTTTTTTTTTTAAAGAGAGCCTGTCAACATGGTGCCTACATCTGGCGTGACAATCATCGCCATATACAGTACATCTATAGCACCCGAACAACTTAAGCATTGTGACTACATCTGGTGTCCGTAGCTGCCACAAGCCTGCCCTGGAACCTGCATCGCATTCAGGACTAAATGAGAAGCCTGGCTGTAGCGGCAACAGGCAAGATTCTCATTTAGGTCCCATTCACACCTGAGCGTAGCACTTTCAGGCAGAAAGTTGTGATATTTTGCCGAGATCTTTACCGCGTTTTTGATGCGATTTTGTACAGGTCAAAAAAAAAAATCCTTGTTTGAGCTTCAGGCATTTTGGAGCTTCTGGCTTAAGTGTTTTGGAGTGGAGATGTGAACCATCTCAATAGAGAACTCACCCCCCCCCCCCGAGCGTTTTGTAGCTTCAGGCTTCAAGCTACAAAACGCTCAGGTGTAAATGGGGCCTTAGTCCTGAATGCTATGCAGATTCCAGGGCCGGCTTGTGCAGCTACGGACGCCGGATGTAGGCACAATGCATACGTTTATAAATTGCCACTGCATTTTGCTGAATTTTTTTTTTTCTAAAGGAAGTTCTTTAAATGTTCTAAATCAAGCCTTTAAAAAATTATTGGGGGGGGGGGGGGTTTCGGGTGCTAGATGTACTGTATATGGCGATAACTGTCACAACAAAAAGAATTGAGGAGCTTTATAATTGAGTCTGTTCATTTGAAGGAGTTTGGGGGGGGGGGGGGGGGAGGAGAGCACTTCTAAAAACAAGCCTAATAAAGTACATATTTGAAGAAAATAAAATCTTTGGAGAGGAAAAATAAATAAATAACCAAGTGAAATTTGCACCAAAAATAATAAGGGTGAAGAGTTATAAAAGAAAACCACCTTGAATTGGAGCACAAAAAAAATTAAATGGGATTCACAATTTAAACAGAAGCAATAAAACCTGTAACAATGTTGCATTTATGATTAGTTGTTTCATTGTTACTTTAGTGTTTGCACTGGCACTGAGCTTGCCGATTGGTTACAACAGTGCTGCAGTACATGGTCTGAGGCCAATGTGCGAGTCAGTCACGTTTCCATTAATACTCAAGACGGTCGGCTCCAGAGAACCAGCTCAAACTGGTTTCAGCTGGATGAGACAGAAAAAAAAATCCAGCCTTAACGTGTCTCAGCTTAAACAGGTCAAACCATTCACATGGAATGGGAGGGGAGGGACTGCAGTTTAATGCCACAAACCAAGGACCACATCAATCCAGACACCACTGCAATTATTTTAGTGGAAAATTTATGAGCTTCGACCATCCACTGGAAAAGTACGCAATTCTAAAGAAAATTGCTACAGGCCAAAAGAAAAAATACTGCATTGCATTAATCTTTCTGGAAAGCTTTACATAGCAGTGGAAAGAACTGTGCAACAAGGCAAAAATGAGGAAAAAAAAAAAAAAAAAAAAAAAAAGGTATAGAACCAATTAAAGTTCAGTTAAAGGGAAAACAGACGGGAACCAGTATCAAATTACATTATGCATCCATTACAATTATACACTTGCAACTTTTACAAAGACAGCGCCCCTCACTCTGCCATTTATTAGAAATTAGTTTATTTTCCTCTATAAAAAAAAAAATGAGATGAGTGGAGTAATATTGCCAGAATTAGCAGATTATGTCATGTGACTGCTTAGGAAAAGTCACATGGCTTTGTTTTTTTAACCCAACCCAAAGCACTAACCCAAACCCCAAAAAAATTATGTTGCAGTTTGCCAATTCTTAGATGTGGTGGCTACATTCGTTTTCCTTTTCTAAGGTCTTTCCCTTTATGCTGATCCCGTCAACAAGTCTGTTTTCCAACTTCCTTTAACAGACCAAGCAGTCCAGCAAAAGTGTCACTGCAATACACCATTTACAACTGACGGGTGCTTACAATGGCCAGCTTTTACTCATTTATATAGAATCCCAACTTCTTCCAACTGCTCAAAGTGTTAGCTTCAGTTTGGTTTTGTTAGTCAAGCCCATCTATCTAATCCACTAGTGTATCGGACACTCTCCTCCCCCCCCCCCAGATTAGCAATGATGTGGTCTGAAGTGGTCTGTTGCTCCTCCATAGAGTGGGGGGCACTCTGAGACAGGAAGCGTTGGGTTTAGCGCTACCTGGAAGTCTGGGCTTGTTTACACCCGCTTTGAGGGGAGCCATGAAAACCGGTGGTGCTGTGGCAACGATACTCCCTGCACTGCCCGCCAAACACGAAACAGGACCGCAACACAGTGGTGGGCCACCTACACAGTTAAATCAGGCGGTGAAGAGGAGACACATCGCCTTCTTACTCTGTGAAACGACTCTGGAAAACGATCCACTGCATGCCGCTTTTCAGACATGCGGCAATCATAGTTACACATCTAAACTCAGCCTTAGAGATGTACTCTCACTTCCTGTCCTTCCGATAACATTTTACCAGACAGGAAGTAAGGGAAATTCCACAACAGAATTTTTTGACTTGACATACTTTAAAGTGGAACTTTAATGCGATAAAAAAAAAAAATAATAATTTATTATATATATATATATATATATATATATATATATATATATATATATATATATATATATATATATATATATATATATATATATATATATCTTTTTAATGTTATACTTACCTGCTCTGTGCAGTGGATTTACACAGAGCAGCCTGGATCCTCCTCTTCTCGGGTCCCAAGCCAGCGCTTGTGGCTTTTTCCTCCTGCTGGGTGCCCCCATAGCAAGCAGCTTGCTATGGGAGCACCCAAGCAGGTTCACGCCTGAGCCATGGCTCTGTATTTATTCACACACAGAGCCAAAGCTCGGCCCCACCCCCTCCAACTCCCGATTGGCTTATTGGCTGTGATTGACAGCAGCAGGAGCCAATTACTGTGAGTCCCTGGAGAGGCAAGGCTCTCATGGACATCGTTGGATCGAGAGGGGGCTCAGGTAAGTCTGGGGGGGGGATGCTGCTGCAGAAAGGTAGTTTACCTTCATGTAGATAATGCATAAAAAAAATAAAAATAAAAAACATCACGTTGTGCTTTTACAACCAACCACTTCAAGTCCTGCTAAATCACTTCAGGCTGGCCCCTTTTGCAGGTAGAACCAAGTAAAACATTAAAAATACGTGTCTATACTGTGTAAAGTCCAATAATACATGGTCTCTCCCTGCTCTGCACATGCTCAGTTGCTCTAGATTTTTAGCTATTTTTAGGCACTGTGGAATTTGTAGAGGCCGATCTGCTGACAGCCTTAAAGCAGAATTCAGCCCTCCTATCCTTTACAGCCAAGGAAGCAGTGGCAGTAACTGAATTTGACTTAGTATCAGCCTCTTGCAATCCCTGTCAAGAGCCAAGACTAGGGGAAGCAGCACAAATGAGCCAAATAGTCATTTTGCGCTCTTGTGCCAAAAAGGGACATGTAAATAGAAGGAGAGATCAGAGTGACAGATGAGCCCTTTAGTTTGCTGCCGCTTCTCCTTTCACCATGTAGTCACAGGCTAGGGGAGGGACAAGACCTGCAAGTCTTAATGAGTTGCAGCACAGAAAAAAAATCTTGTCATTTCCTGTCCTGCATGAGAGGGCATGGAAGAAATATAAATCCTTTGATGGGTATAAGAAAAATGTGCCGTGTTCAGCTTTTATTGTTAAGCTTGGGGATCGCCACTTGGGATTAAAAATAAAATATCTGATTCGATCCCTTCCCCCCCCCCCCCCCCCCCCCCCATTTCTCATCCCGTCAAGAAGTTTGAACGGAAAAATGAAGCACCGGGAGCATTATGCCAGGGATGCTTCCACTCCATTCCAAAGGAAATGCTGGTACCTACCCTCCCTGTAGTGCCATGAAGCCAAATCAGGAAATGTGGGAACAGGATGCACTAGAATCTCTTCCTTCCTCAGTCTGAATGCCGTCCCCGATTCCCATCGCTCCTGCCTCATCAGAAGACTCAAATTACAGCCAACAACTAAACAAATAATGGGCAAAGGACTGCTGTCAAAGGGAGAATTCATGCTTTTAACACATTTATTCATGCCAAGGCAAACAGCCCTCTGTAACTCATACAATCAAGATTTACACAAAAGTATGTCAGCTTAGCTAGCAAAAGAAAATAAATAATCAAAACAACTCAAAAATTCACCAAGACCTTCCTTACAGGCTTTAGGCACTGAGTTTATTGAAAATACAAGGATTTTTTTTTAAAACTTCTACAAACTCTAGAAAACAAAAAACACCATGTTCTGCATCTAACTTCTAGGAAGAGGTTCGGAAATTTGTTTTTGTACCTTTATGTTTGGCACCAGCTCCACCGCAAGTTGAACAGAACATCAGCTTTAAAGAATGTTACCCCAACATTTCATATTTCTTATATGTGCCTGTTGTACTACGTACTCGTGTTAAAGTATCAGGTTCTCTTTGTATCGCTTCCCTTACGCAAAATAACCTGGTGTTCCTGCCAGTCCCCCTGCTTCCCCCCCCCCCATTTTAAACTGACCACACTTGGCATGAGCGTGCATCCATCTCAGGAGGTCAGTTGTCTGACTGTTGGGAGAACAGCTTGCCTGACCTCCATGGTCAGACTTGTGCTGACACTCTTGCACAGCCATTCACTGGGAAGATCAGTGTATTGCATAATAATAATAATAATAATAATATAATAATAATAATAATAATATATATATATATATATAATTTATCATAACTATACACAAATGTTTTGCCTTTTATTTGCATTTTCAACTGAACGAGTTGCGATTGTTTACATATACCTTGTGAACAGGTCATGAATGGCTTAGCAGTGACCCAGCTGTTAAGAAAATTGTAGCACTTAAGCTGTTCCCATGTTTCCCACATTAACCCAGATGGCTTGCTCAGTCTCACTCCAACACAGTTTTTTTTTAATACTGGATCTGCTTGTGTGTGGCAGGTATACATAATGTGATACCCGACTGTAATGCAAAGATCTTGGGAAGCCCACTTGTCCCAGATTTCTACAAGACCTTAAAAGGCTGCTAGAGAGCACTCAAAACAGGCCGTGTCCCAGTTTCCTATCCAGGACAGCAATACTTAAAGTGGGGTTGCAACCAAAAAACAAAAAGGGGCTTAAAAATCATAAAAAAAATAAAAAAAAAATAATTGGAAAAAAAAAAATTTTTACTCACCTCTAAATGCCTGTTGCTAGGGGGTCCCTCGAAGTCTGCCACCTTCATTGCCCGGGCTAAAAGTCACTTCCTGTAGGCAACGCACAGTCATCTGGGACATGTCATGTGTCCCAGATGAGTGAGCGTCGAATCACGGCGCACGGCGCCGCTCGCGCATGCGCAGTGGGTGCCCGGCTGTGAAGCCCAGCCGGGTTCCCACATTAAGAATGCCGGCGTCGTGAGCGGAGCGGGGAACGAGGGGGGGGTCTCGTTCCCCCGCATCGCTGGACCCCGGGACAGGTAAGTGTCCGATTATTAAAAGTCAGCAGCTGCAGTATTTGTAGCTGCTGACTTTTAATTTTTTTTTTTGCCCGGCCCTCCACTTTAACTCTTTTTTAAAAAGGCTATTCCAGGAATCGTCAGTAGGGCCAAAAGTAGGTTATATTTGTGTCAGCTACTAGATTTGTGATGTTCTTGCACCATATATTCACACCAGGAATGCCCATATCTCACCTGAACTTCTAGTTTGGATCCCTCTAGTCACAAACCAAAATGAAAATGTTTTTCTGTATTGTAATTATAAAGGGCACATTTCTATTGCTCCAGTCTGCCTTTGTTGGGAGAGAAAAAAAAAAAAAAAAAAAAAAAAAAAAAAAAAAAATGACACAGGAAAAGCAAGGAAAAATCCAAAAAGGTAGAATTTCCGCCTGTGCGTTTCAGTTCAGAAAAATAGTCTGCAGCTTTTTCTCCCCAGCAAAAGAAAGAAATAGTCTCTCCAGGAGCTCCAAGCATAGATGAAAATGTATCAACAAAACTATGAACCCTTTGAAAATCATAGCTTCCTCGGCTACTAATCTGCTTACCCCTGCTGGTACCCATCCTACCCTCCCTGTAGTGCTGTGAAGCCAAAGCTTGTGTGGCAGCAACGGTGTGTGGGGAAAATGACAGCTATAATTTTATGCTCTACAACAGTGTTTATGCCAAGACCGGATGATGACATTGCAGAATTGCACAAAGCCAGACAAGGAAATTTAGTTTGCCAACAGGCAACTAGGTAACCAGGCTGCAATGCAGCACCACCCAGCTCTACCCAACCCACCTGATTAGCACAATTTATACGTACATGCAGCTGAAAAAGCAGCATGCGACTAATGGTGCAAGTCAAAAAGTCAGAGATTTTTAAAAAGGGACAGCAAATCACTACTTGGCTCAGAACAAAAAAGTAAAAAGTCCAAGTTTGTTAAAGGACCCATTACAATTCACTTGACATGAATCAACAATGCAGATATCAGCATTATAGAATTACATTATTTGAAGAAAAAACAAAAAAAAACACACACACTAAACAGTATGATTTTCTACTTCTACTTTTTTTGTATAGTGAAACATGATGTTACGCCGAGTAAATAGATACCAAACATGTCACGCTTTATAATTGCACGCACTCGTGGAATGGCAACAAACTACGGTACCTAAAAATCTCCATAGGCAACGCTTTAACAAAAATGTTTTACGGTTACCAGGTTAGAGTTACGGAGAAGGTCTAGTGCTAGAATTATTGCTCTCGCTCAGACGATGCCTCACATGTGTGATTTGAACACCGTTTACATATGTGGGCACGACTTCCGCAAGCGTTTTCTTTGCTGCGCAAGCTCGCGGGGAAGGGGCGCTTTTTAAAAAAAAAACAAAAAAAAAAAAAAAAAAACTAATAATTCTCTTCTTATTTAAGAAGATTAGTGTTTTTTTTTTTTTAAATTTGATCACTTTTATTGCTGTCACAAGGAATGTAAACATCCCTTGTAATAGGTGGCGACAGGTACTCTTTATGGAGGGAATCAGGGGTCTAAAAAAGACCCCAAATCCCTCCTTTGCACTTCAAAGTATCTGAATACTGTACATTTTTTAAATCCGGCACCATTGGCAGCCGAGTAAAAAGGAAATGACGTTGTGACATCGCTTCTGTGTTTACATCCAGGAGACTGGAACCAAGCCGGCTACGGCTTTGTTCCAGTCCGTCACTAGCCGCCGGAAGAGGCGGATGTTCCATCGGGCCTTCCGATGGAACAGGAGGCCCGGTAAGAGCGGTGTGAGGTCCCCTCCCGCTCCTCCGGTATAACAGCTGAGCTTTTAGCGGCATCGGTTGTTATACCTGGATAGCCAATCGCCCGATCTAAACAAGGGTACCGGGATGATGCCTACAGCTTGCGGGCATCATCCCGGTATAACCGCTGAAAGCCGAGTATGCATATCTGCGTATGCTCGGCAGGAAAGGGTTATTATTAGGATTACACTCCATTTAGGAGGGACAATGTTTGTGTACTGATGTTTAAAAACAGCTATCAATTTTTTTTTTTTTTCATTAAGATTATTTTCACATAGTAAAATCATTACAGAAGAATTCACAGTAAAGCCAACAAATGTGACTAGTTAACATATCAATGAGACATTAAGAATTTAACAAAGTAAGAAATAAGTATGCAACTTAAGCTGTGACAACTCATTAGTATGCTATATCCCAGAACACTCCAAGAAGGGTAGGAACTCCGCATCCCCTCCGACACCCCAACCGGGATCAAGCTGTGTCCAAGGAGGTGTAAATAACCCCCCCCCCTCTCGAACGACTAGAATTTACTATATAAACTTCTGAGAAGCAAGATAAAATACTATTATCTTTTCGAGTTGCCCAGACAAAATAAAAAATTGTAGAGTCTAACATGGATACAACATCATGTTTAAAAACAGCTATCAATTTTTAATAAGCATATACTGTATGCGTTTCAGGGATGCATCCCTTTCTTCAGACATAACATTAGGTGAACAGTGAAACAGGTTGGATAAAAAAAAAAAAAAAAAAAAAAAAAAAAAAAGAGTCAGATAACTGTACTCATTTTTTTGTTTTTTGGTGTGAACAAAAAGGGACACAGATTCCTGAAACAGTGGTTTCCTGTATATCTGGGGGGGGGTCATTCAGCTGCTTTTCAAGAACAGAGCCCACTGGTAATCTGTGTAGGATACAGGAATTAGAACTCCTAGAGTGGAATGTGTGCGATTTTCAACTCTCCGTAATGAAGTCACAGAACCTCTATGTGGTGGAACAGTCAGGGATGACTTATTAAACTAGTTTAGCCTACACCTGTAATTGATTATTTCTTGCCATATTTTAAGACAGACCTCACCTTGAGGCATTCAGTAAGGGGGATTAGAAAAAGCACAACCAAAAAATAAATAGCGCCAAGAAAAAAGCAGAGCCTAGATATGTAAAGGAAAAATATGGCTGCCAATGAAAGACAAGTTATGGATAGAAACAAACATTTTAGGCCTCATGTACACTGCTGCCGTTTTTAAATGGATGTTTAGGAGCAGTTTGGCATTTTTTTTCAGCTGCCCCTGAACTCTCCATGTCATCTTATCAGTACATGTACACAGGGTCGTTTAGGAGGTAGTTGAGTTTAGAGGCTTTTTTTGGAACGCAAAAAAAAAAAAAAAAAAAAAAAAAATGGGTTCAGAAGCTGAGTTTAGAGGCATTTCAAGCGCCAAACGTGGCTAAACTGACGTTTTAAAAGTGGGTTACTATCTGTCAAGTTAAATCGTTCAGGAGAGGTTGTAAAAACGTCCCGTGTACATGAAGCCTAAAACACATTAAAGTGAATGCAAAACCTAAAAACCCGAGATGCTAATACTTTCTTCCTCCACTGCAGTCAAACCTCAGATTCCAAGACTTTGCTGTAAAAAAATAGTGAGAAACCATGCATTTGCAATCTGCGCTTGGGGTGCCATTAATATTACATTGACACTCACATGCAGATTGCAATGGCAGGGTGTTTGAAAGTGGAATAGGAAATTTGCAAGGAACGCGCCTTTTCTGCACCGCAATCTTGTGTGATCCGGCCTTAAAGGCAACCACACGGGCCACTATTTAAAAGACAATAAGGCCTCTTTCACATGGGGCGGATCAGTGCTGATATCCGCTTGCTCAGCAGGGATTGCCGGAGTGATCTCCGCTGAGCAGGAAGATGACAGGTCTGTCTCTGCACACAGCGCAGGGACGGAATTGTCAGAGCGCCGCTCTCCCCTATGGGAGATCGGGTGACGACGGACCGTAGAGTCTGTCATCATCCGATCACGGATGGAAAAATTGCTTTTTTCCTCAGTCACACTTTTTCGGAGCGGGTCGGATGTCAGCAGACATGTCACCGCTGACATCCGACGCGCCATAAACCTCTATGGAGCATCCGTTCAGGTCCGCCTGAAAAACTGACAGGCGGATCGGTCGTGTGAAAGAAGCCTTAATCAGGTATATAGGACACTTTCATACCAATGGTGTCTTCTGTGCCATGAAAATCCCCTCATATGTTCTTTGGTTGCCTGCTCGACTCTACACAATAAAAAAAAAAAAAAAAAAAAAAACGGCATACATGGGAGGTGGTCACTTTCACAAGTGTATTAAAATAAAAAATACAATGCTACATAAGTTTATTTTATTTTTTTATCTTAAAAAAAAAAAAAGACCATATCTTAATCTGAAGTGAGCCATAACAGTCTAGAAGTGCAAAAAATACGCAAAATTTCTTCTTTCTTGCAACCATGGCAACAGTGTTGGTCTATAGATAGCATTTGGCTCGTTGCCTTTCCCAGAAGTCTGCAAAAAGCAGTTACAGACTTCCATGTCATGGATTCACAGCAACATCCTTGATTTTGCTGAACTGAGAGTGTCACCTATCATATGGCTAGGTTTACACCAGCCTGCGTGTTAAAAACACAAAGGGGTTATTTATGAAAGGCAAATCCACTTTGCACTGCAAGTGCACTTGGAAGTGCAGTCAGTCACTCCAAATCTGAGGGGTAGATCTGAAATGAGGGGAAGCTTTGCTGATTTTATCTTCCAATCATGTGCAAGCTAAAATGCTGTTTTTTATTTTCCTTGCATGTCCCCCTCGGATCTACAGCGACTTTACTTCCAAGTGCACTTTGCTTAAATAACCCCCATTTTTTTACCATGCAGGTCAACTTATTATTTTTCCCTAACTATTTGTACTGTCACATCATGAATGTCACCCCAGAAGGGTATGCAATCACTTCTGCTACTTTGTTCCTCTATCAGCATGAATCACTTCTGACAAGATTTCCTGACACTGAGACCCCTTTCACACTGGGGCACATTGCAGGCGCTATAATGCTAGAAATAGCGCCTGTAAAGTGCCCTGAAAGAGCCGCTGCCGTCTCTCCAATGTCAAAGCCCCAAGGGCTTTCACACGAGCGGTGTGCTAGCAGGACAATAACAAAAGTCCTGCTAGCAGCATCTTTGGAGCGGTAAAGGAAGCTACAGCTGATTGATAGCATCAGCACTAATCCTCTGTGAAGGGAGGTGTGTCCTTACCCTCCAATCAGTTCTCGACACCCCCCGCATGGAGCTCCACAGAGTAATGTCAGCCCTCAATGATCACTGTTACAAGACTTTTGAAGAGGATGCATTTGACATTTATGCACACTCACATCTTTTTACTGCCACTATTTTACTCTGTAGGGGCCTCGGCTTTCAGAAATTATATATATATATATATATATATATATATATATATATATATATATATATATATATATATATATATATATATATATATATATATAATCTGCATTTTACTTTAACGTGTATTTGAAAAATCTAAGATTTGATCCAGTGGGTAAGAAGTTGATAGCAATTCTACATGGTCACAAATGTACTATGTTCCCCCTAATACCAGGATGACATTTCTAGCAACATTTGTGACCAATGATTGATACACTGCCCACTACTCAGTTTGGAATTTAACAAACAGTGCCACCCTCATTTCTCCAAGATTCACAAGTCAGCAACAAAACTAGGGCCGAAACAACTAATCAAAACTAGGGCCGAAACAACTAATCGATTATTAAATTACTAATTTTCATAATCGATTAAAATCGGGGTTTATAAAATAAGCTCTTTAGAGTACAAAAACAGCAAATAAATCGCTACTGTAAAAAATGAACCCCTTACTGTAGATATTTGCTCTGTTTGCACTATAAAATTCAAAAACGCAAAAACTGTGCTTTTTGGTTCAATATACTTCAATGGGGAAGCTGCCGAAAAGCTGCGTTTTTGCAGCAATTTTTTTTTAATCTGCCTAACAACAAACTGGCCAAAAAAAAAAAAAAAAAAAAAAAATGCAAATAGCAGCAAAATCACATGTGCCAAAAAAAAAAAAAAAAAAAAAAAAAAAACACCACAAGCAAAAAGCACTGCAGAAAGAGCAAAAGCAAACTGCATAGGTGTGTACTGAGCCTTATGCTGGCCACACGGATCAATTTTCAGACTAGAATATTCATACAAAAAAAATCTTTGTACATTCGCTGAATGAAAGAATGTTTGAAATTCTCACTTGCTTTTAACATTGTTTTACAATTAATGCAATTTCTGAACGAAAACCACATACACTGTCTGAAAATTCCTTTGACCAAGAATTTTTCTATTTCAAAATTTTCCTGTCACTGGTTGAAAACAGAACATCAAAATTGAACCCCACTAACGATTAGAAAATCGAACAAACGTTCTTAAAATTAAAATAGTTTTTTGTCTGGCCAGCATATATTACAGTTTTGTTTGAAAATCTGCAAAACAGTCTAACTTTTTTTCTTTTAAATAAAAAGATTTGATCTCAGAGTCTGATGATATTTACTAGATTCAACCTCCAACAGTCTCAGAGTGGATTAAAGATTTTACTCCCTAACCATACAGTTTAAGAATACATTTTTTTTTTAAACTCTACATATTAACTAAATTATACACCATGCTTTAAGGTTAACAAAAAAAAATTAATTCGCCCAACTAATCAATTAGGAAAAATTGTTAGTCGCAGCCCTAAAAACAAAACAATCAGATTTAGCCCAGGTTCGAAATCATGCGAGTTCGTCTGAACTCGCACGATTTCAACCCGGCAATGCAGTCCGACTTCAGGGGGCGATTTGACAGACATCTGTGCGGGTTCATGCACAGATGAATATTCAAAATTGCCCCAGAAGTCACCAATATTAAGGGAACTACTTTCTGGAATAGCTGCCGATTGGATATGTCAAATAGCATCAGCCCAATGTGAACGTGGGCTCAGATGCGTCCGGGGTGGACAGGTTTTCAGCTGGCTGAAAGACATCTAAAACTGGGCAATTATAAATCTGCTTAGCCCAGGATCTGCACAATCCATTAATGATACGGTCATAAACTGTACTTAGGGTCTGGAAAGCCAGATACTTTTAAAGTGGTTATAAACCCTTACAAACCACTTTGACCTACAGGTAAGCCTAGATTAACCGCTTCCCGACCGCCTAACGCACATATACTGCGGCAAAAATGGCACGGGCAGGCAAAATCACGTACCTGTACGTGGCCCTTTAATTGCCTGCCCGTGGGTCACGCGTGCCGCCAGCGGCGTGCTCGCGACCCGGTCGGGAGCTCCGTGACCCCCGGCCGCGGGACCAGCGGACCCGATCGGACCATCCATTGCCCTCTATGGAGTGCCCCCCCCCCGGATGCCCCTAGGAGCACCCTATTCCCACTATGTGGGCTTACCTGCGTTTATTCATGAGGAAAAAACACAAGTAATGTTTTTTTTTGCGTGTCATGTTCACTCCAGAATGCAGGGAGTCACTGCATTACAGAGCGGTGTATTATTTGCAACATACTTGCATAATATCGCACCTCTCTGGATGGCCCTGCACAACATGCTGCTGAGCACGGACATGAATGAAGGGTCACTTTGGCTTTTTTTCCTTTTTTGATCTTTTAGAAGTGAAAAAATGGCTCTGCAACCCAAAAATGGCTGCTGCCCACACAAAATTTTACTGTAGAAACATGCATAATTGTGTACCGTTTGAAATAAAAAAAAAAAAAAAAAAAAAAAAACAAAACCCCCCACACACACTAATGTTAAATCTCCTTTTACTTCAAATAAGATAGATAGATAATCACACACACACACACACACACACACACACACACACACACACACACACTATATAACCCCTAAAGCCCTGGGGTAACAATTTACATTTATAATAATTTGCTTGTTTGTCCTCCATGATTCAGCTGCTCCTCTCCCTGTGCTCCACCCGGGCGGAGTTTTGGCACAGCCATGGCCCTTTGGTCCCAAGTTGAACGAGTACCCCTATTGAGTAGAGCTACCAAAATCTTTATGATGTATAGTTGTTTAGGATTATAATTTATTACATAAGCACGTAGATTCTGCATTCTCCCATTTAACATCCTGCAGAACCAGGACTGTGCATTTTGTGAATTAGGATCCATTATGATGATCTATTGAGAAAGCCCAATCATAGGGTGATACACGTGTAGGAGGGGAGGAGCGTGACGTCACGCGACCACAGTAGTGAGCGAGCAGACGTCTTTTACAATTGTGTTATGCAAATCTTTATTCCTATAAGTGCACTTTTTATTGGGGATTTGAAATAAATTAGTGAAATGGAGAGCACTACGTTTCCTGTATTTATATTTGCATGATTCGGAATCACATTTTGAGAGGAAATATCTTATCTGGGAAGCTTCCCATGTGAGAAGCCGGGAAGAAGTGATACCGGACTGGAGAGAAAATAGAGATTTCATTCTGAGCGTTTAAGGCTCATTGTTGAGGTTAGCAGGTATAACGGCTGGTGAAGGTGTGCACAGTTTAACATTATCTATAGACTAGAGCATAGTAAAAGCACAGTGGTGGATGTATTAGAATTCACAGAAGCTTATTAGCATTTATATGAACTTTATATTTAAGAATTGATTTTTGCATGTTGATATTCAATTCACAATTTTATTGCATTTATTAGTTTCATGAGCGTTGGTAGCGCTGCACTATTTATACACAATTATAGTTTGTGAGGTGACAGAGTGATTAGCAGCTGCAGATAAAATATTGTGCAAAATGCTAATTTAATAAATTTTATTCAATTTGAATGTAGCACTTTGGAGTGGCGCCAATTAAATATATATATATATATATATATATATATATTATATATATATATATATATATATTTTGTGAAATGCGCCGATACCGAGACAACCAAAGAACCCTCTGTTAATTTGTTACAAGATTAGGCTTAATGTACACGGGACGTTTTACAATCTCTCCTAAACGATTTAACTTTACAGATAGTAACAGACGATTAAAAACGTCCGTTTTGCTGCGTTTTTTTTTTTTTTTTTTTAAACGGTCAAAAATTTAAAAAAAGTCTAAACAAAAACACGGCTAAACACGAGTTACCACATTTACAAGCCGTTTCAGATGCCTCCGAACATCCTGAACACATTTTTTCCAAAAAACACTTTTAAACTCAACTACCTAGAAACTACTATAAACGACCCTGTGTACATGTACTGATAAGATAACAGGAGGAGAGTTTCCAGGGGCAGCTGAGAAAGAAAAAAAAAAAAAAAAAAAACCGCCCAACTGCTCCTAAACGTCCGTTTACCAGCAAAAAAATAGAAAGGGGAACCCCTAAGATTGGGGACTTTAAAGGCACTACCAAAGAACAATTGAAGTAAAAAAAAATATTTTATTAAAAGAGAAAATATATACTAAATATGGTCATGAATACTGGAGAATCAATGTATACAACATATAGATACAATATCCTATACTCGACACGTTTCAGAGATGACTGTTGCCTCAGTCAGGGGTTAGCAGGATGTATATAGGCTATAAAATTCAAATATAGCTAGTCAACAGTAAATTTATATATCTATCCAATGATATACAGACATGGGAAAGTCATATTAGTAGTAGCAACTCACGTATTATTCAGTTGTATAGAGACACACATGAAGAATCCACGTTAATAATGAAAAACACTGTCACATGGGGTTTGTCAGCCCTGCCAGCATTGTAGCTGCTTGCAATAAACATCTATGATGAAAAAATGCCTCAAAGCAAATGGGCAAAAATAAAAATATAGAAATGGAGGGAATATACCCCGCCCCCAAATAGAACAAAGCCACGGATACTGGGGCCTGAAAAGGGAGTACTGGAAAGAGGGCAAATGAGCATATAAATATGCGCATATGTATAAATAGCATATATACAGCCATATAAACGAAAGGCTGCATGCTACCAAAACATACCTGACAAAGCCGCGGCAACTGGGCCCGAGAGGGCTGGAGTTCTGGCGATGCTAGAAAAGAGCCCAAAGATAATGAATAAAAAAAAAAAAAAAAAAATCACTGTTGTGGGCAGCCATCATAATAAGCGATGCTGAACATCAGCAACTGCCCCACATGAATGGGGTAGTAAATCTAAGGTAATGATAGAAAGAAAATGGTCAAATCCAAGATTAACTTACTGTTGGTAAACTTCAATCTGATGAGCATCTCCAGCTCATCCTCCTGGTAGCCATGATGCCACGGAAAAAGAGACCAGGTTAATTACAGATCTGCTAATTTGCACCGCACTGCCCACCAATTAGGTGACAGCTGCGTGTGGCCGGAAATGACCCGGGGCTCCTGGGTGGCCCCGAGTTACAATCACGTTGCGCCTCCAAATGTGCGACATCATACGCATGAATTGGCCCCAGTATTCGCTGCTTTTCTATTAAGGGACCCTCTCTATCACCCCGAGACCCCTTCCTTTGGGAGCGGGGTATCGTCCGGGGTATATATTTTTTTTCCATTTGCTTTGAGGCATTTCCATCATAGATGTTCATTGCAAGCAGCTACAATGCAGGCAGGGCTGACGGAGACCCCATGTGACAGTTTTTAAATTATGGACGTGGATTCTTCATGCATTTACAACTGAATAAGATGCAAGTTGCTACTACTATATATGGCTTTCCCATGTCTGTATATCATTGTATAGAGTCATTAATTTACTGTTGACTATCTGTATTTGAATTTTATAGACTATATACCGTATATACTCGAGTATAGGCCGTCCCAAGTATAAGCCGAGGCACCTAAATCACCACAAAAAAATGGGGAAACGTATTGACCCGTGTATAAGCCGAGGGGCAAAAAATGCAGCAGCTACTGTAAGTGGAAAAAGGGTCAGCAATGCCAATCTGCATGTCCCCTGTACAGACCCCCGTGTCCCCATTGCAGCCTACCTGTGCCGATCCGTGGGTCCGGGGTCCGTGCAGCCGATGAGGTCCCGCTCTGTCCCACCCACAGCGTGTACGGCGCCATTACAAATTTAAAAGCCGCGCCTCCTCCTCCTCGTCCGTGATAGGAGGAACACTTTTTTCCCCAGCAGTCAGTGTGCAGTGTCCCGCCTATGACGGACATTCTCTCATCCTCGTCCATGAGATGAGAATGACAGGCCATCCGTGATAGGTGGAACACTGTACTGCTAGGAAAATTAGTGTCCGCCTATCACGGACGGGCGGGAGGAGGCGGCGCAGCTTTTGAACACCGCCGTCTGTCTGAATGACACGCTGTTCATGTAGGCAGACGGCGGTGACTCTAATATAAGCCGAGGGGTGGACTTTCAGACCTAAAAAAGGGTCTGAAAATCTCGGCTTATATTCGAGTATATACGGTACATCCTGCTAAACCCTGATGAAAGAGGGAACAGGCATCTCTGAAACGTGCCGGGTATAGGATATTGTATACCTTGATTCTCCAGTATTCATGAGCATGTTCAGTACTCTATGTACATTTTCTCTTTAATAAAATATTTTTTTTACTTCAATTGTTCTTTGGTAGTGCCTTTAAAGTCCCCAACCTCAGGGGTCCCCCCTTCTTTGTCCTTAGTGGGAAGTGGTAAACTGGGAAAACGGTATTATCAGAATTTCTAGTTTACCAGCAGCAGTGTACATGAAGCCTAAATGAGGTCTGGGTGGTAGCCTAAACAGGGTATAGCATATGGTTTTATAAAGTTTATAAGTTGAAGAAAAAAGGAGACAAATAGAAATAGTTCAGGATGCTTTTTTTCCCTCCTAAAACATTTAGATAGCAAAGTTTCTCCATACTTTTAAAATTTTATTTAAAAATGCAAGACTAATGTGTGATCCATGGGCACTGTAAAAAAGTTAATCTGTACAGAATTGCAATACTAAGGTGTGGTGCTTCGATTATATCCACCACAGTCTGCACTTAAGAATTTATGCTAGAAAACATGCCTACGCTATAAACATATCACAGGCAAATTGATCACCCTAAGTTATATATATCCATTCAAATATCACCATGTTTGGTCTTGATCATATTGCAATTTCATTGCGTGTAATAATGTTGGTTGTTCGCCTACAAAACTGGGACATCCGGAAATACAGTAGATATGGGATTTATAACTGGCATTAAAGTACATTTAACCCCCCCCCCCGCATTCTCAGTTGCACAAAGATATTGGAGAGCTAGAAGAGGAGAAACAGCAGCACAATGGTCTTCCGAGTGAATGGCTGTGCAGGGAGGGTTGTGCCAGGACAAAGTCTGATCATTGGAGGAGAGCAGGCCGAGTTCACAAAACAGTCCACTAATGCCTAGTGTGGTCAGTTTTGAATAGTAAAGCAGAGGAACTGGCAGGAACACCAAGGAAATCCACACAAAAGGAAGCAATACAAATAACTAGGGCTGAAACAACTAATCGATTAATTGACAATTAATCGGATTATGAAATTAAGCGATTACCATTTTCATAATCGATTAAATCGGCCAGTAACATAATGGGGTTAAAAAAATAATAAAATTAGCCATTTATAGTATAAAAAGAGCAAATAATTGCTACTGTACCCCTTCCAGTAGCGATTATCTGCTTTTTCTTGTACTATAAAGGGCTAATTTTAGTTTTTTTAACCCCCATTGTGTTACTAAACGTCTAAAGGCCTGGTTCACACCTATGTGTTTTTTGGTGCTTTTTGCAGAAACGCACTACAGTTTATTTACATGGTTTCCTATGGGACACGTTCACATCTATGCTTTTTTCAGCCGCTGCTGTTTGGAAAGTGTCAGGTACTTTTTTTTTTTTTTTTAAAGCAAAACTGTGCTTTTTTGGTTCAATATACTTCAATGGAGAAGCTGCACAAAAGCGTGTAATGCGTTTTTGCAGCAATTTGTGTTTTTTAATCTGCCCAACAACTAATTGGCCAAAAAAAAGTATTTCTCTTCTGTCTGTTATTCTCAGAGTGGTTTAAATATTTTTCTCCCTAACCATATAGTTGGTTATTTATATTTACCACTGCATATAGATATTTAAGAATAAATTGCCTTTTTTTTTTTTTAACTTTACATATTAACTAAATTATACACCACACTGTTTAAGGCTATTAACCAAAACAATAAGTCGGCCAACTAATTGATTATGAAAATAATCGTAAGTTGCAGCCCTACAAATAACAGGAAACTTTTTCATACAAGTACAGCAAGCACATATTGGGAATATGAAATTCTGAGTCGAAATATGTTTTAACAGTGTTTGCTAAAGTATATAACACGTCAGCATTTCTACAGGATACCCATCAGTTCTTTTGTTTGGGCAGGGGTTGGCTTGGTGACACCAACTAGAGGGTCAAATAAAAGCAGCTACTATAGGCAGCTGGAAGCAATTTTTCCCCTGGGACTTTGTCAGAGTCATTTCTGAAGGCCACTTAGACTTGGACTTTGAACAGGAATCAAACACCATGGAAACTTTGCCAAGTACCTTACTCTGGTTAAATAATCTACTCAACTGTGTATGCAAGTACCTTCTATTGCACTCATTCTCCTCCAAATTTATTGCTGCAGATACCAAATTCCTGTTGGAGGGTGGCTACGTTTTCTCTTTCTCCATGGCGCCACTATATGTGCCAACATAGCCATCCTCTCACTTGCTGCCAAGATGGACTAGGGATACTGGACTATGGAATGTGTAGTGTGCATTGAGCAGCACACATGACCACAACTAACATGCACTGCTCATTTCAAACAAAAAGGGGGCAAAAGGAGAGATTTGGGAGCACAGAAAAAAAAAAAAAAAATAAAAAAAAAATAAATAAATAGGATTACAGGGTCATCAAATAGTAGATATGAATAGATGATTTTTGGAGAAAAAGGGTTATAAAGTTTGGTGTCACTTTAAGCTTATTCTCTAAATGATCTAAAGAAACGTAATAATCCTTGCCACTTGAACAAAACTACGATATGTTCTCCATTAAAACATGTGGTAGGTGTGTGTGTGTGTGTGTGTGTGTGTGTGTGTGTGTGTGTGTGTGTGTGTGTGTGTGTGTGTGTGTGTGTGTGTGTGCTTAACTATGGCGAAGCAGTGATCATTCTCCTACTGATAATGCTTGAAGTTGAACTCCATCTTTTGTTACACTTTACAAATGAACTCTCATGAACATGTGAGGCCGCTGGATGTGTGGTATAAACTGTATGTAGCTGAGGCAGCATACCACTGTGTTCCGGGTGCAAGCCAAGACTTCCCGTCTCATACCCAGAACACAATATAGAGTTGATCACAGCGGCGCTCAGCCAGAGTAATGATTTGTATTCTATCAATGAACACAAGTAGCTTCCTTTAAATTGGCTGAGTCAGAGGTTGTGACATCCGCCCGCCTCTGTGACCAATCAGAGGAAGCTTTGTATTCATTGCTAGAATACAAAAATCGCTTACTCTCAATGGCTGAGTGCCGCTGTTAAAAGCTCCATTGTGTCCCAGATAGGAGACTGGAAGTCTCGGTTCGAACCTGGAACAGTGTGGTATGCTGTATGTGGCCTCAGCTAGATACAGTTTATACAGCACATTCAGTGGCCTCACGTGTTAATGAGGGACCGTTCGTTTGGGCCAAGCTGGCCCAAACCAACTACAGTGGGGAAAATAAATTTGATATCCTGCAGATTTTGCAAGTTTGCCCACTTAAAAAGAAATGAAGGATCTATCATTTTTATCATAGGTGTAAAATGATAGAGATAGAATATCAATCAAAAATCCAGAAAAACACATGATACAAATATTATAAATTGAGATGCAGTTCAGTGAGTAAAATATGTATTCTATCCACAAGCAAAACGTGACTTAGTACTTAGCGGAGAAACCCTTACTGGCAAGCACAGAGCGAAGACATTTCTTGTAGTTGGTTACCAGGTTTGCAGGAGGGATTTTGGTCCACTCTTCACAGATCTTCTCCAACTCCTTAAGGTTTCTTGGCAACTCGAAGTTTCAACTCCCTCCATAAATTTTCCGTAAGAATAACCACTTCCCTACCGCCCACTGTCATATGACGCCCACAAGGTGGATCTCCCATCCTGGGTGGGCGTCATGACGTCCGCCCATTCCCGGCCGCCTAGGGGGCACAAGGTCTTAAAATATCGCATGTGCGAGCAGCGCCGCGAGTGGCCGCGCAGTCATCTGGGACCTGTCACGTGTCCCAGATGATTAACAGGAGGGAGGGGGCAGAGCTGAGCCCTTCCTGCGCCGAGGGAAGTGATGTCACCAGCCCAGGCACTGAAGGAGGCAGACTGAGGGACCCCTTTTTTGGAATATTAATGCTTTTTTTTGGGGGGGGGGGGGGGGGGGGGGGGGGGGGCAACTCCACTTTAAGGATTTAGAAAAGATCTGTGAAGAGTGGACCAAAAACCTGGTCACTAACTACAAGAAACATCTTACCTCTTTGCTTGCAAACAAGCTCTGTGCTTGCCAACAAGGATTTCTCCACCAAGTACCAAGACACCTTTTCACACTGAGGCGCTATAGCGTTAAAAATTGCGCCTGCCACACTGGAGCGGTGCGCTGGCAGGACTGATCACAGATCCGAGTAAGGGGGGGGGGGGGGGGTCGATCCTGGCCCCTTACCACGTGATCAGCTGTCAGCCAATGACGGCTGATCACACGATTTAAACAGACGCTCGGTAAATCAGTGTTTTTTTCCCCTCCTCATACGGTCAAAAAAAGCCGACATCGGTCCCTCACACAGAAAGCCGTGGCTACATTTTCTGTACCCATCAGTGTCTCATAATCAGTGCCGCCTCCCAGCAGGCCCATAAGTGCTGCCTCATCTGCGCACAATTTAAGCCCTTTTGTTTTATTTAGCAAAAAATAAAAAACCCAACAGCAATTAAATACTTTCAAAAGAAAGCTTTGTGGGAAAAAAAAAAAAAAATAATAATTTGGGTACAGTGTTGCATGACCGTGCAAAGTGTGAGAGCGATGAAAAGTGAAAAATTGGTCTGGGCAGGAAGGGGATTTAAGTGCCCAGTAAGCAAGTAGTTAACTTCCATTCTTTCCGTTTTAGGTCCCTGTTCAGTACAGTCTGCTTTCCTAAAAAAAAAAAAAAAATTATGCTAAAGACCTTATTTGCAAAGCCCTGCTGTGCAGTCATGTGACCACCTCCTGCTTTTCCCTTCCCAAATGAGTACAGTGGGAGGGGCTGAGATTTCCTATGACAAATGCAAGCTAGCAGAGTGAGGTCACATGTCTGCACAGCAGGGCTCAGCAAAGAAGGTATTTAGAATTATAATTTTAGGAACACACACAGGATCAGAGTAAATAAAAGGTTTCTTTACAAGCACTGGCGCAGCTGCAGGGTATAGAATTACACAGGCATGAGAGGAGAGGGGCAGGCTGAGGGGGTTAATCAGCTCACACAGACTATGGAGCTGAGAGGGAGGAGGATGTGGACATGAGGCAGCTGGATGAAGGAGGCTTGTAAACTGACCAAGCTATCAGAACAGCAGCCATGATAAACATGGTCAGTTTACAGAGGGGACAATTGACATTGCAAAAGCACAGCTCTATATCTCGTGCCTTAAGAGACAGGAGCATGTTTATTGGGGGGGGGGGGGGGGGGTATGGAGATGCTGAGCTACCCCCCCCCCCTTTAAAGTGGACCTTTAGTAATTTTTTCAGCTTTCCATCTATTAAATATTCTGCCCTCGTTTTAACTTTGGATCGTAAAGCATTTTCTGCCAGTAAATACCATATACAGCCCACTTCCTGTTTGTCAGATCATTAGCCTAGGCTTATGACATCATACACAGCTCTCTAACGCTCCTGAGAGTTTGCCAGGAAGGGGGGGGGGGGGGGGGACGAGTTATAAGAGGGCCATTGAGAGCTGGAGGTGTGCTTCTGCGAGTCTGTAAATCCAGGAAGTGAACAGGCAGCAGCTTCCCACAGTTAAAATGGATGCAGCCAGACTTAGTGGAGGGAGATTTCTGCAGCATATTTTGCAAGTATAGAATCACAGTATATATAAAATATGCAAAGTGGTTGGAGGAAAGCTTCAGAATGGCATAGGTTTTTATTACAAATTATGTGAGCAGACTGCAGTTCCTCTTTAAGTCCCCTGCGTGGGCTTTCCAACCGCCCCGATAAAGGTGGTTCATCTCTGTCTGACAGACAAGTTTTTGTGTCGAACTACTGATTGTAGTTGTAATGACAATATGTTATTTTGCTGGTAATGCCTGCCATTGATATACTGATACCACCCACCTGCGTTGTGGGACTTTACCTTAACTCTATTGTGATATTATGGTTTGGATACACATTGTATACTCTTTAAATCCAACCTTAAAAACATTGAAATTAAATAAAGTGCATCTATTTTCTGTTTTGCTTTAATCTAGGAGGAAAATAAGGGTTGAACGACTTATTTTAATTTTAATGGGGGTGTAAATTGAATGCCCAAAGTCTGAAAACGCCATGTAAAAAAAATAGCATTGCTCAAATGCCTCTCGTTCATCCTTCTGTGGTTCTCATCAGCCTCTCTAGAAGCACTTCTCTCTGCACGGAGCATCACAATACCAAAATTAGGGGGCACACACATCCACTGTTAAGCCAACAGAGGCTTCAGCTACAGGTCCCTGCATGTTGGCTATGTCCCTGTCATGCTTCACCCCCGATTAGGCTAAGGCCCCTTTCAGACGAGGCGGATCCGCTTGCACGGAGTCCGTCTGTCCGCTGGCTCAGCGGGAGATCTCTCCGTTGAGCCAGCGGATGACAAGTCCCACTCTGCTCACTGAGCAGGGAGGGGCTTGTCGGGCGCCGCTGGTCTCTATGGAACGATCGGATGAAAACGGACAGCGTGTCCGGTTTCATCATATCTCACCCGATACCGAAGGATCCGGACGTAGAGCCATTTGTCTGCTTTTGGCGGATCGGACGTCAGCGGACATGTCTCCGGTGACATCCGTCGCTCCATAGACCAGCATGGAGCGCCCGTTCAGGTCCGCCGTCAAAACTGACAGGCGGACCTGAGCGGTCCGCCGTCAAAACTGACAGGCGGACCTGAGCGGTGAGTAATTTGTGAATGGGGAACGCGATGTGTTGTGGGACATAGTTCCCATAACACATCGCGCCCCATTCAACAGAAGAAGACGGAAGAAGAGAAGATCACCGCGGAGCTGGAGGAGGCAGATTAGGACGATTTTTTTTTTTTTTTTTCCCCCATTTTAAATGGTTACTAACATATTTTTAAGTTTTTGTTTTCAGGGTGTCCCCCCACTTTAAGTAGTGGATGGGTGTAGATAATTTTTGCAGAAAAAGGATAGCATTAGGCTTAATGTACACAGGACATTTTACAACCTCCCCTAAACAATTTAACAGGTAGTAAACAAACGCTGAAAAACGTCTGTTTTGCTGCATTTACAGTTAATTTTATTTCTGCAAATAGTCAAAAATGAAAAACGCCTGTAAACGAAAGGAAAGTTACAGCGTTTACAGGCATTTGGCCTTTCAAATGCTTCTGAAGAATCTAATAAACAACCCTGTGTACTGATAAGATAACAGAAGAGAGTTCAGAGGCAGCTGTGTATAAATTAAAAAAATGCACAACTGCTCCTAAACAGCCATTTACCAGCAGCAGCCTGTCACTTAACCACTTCTGGACTGCCGCACGCCGATATACGGCAGCTGTTTGAAGAATAAATAGTGCGCTTGTAAGACCACTACGCAAATACGGTGTGACAGAAAGTATTGCAACGACTGCCATTGTATTCTCTAGGGTGTTAGAAAAATTTAATGAAAAAAAAAAAAATAATAAAATGTATGTTTGGAGGTTCTAAGTAATTTTCAATAAAAAAAATAAACAGTTTAACTTGTAAACAACAAATCTCAGAAAGAGGCTCAGTCCTTAAGTGGTTAAAGTAAAATCATCATGAGAGATCTCATTCAAATATCGCTGCAGGGTTTCCAGAGACCACCTCCAATTGCGCATGTAACCACTGCAAGCCATCCAAGCCCTGAAGCAGCAAAATTGCCCACCATTACATGCCTTCTGCCATACTTCAAAGAACACAACGTTTAGGTGCCGTTTGCAGTATTCCATTTAGCAAATTTATAATAGTCAGAGCAATCTCTAAGCTCATCCCTTCATTGTACGTTTTTATAAAAAATTACAATAAGATTTAAAAATAAAATAAATGCAAGGTTGTATAGGGAAATTCAGGATCTTTGTGGAATCACCTGGTCACCCGCTATTATTGAGATGGCTCCAGTATAGAAAGAGCTATTTGGACACGCATAATACTTGGTAAACATGTTTATGAAGGAAAATACTGCAGAGTCATCGTCTCAAGATTAATGGACTATTGCCAGATATCAATACCTTAGCTCTGGACAACAGAAACCAGCAGAAGAACCAACATACTGCCAAACTTGAGCCTAGTACACAAGGGCCGAAAATCGGATGGCTGAGAGCACTGTCCGGAGTGTTATGTCGGAACATTTGTGTATTGTTATTCTGCGATTGGATGAATACAAAGTAGTCAGCAATAGTGACCGTGGTGTTAAAATTTGCTCTAAATATGCAGAGCATATAAAAAAAAAAAAAAAAAAAAAAAAAAAAAAAAAAAAAAAAAAAAACTTAGGAGGGGGTTCGGTGGTCTTTGATTCGTAAGCTGACCCCCAGCGCATGTAATACATTCTTAGAAGATTTCAACCTACTCCCAGACTGTTGCTATTAGCTCCACGGAAAATCACTATCCAAGGTGCATGACCATCCTCTAAAAAATAACACAAATGAGATCCTTCAGTTCTTTTCGTTAAACCAAAAGGCTAAAAAAAAAAAAAAAAAAAAAAAAAAAAAAAAAAAAAAAAAAAAGAGGGGGGGGGGGGGGTTAAGGAAGACCCGATTCCTCCATCCACACATTCAAGGTGGATCTTTGCGTGGAATTCGGCCAGTCCCTGCTGAACTATGATCCATCTATAGGCAGCTTAATTCTCCAAAAAAAATAAAAATAAATCCATAAATACTTAACCACTTCCGACCGGCGCACGCCGATGTACGTCAGCAGAATGGCACGGACAGGCATAAGGGCGTATATACAAGTCCCTTTTTAAATGCCGCGCCATCGGGAGCGCGGCAAAAAAAAAAAAAAAAAAAAAAAAAAAAGCTGATCGCCGCCATTACTAATAAAAATAAATTATTAATAAAAATACTATAAAACTATCCCCTATCTTGTAAACGCTATAACTTCTGCGCAAACCAATCAATCGCTTATTGCGATTTTTTTTACCAAAAATATGTAGAAGAATAAGTATCGGCCTAAACTGAGTAAAAAAAAAATGTTTATATACTTTTGGGGGATATTTATTATAGCAAAAAAGAATGCGTTTTTTTTTCAAAATTGTCTTCTTATAGCGCAAAAAATAAAAACAGCAGGGGCGATCAAATACCATCAAAAGAAAGCTCCATTTGTGGGGGAAAAAAAAAAAAAAAAAAAAAAAACGACGTCAATTTTGTTGTTTGGGAGCCACGTCGCACGACCGCGCAAATTGTCAGTTAAACCGACGCAGTGCCGAATTGCAAAAAGGGGCCTGGTCCTTTGGCTGCAAATTGGTCCGGTCTGAAAGTGGTTAAAGCGGTTGTATACCCACTGACACTTTTTTTTTTTTTTTTAATACCCCTGTAAGGCAAAAAAAACATAATGAGATAGTATGCGCGGCATACTAGCTCATTATGAAATACTTACCTTAGAACGAGGCGCTGGTATCTCACCCGATCCACGCCAAGGGAGCTGACATGTTTCCTTGGCGTGTCTTCCGGGTATCGTGGCCGGAGCCGTGACTTCTTTCCGGCAAGGTCCGGCGTCTGCCAGGCTTTCAGCTGAGAATCCCCTGTGCGCATGCACCGCTGCAGTCAGCGGCTCATTGCGGGGGGGGAATATCTCCTAAGCCATACAAGGTTTAGGAGATTTTTTTTTTTTTTTTTTTTTACCTACAGGTAGTCCTTATTATAGGCTTACCTGTAGGTAAAAAAAAAAAAAAAAAAAATTACAAATTTGGACTATACAACCACTTTAAAGTGTTACAAAACCCAAGAACCTGCATTCACTATATCTGGTCTCCAACAGTACACAGAACATGAAAATGCAATTATTTGAGTAATTATAAAACTGCTAAATACCTTTTCTCAGCAGTATATAGCAGTCTTATGACATCTATCAGTGTCTGGCTAAAGCTTGTAAAGCCGAAAGCCGCCGAGAGACTCACAACGGCGGGGGAATCGGCGTATAACACGCACCCCTGATTTTAAGGGGAAAAAAGTGCATGTTATACGCCGATAAATACGGTATCTAATGAATCGTTATCTTGACTAAAGTGTTTCACAATTCTTTATATGCAAAGAATTCTCTCTGCTCTTCTGAAGCCACATCTGTCAAAAGGAAGAGAAAAACTGGGCAGTCCACCAAGAATCAAAACATTCTATCAGTTGAACTTAAAGCGGTTGTAAGCCCGCTGACACTTTTTTTCTTTTTTAAACACCTGTAAGGGAAAAGGCATAATGAGCTAGTATGCACCGCATACTAGCTCATTATGAAATACTTACCTTAGAACGAGGCATCGGTAACTCACCTGGTCCACGCCGAGGTCGCTGACATGTTGCCTCCGCGTGTCTTCCGGGTATCGCGACTCCGGCACCGAGTGGCTGGAGCCGCGATGTCGTCACTCCCGCGCATGCCGTACAGGTTTAGGAGATATATTTTTTACCTACAGGCAAGCCTCATTATAGGCTTACCTGTAGGTAAAAGTCAATTTTTGGACTTTACAACCACTTTAAGTATAAACATTGTAACAATTTGTCAATGTAATAGACTTCCTGTGTAAGTGAAAAAAGTTTAACCCCTAAACCTTTTTCTGACATTTGTTGGATTCAAGTAAAAAATGTTTTGCTAGAAAATTACTTCGAACCCCCAAACATTATATATTTTTTTAGTAGACACCCTAGAGAATAAAATGGTGGTTGTTGCAATATTTTATGTCACACTGTATTTGCGCAGCGGTCTTTAAAATGCAATTTTTTTGGGAAAAAAAATTACTTAAACCGCCTCACGTCGATATACGTCGGCAGAAGGGCTCGTACAGGAAAACTAACATACCATTAAGAGGCGGCCTGCAGGCGCGGTAAGCTCCGCTACTAAGGCTGCATTCACACCTGAGCGTTCTCAGCTCATAAAATGCCCGAAAAAACGCCCAAAAAGAAAAATCCCATTAATTTCAATTAGGGCTGTTACTGATTAAAATTTGTGTTAGATTAATCGATTTTTTTTTTTAATCAATTATAACGCAGTTTTTACAATACTGTAATATCCACATCTGCCCACATTTCCCCCCCATACCGTAATATCCACATCTCCGATTATTCCGGACAGACAGCAGGCAGACCCATCCGCAGATTAGACGGCACAAGCAGGCGGGTGATGACGACATCAGCATGCCGCTACTAGGCCGCCGCCGGGTGGACCAAGATGGCCGCCGCTCCAGAGCTTGGCCGAAGCTGCGGCCTTGCCTATGGGCGAGACCGCGGAGCTCAATCCACGGATCGTCCGCGATCAAAATTTTGAACGATCAAAGAAATGAACGATTAATCGTTAATTTCCGCAGCCCTAATATCATTTGGCACCTGTTCGCATCTGAGCGTTTTGTCACCTGAAGCAAAATGCCTGAAAAACGCCCTAAGCGCAAAAAAAAAATCATGAGCTTCTTTGGGGCAGATTATAAGCATTTTTCTGCCTTTCACATTGGTGACCTGTACAGAACTGCGGTAAAATAATTAAAAATTAAAAAAATTAAAATAAAAAAAAGAAACCACAGCAAAAATGCACGACATTGAAACGCTCACGTGTGAATGCAGCCTAAAATTAAATGGGTTTGTAATATAAAAGAATGGATTGTTAACAGAATGCAATTCCAGCCAGGTATACAAAATATGTATAGAATATAGTAAAGCGCTGCAATATGCAGCCATTGTAACAAATAGTAGATTTGTAAAGCATAGCTTAGGGGTCCATTTCACGAGTGCCAAAGACTATTTTCATTATAGAGCAAAGCGAAATGTGAAATATACAAGTTATAAACACTGTAATGTATTTCAGAACATGCTGTAAAGGCTTCCCCCCCCCCCTGCTACAGTTCTCAGAACGTGATTAAATAGTGTGCTTATTCTATAGTTATTAAACCGTAACTCAAGCTGAGATTGCTCGCCATATCATATATTTCACATAGTACAGCTTATTAAGACAATTCTAACCCAGCTCCAATGGGAATACCATTACTGAAAATACTGTATAACCCTGTCTAAGGTAATAAAGCAACTTTTTTCCAAATCTTCCCCAAACACAGGTATGTGGTTCAACCTTGACCAGTGGCGCTGGATAAGGCTGACCCACTTATAAAGCTGGCAATACGTGGCTCTCTTCAGCCAATTCCTGTGAAGAGGACCAAATTCGAGCCATAGGTGGTTCTGCCAACACCACATAGTTCTACAAACTTAGGCCCCTTTCACACGGACGGACCGTCTATCCGTTTTTCTTCCATCCGTCGACGGACAACAATGCATTCCTATGGGCAGACGGATGAATATCCGTCACCATCAGTTAACCTCCGCTTCCGTTTTTTTAAAACGTACAAGGCTACGTCCAGATCCGTCAAAACGGATATTAACTGACGTCCGATCCGTTAAGATCCGTTTTGTGTTTATCTGTGAACTCAACCTCTTAAAGGCACAGGCACACATATAAACGAAACAAAACGTATACAAAAACATATGAAAAAACGGACGTAAACGTGTGCATTTACGGATGAAAACGGACATTAACGGAACGGATGAGACAACGGATAAGAACTGATACTTTTTGACGTGCCTAAACTGACTGCGTCCGTGTGAAAGGCGCCTAAAACTAGGAAATCAAGGAGCTGGACAAAAATAAAAAATAAAAAGTTAGCCAGTGACTGCAACTATTTGGATGCAGTCACTGTAGGGGTATTCCGACAGCCATGAGGGCCAGCTGTCAGAATACAATGGCCAGTAGAAGATGCCACTATCCACCCTGTATAGCAGAAATAGATTTTTCTCGTTATGCTCAGTAAACTGTGTGTACAGTCAGCTTACTGTAAACTCCCAAGTGACCAGTCACATGGCCGGAGCACTGTCAGATGTGAGGGGAATCTCGGGCATGCAACTAGCTATATGCTTAAGTTTGCTAACTACTAGTGCAAATGTACTTTTCATGTCAAAAGGTTTTTATTCTCCAACAGTTTAAAGCTAAAAAAAACACACTTAGGCCCCTTTCACACTGGGGCGGTGCGGGCATCGGCGGTAAAGCAGCGCTATATTTAGCGCTGCTTTACCGTCGTTTTAGCAGCGCTTTTCGGCCACTAGCGGGGCAGTTTTATCTCCGCTAGCGGCCGAAAAAAGGTTAAAACCACCCGCAAAGCGCTGCCCCATTGTTTTCAATGGGAAGGGGCGCTTTAGGAGCGGTAAATACACCGCTTCAAAGATGCGGCTTGCAGGACTTTCAACGTCCTGCAAGCGCACCGCTCCAGAGTGAAGACAGCAGCGGCTGTTTCAGGGCGCTTTGCAGGCACTATTTTTAGCAGGTTAGCGCCTGCAAAGCGCCTCAGTGTGAAAGGGGCCTTAGTCTTTTTTTTCTAAAACCAAACTCAAGCTTTACTGTCACTTCAACTAGTTTGAGCAAAGCAGGCCCAGACTAACTTTTTCCTACACCAACAGGTGCACTGTATGGAGCAGTGTGCTGGCCATGGGAAGCAAACATCCCCTAGACCCAGGAAAAAAAAAAAAAAAATTATTCTCAGCCATACATGGCTCTCTGGATTCAGAGAGGCACACGGACGACATCACGATCTCCTCGGCTAGGCTGGCTCAATTTGATTCCGGGTAAAGGAAGGGAAATTCGCATCCCGCAGGTGGGACAGAGGTGTATACTGTATGTAGCAGTTGTAAGAAATACTTTGGGCCAGCTTGCCCAAAGTAACTAGCTAAAGCGGCAGTAAAGTTGGAGCTCAACTTTAAAAGTGGTTAAAAAGTGCAGTCATGAATTCTGAACAAAGCGCATACAGTATATCTGTAGTATTTAGTTATCTCTCTCTCCAAAGCTCCAAGACCCCTTCCACGTTAGTGGTAAAGAACCGCTAGCGACCGAAGAAAGGGTTTAATGCGCAAATCGTCACTGCCTAAGCACTTTGCAGGCGATTCGGCAGTGGTGCTTATTCATTTCAATGGGCAGGGGGTAGTGTATTCACTGCTCCTAAACCGCTCCGAAGATGCAGCGAGATACATTTGCGATGGGGGGGGGGGGAGAAGCTTAACACACAGCTGGTCTATTCCGAACACAGCTTTGTATCCTTCCTTTGCTTCTGTTTGGGGGGTGTGTGTGTGTGTGTGTGTGTGTGTGTGTGTGTGTGTGTGTGTGTGTGTGTGTGTGTGTGTGTGTGTGTGTGTGTGTGTGTGTGTGTGTGTGTGTGTGTGTGTGTGTGTGTGTGTGTGTGTGTGTCCTCTGTAAGGCCCCTTTCACACTGGGGTGCTTTTCAGGCATTTTAGCGCCTCTCATGCCTCCCCAGTGTAAAGGCCGAATGCTTTCACACTGGGGCAGTGTGCTTGCAGGACGGGGGAGAAAAAAATAAATAAAAAATCAGCATCTTTGGGGCAGTGCATACACACAACTCCCAAAACACCCTGCCCATTAAAATGAATGCCGGAATGCGGGAGCCTTTAACCCCTTCGGCCACTGGCGGCTGTTAAAAGCGCCCCGATAATGGCAAAAAAAAGCACAGCTATAACAGTGGTTTTAGCGGTGCTTTATCACTAATGGCGACACTGCCCCAGTACCCCAATACTAACAGATGGAGAAGGATTTTAACACAATTCTGCGCTTTTGAAGAGGTGTAGAGAAGACAGCAGATAAACAAGTGAATCTAATGTAGGAGGATTGGCTTCATCTCTGTATCATCTGAGGCCAGTCACTTCACTGGGTATACGAGAAGGTTTACAACCACTTTAAGCTGGCCATGCACAGATATTTTTATTTCAGACTGCAGATCTCTCCTTCTACTACACCATGGGTGTTCAACATGTGGCCCTCTAGCTGTTGCAGAACTACAAGTGTCATGAAGCATGGCAAAGCTGGTAGTTACAAGCATAACTCCCAAAGGCAGAGGGATGATGGGAATTGTAGTTCAACAACAGCTGGAGGGCCACAAGTTGAGCACCCATATACTACAGGTGGAAGAATCTCCTGCTGAAGCGGCCAAGTTTTGACAGCTGGCACCACCTTCATAAAGAAAACCTGTCTGCATTACTAAGGGTCGGTTCACACCGCTGCGCTGTGAATTTGTTCCTTTTTTTGTCCTGTGTGAGGTGCGAATTTCAAGAGTTGGACATGGCTGCGATTGATGTTCTAGCCAATGGAATCATAATAAAAAATAAATATAAAAAAAAAAAAAAAAAAAAAAAAGAAGTGTTACTTCCTGGTTTTTGTAGCGTGGTGGAATTCGCACATATCTGAACCAACAATGCAATTCCAAAACAATTTACATTGAAGTCTATGGAGACTAAATTCGCAACGCTGTAAACTCGCACAAGACCCTTTTTTTTTGGATCGCATTTGGAGAGGAATCAACGCATATATGTAAATGACCGTCATTGAAAACAATTACTTTTTGGATGACATGCGGATCTAGTTTTTGTTTAACGCACCGCATTCGTTATCAACTCGCACAAGTGTGAAACGGCAGAGAGGCGAGAGAAGAGAAGAGAGGCGAGAGAAGAAGTCCAGCCTGAGCTTTTTAGGCTTGGCTTCTCCTCTGGGAGACAGGAGTGCAATTCGTTTTGCACACCTGTGACCCGGAGAGTGCGGTCTGAATTCAGATCGCTGCTGAGGTCACTGCTATCAGTCAAGGCAGCGACTTAGGAAGTCTAGATCCCCCAGCTGCCTTGACCCTCTACAGCTCATTGCTCCAATGAGTGTGAAGGATCAGAGAGGAGAGAGAGAACTGAGCCAATCCGCAGTGTTCAGTGGCTTGGTTCTCAGTGCAGAGACGCCGGAACACAGCTGCAGCATCGGTCTGATGCTGCATCCAGCTAGGCAAGTGTTTTTGTTTTTTTTTTTAATATTCAAAAACACACTTCTCTTTTAAAATAACAAACATGTTATACTTCCCTCCTCAGTGCAAGCGTTTTGCACAGAGTGTCCCCGATTCTCCTTTTATGAATGGACACACGGAGCTGTGACTTAGCTCCAGTGCCCCCATAGGAAGAGGGAGGGGCCAGGAGCAGCACAGAGGGACCCGAGAAGAGGAGGATCTTGGCTGTTCTGTGCAAAAGCAGCTGCACAGAGGAGCCAAGTATAACATGTTTGTAAATTCTGGTAAAAAAAAAAAACACAATCAATTTAAGATCATAAGAAGGGTGGGGGGGGGGGGTGAATCGAGATTCTATCGATTAATCATGCAGGTCTAAACCAGACCCAGCATGATTTTGGACAACACTAGGGATTGTATGTTGAGGGAGACTTGGATGCCAGTGAATATAGACAGATTAACATTGCAAAAAGGGCAGAGTTAGCCAGTGAATCACAGTACCAGAGAACATCACACCTTCCCAAAAAAAGGTACCATAGCCTAAGGCCTCTTTCACACAGCCGATCCATTCAGATCCACCTGTCAGTTTTTCAGGTGGACCTGAACGGATGCTCCATATAGGTCTATGGAGCGCCGAATGTCAGCGGTGACATGTCCACTGACATCCGACCCGAAAAAGTGCGACGGAGGAAAAACCTATTTTTCCATCCGTCATCGGAACGGATGATGACAGACTCTACGGTCCGGCGTCACCCGATCTCCCATAGGGGAGAGCAGCGCTCTGACAGGCCCGTCCCTGCGCAGTGTGCAGAGACGGACCTGTCATCTTCCTGCTCAGCAGAGATCGCTCCAGCACTGATCTGCCCCATGTGAAAGAGGCCTTAGATGCATAGCAACTGACTTCATCAACGCATCACAACACAGGAATGAAATAAGGACCAGCTGAAGATAAGAGTCAAAAAAAGGATTGATTGAGCAGAGATCACAACACGACACCCTTCAACAACCAGGCCAAAAATATCTCCAAATATCCATCTAGTGCATCCGGAAAGAATTCACTGCGCTTCACTTTTTCCACATTTTGTCATGTTACAGCCCTACTCCAAAATAGATTAAATTCATTATTTTCCTCTAAATTCTACGTTTAATACCCCATAATGACAATGTGAAAGAAGTTTTAAATCTTTGCAAATTTATTAAAAATAAATAATCAGTATCACAGCCTTTGATCAATACTTTGTTGAAGCACCTTTAGCACCAATTATAGCCTCAAGCCTCTGAATATGATTTTACAACTTTGGTACACCTATTTTTGGGCAGTTTCTCCCATTCTTCCTTGCATGACCTCTTAAAGGGTGTTGTAAACCCAAGCTGTTTCACCTTAATGCATTTTATACATTAAAGCGGAGTACCACCCATTTAAAAGTCAGCAGCTACAAAAAGTGTAGCTGCTGACTTTTAATAAACAGACACTCACCTGTCCCCCGGTCCAGCGATGCGGGCGTACGAAGCCTCGCTTTTCTCTCCCTCCTCTCTGCGGCGCCAGCATTGCACGTGTGGGCGCCCTGTGGTTTCACAGCCGGGGTGCGAGCCACGCTGCAAATGGCCGGCCAATCTTCTGGGACCTGTGACGTGTCCCAGAAGATTGCGGGGGGGGGGGGGGGGGGGGGGGGGGGGGGGGGGGGGGTAGAGGTGAACTTCCACTCTGCGCCGCCAGGAGAGGAAGTGGGAGCTGGGTACATGTAAAAACTAGGTACCCCCAAAAAATAAATAAATTACATGCCAAAAATGTGGCATGTCAGGGGGGGGGGGGGGCTCACAAGTACTTAAAAGTGGAAGTTCCATTTTTGGGTGGGACTCCGCTTTAAGGCTAAAAACCTTTTGTAGTGCAGCAGCCACCCAGATGCCCCCCCCCCCCTTTTACTTACCTGAACCTGATCTTTCTAGCAATGAAAACAAGCCCAGCAGCTCCAGCCGCAGTCATGGGCTCCAGCTGTCAATCAAATCCAGTGACATGGGGGCCCGAGTCCTATTGTCTGTGTTAATGGACGCAGCAGCAGGACTCAGGCATGTGCCCGCACGAGTGCCCCCTTGGAAAGCAGGTCCGAGGGGGAACTCGATGCGGGGGAGGAGCACGACAGGGGAACCCCAGAAGAGGAGGATCGGGGTTACTCTGTGCAAAACCCCTGCACAAAAGGTGGTAAGTATACCATGTTAGTTATAAAAACAAAAACAAAAACCACACACACACACACACACACACACACACACACACACACACACAGCTTTACACAATCCCTTTAAGCTCCATCAGGTTGGATGGGGAGCATTGGTGCACAGCCATTTTCAGATCTCTCCAGAGATGCTCAATTGGGTTCAAGTCTGGGCCACTCAAGGACATTCACAGAGTTGCCCCATAGCCATGCCTTTGTTATCTTAGCCATGTGCTTAGGGTCGTTGTCCTGTTGGAAGATTAACCCCAGTCTGAGGTCCAGAGTGCTCTGGAACAGGATTTAAATCAAGGATGTCTCTGCACATTGCTGCATTACTCGATCCCAACTAGTCCCATTTTCTGCCACTGAAAAACATACCCACAGCATGATGCTGGCACCACCAAGCTTCACTGTAGGGATGGTATTAGCCAGGTGATGAGCGGTGCCTGGTTTCCTCCAGACATGACGCTTGCCATCCAGGCCACAGAGTTCAATCTTTGTTTCATCAGACCAAAGAATTTTGTTTCTCATGGTCTGAAGGTCCTTTTGGCCAACTCCAGGCAGGCTATTATGTGCATTTTACTGAGGAGTGGCTTCCTCTGGCCACTCTACCATACAGGGTTGATTGGCGGAGTGCTGCAGAGATGGTTGTTCTTCTGAAAAGGTTCTCCTCTCTCCACAGAGTAACGCTGGAGCTCTCCCAAAGTGACCATCAGGTTCTTGGTCACCTCCCTGACTAAGGGCATTCTCACCCGATCAGTTTGACCGAGCGGCCCGCTCTAGGAAGAGTCCTGGGGGTTCCAAACTTCTTCCATTTACAAACGATGGAGGCCACTATGATCATTGGGACCTTTAACGCTGCAGAAAATTTTCTGTACCCTTCCACAGATCTGTGCCTTGATACAATCCTGTCTCGGAGGTCTACAGACAATTCCCTGGACTTCATGGCTTGGTTTGTGCTCTGACATGCACTTTTAACTGTGGGACCTTATATAGACAGGCGTGTACTTTTCCAAATAATGTCCAATAGACTGATTTTACCACAAGTGGACTCCAATAAAGTTGTAGAAACATCTCAAGAATGATCAATGGAAACAGGATGCACCCGAGCTTAATTTTGAGTGTCAAGGCAAAGACTGTAAATACTTATGTACATGTGATTTTTTTTTTTTGTATTTCGTAATACATTTGCAGAGATTTGCAGAGGAAAAGAATGAATTTAATCCATTTTGGAATAAGGCTGGAACATAAAATGTGGAGGATAGATAGGATAGATAGTCTATATGCCCTCTTATATCACAGAGTATGGGGTGACAGTGATTTTTTTTGGGGGGGGGGGGGGGGGGGTTATAGCAATTTAGGGGTGGAGGGTAGTACAGCATAAGGGTACAAGTATTATAAGGGGCAGGATGATACAGTGGGGGTTCATAGTGATATATGGGGACAGCACAAAAAAAAGCAATAGTGATGTGACAATATAGTGCAGAATAGTGGTAATGATAAAAAAAAAAAAAAAAAAAAAAAATGGGGCAGTATGGGAGCAACACTAATGTAGTGGGGCAGGATGGTACATAAGGATAATAATTAGGGGGGGGGGGGGGGATTTGGAGATCTGAGAAACTCCAAATTGAGGGGGGAAAATGGAGTACATTATTGAACACTACGTCTTAATTTTCCACAAAATTCAAAAGTTTGTAACAAAATTATTATTAAAAAATAAGAAATGGAAGATGGTACCTTTAATGGAAAACAATACAACATAGACAAAATGCAGCCATATCTTAAATTTCCACTAAGCAGGGTCTTCAAAAGACCACTAATAAGGCCCTATCATAAATGGTCAAATTGTAAATGGCATAGAGTGCGATTAACCACTTAAGCCCCGGACCAATTTGCAGCCAAAGGACCAGGCCTCTTTTTGCGATTTGGCACTGCATCGCTTTAACTGACAATTGCGCGGTCGTGCGACGTGGCTCCCAAACAAAATTGGCGTCCTTTTTTTTCCCACACAAATAGAGCTTTCTTTTGGTGGTATTTGATCGCCCCTGCGGTTTTTTATTTTTTGTGCCATTAACAAAAATAGAGCGACAATTTTGAAAAAAAATGCCATATTTTTAACTTTTTGGTATAATAAATATCCCCAAAAAATATATAAAAAACAAATTTTTTCTCCTCAGTTTAGGCCGATATGTATTCTACATATTTTTGGTTAAAAAAAAAAAAAAAAAGAAAAATTGCAATTAGCGATTATTGATTGGTTTGCGCAAAAGTTATAGCGTTTACAAAATAGGGGATAGTTTTATAGCATTTTTATTAATATTTTTTTTTTTTACTAGTAATGGCGGCGATCAGCAATTTTTATTGTGACTGCGACATTATGGCGGACACATCGGACATTTTTGACACATTTTTGGGACCATTGTCATTTATACAGCAATCAGTGCTATTTAAATGCATTGATTCCTGTATAAATGACACTGGCAGTGAAAGAGTTAACCATTAGGGGGAGGGGTTATGGTGTGCGACGTGTTTTTTTTTTTTACATTAGGGGCGTGGCTGTACGTTTGACGTCATTGATTGGCTTTCCCGTTGACAGGGAGGGAACAGCCGATCAATGACAGGCAGAGTAGGAAGCGCGGGGAGAGGTTTGTTTACACAGACCTCTCCCAGTTCTTAAGCTCTGTGACCCGATCGCGGGACACCAGCGGCAATCGGGTCCGCTGGTCCCACGGCCGTGGTCCCGTAGCTCCCGACCGGGTCGCGAGTGCGCCGCCTGCGCGACACACGGCTAGGCTTTTAAAGGGCCACGTACCTGTACGTGGTTTTGCCTAGCCGTGCCATTCTGCCAAAGTATATCGGCGTGAGGCGGTCAGGAAGCGGTTAACGATAAACAAACATCTGAGTCCAGGATATGGACACATCTCAGACTCTCAACCTGCACTCATTCAAAAGCATCTACATGGGGCAGTATAGGAGGTAACAATCAGAAAGGGCACAAACAGTACAATATGGGGGTCATGGTATTATATTGGAGTAGTGTAGTACACTAAGGCGATAAAAGTAATATAGGTAGGCAGGATCTGCCAATATGTGAGGGGGCTGTCACAGTAATGGAGGGGCAGCAGAGTGCAGTATGGATGTCACAATGATATAGGATACAGTAATTTTGGGGGGCAGGATATTACAATATGATGTATCAGAGTGAAATAAGGGCAGTACAGTATGAGGGTCTCAATATTATAGAGAGCAGGATAGCCCAGTATGGGGGGGGTGCAAGGTGATATAATCAGAACACTTTATTAAAGGGGTTGTAAACCCCTTAAAGTTTTTCACCTCAACACATTAAAGCAGAGTTCCACCCAGAAATTTTTGGCTCAGAATCTGACTCCTCTAAACACATATACATACGTGTGTATATATATATATATATATATATATATATATATATATATATATATATATATATATATATATATATATATATATATATATATATATCTCAGAATCACCCTGTTGCTATGTAGTCCTCCTAATCTGCCACTTCCTGGTCCGCGGAGCTCCTTGTCACTTCCTCCCTCGCCTGTGCTGCTGGGAAATGTATCATTTCCCAGGAGTCTGTGGGCAGTACTGTGATGTTGCCCTAACAATGGGACGGGACACTCCTCTGTCACCGCCCATTTTGTCAACAATTTGCGTTACGGCCAGTGAATCGCGCATGCACCTCCCCAAAGCTAATACAGGAAGAGATAGATTGGGCTTCACATGCCCACATTCATGATGGCAATCGCAACAACAGGAGGGACAAACCTGTGAGTATTAAATTGATGGATGGGTGCTGCCACTGTACTGATCCAGAGGGTCAAGTACCTGGCCTTCTGGCCTGGATTGGGGTAGCTCTAGCCCCGGACAGTTTTTCGGGAACAGAACGCCTGCAAATCCCTATCTGGAGGGGGAGGAGCGGTTAGTATTTCCCAAATGTAATTAGGTAGGGGGGATGGGAGTGACGGTGGAGCCTGATGGTAAAGGGCTCTCACCAAGCTTCCTGACCTCCACGCCTTTCTGCCTGGGGTGGGGGCTGCTGTGGTCCGGACCGTTGGTCTGGGCGGTCTTGAAAGCCTATAGAGCATGTGCCCCTGGAGTGGCAGTCCAGGGGTGCCGTACAATCACGGTGAGTGAGGGTCACTTTGATTTATGGCACTACGGTCACTGCACCATATCACGCTTTTTTAGCACCTGCCTCTTGGGTCGGGCCTTTTGGCTGGGACCAGAGGAATTTTTTTATTCCTGGCCGGAGGGCCTGGTCATTGTCTTGCACAATGGCCACTTCTTTCACTCTCCTATCCCTTCCCCCACTTTATTTTATTTATTCCTGTGTTGTCACTTTTTGTATTTTTATGTTTTGTACACTTGTGATGAGTAGGGTCACAGGTCCCAGGGCCTGTCCTGAAAGTCTGGGGAGGGGGTGGACATGGCCTTCTGACTTAGTTCGCCCTCTCTCATAGGGTTGGGGTCTCCCTTCGGGGGAGCCTCACCTAGTATTTGGGTGGGTCTGCTTCGGCAGACCTTCCAGAGAACGGTGTCCGATTGATTTCGGCCATGAAGACCAAGTTTTACGTGTCCTTGTCTGGAGCCTAACGCCCCGGGGGATTCAGGACTAGGTCCTCTGATTTTAGAGGACTTGTGTACCCGTTGCACTTTTTTGTCGCACCTCTTTATGTTGTGCACATTTTTTATGCACCGGGTGAGTTTGAGTGTGGTTTGCACGCCACAGGCTTTCAATAAAAAAAAGTTATATTTTGGCAACATCCACTAGTAACCTCGTATAATTTTTTATTTTATTTTTATTTAAAGCGGTTGTATACCCATTTAAAAATTTTTTTTTGTTGTTAACTACCTGCAAGACAAAGTCATAATGAGCTAGTATGACTAGCATACTAGCTCATTATGCATCACTTATCTTAGATCGGGGCCCCCGACGCCATGTTCTTCTCCCCCTCCGGCCCCATCCATCTCTAAACAGATACCCTTCCGGGTATCGCCGCTCCGACCAATCACAGCGCCGCTGCGATTGGCCAGAGCGGCGAGGACGTCGCTCCGCGAATGTGCGCGGGACACTTCAACTGCGGTGGGCCGCAGTTGTGAATGGGGATTAACCCTGTAAATGCACTGTTGTCTACGGCGCGCATGCGCCGTAGACAACGTTGTAAAATGTTCTTTTCAAATATCTCCTAAACCGTGCAGGTTTAGGAGATATTTCTTGTAGCTACAGGTAAGCCTTAATCTAGGCTTACCTGTAGGTGCAAGTTTAATTTTAGGGTATACAACCACTTTAATGCATTACGCACAGGTCAATAAAAAAAAAAAAGGGGGGGTCCGGAACTCCGCTTTAAAGAGGAAGTAAACCCTCTTTTTTTTTTTTAAGACGTAAAAAATAAAAAACCTGCAAGACAAAGGCATAATTAGCTAGTATGCATAGCATACTAGCCAATTATGTATCACTTACCTCAGATCGAAGCCCCCTCATCGGTCCTCTTCTCCCCCTCCGACATGGTCTACTGGAGTGACTTCCGGGTATCGGGGCTCCGGCGCTGTGATTTGCCAGAGCCGCGATGCCGTCACTCCGCACGAGAGCGGCACAGTACAACTTAAGCATCGGCATATAGCGCCGTTGCTTCAGTTGTCGCAAGTGCGCATGTGCCGCATGACGTCGGCACATGCAAATAAAGGTATATCTCCTAAACCGTGCAGATTTAGGAGATATCCTTGTTAACTACAGGTAAGCCTTAATATAGGCTTACCTGTAACAAAGTTGTAAACGAGGGTTTACAACCACTTTACAGGTGAAAAACCTCCTGTGATGCAGCAGCCCCCCCCACTTACTTGAACCCAGTCTTTCCAGCGACAAGCACACCAACTCCAGCCGGTGTCGTGGGTCCTGAATGAATAGATTGCTAACAGCGCAGCCATTGGCTCCCGCTGCTGTCAATCAAATACAATGATGCGGGGGGCAGGGCCAAGTTCTGCTGTCTGTGTCAATGGACGCAGCAGCAGGACATGAAAGCGTGCCCGCATGAGTGCCCTGAGGGAGAAGTGGCTCTCCAACAGGGCACTTGAGAAGAGGAGGAGCCAGGAGTGCCGCCGAGTGAAGATCGGGGCCACTCTGAGGCGGCAAGTATGACTTTTTTTTCTTAAGGGGAAAAAAAAAAAAAAAAAAAAAAAAAAAAAAAAAAAAGAACCCCACACGAACCTTTACATATCCTTTAATCCCAAAGGGAAAATTATTGCGACACGGCCACACAAGATCACAACAATGAACTGAAGAAGACACAAAATTACCAACAGCAACAAGTACCAATAAAGCAATTGAAAACTATACTCTAATAAAGCATCCATACAATTAAAAAACAACATAGAACAGATATGAAAAAAATAAAATAAAAATCAAACTACCAAAATGCAAATATATCACTTGCTCTAGAATAATCCCCAAATAAGTAACATAACACGAACATATTATAAAAACGAAAAATCCTGATCATAAACCAGATTTAAAACTTGACCTCCAGCAGGTAAAGGGGTATGCTAAACTAGTACAGGGGGTTGCACAGATATATGGTGGCAGAATACAGTGTAGGGGGTCAGTGATATGGGCGGAAAGTCAGTACAGTATGGGGGGGTAGTGATATGAAAGCCAGGATAGTACAGTTTGGGGGGCGCTCAATGATAAAGGGAAATAATTGTACAGTATGTGCTCACAGTTGTATGGGGGATTTATTGATAAAGGGAGGCAGTATAGTACAGTATAGGGGGGGGTCATAGTACAGGGGTAACAATGAGAAAGGGAGCAAACAGATGGGGCAGGATAGTACACTATGGGGATAATAGGGTTATAGGGAGAAGTACAGTATATAGGTCAGAATAGTACAGTATAAAAGGAACACTCATTTGGGGTGTAGGATAGTACAGTATGGGGGTCAGTGATATAAGAGGGCATATAGGACAGCATGGAGTCTTATCAATATAGACAGGTGTATGTGGGGGGTAGGGGGCAGGATAGCACACAATGGGGGTTGCAGTAACAACCATAATATAGAGAGCAGTATAGTACAGTATGGGGAGCTTATGGAACAGACCTCGTTAGCACAGGCATAATTGTACACCTCATCATGAGGTTATGAGTAAGCGCTCCGCTAGTCACAGTGCAAAAAGAGTCAACGTTACTGTACCCCGAATTGCCTGTGATGTCTTCTGCACGAATGATCAATAAAAAGGTGAAGTGTTGCAGCGAGTTCCGGATGTCATTTGAATTGCGATCGAGCAGCACTTCATTTTCTGACTAAAGTTCTACTTTAAAGTGGAACTAAACCCACCGCTTTAACGGTTCAAAAACAAAAAAACAAAAACCCAGCTACATTCCCGGCATGCCAACAGTCACAATGGTTTGCACTTTCAACAAAACAGTCAGGTGTCTGGAGTCATAACTGATCACAAATAGTCACAGAGCAAACAGGGGCCAAGATAGCAGCCTCCATGGCTGAGAGGAGGGTTTAGTTCCAAGTAATATGAACAAGGCCATAAAGTGGGGCAGTATGGGGGATGTTAGTAATATAGGGCAGTATAGTACAGCATGGAGGGATTATTATAGGAGGGGGTAGTATGGGGGTCATAGCGATATCGGGGGGGGCAGTACAGCATGGGGGTGCTAGAAGGGGGTCATGATAGTACAACATGAGGGTAACAGTGACATGGATGGGACCGAATAGTACACCAAGTAGAGCATGGGGGGGGGGGATAATGATATAGGGGGCAGAATATTACAGTATGGAAGGGGGTGTGTATGGAGATATAAGGGGGGGTGTGTATGGAGATATATGGGGGGGGGGGGGGGGGTGTATGGAGATATAGGGGGGGGTGGTGTAATATGGGGGGGGTGTGTGGAGATATAAGGGGGTGTATGGAGATATGGGGGGGGAGGGGAGTGTATGGAGATATGGGGGGGGTGTGTGGAGATATAAGGGGGTGTATGGAGATATGGGGGGGGAGGGGAGTGTATGGAGATATGGGGGGGGTGGGTGGATGGATGTATGGAGATATAGGGGGGGGTGGGTGTATAGGGGGGGGTGTATGGAGATATGGGGGGGGGGTGTATGGAGATATAAGGGGGTGTATGGAGATATAGGGGGGGGGTGTATGGGGGGATAGGGGGGGGGGGTGTGTAGAGATTAGTATGGGGGGGGGGGGTGTGTGGAGATATAAGGGGGTGTATGGAGATATGGGGGGGGAGGGGAGTGTATGGAGATATGGGGGTGTCATGTTGACTAGTAACGATGTATGCAGTACATTATACGGTGAGGCCAGTGTAAGGCCCGCCCCCTCCCGGGTACTCACCCTGCACGGTCCCGGCGTTGCCCCCTTGCAGTAGCCCGGGCAGTGCGGTGAACCTCTGGGCTCCGGGCAGACAGGCGGCGCACACAGAGTGCAGACATGGTAGTAAGCGGGGGCTCCGACTCTGAATATTAGCCCGGCACACCCCGCACGTCTCCAGCAGGCTCAGGGCCTCCCTCTCACCGCTCCTCTCCTCCGGGCCCGGCCGACTCTCGGCCTCGTTTTCTGCGGCCCCCTCCATACTCCTCCGAATTACTCCTCACCGTCTCCTCCGTCACACAGTGCCCGGGCCCCTACCACCCCGACACCGCCCGGACACAAGGGGAGGGGTGTCTTGCCGCCTCTCGGCCTTCCGCTTCACACTATTTATTTTAAATGTCATCTACATTTAAATATCATCCTTTAACCACTTTCAGACCGGACCATTATGCAGCCTAAAGACCAGAGGACTTTTTACAATTTCGCACTGCACTGGTTTAACTGGTAATTACGCGGTCATGCAATGTTGTACCCAAACGAAATTTGCGTCCTTTTCTTCCCACAAATAGAGCTTTCTTTTGATGGTATTTGATTGCCTCTGCGATTTTTATTTTTTGCGCTATAAACGGAAAAAGACCGAAAATTTTGAAAAAAAATGATATTTTCTAATTTTTGTTATAAGAAAAATCCAATAAACTCAATTTTAGTCATACTTTTAAGCCAAAATGTATTCAGCCACATGTCTTTGGTAAAAAAAATGTCAATAAGCGTATATTTATTGGTTTGCGCAAAAGTTATAGCGTCTACAAACTAGGGTACATTTTCTGGAATTTACGCAGCTTTTAGTTTATGACTGCCTATCTCATTTCCTGAGGTGCTAAAATGGCAGGGAAGTACAAAACCCCCCCCCCAAATGACCCCATTTTGGAAAGTAGACACCCTAAGGAAATTGCTAAGAGGCATGTTGAGCCCATTGAATATTTTATTTTTTTGTCCCAAGTGATTGAATAATGACAAAAAAAAAAAAAAAAAAATGTTTACAAAAAGTTGTCACTAAATGATATATTTCTCACACATGCCATGGGCATATGTGGAATTACACCCCAAAATAAATTCTGCTGCTTCTTCTGAGTACGGGGATACCACATGTGTGGGACTTTTTGGGAGCCTATCCGTGTACGGGACCCCGAAATCCAAGCACCGCCTTCAGGATTTCTAAGGGCGTAAATTTTTGATTTCACTCCTCACTACCTATCACTACCTATCACAGTTTTGAAGGCCATAAAATGCCAAGATGGCACATAACCCCCCCAAATGACCCCATTTTGGAAAGTAGACACCCCAAGCTATTTGCTGAGTGGCATGTTGAGTCCATGGAATATTTTATATTTTGCCACAAGTTGCGGGAAAAATGACAAACTTGTATTTTTTTTTTTTTTTGCCCAAAGTTGTCACTAAATGATATATTTCTCACACATGCCATGGGCATATGTGGAATTACACCCCAAAATAAATTCTGCTGCTTCTCCTGAGTAAGGGGACACCACATGTGTGGGACTTTTTGGGAGCCTATCCGTGTACGGGACCCCGAAATCCAAGCACCGCCTTCAGGATTTCTAAGGGCGTAAATTTTTGATTTCACTCCTCACTACCTATCACTACCTATCACAGTTTTGAAGGCCATAAAATGCCAAGATGGCACAAAACCCCCCAAATGACCCCATTTTGGAAAGTAGACACCCCAAGCTATTTGCTGAGAGGCATGTTGAGTCCATGGAATATTTTATATTTTGCCACAAGTAGCGGGAAAAATTACAAACTTTTTTTTTTTTTTTTTTGCCCAAAGTTGTCACTAAATTATATATTGCTCACACATGCCATGGGCATATATGGAATTACACCCCAAAATATATTCTGCTGCTTCTCCTGAGTACGGGGATACCACATGTGTGGGAATTTTTGGGAGCCTATCCGTGTACGGGACCCCGAAAACCAAGCACCGCCTTCAGGATTTCTAAGGGCGTAAATTTTTGATTTCACTCCTCACTACCTATCACAGTTTTGAAGGCCATAAAATGCCCAGATGGCACAAAACCCCCCCCAAATGACCCCATTTTGGAAAGTAGACACCCCAAGCTATTTTATGAGAGGCATGGTGAGTATTTTGCAGCTCTCATTTTTTTTTGAAAATGAAGAAAGAAAAAAGAAAATTTTTTTTTTTTTTTTTTTTTTCAATTTTCAAAACTTTGTGACAAAAAGCGAGATCTGCAAAATACTCACCATACCTCTCAGCAAATAGCTTGGGGTGTCTACTTTCCAAAATGGGGTCATTTGGGGGTATTTTGTGCCATCTGGGCATTCCATGGCCTCTGAAACTGTGATAGGCAGTGAGGAGTGAATTCAAAAATTCACACCCTTAGAAATCCTGAAGGTGGTGCTTGGTTTTTGGGGTCCCGTGCGCGGCTAGGCTCCCAAAATGTCTCACGTATGTGGTATCCCCGTACTCAGGAGAAGCAGCAGAATGTATTTTGGGGTGTAATTCCACATATGCCCATGGCATGTTTGAGCAATATATCATTTAGTGATAACTTTGTGCAAAAAAAAAAAAAAAAAAAAAAAAATTATTATTTTTCCCGCAACTTGTGTCAAAATATAAAATATTCCATGGACTCGACATGCCTCTCAGCAAAAAGCTTGGGGTGTCTACTTTCCAAAATGGGGTCATTTGGGGGGGTTTTGAACTGTCCTGGCATTTTATGCACAACATTTAGACGCTTATGTCACACATTACCCACTCTTCTAACCACTTGAAGACAAAGCCCTTTCTGACACTTTTTGTTTACATGAGAAAATAATTTTTTTTTTTGCAAGAAAATTACGTTGAACCCCCAAACAATATATATTTTTTTAAAGCAAAGGCCCTACAGATTAAAATGGTGGGTGTTTCATTTTTTTTTTTTCACTCAGTATTTGCGCAGCGATTTTTCAAACGCATTTTTTTGGGAAAAAAACACACTTTTTTAAATTTTAATGCACTAAAACACACTATCTTGCCCAAATATTTGATGAAATAAAAAATTAGATCTTAGGCCGAGTACATGGATACCAAACACGACATGCTTTAAAATTGCGCAGAAACGTGCAGCGGTGAGAAACTACATACATTTTTAAAAGCATTTAAACGCCTTTACAGGTTACCACTTTAGATGTACGGAGGAGGTCTACTGCTAAAATTACTGCCCTCGATCTGACCTTCGCAGTGATACCTCACATGCATGGTGCAATTGCTGTTTACATATGACGCCAGACCGATGCTTGCCTTCGCCTTTGCGCAAGAGCAGGGGGGGAAAGGGGTGCTTTTTTTTTTTTTTTTTATTATTGATTTTGCTTTTTTATTTTATTTTTCAACTGTTCCTTTCATTTATATATATTTTTTTATCATTTTTATTGCTATCTCAGGGAATGTAAATATCCCCTATGATAGCAATAGGTAGTGACAGGTACTCTTTTTTGAAAAAAAATTGGGGTCCATTAGACCCTAGATCTGTCCTCTGCCCTCAAAGCATCTGACCACACCAAGATCGGTGTGATAAAATACTTTCCCAATTTCCCAATGGCGCTGTTTATATCCGGCGAAATATAAGTCATGAAATGCTCGTAGCTTCCGGTTTCTTAGGCCATAGAGATGATTGGAGCCATTCTGGTCTCTGATCAGCTCTATGGTCAGCTGGCGGGAACCACCGGCTGCATTCTCAGGTTCCCTGTTGGGACAGGAGAGCCAGAGAAAACCATGGAAGACGGTGGGAGGGGGGGGGGCATTCCCTCCCACTGCTTGTAAAAGCAGTCTAGAGACTAATTAGCCACTAGGATTGCTTTTACATGAAAGCCGACCGCTGGCTGAAAAGAATGATACCAAGATAATGCCTAATCCTGCTGGCATCATTCTGGTATAACCACTCAAAGTCCAGCAACATACCAGTACGTTGCTGGCCCTTGTTTGGCATATATTGTAATCTTTTTTTCATGCAGCCTGTGGGCTGAACGAAAAAAAAAGATTGATCGGTGGGTATGCCCATCATTAGAATACCTCCCTTCATCCACCCACTTCTAATGATGGGCATACATGCACCATTTTGTTTTTAACTGTGGTGGTGAAATCACCTCCAACAGCGCTGGAGTCACGGATTTATGTATCGTGGGAGCAAACGCTGTTGCTGTCAAGATAAATAAATCCGCGCTGCAGCTGAATGGCGTACCTGCTAAGCTAATTATGGTTAACAATAAAACAAAGTAACATTACAGTATAACAGTAAGATTTACCATACCTGCAAAGCAAATACCAAAAAAAACATAGTAAAAAATAAAACATTTTTTAACGCAACCTGTGCCTAAAATATATATATGCCGAAGCATGGGGGCATCCTCCCGCAAAAAAGTTATGCCGCGTACACACGGTCGGAATTTTCCACGGGCAAGCCTCCGTCGAAATTTCAACCGTATGTAGGCGGCATTAGGAGCAAATCGCTCCTCCGCCCTCTGCTGCCCCTATGCTTCGGCATATATGCTCTTTTTTTTTTAACTGTGGTGGTGAACTCACCTCCTACAGCGTTGGAGTCACGGCTTTATGTATCGTGGGAGCAAACACGGTTGCTGTCAAGATAGATAAATCCGCGCTGCAACTGAATGGCGTACCTGAAAACAAAAAAAAAATGGTTAACAATAAAACATTGCAGAATAGAATACACTAAAAAAGAGAACAATAGAGAGAGAATAGAGAGAGAGAACAATAAAACAACAACTATTTTTTTTTTTTTTATTTTTTTTTTTTATATTTTTTTTTTTTTTTTTTTTTTTTTTTTTTTTTTAAAATTTTGTTTGTAACTGTAACATTTCTAACGGAACTGTTTTAACGGTTCCAGCGGTTTTGGTCTCAAAATGCGATGGCATTCTTGAGAACGTGTGCCTAGTCTGTGCAATGCTGTACCCTACGCTAATACTCAACTAGTGTATGGTAGCGTTCGAAACATTCACCGATGCAAAGACCAGGATTGTCAGGACAGCGGGGACAATAATAGCGGGTGTCACGCCTAAATCCGCGCTTTCTGCAGACACGACATTTTCTTTGGGGGGCTCGTTGGGTAGGGGTACTCGGGAGGTCATAAATAAAATGCCGCTCATGCAGCCGGCTAACTGCATTTGGTTGGGGAATGTGAGGTGGAGCACCGTCTGGAAACAGAAGGGCTCCGATGATCTCTTCCTGGAATTTAAGGAAGGATCCAGTACGTCCTGAAGCTCCGTATAGCACATGAGCGTTCAGCAAAGCCAATTGGAAAAGGTAAATAGACACTTTTTTGTACCAGCGTCTAGCCTTACGGGCAACTAGGTACGGCGCCAACAACTGGTCGTTGAGGTCCACCCCTCCCATGTTTTGGTTGTACTCGTGGACACAGAGGGGTTTCGTCACAACACCAGCCGCCGTAGTAATTTGGACCGTCGTGTCTGCATGAAGGGAGGTAAGAACGAAAACATTCTTATTATCCCTCCACTTCATAGCGAGCAAGTTATTACACTTCAAGCAGGCTCTCTCCCCCAGCCTAAGACGGGACTCTACAAGCCGCTGGGGAAAGCCCCGGCGATTAGGTCGCACGGTGCCACATGCTCCAATCTGATGATCAAACAAATGACTAAACAGTGGCACGCTCGTGTAATAATTTTCCACGTACAAGTGGTACCCCTTTCCGAATAAGGGTGACACCAAGTCCCACACAATCTTGCCAGCGCTCCCTATGTAGTCAGGGCAGTTTGTCGGCTCTATGTGGCTATCTTTGCCCTCCTAAACCATAAATTTACATGTATAGCCTGTGGCCCTGTCACAGAGCTTATACATCTTGACCCCGTATCTGGCACGCTTGCTGGGAAGGTATTGTTTGAATGACAAGCGGCCAGTAAACTTAATCAGGGACTCGTCAACGCAGACAACTTGATGGGGAGTAAACAAGTCTGCAAAACGTTGGTTGAAATGGTTTATGAGGGGCCGAATTTTATAGAGCCGATCGTATGCAGGGTCTCCACGAGGACGACAGAGTTCATTGTCGTTGAAGTGCATGAACCGCAAAATCTGTTCGTATCGTGCCCTGGACATGGAGGCAGAGAACACGGGCATATGGTACATTGGCTCAGTGGACCAATATGAACGCAATGTACCCATTTTAACTACGCCCATGATGAGGGAAAGGCCCAGAAAGATCTTAAATTCGGGGACCGTAATTGGTCTCCAATCTCTGGCAAGGGTGGACAACTGGGGATTAGCAGCGATGTGTTGACCAGCGTACAAATTGGTTTGGTCCACAATAGATCTATAGAGATCTTCGGTGAAAAACAGCGAAAAAAAATCAAGTGACGTAAAATCAGCTGTTTCCACCTGAATACCGGGTTGGCCAGTGAATGGGGGAAGTATGGGTTCTGCAGAAGTGGTGGGCACCCAATCAGGATTGGCGAATTCTGCAGGAAGGGCACTATGGGCACGACGGGCCTGTCTTTGTCGTCTTCTTGGTGGCAGCGGGACACTACTTGTGCTTGCCACCTCGCCAGCTGAAACTGCACTTATGGGACTCGCCACGTCACCACGTGATACTGCAGTGCTGGTTTGACTACGTCCAGGGTGTACTAGGCCGCTGGTGCTTGCCTGTTCACCAGAAGGAATAGCGGCTCTAGTACGTCTCTGCCTCCTACGAGCGACCTGCGGTTCCTGCACCTCAACAACAGAAGAAGGAGTTTGGGGTCTGGTACGCCTGACCTTAGCAGGGACCACAACTCCGCCGTCAGAGCTATCTGTCATGGAGCCGCTGTCGTCTACTGGGTCGTATTCTGAGCCTGATTCTGACAGATGAGTGACCTCCTCTTCACTATCTGTCATACTCAAAAACAAGTAGGCCTGTTCACTAGTGTACGTTTGACTTGCCATTTTGGGCTCTAAATTTAGTAGTACACTAGTGAGACTCACAGGAAAAAAAAAAAGCTCCTGACTGTTAGCGACTGAATCAAAACGCTACCAAAAAACTGTAAGCGATCGCAGGGATCAGGCCTGACTCTGCGAACGCTGCAGTTATGTGTGCTTAGTGTTTTGTAAGTGACAGTGATCGATCGATACTGCACTTGGGTGGGCTGGGCGGAGGGGGAAAACGCAGGTGCTAGCAGGTATCTGGGCTGATCCCGCTAACAATGCGTTTTTGGGAACCCTAAACAGCTGGGGACGCTAGTATAGATCTGATCAGATCAGATATCGATCTGTTCAGATTCTATACCACTAAGGGAGGTGTATGCTGCGTGCGTGGGTGTTAGCGGTACTGGCACTAACCCGATGCTGCCTGGGGCGACGCAGACCCTATTTGACTCTAAAACCTTACTTATATCACCCGCCGGGCGATCAGGGGGTTAAACCTTTATTAGGTAATAAACGGCGGGTGCCCTGAAACTATAAAAAATAAACTAACTGACCAGCGTCACCCGTAACAGTTATATGGTGATCACTGGTGAAAGGGTTAACTAGGGGGCACTCAGGGGGTTAAAACCTTTAGTAGGTAGTATATGGGGGGTCCCTGACCCTATAAAACGCTGCGGCAAACCTAAATACCTACCTCCCTAACTAGCGTCAACTGTGACACTAATACAGCGATCAAAAAAACGATCGCTTAGTGACACTGGTGACGGGGGGTGATCACGGGGTTAAACCTTTATTAGGGGGGGTTCCTAGACCTAAAGGGGGCTAAATCTAACTGCCCTAACAGTTATTAGGGTCACAATGCACCAATGCAGTTAACAGTAAAAAAAAAAAAAAAAAAAAAATGCTTTGGTGTCACTGTGACAGGGGGTGCAGGGGGGCAATCGGGGGGGGGGGGGGGGTGTGAAATGTGTGCCTAAAGTGTTCTACTGCTAGTGTAGTGTAGTGTAGTGTAGGTGTTGTGCAACTCACGTGTCTTCTCTCCTCGGCGTCGGTTCGAAAAGACCGCCACGAGGAGAGATGACCTCACTTCCTCTAGCTCTGTACACAATACAGAGCCAGGGGAAGCATTCCATTGGCTGGGAGCGATCGCGAGGGGGGGGGGGCACGAATGAGTGCCCCCCCCGCATCTCCGATCCCTCCCCCAATGTCCCGGACAATTTACAGACACGGGGGCGGGCCCGATCGGCCCCCCACCCGCGTCTGTTAGGGATGACATCACTTCCTCTAGCCCTGTTTACATGACGGGGCTAGAGGAAGTGTTTCATTGGCTGGGAGCGATCGCGAGGGGGGGGCCCCTCATCTCCGATCGCTCCCCCAACGATGCCGACCGCCGCAGGCACCGGGGGGGGGGCCCGATCGGGCCCCCCACCCGCAGGCAGGTAGGGACTTATATATACGCCCTCCTGCCTGTACGTGCCATTCTGTCGACGTATATCGTCGTGCGGCGGTCGGCAAGTGGTTAACCACTTGCGCCTTGAAAGATTTACCCCCCTTCATGACCCTTCAATGATCATTTTTTTGGTGTTCTTTTCCCCACAAATAAAGCTTTCTTTTGGTGGTATTTGATCACCTGCAGTTTTTATTTTTTTATTTTTTTGCGATACGAATAAAAAAAGGCCGACAATTAAAAAAAACTGTAAAGATCTAATTTCTTCATCAATTTAGGCCAATACTACATATTTTTGGTAAAAAATCCCAATAAGCATATATTGATTGGTTTGCGCAAATGGTATAGCGTCTACAAACTATAGGATATTTTTATTTATTTTTTATTTTGTTTATTATAATTTTTTTACTAGTAATGGCGGTGATCAGCCACTTATAGCGAGACTGCGATATTGCGGTGGACAAATTGGACACTAACTGACACTTTTGACACTTTTTCTGGACCAGTGACACCAATACTGTGATCAGTGCTAAACAAATATGCACTGTTACTGTACTAATGACACTGGCTGGGAAGGGGTTAACATCAGGGGCGATCAAAGGGTTAAATGCATGCCTAGGTTGTGCTTACTCACTGTGGGGGAGGTGCTTTGACTAGGGGAAAGCAAAGATCCTTGTTCCTGCTTTGCAGAAACACAGGATCAAAGCCTTCCCCGCTGAAAGAATGTCAATCTGCCTTGTTTACATAGGCAGACTGGCGTTCTGCTTGTGTCCAGAACGATCGCTGGTCCCTGACGCGGAAGTGTAAGATTATGTACAGTACTAGGTACCTGATCTGGCACAGAGTGGCCGCCCTTCCAGAGTAAATGCATGTGGGGCGGTCGCTAAGTTGTTAATAAAACACTAGTAATATAATCTCACCAGCCATGCTATACTATCCCCCATCGCTGCTTGTGGTATTCAGTAATATGACTGTTGAACGGTCATTCCCCTTTAACATATGTTTATTTGTAGGGGGAGTTCACTTGTTGGTGTCTCTTTCAGCGCAAGAGTGACACCCTCTCCCCTCCCCCAACCCTCTGCAGAGTGCCCAACTCTCTCCAACTGAACATAATTACGTCATCTTCTGCCGACATCACTGGAACCTGGAACAGGTAAGTGTCCATTTATTAAAAGTCAGCAGCTGCAGTATTTGTAGCTGCTGACTTTTAATATTTTTTGTGCAGGTGGCCATCCTCTTTAATAACTTTAAAGTTGAATTAAAGAGGTTGTAACTCTAACAAAAAAGAAAAAAATGTTGTTTCTATAAAGCATGTTAAACCAGTGTCACTTGTCCCATTCTATGTTGTAATATACCTGGTTGATTCTGCCTGCTCCTGTGTTCCCCTTAAGCCCCATACACACGGTCGGACAATCCGCGGACCAGGTCCGTCGGACCATGTCCGTCATACTTTGTCCGATGTTGGTTTTGCGTACACACGGTCGGACAAAGTTGTTGGAAAATCCGATCATTCTGAACGTGGGGACGTTTGTTGCCTACGACGGGACTACGTAGAGGCTAGTAGCCAATAGCTGAAAATAGAGTTGGACTCATGAAGAAGGGCATGTCATTGCCATCATCCCTGATAAATGTGGATTTTTAGTACCTCATAATAAATGGGATTTTTAAGGCAATGTAGTCAACGACTAAACAATATATAAAAAATAGAAAATTTATTCATATATCAAAACAAATGAAAAAACAGAAAAAATATCTCAACAGGTATCTACAAATAGTGGAGGTGTGTTTACACAATAGCTGCATACATATCATACATCATATGTGAGTGGCCATTTCATGCTACAGTAAAGATACAAAACAGAGACATGAGCGAACATTAGCTCTGGATGTACAGTAGTCTGAAAATCCAACGCGTTTCGAAATGTGCATATGTATGTAATTTCTTCCTCAGGGAAGCCACTCTTTCTACAAATAGAATATGACATTAGTGCACTGCAGCAGAAAAGAAAAAATGGATATAAAATTATTGAAAATATAGAAGATAACAGTATACCTATGTATCCGCTATTGTAGCCAATAGCTTTGGTCTTGTAATGTGATCTGAGCATGCGTGGCACTTTGTCCGGTCGGACAACCGTACACACGATCGGATTTGGTGTGATCGGACCGTGTTGACGGCAAAGATTTCCAGCAGGAGATAAGACTTTGTCCGTCGGTCAAACCGACGAACACTGTCCGATGGTGCATACACACGGTCTGATTTTTCAACAACCTTGTCCGATCGGACAGAATCCATGAAAAAGTCCGACCGTGTGTATGGGGCTTTAGTGTGCTGACCACGGTAATCATGGCTGCTGATCCATGATACCGTGTTCAGTTTATGTGTCTCCGTCATCTTGCTGCTCTCCCTCTCCCCCTCTCTCTGTCACTTCCTAGTGTATGAGCTGATAAAAAAAACTGCCCCTCCCGCTGCTATTCCTTGCAGCAGTAAAGTTAGAGATCACAATTACTGCCAGCCCCTCTGTAATAATAAGATATACTACACAGTGTGTGTTTTGAAAATTTGACAGCTAAATACCTTTTTTCACATCGGTCATGTGACCGCACATCGCTGATGTGAAAAAAAGTATTTCCTGCTGAATTTTCAAAAAACACACACTGTGTTGTAACTTATTATTACAGAGGAACTGGCAGGAATTGGGATCACTGGCTTTACAACCACTTTAACCTTCCAATACCCACCTCCCCTCCAGCAATGCAACATCCATGAGCTCACTTATCTGCGCCAGCGTCTCTTCCCCAACTTCTTACAGGTCCGGGGTAATCTTGATTGCACAGGCCAGGATGACAAAACTTCTACACATGCCCCCAGGAGTTTATCCATTGTGGCAGTGGGTGTGTCAAGCATGTACATTCTGAAACATCTTGTGAGGAGGAAGGAAGGAAGCCTTTATTGCAGGGGACTTAGTAGTAAAGTATAGTACCGTGTTTCCTCAAAAATAAGATTTAAATTTTGGCTCCAAAAGACGCATTAGGGCTTATTTTCAGGGGATGTCTTATTTATTTATGTACAATAATTAACATTTATACTAGTAGATCGCATCACCCCCATTTGTTGCAATTCAAGGGATCCTTTTGTTGCAGTGGGAATGAATGCCCATGTTGTCCCCACATTAAGAGGTGAGAGGTTATTCATTCCTTTGCTTCTAACAAGGATTTAAAAATGTCATAATTTATTAATTGCAATACCAAATACTTAATATATATAGTTACATGTGAATTGTGCTTGATACAATATCTGGGTTGTACGACCCGCAGATTGAGAGATCGGCTACATCTATACAATATCAAGAAAAAGCATTCTAACAATGTAGCGAGGCACTAAAAATTAATATCATAAGAAAAATGTAGCTAGTCTATGTATTCAGGGAGTTGAAAAGATTGTGTTACCTAAAAGGGGCAGTAATAGATTTAGGATGCTCTGTAAAAAAGAGGTCTATTGGATATTTATATGAATACTAGAAAGCCTGCTGGCCTTAATTTTGAGTGGGATATTTCCCACTTTTATGAATATAATGCTTATACTCCCTGCCATATTTAGTGTACATTTAACACTTTATGCATACACAGATGTACACGTTTATAGGTGTCGTTGTTCCATCATACCTACTGTGTTCTTACTGAGTGGTTGTTTCTTCTCACTTGAATTTCCTCACTTAATATATTTTCTATTTTTTATTCTACATTTGAACCAGAGACAGGCGACTTTCCAGTGGCCAATCAAACAACAATCAGCTCTGTGGGAGGGAGGGGGGAGGGAGGGGTTTGCCTGAGTAAACAATTTTCTCTTCCTGTATTGTTGTTTCAGTTAAGACACGATCTGACTTTGGAGGCGACTTCCATTGAAATCAATGAGTACAAGTCGCCTGGAAGTCGGATTGAAGTAGTACAGTAACCTTTTCTGAAGTCGGAGCGACTTCAGTAGTGTGCATTAAGACGGCTCTCATTCATTTACATAGATTTTATCATGTCGCACGACTTGGGGCGACTTCAAGTCAGATCCAAAATCGCCCCTGTGTGAATGGGCTCTTAATCTCTTTGCTGTTTTTGGGTTCTATTCTTTTTACAATGACATAAAAATTGGTAGTTAGTTTTAGGGTTGATTATATGTATGATCATAAGAGGTTTATAGCCGTTATAGGGCCTTTTCTTGATACAGAATTAAAATCATTCATATTATACTATATCTTTGTGATTTTTTATTTCCCATTTTTAATCTTTTCACTTTTTTTATTTTTATTATTTTTTCCTTATTCAGGTCCCTCATAAGCCTACCATTTATTGTATATTGTTCATTAATTATTTGGTTATTAATATACATATATTATGTGGTTATATGAGTTGCATCTTGATATAGCGCAGTCCTTTACCCTGAGGGTCCCGACGTGCTTACAAACACATATACACATACTAGGGCCAATTTTGTAGACAGGATCTAATTAACCTACCAGCATGTCTTTGGAGTGTGGGAGGAAACCGGAGTACCAGGAATAAACCCACGCAGGGACAGGGAGAACATGTAAACTCCAGGCAGATGGTGTCATGGTTGGGATTTGAACCAGCGAACCTATTGCTGCTAGGTGAGAGTGCTAACCACTACACCACTGTGCTGCCCCCATATTGTAATTAGATTTGGGCGTGTCAATGCATCAGGAGTATTGGGATGTTCAACAGTGATTTATATATACATATTTGTTCGGTTTTATGCTTTGCATTGAGATGCGGTCCCTTGTGTCCAGGTGTTTTGACACGCAACGAACAATATATAGCTTATATTTTACATCATGTTTTTTGTATCAGATATTTGTGTCACTGTATAAATGTCACGTACCTGGTGGTGCGAGCCCGAATTGCAGAGGGAGGCCTCCCTTGCGTCTCCCACTCCTGGTTCCCTGGTAGGGTGACAGGAGACCCAGGAGTGAGGAGGAGCACGGGTGCCTGGCAGGATCAACAGACCGGTGGAGCGACACAGGGTCAACTCAGCGGACAAGATGAGTAGACTGGAACAGCAAGCAGACTGGATAGCAGAGCAGGCTGGATCAGCAAAGCAGACTGGACAGCAGAGCAGGCTGGATCAGGATGGACAGACTGGACAGCAGAGCAGGCTGGATCAGGATGGACAGACTGGATCAGCACAGCAGACTGGATAGCAGAGCAGGCTGGATCAGGACGGACAGACTGGACAGCAGAGCAGGCTGGATCAGGATGGACAGACTGGATCAGCACAGCAGACTGGATAGCAGAGCAGGCTGGATCAGGATGGACAGGCTGGATCAGCAAAGCAGACTGGACAGCAGAGCAGGCTGGATCAGGATGGACAGACTGGATCAGCACAGCAGACTGGATAGCAGAGCAGGCTGGATCAGGATGGACAGACTGGATCAGCACAGCAGACTGGATAGCAGAGCAGGCCGGATCAGGATGGACAGGCTGGATCAGCAAAGCAGACTGGACAGCAGAGCAGCCTGGATCAGGATGGACAGGCTGGATCAGCAAAGCAGACTGGACAGCAGAGCAGGCTGGATCAGGATGGACAGACTGGATCAGCACAGCAGACTGGATAGCAGAGCAGGCTGGATCAGGATGGACAGACTGGATCAGCACAGCAGACTGGATAGCAGAGCAGGCCGGATCAGGATGGACAGGCTGGATCAGCAAAGCAGACTGGACAGCAGAGCAGGCTGGATCAGGATGGACAGGCTGGATCAGCAAAGCAGACTGGACAGCAGAGCAGGCTGGATCAGGATGGACAGACTGGATCAGCACAGCAGACTGGATAGCAGAGCAGGCTGGATCAGGATGGACAGACTGGATCAGCACAGCAGACTGGATAGAGCAGGCCGGATCAGGATGGACAGGCTGGATCAGCAAGGCAGACTGGACCTCAGAGCAGACTGGATCAGTACAGGTAAGCTGGTTCAGCAAAGCAGACAGGACCTCAGAGCAGACTGGATCAGTGCAGGTAAGCTGGTTCAGCAAAGCAGACAGGACCTCAGAGCAGACCGGAACAGCACAGGTAAACTGGATAAGCAAAGCGGACTGGTTCCCAGAGCAGACAGGATCAGTACAGGTAAGCTGGGTCATCAGAACAGGCTGGGTCGGATATCAGGCTGGCAGCAAGGTACAAGAGGGTTAGGCAGAAGAGTGGTCACAAACAAGCTAAGGTCGTAGGCAAGCAGACAGATGAATAGTCACAGGCAGGCTGGGTCAATACAGGTCAACAGGTATCAGGATCAGGTTACAGTCACCACAACGCTGTAGAGCAGAAAGCGGGGACCGTCTGCTCTGGCCGGGTTTAAATAGGCTACCTGGCGCCAACAAGAGCGCGCACCTGCCTACCTGTGCGCGCGCCCGTGCGCGGCCGCACACGTGCACGCGCACCGGCACGCATGCGCATGCGTAGTGGCGCCCGTGGGCCAGAGCGGCCAGGGTTCAGGTTTCTGGCAGGATCTTCATGACAATAAAGTTTTCAGGCAATGAGATTTTTTATCTCTATGTTTAGACTTTATAATTTCACTAATAGTTTTAAAGATATATGGATTTTTTTTTACATGACTGATAATCTAACTGGCTATCTACACATTTTAGCCTGTTAGCCTGATCGTATATGGATGCTTGTTCTAACACATGCAGGTTTCTTCAATTCAATGATTGCAATTAACATCTCACACATATTTGTGTATATATATATATATATATATGCCTGCATGTATGTTCTGCATCCTAGCTCTGATTAAGCAGTTAGTTCACCGCCTTTTGCTGTTGATGTTCTGCTTTTATTATACCGAATAAAGGTGATTGCATTGGAGTGCGGTCATCCAGCTTAATTTCTTTCTCAATAATTTACATTTATTCAAATACAGTCATTTCATCTTCTTCGGGAACATCGTCACCTGTTGACTGAGGTTATCGTACTCTGCTCGCCATTTTCAGACCATTTGGAGATCTAATTTCATCTCTTTGCAGAAAGCAGTAAGATTCTTTTTTTTTTTATATATCTTTATTTATCAAAAAGTTTTTATATTTACAAGTAAACATGCAATAACATTTATACAAAAGGTGCCAGCCTATTTCTTATACATTTATATATTAAATTATAACTCACATGTATATAGTCTTTTAACGTTCCTGTGTCTCCATAGGTTTACTAACACCTTACATCAACTCACCCACCCACCATTTGATTTCACAGCCACCAACTCATTCATTCCCTAAAGAGAGAAAAAAATAAAAAAATAAAAAAGGGGAACGGGGAACAATCAGTCCCCTACCTCTCTCTTATTAGGTCCTTCCATCCTGGGTATAATATTTTAAATCTTAACCAAGTCTGCCAGGCATTATTTACTTCCTCTCTGTTTACATTTTCCTTATCCATTCTTGTCTCCATTTTACACATTTCGTCCATCTCCATCTCCCACTCATCTATATTAGGACACCTGCTATTTTTCCATTTCCTGGCTATAATAGTTCTTGCTGCCGTTACAAAAAATTTCAAAGTTCCTTTCTTCACCTTTTTAACCGATCCCATATTCATGGACATTACTGACATCAAAATATCAGGTTGGATTTCTATTCCTGTCATTAAAGCGTATGTTTTATATATCTGTTCCCAGAAACTCTGTACTCTAGGACAGTCAAACCATATATGTGACATTGTCCCGACGGCTTGAAGGCATCTCCAACATGTATTTCTATTTTCAGGATTGATTTTGTTCATATCTGTTGGACACCGATACCATCTTGTCAACAATTTATAGTTCCTTTCCTGGTTTCTACTAGACTTGGATAGTTTATGAATAATTTTAAAGGCTTCCTTCCATTTTTCTTTAGGAATATCCATTTCTAATTCTTCTTCCCACCTTTTTATATATGTCATCTCTTTTACCTTATTATTTTTCATTAAATATTTATATACAGTGGACAGGTTATGGGTCGGTTTCTGTTCTTCTATCAATACTTCCTCAAGGGCTAATAAAGGTCTGTTAATTGTATCTTCTTTTGCTATACAGGAAATATATTTATATAATTGCCAGTACTGAATCCAACTATTTTTATATTCTATGCCCATAACTTCAAATGGTATTAACCTACCCTGTTCTATTATATTTCTTATTCTGGTATCTTGTTTTTTGTTCCATTTTAGGAAGGTTCCTACCTTCATTGCTTGTGGAAATTCAGGGTTATCAAATATGGGGGTCATTGGCCCTATATATGTTGAACCTTTGCCTAGTCTTACTAGTCCATCCCATACTTTCAGTACCCGGCCCGCAAAATACGGCATGTCCCCGTCTGGTGGACGTCTCTCCTTTCTAATCCAAGGCAGGGACTTTAGGCTAATAGTTGAGATCTCTCTTTCCAATCTGACCCATTCTTTGGAGTCTTCATTTTGAAACCAATCTATTATTCTGGTTATTAGGGCCGCTTTTAGATATGTCGAAATATCTGGGAGTGCCAGTCCTCCTTCCTCCTTAGAACGGGTCAGTATTGACCTGCTAATTCTAGCAGGTTTCCCGGCCCAAATAAAACTACCTATGACTTTACGTATTTGATTTAGCAATTTCTTTATGGGGAAGAGAGGTATTGCCTGAAATATATATAAAATCTTAGGTAGAATATCCATTTTTATTATGTTTATCCTCCCTATCCAAGAGTGATTTCCTTTTGCATATTGTTGTAATAGCTTTGTTATTTTATTTGTGATTGGGAGGTAATTAAGTTCATATAGTTTATCTAAGTCTTTGGGGATATAAATTCCTAAATATTTTATTGCTAAGGATTGCCATTTAAAAGGGAAATTAGTCCTAATTATTTCTATTTTATCTTCAGGAAGTGTAATATCCATTATTTCAGATTTACTATAATTTACTTTAAAATTACTAACTCTGGCGAATTTATCAAATTCTTGTATTAAATTTGGAAGTGTTATTACCGGGTTTGTTATATATACCAATAGATCATCTGCGTAAACCGACAGCTTGTACTCTGTCTCCCCTACTCTTAGCCCCTGTATATCTATATTTTTCCGAATGGCTATTGCTAGGTGTTCCATGACCAACACGTATAGTAGAGGAGACAGAGGACAACCCTGTCTAGTTCCGTTAGTTATCGTTATGGGTTCAGAAATATCTCCCGCAGCTCTAATTCTGGCGATGGGTTTTTGGTATAATACCATTATTTTTTCTAGTAAATTTGGTCCTATTCCCCATTGTTTCAGTGTCTCTTCGAGAAAACACCATCCCACCCTGTCAAACGCTTTTTCGGCGTCTACCGTCAAAAGACAGGATGGGATGGTGTGTCTCCGGGCGTAGTCCATGAGCGTTACTGTTTTTGAGGTGTTATCTCTTGCTTCTCTCCCCTTCACGAAGCCCGCTTGGTCCAGGTGTATGTAACTTGGAAGTATAGGGGTTAGTCTATTGGCTATGACTTTAGAATATATCCTGAGGTCGATGTTTGTTAACGAGATAGTTCGATAACTACCACAACTAGTGAGATCTTTTTCGGGTTTAGGTATAAGGGAGATATAAGCTTGCATTCCCTGTGGGACAAAGGGTTGATTAATTGTTACCTCGTTGAATAAACGCTTCATGATTGGAATAAGTAGATCTTTAAGCATTTTGTAGAACCTCGGGCTAAGGCCATCCGGGCCTGGACTTTTCCCTATTACCAGGGAATCAACTACCTTTTTAATTTCGTCCTCTGTTATCTCTTCCTCGAGCTGTTCTTTATCTGAATTTTTTTGTATTTGTATCGGAGTATTCTTTATGTATTCCTGCACCTGCTGTTGAAAAACTTCGGGACTCCTTTCTGCCAATGGATTGGGAATATTATATAGCTTAGTATAAAAATTTCGAAAGGTTTCAACAATGTCTTTTGGTTTATGGGCATAATTGCCTGTTTCAGTTTTAATTTTTATAATTGAAGTTAAATTTGTCTGTTGATGTATCTTCCTCGCGAGTATCTTCCCCGGTTTGTTCCCTTGGACATAATTTAAAGACCGTATTTTATCTCGGCTTTGTAGGGTTTCCTCGTCTAGTAGTATTTTAAGCTCATTTTTTTTAGTGGTTAATTCTTTTAATAACTCCTGTCCCATCTTTTGTTTATGTTCTTTTCCTAATTTTTCTATTTCTTTTGATAGTTGAGTTATTTTATTTCCTTTCATTTTTTTTAATCTAGACCCGTGTTTGATAAATAGACCTCTTATAATGCATTTTAATGTTTCCCATTGGTTAGGTGGGGAAGTATTATCTCCAATATGATCTACCGAGAAATTCGTTATTGCTTCCCTAATCTCTGTTAAGCATGTTTCATCGAATAACAGATTATCATTGAGTCTCCAAGAATTCCTTGTTTTTTTCTCTTTATCTATAGTCAAAGTAATATAAATAGGTGCATGGTCTGACCATATCGCACTACCAATCTCCGGAGAAGAGAGCTCCGGCAATCCTTGTTGGTTTACTAAAAGGTAGTCTAGTCGATGATAGGTTCCATGAACCTTTGAGAAAGCAGTAAGATTCTTGCCTCGGGAGTCCTCCACGATTTCTTTCTTGTACTCGAAGAAATAGCTCTTTCTTTTTGCACTCATCTGGTCTGGGGACCAAAATATTACTATACGCACCAAGTGCGCATGTGCATTGTGTCTATACTCCGATTAGTAATTCCTCGGTAAGTGTCGAGTCCATCTGGCTAACGATCTTAACTGGGGCTTATTTTTGGGAAGGGCTTATATTACAAGCATCCTGAAAAATCATACTAGGTCTTATTTTTGGGGAAATATGGTATAGTATAATATTATAAATATCCTTCCTGCTCCCAGGTTTATCTCTTTAGGGCTAAAGCTGGGTATACACTTGTAGAATTTCCAAACAAAAATAAATTTTAAGATTCTTAGGAAAATGAATACGAAAAATCTCAGTACATTCGAATGTCATTTGGAAGTAGTTCATTTGGTTTTAATATTTAATTTAGTAATGAAAGGACTTTATTAAACGAAAATCACATACACTGTTATGCCCCGTACACAAGGTCGGAATTTCCGATGGAAAATGTCCTATCGGACCATGTTGTCGAAAAATCCGACCGTGTGTGGGCGCCATCGGACTTTTTCCATCGGAATTTCTGTTGGAAAAAATTTGAGATCGTGTGTTGCGAATTCCGACGGACAAAGTGCCATGCATGCTCAGATCAAATTACAAGACCAAAGCTATTGGCTGCTAGCCTCTACGTAGTTCCGTCATATGCAACGAACGTCACCACGTTCAGAATGATCGGATTTTCCGACAACTTTCCGACAAAATCCGTCAGAAAAAATCCAATGGATTTTGTGGTCGGAATTTCCGACCGTGTGTATGGGGCATTAGAAGTTCATAATCCCCAAAAAATTTTTTCATCCTTCTCCTTCTAATTTTTTCATTACTGCAGTCGAAAATGAACATCGATTTGACCCCTCTAATGATTAGAAAAATGAACGAATATTCTTACAACATTCTTACAACAAAAGTTCTACTAGTGTATACCCAGCTTTTTTTTTTAAATCAAATAAATTTTTATTGAAAAGACAATTTCACAAACAAGATAACTGACTTATGTGCACAGCACACCCAGGACAGTCTCCCAAGATTGTATACGTTTTCAATTACAGCAGCAAATACCGTGTATATCTTACACATTAATGTATACCCAGCTTTAGTTCAGCTTTAAAGTGTATCCAAGGGCAACATTTGTATTTTTTTTTACTTTTGGATGGATTGAAACCCCTGTCAGGTTTTAATTTTTATAATTAGGGAATAGTGTGGAATGGGAATACTCCACCCTGAAAAATAATAAATATCAATTGGGACTGATGATTTTATATTAAAGTGGATGGAAACCCAAAATCACCTGTCACTCACAGCAAGGGGGCGTTTTTGACAAAGTTTTCAAGACCTTGTCAAGATTTCTCTAACTTAACAATAAAAGAGGATTGCTCCGGCCTCGAGTAAATCTGTGTGGCAAGACTGGGCTCAAATGAAAGGAAATCTTATTCTCTACATTATGATGTCAAAAAAAATGTTTGGGTTTACATCCACTTTAAGCCTCTTAGAAAAATACATAACAAAATAACTTTTTATTTCCCACTAATTACACTTCAAAGAAATAAAACAAATATATATATCTAGCTGCAGGCTAAATTCTGAAACGTGTTAACATACCTGTACATAAAATATGTCAAATGCTACACGTGGCCAGACAGCTTATATCCTAAAGAGGAACTTCTCGCCTTCCTGTTTTTCTTTTTTTTAAATACCTTCACCTGTTAAGCCCCATACACACTATCAGATTTTCTGCTGACTTTTGTCTTCAGATTTACCAAAACCATATAATATGAGGTCAAACCTTAGGAGTTTCAATTTGTATGCAATCAGGCAGGCCCTTGTACTACATGGTTTTGGTAAATCGAAAGACAAAAATCAGCAGAAAATCTGATAGTGTGTATGGGGCTTCAGACTGGGTCATCCTCGATTTACATACTCATCTGCCCAGTGCATGCAGCTATGTCCTGCGGCAATTTTCTGCTCAGCTTACAACCCACCATCTTCTTCTCTAACATCATCCGGAGCTGGCTGTCTCTTCTGGGTTCTTGTAGCAGGCCTCCTGTTGTGCTTTTTTAAGGAAAGTTTCCCGCACATTTTTATTAAGTAATTTTTAACGAAGATATTTTTAAGATACAAAATCAATCGATATGACACAGTCTATATATGCGAAACTGGTTCACGGAGACGAGTGATCATACTTAATAGTCACATTTATTGGTTGACAGAAAACAAATATTTACATGAAATTAAAATACAGATTGCATTATTTGAACATTTGACAATTGATGGAAATACCCTCAAAATGGGCGTAGTACCTTGGACACAATATCTGGGAAGATGTTTCTCTCCCAGTGTCCCTTCCCCAGGGTGGGTCCCTGAGCTCTCAGGTTCCCCTGAGCTGTCTCTCCCCCCTCTCACTATCTATCTAGCTTCTTAAATATCCTCTCACACAATAAGATTATAAAACATGTAAGATGTTCAGCCAAAAAGGTATGTGTCTGTTTCCTATTGGCCTAAATGTTTTTAATGTAATTGCACCTTCAACCACCAGGGGTCTCACATGTGTTTTGGGGCTGCTCTGTAAAGTAATATATTTTATTTTATACTGTATATTTTACTTTAGTGGAAATATCTATATCTTTAATATTTGGGAATTCTACTAACCCCATACTATCAAATACGCTTAGCATAATTATTGATCAATCAGTTTGCATAAAAATGGTGATATATATGCATATCATTGTATATCTGTAAATTTAGTCCATTTGAAAAGGACACAAGTTATATGTGTATATATATATATATATATATATATATATATATATATATATTAATCAACATCACATACAGTTTTTATCTATCTGGATACCTGTATAATTTGGGTATCCAATCAATATTTGTTTATCTAAGCATTTCAATTCTAATACATTCATATCATAATCATATATTTGTCTTAATACTAATTTGTTCCTAAAACAATTCTATTAATAATCACCCTTTATTTATTATGTTTTCTTTATAACCGATTTCATCAATTCATCGGATACTAAAATGATAGTTTTCTTTTGTGACTTACAGATATCATATATACTATGAATTGACTGGTAACATCATGTTTTGAGATGAACTTTTGGTAACATCATGTTTTGAGATGAACTTTGAACAGTCCAATACATGTTTTGATAGCTTAGCTATGTACACAATTCCTAGGACTTCACACAATAGGCTTTGTCGGGCAAGGTGTTGGCTTTAGAATTTTTGTATTGATGGTTGTAAATTGTCCAAACAGCCTCTACTTCAGCACAAAGGATTCTTCCCAGTCAGGACCACCTCCAAGTGATGACACCTCATAAATTTGGACTTCTCAAACTAATCAACAAAAATAAGTACACACCTTTTGTTTGGTGACAAAGGCTACCATTGTTCCTGTTCTCTTTTTGGATTCAATACTGGCTTGTAAACTTTATATATTTGTGACTTGTAAATTAGGCAACCAGTTCATCTGCTTTTAAGGAGCAAAAGTTCATTTCAATTTTTTTTGTTAGGCCTACTGAATCTCCCATCTCTGCCAGCGAATATTAGATGTATTTCTTCATAAATTCACAACAAAGCCCCCCTTGGAAAGTTGTCGGTTGCCGGAAGTCATCTGACAGGCTTTCCCAATGCAACTTGTTGAAGAAATATGGCTTCGTTTGGGCCTTGTAAGTCGAGTTGTGAAAATGGATCCGGATTGTGGATATATTTAAAAGGTATAGACACCTGCAGATGGGTGTAATTCTTTGGGAAAAAAAAAATGGGTTTGTGATCGATGTGTGCATCTCAGGGCCGTCATCCGTTCTTTGGCGGGAAATGGATCACTCCGGGCATCTTTTGGTTCTTGGCTGTCCTGGTGGGTTGTGTCCCTGTAGACTGGCCATCAATGATGTCCCTGGATTCCACATACGGTTCCTTCTCTGGATGTTTCACACATGTTGGACTCTCGGTTCTGTTGACCGGCTCATGGACATGTTGGTTCTGTAAAGGAAAATAGATTCCATGAGAAAAACATATATGTCCTTTTTCTTTTTATACGATTTATGTTTGAGATATCCATGTCAAGCAGGTATCCTGGGCTTCCTCAGAGCCCCCCTCTTTCCCATTGTGTTATCAGTCCTTTAACTAAACACTTTGGATATAAAGACAATGTATGACACATTTGCTATGGGAGACCAAGCTCCAGGGCTCATTTTTTATGAGGACATTTATTAATAGCTGTGGATACCAGACATTTATGATTGACTTATGTTCTTCAGAACCATTTTTCTTTTTTAGCTTAATTATAGCGGTTCTGGAATAACAATAAAAGCATTTCAGTTTGACATGTGAGTGACAACTCACTGTCAGTAATAAGATATTTGGCATTATAGTCAACCTTCTACTTGTGAGGAATAAAACAAATAAATTCTCCCCCTTTGGGGTGTCAATATGACTCATTTGAGGCAATCAAACTACCTTATGCGGGTGACTCCTCATCTTTTACCAAAATATCAAACCATTTAGGCTTCCTGATATCAATGTCTTTAGGATTCGGTCTTCCTCTGGAATTACCGTCTTCGTCGACTTCTTGAAATTAGGCTGTTTGGAGCGACCTGTTTATGTCAGAGGAATGAAGTGACCACTGAAAAATAGGAGAATAATTAATATCTAACAACCACAATCCCCCGGAAGGGATTTCAGGATCCTCATTACTGTGACCTGGGGAGAAACATGGCGTTAGAACCTCTGCTCCCTATATCTTTATTCAGTGCATTCCTCTGATTTATTTTAACATAGGCGCTTAAAAGGCTCTGTGGCCCTTGGCTGGCCACATGATTTGCCCCTGAAGAATTTCTATTCATGTTCATTTTAGCAATGAAACCATTGATACACTCGTGGTTTTTAATCTATTCAATTAATTAAGTCAATCTATTTATTTATTTCACAAATTGGCACAACACACTGAACTAAAGTAACCAACTGTTACACCATTTGCCGGTGTACTATAGAAAGTTCAACATTTTAGATCCTATATATCTGTTCCTAATTTGACCAAGCTTTGGTTTGCACGGATTATCAAACCATATATTGTATGAGGTTTATGCGCACTGCGGCCATCTATACCTCAGCAAATTCACCTTTTGAAGGAAGTTTTAATACACTTAACACTGTTTTATTTCTTTTATCACGTATTCATATATCACATATTATTCACGTTTTTGCGCAGAGGTCTCCTAAATAACTTATTTTAAACAATCTATTGAGTTTTTAAGGTTGATTTAAACGCACCTATTACACAAAAATGTGTACTTGTCATTAACTTATTTTACGTGTGGGAACACTATTATATGGGTTGCAGCTACATCATTTGGTTATCTTAAATATCGGTTGCATCTCGGGATTTTTAAATTCATAGTAGCGCTTGAGTACATGCATTCAGTACTTATTCAAACAGTGTAACATATCCGTAATTTTGTCTATTTTGGTTTCCATATTGCTTACAGGCTGATCAGAATTGGGTTGTGGGACCCGGTTTCTGTACCATTTTGGGGACTACTGGCTCAGTTTGATCAGACATATCACCATCAGAAACAATGTCTTGATTTTGGGATAGTTGTCTGGGCCTTAGTTGTTCCCTATTGTTCTGGGGATTTTGAGGTGTCCTAACCTGTAGTTTCTCCCTATTTACCCGTGTAGGCCCCCGAAGCCAATTACACCGGTAAAGGTGAGGTGTCTACCCTTAGGTTTAAATCTGACCCGTTGGAGATATACCCTATAGTTTCTCCTAAATCTCGGGTCTGGATCCTTTGGATGAGACTCCTGAGGTGGTCTTTGAACTCCCCCTCTAAAGGGTACTCTCTGCTCCCCCCTTCTGATGGGTGGGGACATTGGTCTCCCACTGGGGAAACTCGGTAGCATCTCTCCTCTGACTATATCAGCGTATCTTTTTTTCTTGGTTTTGGACTGTAATGATTGAGGAGATACATAAAATTCATCCACAAATTTCATTATAGGGTTTTCAGGCCTTCCATTGTTTTCACCAGTCTGTTGGCTAGAGTACAAATTGTTACTCTCTTTTACCAAAGACTCCAGTGAACACCCCCCTTTGTAATCTTTCGCTAAATTTACTTTTACGTGGGTAGGCAGTGCCTCGAAGAACATGGGTTTGAACCCAGGTTTATCATAACCTGGCTCCTTTTCTGCTAAGTGGTCATCACTTTTGAGCACAGCCATAAATACGGTGGGGCTTTGATTATTGGTACATGTGATATTGTGTATATCCGCGCTAGCCGCATTAACATTATTGTGCGGGACAAATTCTAGATGACAGCCGTTTTTAATTTCTTGCCAGGCAGTACCCAACAGACTTTTTAACTCTTCGCAAAATGGACGGTGTTTGGTTTCAAATACCCACGGTAAGAAATTAATCCTAGATTGGTCATCATTTAGGCCTAAAGCTGATAAAGCATTTTCATAGGCCTCAATGTGGTCAATAATGCATACGGATCCCTCTTCCTTAAACACTGGGACAGCATCTTTTAAAAATTCTATTATTTCTGAGGCGTCCTGTTTAGGGGTGCCTGTAGTTTTCTCTGATCCCAAAGAAAACTGATTAGACCTATTTTCATGTGGTGGTTCAATTTTTACCCCCCTTTGCTCTACAGTTGGCTTGGGGTAGAACATGGTTGTTTTTTTCTAATTCCTCTTCATTATGTAACTCCCAAACTTTAGGTTGAGAGTCAAATTTTGGAATATTATCAAATTCTATACTTTCAGGGCTAAGCATCTGAGCATTATTCTGGGGCATAAACTTCCCTGTTCTTTTAATTCTTCTTGTTGCTTAATTAGGGATTCCTGTCCTGACCTAAGCTGATTTGTTTCTTCTTTTAAATTGCCACTGCTTATTACTCGGCAACTTTCTAAATTTCCACTGCCTATTACTCGGCAACTTTCGTCAGGAGACTCGTTTTCCTGCAGAAAACTCTCCTTCTCTTTTAATTGCTTACACTCTTTACCTAATTGGTGACATTCTTCCAGCATTGTTATTGCATTATTTTGCATCTGTTTTATTTCATATTTCATCATTGTCACTATAGACTCATCATGATATTCTGCCTTGTCATTAATCTCCCTTAACTTTTCAGTGAGCTTACATTCCCCTTCTATTAAATGGGACTGGGATTCTACGATATCACTCTCCTGTTGGGTTTATTGACGTTTAATTTCAATATAAAGATACATCAGGGTAGCGCATAATTCAAAATGCATGGGATCAGGCCTATCTATTTCCTTTGTCTCAGATGAGCTGTCTGTGAGTTCATCGCTTTGACCTTCCACGTTTCACACGTCTTTTATTAACTGACGGGCGTGGTTTATAAGGCCTTCAATGCGTGCTTCTGGATCAGTCTCGTTAGACAAACTTTTTCCGTCGTGACCTGCCATGTTAATTTTTGACATTATATCAAACATTTCCTGTACTTGTATCAATTTTGAGAACTCATATTACCACTAAGGGCTGACTCTTGATAATCCCTATCAATATAAAAATTCACTTTGACTAGACATTTTTCTTGGCAAAAATATTTTTTAAAAAAAAATTAATAATTAATAATTTCATGTAAAATATTATTTCTGTCACCACCGTAACTATGACTGATCCTGTACAAAATATCGACGTCATCTCACGCAGTGCCTCCATTTAATATGTTGTGCTTTTTTAAGGAAAGTTTCCCGCACATTTTTATTAAGTAATTTTTAACGAAGATATTTTTAAGATACAAAATCAATCGATATGACACAGTCTATATATGCAAAACTGGTTCACGGAGACGAGTGATCATACTTAATAGTCACATTTATTGGTTGACAGAAAACAAATATTTACATGAAATTAAAATACAGATTGCATTATTTGAACATTTGACAATTTATATATTTGAGACTTGTAAATTAGGCAACCAGTTCATCTGCTTTTCAGGAGCAAAAGTTCATTTCAATTTTTTTTGTTAGGCCTACTGAATCTCCCATCTCTGCCAGCGAATATTAGATGTATTTCTTCATAAATTCACAACACTCCGATGGGGCAATAGATCATAGTGATATGGGGGACAGTAAAGTACAATATGGGGATCATAATGATATGGGAGGCAGTATAGTACAATAATAATAGTGATATAGGGGATAGTATAGTGTTGGTGTAATAGAATAAATAATAGAATAAAATATAAAAAAATATTTTAAGCAACAGACAGCATGGATTCCTGAAAGACAGAAGTTGTCAAACATATCTGATTTCTTTTTATGAGGAGGTAAGTAAAACTTTGGACAGAGGGGTGGCTGTGGACGTGGTGTACTTCGATTTTGCAAAAGCGTTTGACACAGTTCCCCACACACGGCTCATGTGTAAGGTAAAGTCTACAGGCTTAGAAATATCAGTTTGTAAATGGGTAGAAAACTGGCTAAAAGACCGAATTCAGAGAGTAGTGGTTAATGATTCTTACTCTGAATGGTTTAAGGTTATCAGTGGTGTACCCCAAGGTTCAGTGCTGGGACCCTTACGTTTTAATATCTTTATAAATGATATTGGGTCTAAGATTAAAAGTAATGCCGTGTACACACGGTCGGAATTTCCGACAGAAAAAGTCTGATGGGAGCTTTTCATCGTATATTCCGACCGTGTGTATGCCCCATCTGACTTTTTCTGTCGAAAATCCAGACGGACTTAGATAGAGAACATGTTCTATATTTTTCCGATGGAAAAAATTTCTATCGGAAAAAAACGCTTGTCTGTATGCTGTTCCGACGCACCAAAAACCACGCATGCTCTGAAGCAAATACAAGACAGAAGCCTGGTAAAACTAGCGTTCGTAGTGGAGATAGCACATTCCTCACGCTGCAAATTCTGTGATCTTTTATTGCAGCGCATTCTTTTGTGCTTTATAATGCAAGAATAATGAAGTTGTTTTGCTGCTGATATTCACACAGAGTTCTGACAAACTTATTTCTTTATTATTTCTCGTGATCTCATGAATGATCTTTTGTTTTTTTAAAGTCAGATCTCCATAATAATGTTTAGAATAATTTTTTTATAGTCACGAGTCTGAAAGGCGATAATCGTCTCTCACCAAACTTCTACTAACACGAGATAAACACGAGATTAGCAGAAGGAGCCCAAAGGGTGGAGCAGTGGCTATTGAACTTCCTTTTTATAGTGCCGTTGTACGTGTTGTACGTCACCGCATTCTAAACGGTCGGAATTTGGTGCGACCGCGTGTTGAGTGGAATTCCGTCGGAAAAACCTTCAGAGTCTAACCGGTCGTGTGTACAGGGCATTACATTTCTGTCTTTGCAGATGACACTAAGCTATGCAGTGGAATAATGTCCTTACAGGATGTCTCCAATTTACAAGCCGACCTCAATGCTCTGTCTAATTGGGCGACTATGTGGCAGATGAGGTTTAATGTTGATAAATGTAAAGTTATGTACTTGGGGGCTAAGAATATGCATTCCAGGGGAGTACAACTGGGGGAATCAATGGTGGAGAAGGATCTGGGGGTTTTGGTAGATCATAAGCTCAATAAGTGGTTTCCAAAGCGAGCAAGTTCCTTTCTTGTATTAAAAGAGGTAGTGCAAATCACTAAGAATTTTGCGTTATATAACGAATGCAGTGTTTGTTCGCTTGAGCAGTAATTGCCGCATTTTTTCATGCTGTAATTTATTGCATTGGACTGGTTGCTAAGGAGGAAGCTGGCCACCGCAACTTTCACAACGGATGACTCAGCTGTCAGCGGGTTCCCCGCTGATCGCTGAATGTAAATAAAAATGCTTGCAATTAAAAATTATGAAAAAAAAAGTGCCTCCCCCAAAATCCATACCAGACCCTTATCCGAGCATGCAGCCCGGCAGGTTAGGAAAGGGGGGACGAGCGAGCGACCCCCCCTCCTGAACTATACCAGGCCACATGCCCTCAATGTGGGGGGGTTCTTTGGGGCGACGATGATGGGGACAAGGGCCTTTTCCCCACAACCCTGGGCTGTGGTTGTGGGGGTCTGCGGGCGGTGGAAAGCAGTATCAAAGGCTGTAGAGAGGTCTGGTAGTATGAGTATGGAGTAGTGGTCATTGGTTTTAACAGTTAGTAGATCATTAGTGAGTTTCAGTAGGGCAGTTTCAGTGGGGTGGAATGAGCGAAAAAGCCAGACTGTAATGCCACGTACACACGACCGGACTTTTTGAAGGACTAGGTCCGACGGTCTTCCCGATGGTTTTTCGGCAGAGCTCCGACGGACTTTCCGAACGAACGGACTTGGCCACACACAAAGTCTGACGGATTCGAACATGATGACGACCGGACTAGAAAAAAGAAGTTCATAGCCAGTAGCCAATAGCTGCCCTAGCATCGGTTTTCATTGGTCGGACTAGCACACAGACGAACAGATTTTTCGACCTGACTCGAGTCTGTCGGAAAGTCTGTCGGAAAGATTTGCAACATGTTTTAAATCTAAAGTCCGTCGGATTTTTAGACAGCAAAGGTCCGATGAAGCCCACACACGATTGAATTGTAATGCGGATTTGTTCTGTCGGACCTAGTCCGTCGAAAAGTCTGCTCGTGTGTATGCGGCATAAGGGGTCAAGAAGGTTGGATCTTAAGTTGTTCAGGCTGGTTGGGTCCAGTGAGGTCTTTTTAAGTATGTGGGTGATCAGGGCATATTTTAGAGGGGATGGATTGAAGATGTGAGTGAGGAAGCATAGGATAGTAGAAGAGGGTGACCATAGTAGTTCTGAGGGAACAGGATCCAGGGGACAGGTGGTAAGGGGGGCTTCTGAGAAAACTTTAGCAACCTCTACGGTAGTAGCAAGGTTAAAAAAGGGAAGCTATATGGCTAGGTTAAACGTTATAGCGAGTTAAACAAATACATAAATAATTTTCACAAAGAACAATACCTTCTTAGCTATGTTTATGTTCTTATTATGAAAAGTCTTTCTGTATATACAGTATTTTAAAATTAAAAACGGGTTAATTATATGCTTCTTGTAGAACCACGCCCTTTTTTGAATGAATGTCTCACTGGGGATGGGGCATTCATTTAAAATGGGTGTGGTTATACAAGTACTTTCTTTACTTACAATGGTTTGCTAGACTCACAGAAAAAATGTGTCCCAAGAACATTTTTGAAATGCTGGCAACTATGCATTGAGAGCCAGCTGTCTATTCCAGGTTTTTGCAGCAAGCCCCTAATGAGGCACGCCAGATTATCAGTTGTTCCTACTCCTGCAGCTTCCAGGGATATATAAGGCATATAAACCAGGAGGCTGGGGGAGCAGAAACATGTCCTTCTTGCTTAGGCGAGAATGGTCATAGAGGATGGGACCAGAGAAAAATACAGTAAAAATTAAAAAATAGCTTTTTTTAATTCTTTATTAAGCTATTCAACTGAAACTTACAAGGGAATCAGTCATAATAAAGAATAAGAAATATAAAAGATAACATTGGAAGGGTATATGAATGTACAAGAGGATACCAAGAAAAATAGCGGATGAAGTCACATGACACACTGAACACTTACCCGTGAGCCTTTCGGCTCCAAGGAAATCATCATCAATTGTAGAAACAAGTTCAGTGAAAACCAACTTTTTAATAAAAAAAAAAATGGCTTTTTTGACTTTACAAGGAGAGGGGAATGCATGGTGGTAAATACATTTAGGGGAATGAAAGTCGGCTTTAAATAAGAAACTAATATCTTCAAAAGTCATCTACAGGAAAATAACAAAAGTCTATGTGTACTCAACCATAGTCAGAAAGCTTTCAACGGCAATAGAACGAGCACACCGCATAAGAAGCCGCGCCCCTTCCACCGGAGATAGACCCAGGCCAATTATTATTAGATTATTGAATTGCCAAGATAGAGATAATATATTGTCTAAAGCAAGACAGAGAGGCAACATTGAGCATAACGGCCATAAAGTATCCTTCTATCCGGATTTTTCGGTGGAAGTACAGAAGCAGAGGGCGAAATTTAAGGATGTCAAACGGCGATTATTTTCACTAAAGATTAAATATGCAATGTTGTTTCCGTCAAAATTACGTATTACAGATCGGGATGGAGTTCAATTTTTTGATACACCCGACGCAGTTAGTACATGGCTGGATGGAAGAAAGGAATAGCTTAGGCATAATTATTGAAGAGTAGATAAGATGGAGTCAGATGAGAGGGGGATTTTTCACCTTCAGAGTCTACCTGTAGTCTTTTTTTTTTTTTTTTTTAATTTTTTTTCCCAGGGAGGCGGGGGGGGGGGGGTTATTCCTCCTGCCCCACCTGGGTAGTTACATGGTACAGCCGTAACGTTGGAAATGGCTACAGTGGGCCCCCAGTATGGGTCCCGTGTGGACAAGAAGTATGTTGTTGTAGCTGATTCCCCCCCCACTAGGGAGGGACTTTCAGCTTGGGATGATAGTGTCCAGATACAGATTGAAGTGAGTTGGGAGGGGGGAGGGGGGGATGGAAGTAGTAGGATTTTATGGAGTGAAACAGGGTTGGGGAGGGGGGTGGTTATAAGGGTGGGTGGTGTGTGTGGGTGGGCTCCCCCATTTTTTTTTTTTTTTTTTTATATATTTTTTTTTTTTTTTCTTTTTCTCTTCTTTTTCTTTTTGCTGCTCCTCCTCCTCCTCCTCCTCCTCCTCCTCCTCCTCCTCCTCCTCCTCCTGGCCTTCTCTCTCCCCCGTCTTCTATCCTTCAGGGATTACGGTTATACCCCAAAAAACTCTTACTCTTTATTCTTTATTCTTGTCTTTACTTTTTATTTTAACGCAAAATGACAAGTAAAATTAAAGTGATGTCTTGGAATGTCAGAGGATTGGGGGATAACAGAAAGAGAAGCGCGGTAAAAGAACTAATTGAATTCTATGATCCCGCAATAATCTGCCTGCAGGAGACACATAAGGGGAAGGAGGATGACAAAATGTTTGATAAATTTAAATATAAACATGGATTTCATGCTATATACTCAACATACTCCCGTGGAGTTAGTATTTTGATCTCAAACTCTATTAGGTTTACCTGTAGGCAGTGTATTAAAGACCCGATTGGCCGATATTTAATGTTGTTATGTTCCATAAATGATAGAATAATCCTCTTGGTAAATGTGTATATTCCCCCACCATATAAGGACGATGTGTTAAAAAAGGTTTTTGAAAAGATGGCGCAATGGCCTGATGTTCCTACAGTGATAATTGGGGACTTCAATAATGTATTAAATGAAGAGCTGGACAGACATAGCAACAAAAAGAGTAATGGAGGGGGAAAGACCACAAGATGGGCCAACCAGATACAAGAGATGGGTCTATCAGATGTATGGAGAGTAAGATACCCGGATAGTAAAGAATACTCATGCTACTCAAGTACATATAGATCATTATCCAGAATCGACATGGCTTTGGGAAATGGTCATTTTCTCCAATTAGTCAAAACAATTCAGTACGAATCAAGGGGAATCTCGGACCACTCCCCATTAACTTTGACTTTAGAGTGGACGGAACAGTTGATCCGGCCAATGTGGAAAGTTAATCCACAGTGGCTGTCCCTGATTCCAGAGAGTAGTAAAATAAAACATCTGCTAATGGGCTTTTTTGGAGATAATAAGGGCTCAGCTTCAGCGTTAATGGTGTGGGATACAATGAAAGCATACCTCAGAGGCTTAATAATTAAAGAAATATCTAAAATTAAACTAGCCACAAGACAGCGGGAGGAAGAGATAACCCAAAGAGTTAAGCAGACCGAACAAGACTACATATTAGATTCTAATGAGGAGAAATTTAGAGCATGGCAGGACGTACAGATGCTATATAAAAATTTGATTATAACTAAGGCCGAAAATACTAGATTCATGCAGAACCAAAAGCATTACGAAATGGGGGAACAGGTGGGTCATATGTTAGCAATGATAGCACGGAACCAGGAAGGCCCATCCAGTATAGTTGCCATTGAAGACGAAAAGGGGATAGTAAAGTATGATACAGAGGGTATCCAAAAGATATTTGTAGATTTCTATTCACGGTTGTATGAATCTGAAATCCTAAATGTAAAGGAAAAGACTGAACAATTCTTAGACAAGTTAACTATGCCCAAATTGAATTCAATGGAAAGAGAATCCTTGGATACCCCTATAACTATGGTAGAGTTGGAGGAAGCAGTGGGACAAATTCAAAACAATAAATCTCCAGGGATGGATGGACTCCCCGTGGAGATATATAAAATATACGGTCAGATCTTGATCCCAGAACTTCTTGAAGTACTGAATGCAGCATATATCACACGGGAACTCCCTAAATCAATGATGGAAACAATAATAATTATAATTTTAAAACCGGATAAAGACCCACTAAAGCCCGGCTCTTATCGGCCAATATCTCTCCTTACATCTGATGTTAAAATACTAGCCAAGGTCCTAGCAAATAGATTGTCTAGATACATTGATACTCTGATCCATAGGGATCAAACAGGCTTCATCCCCTCCAGATCAGCAGCCACAAACATTCGTAGGCTCTTTCTGAATCTACAATTACCAATGGATAACGGGGGAGCTGGTGCCATCCTGTCATTGGATGCTCAGAAGGCTTTTGACATGGTAGAATGGGAATATCTATGGATGGTACTGATTGCCTTTGGCATAGGCCCAGGCTTTATAACCTGGCTAAAAATACTATATAAAGACCCCAGGGCAAAGTTGAGGATCAATGGCACTATGTCACCAGCTTTCCCGTTGTCCCGGGGGACTAGACAGGGTTGCCCTCTGTCCCCCTTGCTGTTTGCATTGGCAGTGGAACCACTGGCCGCTGCAGTCAGACAGTCTGCGGGGATAGAGGGATTCCAACGTGCAGGAAGAGAGGATAAAATAGCTTTGTACGCAGATGATGCCTTAATTTTCCTTAGTGACCCCACAAAATCCTTAGAGGAACTCATGAATCTTGTATCTGCATTTGGACAGCTCTCTGGGTTTCGCATCAACTGGGAGAAATCGGTGTTAATGCCGCTACATAATGTAAACACTTCTTTACCAGACTGTGCTAAACAAATTCAAATAAAACACAGAATTAGGTACTTAGGGATTGAGGTAACACGGAAAGTGGGGGATTATATTGACCTTAACCTTAGACCATTATTGACTAGGCTCAAAGATAAATGTCAGACCTGGTGCAAACTTCCATTAACCGTGATTGGAAGGGCAAATCTTATAAAGATGATCTGGGCCCCACAATTATTATATATTTTTCACAACTGCCCGATGTGGATAGCTGCATTTTGGTTTAAAAGGATAGAATCGCTTTTTCGCGAACTTATCTGGAAGAAAAAATATGCACGTATTAAACTAACAACTTTAATGCTGGCCAAAGATGAGGGGGGACTCGCTATTCCACATCCAAAAAATTATTTTTTGGCCTCACAAACCCAGCATTTCTATGGCTGGACAGAAGTAGATGAGAATGATCCGATACAAGCATTATTACTCCCACTGGGTAAAGGATACTCATTGATGTCCCTACTAGAAACAAAAACTTTTCAAAAAGATAAGAAATTCATAACAGGCGGACTATTTAATAAGGTATGGCTAGCAATAAAAAAGATTACTAGTATTGCTGGCTATACCTCCTATACACCAATATGGAATAACGCAAATTATGAGGAAGTACAGAGATTGGAGGGATTTGGGTTTTGGCAAACTCAGGGGCTGAGATTTGTGGAACAACTGTTTTGGAATGATAATATAAAATCATTTGCGCAAATATCTGAGGAATTTAGGATTCCAAGACAGAGGTTCTTTCAATATCTCCAGCTTAGACATGCCTTTCATGACCAGGCCCGTACATCTGTATTTATGCTTAACGAATCCAAAATAACAACACTGTTGAAGAAAAGGGACCAAAAGAAGGGACTTATATCTAAAATTTATGAGATAATGCAGAAAAAATTTGAGGAAGAGGTAGAGGTGCCGGCTAGGAAGCAATGGGAGCGAGACCTGGGAGCACTGACTGATGCTCAGTGGTCGGAGGTCTTGTCTGCGATCCCAAAGGTATCACTGTCGGATACTCAAAAACTAACACAAATCTTTATTACGCATAGATCATACTATACACCTGAGAAATTATTTAAGTGGAAACGCAGAGAGTCCCCTTTATGCCCTCGATGTAGTGGCGCACCGGCTAATTTAATACACATGTTGTGGAGATGTCCCAAACTCCATCGATATTGGCAGGATATAATCCAAAATATAAATAGTGTACTAGGAATAGAAATGCTATTAGATCCAAATCTATGCTTATTAAATATAGTGGCGGAACCAAATATCTCAAAAAATATCCATACCGCACTGACGAGAGGCCTATTTCAGGCACGAAAACTAATAGCCCAGAAATGGATATCTATATATCCTCCGACGGTTGAAGAATGGAGAACACAAATAAAAGAAACTATATTAAAGGAGGAATTTATTTATACACATAGAGGGAGTCGAGACAAATTTGATGCTATTTGGAAAAGATGGGTAGAGACCTGGGATAATGAAAATAAAAGATGAACCAACATGGGTAGAGGTTGATATTTGGAGGGGATGGGAGGATGGGGGGAGGGCTGAGGGGGCTGGAGGAGGTGAATACAGGTGGGGGCGGCAGAGGAAAAAATTCTCCCTTCTTTTTTTTTTTTCTTATTATTATTTTATTTTAGTATTATTATTATTATTATTATTATTATTATTATTATTATTATTATTATTATTATTATTATTTTTTTTTTGTCTTTTTGGGGGGGGGGGGGGGGGGGGTGAGTGAGTGGCTGGTGTGGCAGATGAATGCTAGAAGTTTATGTATCTGGGATGAAATGTATGCTTAAATGTATAACTTGTATTGTTAAGAAATGAATTAAAATAAAAAAAGTACTGAATTAAAAAAAAAGAAAGCTTTCAACGGTATACAGTGCAACCGAAAAGTCTTCACCGTGCTTCACTTTTTCCACATTTTGTTATGTTACAGCCTTATTCCAAAATTGATTAAATTCATTATGTTCCTCAAGATTCTACAAGCAATACCCCATATTGACAAAATGAAAGAAGTTTGTTTAAAATCTTTGCAAATTTATTACAAATAAAAAAAAAAAAATCACACGTACAGTATCTCACAAAAGTGAGTACACCCCTCACATTTTGGTGAATAATTTAATATATCTTTTCATGTGACAACACTGAAGAAATGACACTTTGCTACAATGTAAAGTAGTCTGTTAACAGTGTAAATTTGCTGTCCCCTCAAAATAACTCAACACACAGCCATTAATGTCTAAACCGCTGGCAACAGAAGTGAGTACACCCTAAGTGAAAATGTCCAAAATGGGCCCAAAATGTCAATATTTTGTGTGGCCACAATTAGTTTCCAGCACTGCCTTAACCCTATTGGGCATGGAGTTCACAAGAGCTTCACAGGTTGCCACTGGATTCCTCTTCCACTCTTCCATGATGACATCATGGAGCTGGTGGATGTTAGAGACTTTGCGTTCCTCCACCTTCTGTTTGAGGATGCCCCACAGATGCTCAATAGGGTTTAGGTCTGGAGACATGCTTGGCCAGTCCATCATCTTTACCCTCAGCTTCTTTAACAAGGCAGTGGTCATCTTAGAGGTGTGTTTGGGGTCGTTATCATGTTGGAATACGGCCCTGCGCCTTAAAAAACGTTCGACTGCACTATAAAAGGGAAGTTTAATGCTTCTGAGCATGCGTCGAATTGTTTCCGAGCATGCGTCGGAATTTTGTGTGTCGGAATTGCATACACACGATCAGAAAATCCGATAGAAAGGTTTTCCATCGGAAAAATTAAGAACAGGTTCTCAATCCAAAGTCCGTCGGAAATTCTTACAGAAAAAGACCGATGGGCATACACACGGCCGGAAAATCCGATGAAAAGCTCCCATCAGACTGTTTCCATCGGAAATTCCGACCGTGTGTACACGGCATTAGTCTGATTGTCTTCAGCAAACTATTTGTGGGCTTTCTTGTGCATCATCTTCAGAAGAAGCTTCTTCCTGGGATGACAGCCATGCAGACCAATTTGATGCAGTGTGCGGCGTATGGTCTGTGCATTGACAGGCTTACCCCCCCACCCCTTCAACCTCTGCAGCAATGCTGGCAGCACTCATATGTCTATTTCCCAAAGACAACCTCTGGCTATGACGCTGAACACTGGATATGACGCTGGCACTGTATGGTCTTGGCCACCATGCTGCAGCTCAGTTTCAGGGTCTTGGCAATCTTCTTATAGCCTATGCCATCTTTATGTAGAGCAACAATTCTTTTTTTCAGATCCTCAGAGATTTCATTGCCATGTGGTGCCATGTTGAACTTCCAGTAACCAGTATGAGAGAGTGAGAGCGATAACACCAAATTTAACACGCCTGCTCCCCATTCCCACCTGAGACCTTGAAACACTAACGAGTCACATGACACCCGGGAGGGAAAATGGCTAATTGGGACCAATTTGGACATTTTTACTTAGGGGTGTACTCACTTTTGTTGCCAACGGTTTAGACATTAATGGCTGTGTTGAGTTATTTTGAGGGGACAGCAAATTTACACTTTTTATACAAGCTGTGCACTCACTACTTTACATTGTAGCAAAGTGTAATTTCTTCAGTGTTGTCACATGAAAAGATATAATAAAATATTTACAAAAATGTGAGGGGTGTACTCACTTTTGTGAGATACGTTACATAAGTATTTACAGCCTTTGCCATGACACTCAAAATTGAGCTCAGGTGCATCCTGTTTCCACTGATCATCCTTGAGATAGTTCTACAGCGTGCTTGGAGTCCACCTGTGGTAAATTCAGTTGATTGGACATGATTTGGAAAGGCACTCATCTGTCTATATGAGGTCCCACAGTTAACAGTCCATGTCAGAGCACAAGCCAAGCCATGAAGTCCAAGGAATTGTCTGTAGACCTCTGAGACAGGATTGTATTGAGGCACAGATCTGGGGAAGGGTACAGAAAAATGTCTGCAACGCCCAATGAATGAGCACAGTTGCCCCAAAAATAGAAGAAGTTTGGAACCACTAGGACTCTTCCTAGAGCGGGCCGCATGGCCAAACTGAGTGATTGGGGGAGAAGGGCTTTAGTCAGGGAGGTGACCAAAAACCTGACAGAGCTCCAGCATTTCTCTGTGGAGAGAAGAGAACCTTCCAGAAGAGCAACCATCTTTGCAGAACTCCACCAATCAGGACTGTATGGTAGAGTGACCAGACGGAAGCCACTCCTCAGAAAAAGGCACATAACAGCCTGCCTGGACTTTGACAAAAGGCACCTGAAGGACTCTCAGACCATGAGAAACAAAATTCTCTGGTTTGATGAAACAAAGGTTGAACTCTTTAACCTGAATGGCAAGCGTCATGTCTGGATGAAACCAGGCACCGCTTATCACCTGGCCAATACCATTCTCACAGTGAAGCATGGTGATGGCAGCATCATGCTGTGGGCATGTTTTTCAGCAGCAGGAACTGTGAGACTAGTCAGGATCAAGGAAAAGGAATGCAGCAATGTACAGAGACATCCTTGATGAAAACCTGCTCCAGAGCGCACTGAACCTGGCGCAAAGGTCTATCTTTTAACAGGACAATGACCCTAAGCACACAGCCAAGATAACAAAGGTGTGGCTACGGGACAACTCTGTGAATGTCCTTGAGTGGCCCAGCCAGAGCCCAGACTTGAACTTGAATGAATATCTCTGGAGAGATCTGAAAATGACTGTGCACTGACGCTTCCCATCCAACCTGATGGAACTTGAGATGTCCTGCAAGGAAGAATGGGAGAAACTGCCCAAAAATAGGTGTACCAAGCTTGTAGCATCATACTCAAAAAGACTTGAGGCTGCAATTGGCGTCAAAGGTCCTTTAACAAAGTATTGAGTAAAGGCTGTGAATACTTTTTTTAATTTTGCAACGATTTCAAACAAACTTATTTCACATTGTCATTTAGGGGTATTTTTTGTAGAATTTTGAAGAAAATAATGAATTGAATGCACTGTATCTTCTCACAAAGATTTTGTGTTGGGAAAAATCCTGTGAAGATATACCAGAATACATGCTGTACCAGATGCATGCTGAATTCTCCCCCAAAACAATGTTGGTTTCAAAATGAGGGTGAAAAATCGAAAGAAGATTCACACACTGGTGTCAATTTATACGAAGGAATGTTAGCAAATGTAATCCACATAGGGAGCTGATTTCCACAGCTAAGATAATTCTATATACAGTATCTCATAAAAGTGAGTACACCCCTCAAATTTTTGTAAATATTTTATTATATCTTTTCATGTGACAACACTAAAGAAATTACACTTTGCTACAATGTAAAGTAGTGAGTGTACAGCTTGTATAACAGTGTAAATTTGCTCTGCCCTCACACTTTTCAGATATTTGTTTGTAAAAAAAATTGAAAACCATTTATCATTTTCGTTTCACTTCACAATTATGTGCCACTTTGTGCTGGTCTATCACATAAAATCCCAATAAAATACATTTACATTTTTAGTTGTAACATGACAAAATGTGGAACATTTCAAGGGCTATGAATACTTTTTTAAGGCACTGTAGATTAGGGGGCTGGGCACATGGATTAGGTTGGCGGCACCCATGCGCTCTGCATTACGGGCCTTCCATGCTGTTCCCATTCGCTTAGATTAACTTCAAACAAAATATAAAAAATATAAAAAAATTGCTGCTTACATTTTTACTTTTTCTGAAAACACTAAATCTAAAATTTTCCACTTGTATGTAATGTTAAGGAAGAGGTTGGAGAGTTATGTTTACCATGATTTACCCTGTCTGAACTGTGCTGGCATATCTCATTATGTCATGTACCTGGCAGGGGAGCCTGAGGTAAAGAGGATGGCCTGTTTTACACCTACAGCCCAGGACCGACTAATGGGATGGACAGGTAACAAAAGAGCTAGGAGTGGCACGTTGGCAGATCTACAGCAAAAAGGAGCAGACAGATGCATGTCGTGGAACAAGCTTGGATCAGTACAGGTGGATAGCAAGAGCAGGTGAGGACAAGCCAAGACAAGATCAGTAAGACAATCCGGAAATACCGTACAAAGGTTACAGGTACTGCTGAAGTCAAGTCAGCTTTGGCCTTGTGCAGCTATTATTATTCATATAAAGGATTTATATAGCACCAATTACAATTACAATACAATAAAATATAAGAGGGGTAAAAGTGGAGTTCCAGTCTTTTCTAAGTTTATTAAAAGTCAGTCACTTTTAATAAACAGACACTCCCCTGTCCCACGATCCAGCGATGCGGCTGCCCGTAGCCACGATCCTCCCCTCTCCACAGCCCACGTTCGAATCGAGCACCGGGCGTTCGCCCGCTCGGCGAGCCCAGAACTATTTGGGCCGTTCGCATTACACATTCGTGTGATGCGAGCGGCCCGCAATGCATTGCGGCCGGCGCAGTGCATTGCTGGCTGATGATTGGCCAAGCATGCACTGTGACCCCGCATGCTTGGCCAATCACAGCGCCGGCAGCGAGGAGAGCAATAATTGGTTACAGGCAGGACGCCTGTAGCCAATTAAAGCTCAGGGGCTTTAGTACACGCCCCACTGTATAAAAGGCCGCCACGCCGTCGGCCCAGTGCACATGTGTTCCGGCTTTGATAGAGTGAATAGGCAGACTGCTGATTGAATCATTCATTGCTAAACCATTGCTGATTCATTGAATACTGATCATTTCTGCTGATTGCACTGCTGAGTGTGACATTATCTGCTGCTGGGGATTAGTCTGGTGTGTGCGTGCTGTTAGTACATCATTGGAGTAGCACCCATTGCAGTGCTGTTAGTACAGCATTGCACCCTAACTTTCTGTCCCAACCTTCTGTCCCATCCCAGGCAGGCAGGCAGAGATTTATAGGAGCTAGTGTGTGTGTCAGCACACATAGGAGCTATATTGTGTTTGTGTCAGCACACATAGGAGCTAGTGTGTGTGTGTCAGCACACATAGGAGCTAGTGTGTGTGTGTCAGCACACATAGGAGCTATAGTGTGTTGTCAGCACACATAGGAGCTATAGTGTGTTGTCAGCACACATAGGAGCTATAGTGTGTTGTCAGCACACATAGGAGCTATAGTGTGTTGTCAGCACACATAGGAGCTATATTTTTTTGTCAGCACACATCGGAGCTATAGTGTGTTGTCAGCACACATAGGAGCTATAGTGTGTTGTCAGCACACATAGGAGCTATAGTGTGTTGTCAGCACACATAGGAGCTATATTTTTTTGTCAGCACACATAGGAGCTATAGTGTGTTGTCAGCACACATAGGAGCTATAGTGTGTTGTCAGCACACATAGGAGCTATAGTGTGTTGTCAGCACACATAGGAGCTATAGTGTGTTGTCAGCACACATAGGAGCTATATTTTTTGTCAGCACACATAGGAGCTATAGTGTGTTGTCAGCACACATAGGAGCTATAGTGTGTTGTCAGCACACATAAGAGCTATATTTTTTTGTCAGCACACATCGGAGCTATAGTGTGTTGTCAGCACACATAGGAGCTATGGTGTGTTGTCAGCACACATAGGAGCTATATTTTTTTGTCAGCACACATAGGAGCTATAGTGTGTTGTCAGCACACATAGGAGCTATAGTGTGTTGTCAGCACACATAGGAGCTATAGTGTGTTGTCAGCACACATAGGAGCTATAGTGTGTTGTCAGCACACATAGGAGCTATAGTGTGTTGTCAGCACACATAGGAGCTATATTTTTTGTCAGCACACATAATAGGAGCTATAGTGTGTTGTCAGCACACATAGGAGCTATAGTGTGTTGTCAGCACACATAGGAGCTATAGTGTGTTGTTAGCACACATAGGAGCTATATTTTTTTGTCAGCACACATAGGAGCTATAGTGTGTTGTCAGCACACATAGGAGCTATAGTGTGTTTGTGTCAGCACACATAGGAGCTAGTGTGTGTGTGTGTCAGCACACATAGGAGCTAGTGTGTCAGCACACATATGAGCTAGTGTGTGTGTGTGTCAGCACACATAGGAGCTATAGTGTGTTGTCAGCACACATAGGAGCTATAGTGTGTTGTCAGCACACATAGGAGCTATATTTTTGTGTCAGCACACATAGGAGCTATAGTGTGTTGTCAGCACACATAGGAGCTATAGTGTGTTTGTGTCAGCACACATAGGAGCTAGTGTGTGTGTGTGTGTGTCAGCACACATAGGAGCTAGTGTGTGTGTGTCAGCACACATAGGAGCTATAGTGTGTTGTCAGCACACATAGGAGCTATATTTTTTTGTCAGCACACATAGGAGCTATAGTGTGTTGTCAGCACACATAGGAGCTATAGTGTGTTTGTGTCAGCACACATAGGAGCTAGTGTGTGTGTGTGTGTCAGCACACATAGGAGCTAGTGTGTATGTGTGTGTGTGTCAGCACACATAGGAGCTATAGTGTGTTGTCAGCACACATAGGAGCTATAGTGTGTTGTCAGCACACATAGGAGCTATATTTTTTTGTCAGCACACATAGGAGCTATAGTGTGTTGTCAGCACACATAGGAGCTATAGTGTGTTTGTGTCAGCACACATAGGAGCTAGTGTGTGTGTGTGTGTGTCAGCACACATAGTAGTGTGTGTGTGTGTCAGCACACATAGGAGCTATAGTGTGTTGTCAGCACACATAGGAGCTATAGTGTGTTGTCAGCACACATAGGAGCTATATTTTTTTGTCAGCACACATAGGAACTATAGTGTGTTGTCAGCACACATAGGAGCTATAGTGTGTGTGTCAGCACACATAGTAGTGTGTGTGTGTGTCAGCACACATAGGAGCTAGTGTGTGTGTGTGTCAGCACACATAGGAGCTATAGTGTGTTGTCAGCACACATAGGAGCTATAGTGTGTTGTCAGCACACATAGGAGCTATATTTTTTTGTCAGCACACATAGGAGCTATAGTGTGTTGTCAGCACACATAGGAGCTATAGTGTGTTTGTGTCAGCACACATAGGAGCTAGTGTGTGTGTGTGTGTGTGTCAGCACACATAGGAGCTAGTGTGTGTGTGTGTGTCAGCACACATAGGAGCTATAGTGTGTTGTCAGCACACATAGGAGCTATAGTGTGTTGTCAGCACACATAGGAGCTATATTTTTTTGTCAGCACACATAGGAACTATAGTGTGTTGTCAGCACACATAGGAGCTATAGTGTGTTTGTGTCAGCACACATAGGAGCTGTTGTGTGTGTGTGTCAGCACACATAGGAGCTTGTGTGTGTGTGTGATAGTGTGTGTTGTCAGCACACATAGGAGCTATAGTGTGTTGTCAGCACACATATGAGCTATATTTTTTTGTCAGCACACATAGGAGCTATAGTGTGTTGTCAGCACACATAGGAGCTATAGTGTCTTTGTGTCAGCACACATAGGAGCTATAGTGTCTTTGTGTCAGCACACATAGGAGCTATAGTGTGTGTGTGTGTCAGCACACATAGGAGCTATAGTGTGTTGTCAGCACACATAGGAGCTATAGTGTGTTGTCAGCACACATAGGAGCTATAGTGTGTTGTCAGCACACATAGGAGCTATAGTGTGTTGTCAGCACACATAGGAGCTATAGTGTGTTGTCAGCACACATAGGAGCTATAGTGTGTTTGTGTCAGCACACATAGGAGCTAGTGTGTGTGTCAGCACACATAGGAGCTAGTGTGTGTGTGTCAGCACACATAGGAGCTAGTGTGTGTGTGTCAGCCCAGTTCTTGTCATCTAAGGCAGCCTCTATCTGCCATAGGGCCCTGTTGCTGTCATCTAAGGCATCCATCTGCAGGAGTTAGTGTGTGTGCTGTGTGACTCCAGCACAATATACACTACCCACTACAATGCCTGGAAGACCGCCAAGGAGAGGCAGACAGTCCCAAGGCAAGAACACAGGGCAAGCAGGCTCTGTTTCTAGAGACAACAGTGCTGGTTGTGGACGTGGTCGTGCATCGTCATCAGCACGTGGCCATGGGACACGCTTGTCCTTGTTTTCGGCAGCTGGACATGTTGAGCCGCATCATGCCGAAGGCTTGGTAGAATGGATGACCAAGCCCTCCTCATCCTCCTCATCCTCTCTCACCCAGGCTCAGGGTACTGGCAGAGCAGCTGCCAACGCGTACTCAATGGCATCATCAGGCACCCCTTCCCTAGACCCACCATGTCCTCCTGAGGAGTCCCCCAAATTGTTTGTGCACAGGGTTGGGTACATGCTCAAGGAGGATGCCCAACGATTTGAAGGCTCGGTTGATGATACCCAGCTTGAGGAAGGCAGTAGTGTGCGTGCAGAGAGAGGGGATGCTGAAGGACAGCAATCTGGCAGTCATGTTCCACCAGCTGCAGCTTACTGCCAGGTTTGCTCTAGTGGTGAAGAGGGAGGGGATGATGAGGTCACTGACTCCACGTGGGTGCCTGAAGGGAGAGAGGAGGAGGAGGCGGCGGCGGCACATGTCCAACGAGGCAGGATGCCCTCCGGAGGCCAGCTAGAGGCCAGCACACCAACTGAATCACACCGCAGAGCTCCGCCTGTGCAGGGCGCTGCCTACCAGGCAAATTTCCCTGCCCCAGCTGCTGGACCGTCGAAAGAAGTTTACTCCCAGCCATCCACATGCCCAGCGGTTGAATGCTAGCTTGGCTAAATTGCTAGCACTTCAACTGCTGCCTTTTCAGTTGGTAGACTCGGCCCCCTTCCGTGAGTTTGTTCAATGTGCGGTTCCTCAGTGGCAGGTTCCCAAACGCCACTTTTTCTCACGGAAGGCGATTCCGGCTCTCTACCGGCATGTGGAAGGCAATGTCCATGCCTCGCTGGACAGGGCAGTCAGCGGTAAGGTGCATATTACCGCTGACTCATGGTCCAGCAGGCATGGACAGGGACGTTATCTGTCTTTCACGGCCCATTGGGTCACTCTATTGGCAGCTGGGAGGGATGCAGGACAAGGTGCAGTAGTGTTGGAGGTTGTTCCGCCACCACGCCTCCAAAATGCTACTACTGATTGTGACACACCTCTCTCCTCCACCCCTCCTCTTCTTCTTCCTCCATGGCCTCTTCGAGTGCTCTGTCCTCGGAACCAGCGGTGCTCCGTAGGCGTACAAGGGGCTACGCGAGTACGCAGGCAAAAAGATGCCATGCCGTGCTTGCGCTGGTGTGTTTGGGGGACAGGAGTCACACTGGGGCAGAGGTTCTGGCAGCTCTGCAGGGGCAGGCCGAGAGGTGGTTGACGCCATGCCAGCTTAAGCCAGGAATGGTGGTTTCTGACAATGGCACCAACCTCCTCTCCGCCCTGCGACAGGGGCAGCTGACCCATGTGCCCTGTATGGCTCACATCCTCAACCTGGTGGTGCAGCGGTTCTTGGGCAGGTACCCAGGCTTACAGGATGTCCTAAGGCAGGCCAGGAAAGTCTGTGTGCATTTCCGCCGATCGTATAATGCCAGTGCTCGGTAGGCTGAGCTGCAAAAGGAGTTGAACCTGCCCAAGAACCGCCTAATATGTGACATGCCCACCAGGTGGAACTCAACGTTGGCCATGCTGCAGCGACTGCACACGCAGCAGAGGGCCATCAATGAGTACCTTTGCGACTACAGCACCAGGACAGGGTCAGGGGAGCTTGGATTTTTTCCCCACGCCAGTGGAGCATGATCAGGGATGCATGCACTGTCCTGTCATCATTTGAGGAGGCCACGAGGATGGTGAGCAGTGACAGTGCATGCATCAGTGACACTGTACCTCTTGTCCACCTGTTGGAGCATACGCTGCGTGGGATAATGGACAGGGCACTTGAGGCAGAACAGAGGCAGGAAGAGGAGGACTTCCTTGCCTCTCAAGGCCCCCTTTATCCAGACAGTGTTCCTTCTGTCCCACCCATCACACAGGAAGAGGATGAGGAGGAGGAGGAGGAGGATTGTGTGAGCATGGAGGTGGAGCCTGGCACTCAGGATCAGCAGCAGCAGTCTTTTAGGGATGATGTACAGTCCCAACAAACCAGTGGACTTGTACGTGGCTGGGAGGAGGTGGCTGGCGATCATGTCGTCCTCAGTGACCCAGAAGACTCCCGACCGAATGCCTCAGCTAACCTACGTTGCATGGCCTCCCTGATCCTGCAAAGCCTGCGGAAGGATCCTCGTATTCTTCAGATCAAGGAGAGGGACCATTACTGGCTGGCCACTCTCCTTGATCCACGGTACAAGGGTAAGGTTGCGGACCTTATCTTGCCGTCGCAGAGGGAGCAGAGGATGAGACATCTCAGGGAGGCCTTGCAGAAAGGTCTGTGCAACGCGTTCCCAGAAACTGGGAGGTTACAAACTCCTGGTCCTGGGCGACGAGTTGCTGAGGCTTCGGTCAGTAGCAGAAGGAGCGGTGGGGAAGGTGGACGTCTGACCGATGCGTTCAGACAATTTTTTAGTCCGCAGCCCCAAGGTATGATCGGTTCCAGCAACCATCGCCAGCGTCTGATATACATGGTGCAGGAATACCTAGGGGCAAGGTCAGACTTGGACACCTTTCCCACCGAAAATCCTCTGGCTTACTGGGTCTTGAGGATGGATCACAGGCCAGAGCTTGCACAGTATGCAATTGAGCTACTGGCCTGTCCTGCATCCAGCGTTCTTTCCGAACGCACATTCAGTGCTGCTGGAGGATTTGTCACCGATCCCAGGGTGCGCCTGTCCACCGGTTGATCGACTGACCTTCATAAAGATGAATCAGTCTTGGATCACCACCAGCTACCAGGCACCTGAAGCGGATATAACTGAATAATTTATATTGTCACATCCCTTCAAGACTGCCTATTCTGATGCTGAGTCACTGTCCTGTTATGTTCACTGACTATCCTCTTCCTCCTCCTCAATGATCCATTCCTTGATAGCTTGGAAGAACATTTTTGTTTCTGGGTGCCACCACACCAGTGCCTAAGGCACAATTTTTCAGCCCCTGTATTACAGGGGCGTGTAATTACAATTTTTTAAAAAAAATGCTTCGCAACAGGTCTGACTGATGTGCTCCAAGTACAGTATCTGTGAGGGGTTGCAGTGTTGTGGCACCAGCACCAGTGCCTAAGGCACAATTTTTCAGCCCCTGTTTAACAGAGGCGTGTAATTACAATTTTTTAAGCAATGCTTCGCAACAGGTCTGACTGCTGTGCTCCAATTACAGTATCTGTGAGGGGTTGCAGTGTTGTGGCACCAGCACCAGTGCCTAAGGCACAATTTTTCAGCCCCTGTTTAACAGGGGCGTGTAATTACAAATCTTGATCTAATAGTTCACAGCAGGGCCCATTCCTGCGCCCACCAAGAGTAACTGTGAGGGCTTACAGTCTTGTGGCAACACCGTCCACCACCACCACCAAAGGCCCAATTTTTCCGCCCTGTTCAACAGGTGCATGCAATTACAAATCTTGATCTAATAATTCACAGCAGGGCCAATTCCTGTGCCCACCAAGAGTAACTGTGAGGGCTTACAGTGTTGTGGCTACACCAACATCTAATGGGGCAAATTTCTGCAGAGTATATACGGCAGGCCCCTACTTTCAAACATCCAACTTACAAACGACTCCTACTTGCAAACGGAAGGAGAAAACAAGAAGTGAGAGGAAATCTATCCCTAGGAAGGGAAATTCTATCCTGTTACATTTAATTTGGGAAAAAGGTATCTCCTCTCTACTGATGCTTTATCACCAATCCTTGTTTCAATTAAAACCCCACTTTTCCAAAAACATTTGTCATTGGGACGGAAAGTGAGGTGAAATGTTCTGAACAGATGTGCAAAGACAGCAAATGTTACAGGGGTGATAACCCCTCCCTATGTTCTCCAAAAAGCTTAAAAATAGATTTTTTTTGTATGGAGCTACACCTCAAAATGTACCTGTTCAGATTCTACTTAAGAACAAACCTACAGTCCCTCTCTTGTTTGCACCGCCTATATACTGCTGTTCAGAGTATATAGAGTTGTAGGTATAGGGTTTTATTTTGGGTGCGGGGTCCCCCTTAATATCCATACAAGACCCAAAGGGGCTGGGGTGGGGGGGGGGGGGGGGGGGGTTGATGGGGTAGCCATGCCATTTTTCTCAAGGATTTTCAGCCATATGGCCAGGACAAGACATGACATTAAAGCCGCAAGTGGTTTTAAATGGCTTCTTTTTTTCCTTTACAAATGTCATTTTGTGCAGGGACAGTTCTAAACACGGGAAACACATGCCACTTCACAGGCATACTTTAGACACCCCCAGGTACCATATTTAAAGGAATATTTCACCTTTTTTTTTCACTTTATGCATCATTAAAATGACTGCTCCCGAAAAAACGTTAGTTTTTAAAAGTTTTTTTTGCATTAATATATGTCCCCTGGAGCAGGACCTGGGTCCCCAAACCTGTTTCATGACATTAACATGCATATTGGCCGTTATAATTAGCAATTTTGATTTCGAACGTTCGCCTCCATTGTAACGAATAGGGTTCGAAAATTTGCGCAAACTTTCGGTCCGTTCGAAGGTTCTGGTGCGAACCGAACCCGGGGGTGTTCGGCTCATCCCTAGCCAAGAATAATTCTTGTATAGAAGTACCATCTTCCATAATGATGTTAACAGTTGTAAAGCTAGATTTAAACATCGTCTGTCCTAAAAAGGGATAAAGATCTCAGGGCTTGAAGTCTGCATTGTATATCAATGAGAAGAAACCCAGCCTGTCCCCACTTTGTCCCTCCAGTATCACTTTCAAATTGAGTAGCTTGCAGCCTGCAAGAAGGCCTGCTCCAAAGGAACAACGAGAAAGGTAAAACATATTTTTTTGAAAAAATATTTTTAGTTTGCTGTGAGAATGGGTACACATAACAAACAGTGTAGTTCCCAAAATTTGACTGGAAATACAATTTAATGCAGCAGCTGCATTAGTTTCCTTTTATCAGGATTTATTCCCTTTATTTTCACCTGGTGATCCTGTGAATACCATAATTCCTGTTCTTGAGTGGCCACGTCACTCACTCCATGATATCTATGTTGGGAGCCATGGTTGGCGCCCAGGCTACTCTCTAATGCCGTGTACACGCGAGTGGAATTTCCGACAGAAAAAGTCAGACGGGAGCTTTTCATCGTAAATTCCGATCGTGTGTATGCTCCATCGCACTTTTTATGTCGAAAATTCTGACGGACCTAGAAAGAGAACATGTTCTAAATTTTTCAATTTCTATCCGGAAAACCGCTCGTCTGTATGCTGTTCCGACGTACAAAAAACGAGGCATGCTCTGAAGCAAGTGTAGCACTGACTCCCGAAGGAGCTACTGAATTTGTTTGGGCCTGTACTCTGCTAGTGAACCCCCACTGACCTGGCTCAGTCCCCTTGACACAAGCTGTGCTGCAATGTTGGTGTGCAGCTAATGGTGAAGGATAACCCCACAATATACAATATAATAACAGTATACCTTTGTTATTACCTGGGTATCCGATGCTCCACCTACAGGAAAAGGAACAACACTCCACACCAAAGTATTTAACCAAAAAACTTATTTTTACTGAGGTTAGTGTAAAATAGTAACTACAGCATTTGTACTGTCACACCAACATAGTGTAACAGCACATAGGTATACACAATAGATTGTATCTGCACAGTTGTCTTAGGTGACCTCTGAGAATGTGACTCCAATTGGGACTAGTGCTCAGAGTGGCTACACCTTACTCTGGGCACCTTCCCACTTCCGGCACACTCTGATAGATACAGGAATGAGAATGAAAAATATGGCACAACACAACTACAAGGGAGCACCCCCTACTTTAATAAAGGTGCAAGGCCTTGCAATACAAGATGCAGTCTTTGATCTTCTTTCTTCTGCTAGCTATTTGTGTTTGTAACAATTTGTAATCCAACAGTGGAATAACAAGGGTTAACTTGAAATGAGTACTGGAACTGTTCCTGTGGTGTAATCCACTTGTAATTGCCTCTGGTATAACACAGTGTTAAAGTGCAGTGAAGGGCAGGCTTGAGGCCTGCTTGAACTCAGTCTTTATTAGATTCTCCTCCGTGGGACTACAGGTCCCAGCAACACTGTGTTAAAGTATAATGCCCCGTACACACGGTCGGAATTTCCGATGGAAAATGTCCTATCGCATCATGTTGTCGGAAAATCCGACCGTGTGTGGGCTCCATCGGACTGATCCTGCTCTCAAATTTTCCAACAACAAAGTCCGATAGGACTTTTTCCGATCGTGCGTAGCGAATTCTGATGGACAAAGTGCCACGCATGCTCAGATCACATTACAAGTCCAAAGCTATTGGCTACTAGCCTCTACGTAGTCCCGTCTTACGCAACGAACGTCACCACGTTCAGAATGATCGGATTTTCCGACAACTTTGTCCGACCGTGTGTATGCAACACCAGTGTTGGACAAAATCCGTCGGAAAAAATCTGAAAATAAGTGTATGCAAGTGCGTAAGAAACTGTGGGCAACAGCTCTCTCACCAAACTGGGTATGAAGAATGGAACAGCTCTGCTCCGGTGCACTGAGTCTTGCTTCTAGCCGGCTGGCTCCGTCACACCGCTCCGCTCTGCAAGATGAACCGGGTCCCTCTGATGGCTCCAACAGGTGTCTCTGGATCCTTCCCGATCCGGTCACTCCAGCGATCAGATGAATGGCAGAGTCTTTAAATGTTCCGTTCCGCTGTGGCAGTAGGCCGCGCTCTCTGGAGGCCTCCTCACAGGTCCTTACAGTCAGGCCATGCATCCAGAAGAGCAAGAAAATGGCCGCGCAAGCTCTTTTATTGCCTACCCAGCATGCAGTTCAGTACAGGGTGATCATGGGTAGGTCACCTGGCATTCTGGGTAGGTAGGTCATAGCCAAAAATGTAAACAACAGTCACTTCCGGTTATCTTTCCAACACTATAGAAAAGGAAAATAATTAAAGTCCATTTCCTTGTATTGGCCGCTAGATGGCGTCAAATACTAAGCTATAATATTGTTCATAGACTTACATTGTAAAGCATTAATAGGCAAAAATATCAGCGCTACACAAGTACGATAGGGAATCTATTGGCTACTGGCTATTGCACTTCCTTTTTCTAGTCCTGTCGTATGTGTTGAACGTCACCGCGTTCTAGACGGTCGGACTTTGGTGTGACCGTGTGTAGACAAGACCGCTTGAGCGGAATTCCGTTGGAGAAAACCTTCAGAGTTTATTCCAATGGCAAAACCGGTCGTGTGTACGCGGCATAAGGGTATATTCACACCAGATGAAGTGGGACTGCATTGGGCGGCTATTCCAGCACAGTCCAACCACATGACAAGGCAAAATGCCTTGTCTCTGGTGTGCCTGGTTCACACCACTGCTGAGATGCACCACACATGGTTTGGTCAGCAGGCTGTGCATGAGATCAAATTGACCCCAATATGTTTCACCTTCCTGACGTCATCAGAGGGCATATGTAATCAGTGGGAACTGAAGGAAAATCTTTTGTTATATAGTATTGAAAAGTTTTAGGCAGGTGTGAAGAAATGCTGGAAAATAAGAATGCTTTCAAAAATAGATATTTTAATTGTTTATTTTTATCAATTTGTAAAATGCAAAGTGAGTGAACAAAAGAAAAATCTAAATCAAAATCAATATTTGGTGTGATCACCCTTTGGCTTCAAGCCAGCATTAATTCTTACACCTGCATACCTTGTACACTTCACATAGTAAGGCTGCTTTCACACTGGGGCGTCAGCGGTAAAGTGCCGCTATTTTTATCATTGCTTTACTGCCATTTTTGCAGAGGTTTTCGTCCGCTAGAGGGGTGCTTTTAACCCCCGCTAGCGGCCGAATAAGGGTTAAAACAACCCACTGCAGCGGCGCTTTGCCGGTGGTTCAGGGGGGCTCCCCATTCATTTCAATGGGCAGAGGCGGTTTAGGAGTGGTGTATACAGTGATCCTTCACCGCTCCAAAGATGCTGCATGCAGGAGTTTGATTTACCAATTATACCTAGCAGGTGCTAATGATCATCAGTTTCATAAGTAGATTGAAACACAGTTATTGAAGTGGAACTTCACCCAAAAGGGGAAGTTCCGCTTTTGCACTTACTCCAGCAGCAGGAAAGGGGAGGGGGTGTCAGGCACTGACATGGGAGCAGACAGGCAGGGAGGGGGAGGAGGACAGAGGGAGACACAGGAGGGCTGCAGATAGCAGCGGCTGACGGAGGCACATAAACTGACCACAGTATAAGGGCTCAGCAGTCCTGATATACCATGGTCAGTTTACAGAGGGGAGAGTAGAAACTGGCAGGTTTAGCCAGTTATTTCACGTGATACATGAGGCCAAATTACACAGCACAAGCACTGTGTTTTAAAACATGCTTTAATAAAAGGAGCAGGATCTTTAATTTTTTTTTAGGTTAACAAACACTTTAATGCAGAAGATGAAAGACACATCATGCTTACTTTCCTTTGACATCGGGAGATGTCCTGCAGTGCCATCAGCACAGAATTGGCAGAAACCAGTGGGACCCAGGTACATCCACCTACTGTCTCCAAAGTGGAAACAAGGCCAAGTGACTTAACTATGCCTGAAAACATAGGAAATGGGGTGCAGAAAAATGACAGCAAGTGCTCTGGACTGATGAATCAAAATTTGAAATATTTGTCTGTAGCAGGAGGCAGTTTGTTCACCGAAGGGCTGGCGGTACAATAATGAGTTTCTATAGGCAACAGTGAAGCATGGTGGGGTTTCCTTGCAAGTTTGAGGCTAAATTTCTGCTAGTGGAGTTTGAGATTTGGTCAATGGTGTCCTCCATTCTGAGAAATACAGGCAGATACTTATCTATCATGCCATACCATCAGCAGTGTTCATTTTGGAATCATATTTAGATTTAGTTTTAATGATAATCTTTTGACTAAAACGCTATATTAGTTTTAGTCGCATTTTAGTCCTCTGCAATTGTTTTAGTTTTAGTCATATTTAGTCGACTAAAATCTCTAGTACATGTTAGTCAACTAAAATCATTTTAGTCGCCTAAAATCAAATGTGTTTAGTTAAAGTGGAGTTCCAGTCACCTGTGGAAAAAACAAAAGTCAGCAGCTACAAAAACTGCTGCCTTTAAAAAACAGCCACTCACCTGTCCCACGATCCAGCAGTGTGCTCACCCCAGTCGGTCTCACCCACTGTCTTCTGTCCCCGATGCCAGCATCTTCACTATGGGCACCCGGTATGACAGTTTGCAGCTTCACAGCCTTGTGCCCACTGCGCATGCGTGAGTTGTGCTGCGCATCGTGAGTAGTGGATGCAGTTTTATGGGACCTATCTTCTGTGTCCCAGAAGACTGTAGGGGGGAGGGAGGGGGGAGAACTTCCATTTCTGACCACCGCAGCAGTTGGAACGGAAGTGGGAAGTGGGTACCGGTCAAAATCTGGTACCTGCTCACCCCCCCCTCCTCAAAAGTGCCAATTGTTCAAGAGGAGCTCTTCTTTAAATTATAATGCATTATTTAAGCATTTCTCAATCAATTCCAAACTCATTACATACTCCTGGAGTAAAAAAAAAATCTAATATCATGTTTTTACTTATGGTATTAGGGTTTAAACAAACTACCATCTGAGGAGGCCTGTAATGCTGCACAGTGCTCTGGATGGTGGTCTGAGAGGCCTGTAATGCTGCACAGTGCTCTGGGACGGTGGTCTGAGGGGAGGCCTGTAAGGCACAGTGCTCTGGATGCAGGTGATTAGAGGAGGCCTGTAATACACACAGTGCTCTGGACGGTGGTTTGAGGGAAGGCCTTTAACCGCTTCCCGACCGCCTAACGCAGATATACTGCGGCAAAATGGCACGGGCAGGCATAATCACGTACCCTTTAAATGCCTGCCCGTGGGTCGCGCGCGCGCCGCCAGCGGCGCGCTCGCGACCTGGTCGGGAGCTCCGTGACCCCGGCCGCGGGACCAGCGGACCCGATCGCTGCTGGTGTCCCGCGATCAGGTTACGGAGCTGAAGAACGGGGAGAGGTATGTGTAAACAAACCTCTCCCCGCGCTTCCTACTCTGCCTGTCATTGATTGGCTGTTCCCGGTCATCGGGAAAGCCAATCAATGACGTCAGACGTCAGCCCCGCCCCCTAATGTAAAAAAACACACACACGTCAGAGCCCATAACCCCTCCCCTCCCCCTAGTGGTTAACTCTTTCACTACAACTGTCATTTATACAGGAATCAATGCATTTAAATAGCATTGATTGCTGTATAAATGACAATGGTCCCAAAAATGTGTCAAAAATGTCCGATGTGTCCGCCATAATGTCGCAGTCACAATAAAAATCGCTGATCGCCGCCATTACTAGTAAAAAAAATATATATATTAATAAAAATGCTATAAAAACTATCCCCTATTTTGTAAACGCTATAACTTTTGCGCAAACCAATCAATAATCGCTAATTGCATTTTTTTTTACCAAAAATATGTAGAAGAATACGTATACGGCCTAAACTGAGGAAAAATAAAGATTTTTTATATATTTTTTGGGGATATTTATTATAGCAAAAAGCAAAAAATATTGCATTGTTTTCAAAATTGTCGCTCTATTTTTGTTTATAGCGCAAAAAATAAAAACCGCAGGGGTGATCAAATACCACCAAAAGAAAGCTCTATTTGTGGGAAAAAAAGGACGCCAATTTTGTTTTGGAGCCACGTCGCACGACCGCGCAATTGTCAGTTAAAGCGACGCAGTGCCTAATCGCAAAAAGGGGCCTGGTCCTTTGGCTGCCAATTGGTCCGGGGCTGAAGTGGTTAATGTACACACTCACAGTGCTCTGGGCGGTCTGAGGAGGCCTATAATGCACAGTGCTCTGGACGGTTGTCTACACAGTGCTAAGCACCCTACGATTGCTATTCGCTACCTTGCTTGCTGGGAGCAGAAGCACTCATGGGCTCTACAGGTGGAGCTCCAAGGAAACCGGAAGTCCACGTGGGTAAAGGTCCCTCTCTTACGTTTTTTGCCTTGTTTTCATTCGTTGACGAATATGGAATTGATTGATTTTGTCATAGTTTTCATCAATTGACGAAAATGTGGGGTACTTTTCAATTTAGTTTTCGTCACTGGAAATATGCGAAAACTATGACGAAACTAACACTGACCATCAGGGAGGCATGTGATTGGCCTCAAATTTATTCTGAAGCAGGACAACGACACCAAACATACAGTACAGCCAGTGTTATTAGGAACTATCTTTAGCGTATTGAGAATAATGAGTCCTGGAAGTGTTAGTTTGGCCCCCACATGGCCCTGATCTCAACATCATTGAGTTTGTCTTGGATTACATGAAGAGACAAAAGGATTTTAGGCAGTCTACATCCACAGAAATCCTGTGGTTAGTTCTCCAAGATGTTTGGAACAACCTACCTGCCAAGTTCCTTCAATCACTGTGTACAAGTGTACCTAGAAGAATTTATGATGTTTTGAAGGCAAAGGGTGGTCACATCAAATATTGATTTGATTTGGAATTCTCTTCTGTTCATTTACTTTTCATTTTGTTAATTGATAAAAAATAAACTATTACACTTCTATTTCTAATATCATTTACAGCATTTTTTCCATACTTGCCTTAAACCTTTGCACAGTAGTGCATATTCTCTTTTTAAAAGGTTTTATTGCTGTCTCTGTCCCCTCTGGGGAGATTCACCCCAAGACATAAACATATTACCCTCTCTTTGTGACGGAAAGTAATGGGAAATCCAAAATGTTACAGTTGTCATCATAATAGGGAGTGGAAAACTTCCAATGTGGGCAACTGTCGTGGTAACAAATTAGTAAAAAACAAATGGTACAAAAAAGAAATGACAAACCTCACGTGTATAGTTAAAAAAAAGTGTGGATCAAAAAATTGTAGCGCTAGTGCATGGGCAAACTGTGTATATTGCAACACTTAAGAAAAAGACAATATATAAATTGTGAAAATAAATCTTAATGCTGGAGTTGCCTCCAGTATAACCAAAATATTACAGTCCATATAGTGATAACATAGAAGTGTAGGTCCTTCTGGTCCACTCAGTGAAGGCAGGTTACAATATATACTTGACTGATGTCAAAAATAAGGCGTAGGTACGCTTACCAGAAGTGTTGGATGTGACTACCATACGGCATACACATCAGACAAGCTTAGGGATGGAAGGTCTTGCATCACATGGAAAACCACAACGAACTGGAACTCCAACGATTTCCGGTACTGTGTGCTGAATCAATCGGCAAGATGGATAGGTTCAACGTACGATTATCCGATGGTCCCAAGGTTGATGATAAAGACCGGGGGAGAGAATAAGAAATGGAGACCACTCCAATGGTGCAGGTCAAAAAGTAACGATTTATTCACATATTCATGTGAACATAAAAAGTAAAATCAAAATCTCGAGACAATGTATCAGAGATATGCCCCTGTGGAAGACTTTAGTCGAAACGCGTCGGGCCAGCTATCCTACGCCCCTCATATTGCCAGAATTTTATACATTGTCTCGAGATTTTGATTTTACTTTTTATGTTCACATGAATATGTGAATAAATCGTTACTTTTTGACCTGCACCATTGGAGTGGTCTCCATTTCTTATTCTCTCCCCCGGTCTTTATCATCAACCTTGGGACCATCGGATAATCGTACGTTGAACCTATCCATCTTGCCGATTGATTCAGCACACAGTACCGGAAATCGTTGGAGTTCCAGTTCGTTGTGGTTTTCCATGTGATGCAAGACCTTCCATCCCTAAGCTTGTCTGATGTGTATGCCGTATGGTAGTCACATCCAACACTTCTGGTAAGCGTACCTACGCCTTATTTTTGACATCAGTCAAGTATATATTGTAACCTGCCTTCACTGAGTGGACCAGAAGGACCTACACTTCTATGTTATCACTATATGGACTGTAATATTTTGGTTATACTGGAGGCAACTCCAGCATTAAGATTTATTTTCACAATTTATATATTGTCTTTTTCTTAAGTGTTGCAATATACACAGTTTGCCCATGCACTAGCGCTACAATTTTTTGATCCACACGTATTTTTGACTTTGTTTGTTTTGTTTGTTGGCAGCTTTTGTATGGCCCTAATTGATTAGCGCGGTTTTTTCCCCAATTTATTAGTTAAAAAAAAGAAAAATGTCCATAAAAGTCCACATAAGTTTGTCAGCATTGCAGAATGTCAAATGTCTCAACACCTTCACGGGCTGCAGCACCACTGTAGGACCCACTGGCAGTAACATCTGGTAACATCTAAAAGGGGAATTTCCAGAGACTTTCACAATCTCAATTGGACAGGTTGGAATCATTTCCGGTATTCCTCTAATTTCCATACTTTTACTTCCTCTACAGTTTGACCTTGTGTGTCCCTCTGGGATCCTATCAGGAAATAGGTTGCCTTCTTGTTATTCCTGTCAATGCTTGAGGTTCTAAACCCCCTCCCTAATACCCATTCCCTCTTCCTACCCCCCACCTTTTTTCCCCCCACTATTATTTCCTTCTATATGTACTCCCCTTCAGAATGTTGCTAGGTGGGGCCTGGGTTCTTCCTTTCTGCTACTCTGATGCTCCCTCATGGCCCTTACTATGTATTTGTAGGGAGGTATTACGTTTTTTTTTTTTTTCTTGTCCTTTAATAGCATGTGCTAATGCTCCTAGTCTAGGTTCTGATACTTTTGAGACTAGGGTTCCTTGCTCATTTTACATGAATACTCAAATTCCTTGTGGATATTGTCTGTATTGCTGTTATGTATTGTATATTGTGTTATGCCTACATACGTGGAAACAGATTGTAAGTGATCTGTTTGCCTTGTTTGTACCCTTTGAGTGCACTTCATGTTTTGTCTAAGTGGACTGTTATATTTGCAAAACAATTTAATAAAGAAGATTACTCATAAAGAAATAGAAATAAAAAATAAAGAAAAGAAAAGGGGAATTTCCCTCACTCTGGGGAGATTTATTCTCATTTCCTGTTGTGTTCCTGAGACAGGAAGAGAAAAGGAGAGAGGGTAGATTTCTGTAGTCCCTTCCTAGGATGACAACACTGCTCCTCTAAAGATATAATACGGTAAAACCTTGGATTGCGAGCATAATTCGTTTTGGAAACATGCTTGTAATCCAAAGCACTTGTATATCATAGTAAATTTCCCGATAAGAAATAATGGAAACTCAGATGATTCGTTACACAACCATTTATTCATATAAAAATGATTACAGCAATACGAAATACAGTATAAAGTGTACTGTAAAAATAAAACAAATTAACCTGCACTTCAGGAGCTACAGAATATAAAAGAGAAGAGAGGTGGTTAACACTGCCCCGACCTAAAATTCAGCAAGACTTTGCCTGGCAACTTCGAGGCAACCTTGAAGCAACTTCAGGGAATGCCTTGGTAATCTTCCTGCATGTCGGATCCAAATCACATCAATTAAGATAAGAAACCAACTTGGAGGCAACTTCCATTAAAGTCTATGGGCACAAGTCGGATAGAAGTCGCGAAGTAGTACAGGAACCTTTTCTAAAGTCGCAGCGACTTCAGTAGTGCTAATTAAGACAGCTCTCATTGACTAAAATTTGATTTCACGTCACGCGACTTGGAGTCTCACAAGTCGGATCCAAATTCGTGGCAGTGTGAACCGAACCTTATACTCAGTTGTGACGTGATGCTACTTGTATTGCAAGACCTTGCTCGTTTATCAAGTTAAAATGTATTAAAAAAAGTTAGCTTGTCTTGTAAAACACTCACAGACCAAGGTACTCGCAATCCAAGGTTTTACTGTACAGCGAGTGAGTATTGTCACCCTAGAGCAGGAAGTGTGTTACTATCAGGATCAGGATCACCAGGTGAAAATAAATGCAAAAAAACAAATGCAGGTAGATAAAATATTGTGCGCTGCCACACTCCTACCCTAAAATCAAAAACGAAAGAAATATAAAATTAAATAAAATAAAAAAATATGAATGTAAAAAAATTATAATATTTAAAAATAAAATAAAGATAAAAATAAAACTAGAAATAAAAATAAATATAAAAATAAACAGCTGCCAACACTATCCACACTTCCCAAATGTGACAAACTGATATACCAAATGTGCGGCACTAAAAATAAATGCAATAAATAACATATAAATTAGATAACTATTAAACTAATAACTAAATACATATATCCTATAATGTAAAGGTAATAAAGTCAAACGTAAAATATAATTAAAGTGCATGTGCTCTGTGTGATGCACACAAATCCACACAAAAGTCAATCATAAAACCATAAACATAGAACGTGGTAATATCTTCATGCAACGTCCAAAAATATATATATAGGGAAAGTGCATGTGCACCTCCCCCCCCTACCAGGTGTACCCTCACCTTAAGGACTTTTAAAAAAAAGCCTGTGATAAATAATATTATTAGCTTGGGAAGATCCTCCTATGATTCATCTTTCATGTGGTGGCTTTATTTCATTTATTTTTAGTGTCACACATTTGGTATATCAAAAAACAAATGCAGTCGCCACATCTAAGATCTAGTGAGTTGCAATATATATATATATATATATATATATACCGTATATACTCGAATATAAGCCGAGATTTTCAGCCCATTTTTTAGGGCTGAAAGTCCCCCCCTCGGCTTATATTCGAGTCACTGCCGTCTGCCTACATGAACAGCTTGTCATGCAGACAGACGGCAGTTTTAAAAAGCCGCGCCGCCTCCTCCCGCCCGTCCGTGATAGGCGGACACTAATTTTCCCAGCAGTGCAGTGTTCCGCCTATCACGGATGCCCTGTCATTCTCATCTCATGGACGAGGATGAGAGGGCGTCCGTGATAGGCGGAACACTGCGCACTGACTGCTGGGAAAACAGCGTTCCTCCTATCACGGACGAGGATGAGGAGGAGGCGCGGCTTTTTAATTTTGCAATGGCACCGTACACAGGGACAGAGCGGAGAGCGGAGAGCGGCGAGCGGGGAGCGGGGACAGAGCGGAGAGCAGGGACCGGGGACCGGGGACCGAGGACCGGAGACCGGAGACCGTAGAGCGGGGACCGAAGACCGGAGACCGGAGAGCGGGGACCGGGGACCGAAGATCGGCACAGGTAGGCTGTAATGGGGACACGGGGGGGGGGTCTGTACAGGGGACAGGCAGCTGCAGATGGGCATTGCTGGCCCTCTTTGCATTTTGTACCCTCGGCTTATACACGGGTCAATGCAGGTTTCCCATTTTTTTGTGGTTAATTAGGGGTCTCGGCTTATACTCGGGACGGCATATAGTCGAGTATATACGGTATATACATACATTTCTGTTTTTGGGTTTAGCTTTTGACAGTTACAGGCAACATATGATAGATACATGTATAAAGGTTGAATAGAAACAAGTATAAAGGTTGAATAGAAACATGTATAAAGGTTAAATAGAAACATGTATAAAGGTTGAATAGAAACATGTATAAAAGGTTGAATAAAAACATGTATAAAGGTTAACCTCAGACTCTGAAATATTAAATGGATTATAGTCAATGAAAACTGTCCTCCCATACCACTGTCCCAAAAAGATTGCAACATCAATTTGAAGAAGAAAAGGGGACTTATGAGGTACAAGACATAAGTCCAACACATCTGTTAAAATAATTTTTATTAAAAAATCTATTTTATTACAAAAATAAAAAATGACATGCATATAGGAAAGTCGTACTTATGTTGATAAGGATTTAAAAGATTGATTTGATTATTATACATTATATGATGTACAGTGTAAAGCTGGCCATGCACTGGCCAAATTGTGTCCGGTTCCTGATGAAGTGGCCCTGCCAAAGTTTGCCAGAGGAGAGGCGGATACTTACCACAATACCAGCATATGTGATCGCCACAGAGATGCCTGGTTTTCTTGGCATTTTAGATTTATCCCCTCTGTCTTAAATAGATATTGGGATTCACATTGCTCAGAGTATACTGCTATACACCAGATATTTATTTCCCCCTCCTGGATATTTATGTTTACTGCCTTTATAGATCCGGACTATATCCTATGGGCTAGTAGGCAAAACATCTGAGACAGATCCTGTATTCCTCTTCTCTGTTGTTTTGATGATTTATGATATTAAGTAAGAAACTCTGTATAGAAAACACTTGCAATATATCTATGATCCTGGAGAAGCAGGGGATTCCACGTAACGCGTAGACCAGTTACAAGTACATGTATCCATCAGATTTACATATTTTTGTATTTATCGCAAAGTTTCTATGTTTTTAATATAGTGTTTATGGCATTTTATGTGTAATAAAATTTATATCGATTTTTATTCAGATTTTGTTCTCATTTGGCATATTTAAAGTCCCACTACTCTTTTGTTTCAAAAATACCATATTCATTTATGGGATGATGCCAATGTGAACTTGAGATTGGAGTTTATCACATGTCCTCTACATTACAACTTTCTAGAGAGGGCAAAACTCCCTACTGCAGGCACAGACAGCAATAAAAACCTGACAGATGTTCTAATTCCTCTCCACTATATACAAAACTAAGAAAAGCTTTGCCTTTAGTTACATTTTAAGTCATATAATTATATATCCTCTTTATATAGAGCATGTCCATATACTATATACTAGGGGGTCGGTTTTAAAAGAAGTTCAAAAGAAAATGAAAAAAAAAATGTGTCCAGTGCATTTGCATGTACATGAATGGAAATCTCCCCACCCAAAATGATCCAAATCAACTGTATCCCAAAAAAAAAAAAAAAAAAACTGTTTTTCCCTTAGTTCGACTTAAATTAATGACTATCTATTGTTCTTAAAAAGCAAAATATCCCATCCATGTGGGCAAGTGCAATCTAGTGCATGTGCAATGGGCAAGTCCAGCAACACGTGAATGATTTTGCAGATACAGGATGACACTTTTCTTGATGTTTTTAGAGTCCCAAACCAGCATACAATTTGTATCCACATGTCAGGGATCTCGTGCAGCAGGTGCTCATTCCCGTGCAGTAAATGCTTGTTTCCATTCAGCAGTTGCTAATTCACGTTAAGCAAGTGTGAATTCTGTGAAAACATGTGCAGAGTCATAAGCATAGACCAAGACTAGGAAGGACTAGAATGGGCGCATTCGTGCAAGCATGTGCATGTACACGTTAGTGTGTGCTCGCATTAAGAGATTCTGGCATTTGGCAGCCTACTTAAAGAGAGAGCGTGCCAGGCTTCAGTGCTCGATTGTCTTCAGCTTTGGTTCCTGTTTCTAATCCTTGTCTGCTAACCTTGTTCCTGACCCGGCTACATCTGACACCTCTCTCGGATCACCCCTGCCTGCTGTATCTGTTTCTTGCTTATGTTACTGACCCCAGCTTGGATTTATGACTACAGTGGTGTGAAAAAGTGTTTGCCCCCTTCCTCATTTCCTGTTCCTTTGCATGTTTGTCACACTTAAGGCCCCTTTCAGACGAGGCGGACTCCGCTTGCACGGAGCCCGCCTCTGTCCGCCGGCTCAGCGGGAGATCTGTCCGTTGATCTCCGCTGAGCCGGCGGATGACAAGCCTCTCTCCGCTCACTGAGCGGGGAGGGGCTTGCGAGCGCCGCTGATCTCTATGGAGAGATCGGATGAAAACGGACAGTGTGTCCGTTTTCACCCGATCTCACCCGATCTCACCCGATCCGACGGATCTGGACGTGTGGTCCATACGTCTGCTTTTGGCGGATCGGACCGGATCGGATGTCAGCGGACATGTCTCCGCTGACATCCGACGCTCCATAGAGTAACATGGAGCGCCCGTTCAGATCCGCCGTCAAAACTGACAGGCGGATCTGAACGGGCCTTCCGTGTGAAAGGGGCCTAAGTGTTTCGGAACATCTAACCAATTTAAACAATAGTCAAGGACAACACAAGTAAACACAAAATGCAATTTGTAAATGAAGGTGTTTATTATTAAAGGTGAAAAAAAATCCAAACCATCATGGCCCTGTGTGAAAAAGTGATTGCCCCCCTTGTCAAAACATACTATAACTGTGGTTGTCCACACCTGAGTTCAATTTCTCTAGCCACACCCAGGCCTGATTATTGCCACACCTGTTCACAATCAAGGCATCACTTAAATAGGAGCTGCTTGACACAGTAAGGTCCACCAGAAGATCCTTAAAAGCTACACATCATGCCGAGACCCAAAGAAATTCAGGAACAATTGAGAAAGAAAGTAATTGAGATCTATCAGTCTGGAAAGGGTTATAAAGCCATTTCCAAAGCTTTGGGAATCCAGCGAACCACAGTGAGAGCCATTATCCACAAATGGCGAAGACATGGAACAGTGGTGAACCTTCCCAGGAGTGGCCGGCCGCCCAAAATTACCCCAAGAGCGCAGCGACGACTCATCCAAGAGGTCACAAAAGACCCCACAACAACGTCCAAGGAACTGCAGGCCTCACTTGCCTCAGTTAAGGTCAGCGTTCATGCCTCCACCATCAGGAAAAGACTGGGCAAAAATGGCCTGCATGGCAGAGTTCCAAGGAGAAAACCACTGCTGAGCAAAAAGAACATCAAAGCTCGTCTCAATTTCTCCACAACACATCTTGATGATCCCCAAGACTTTTGGGACAACATTCTGTGGACCAATGAGACAAAAGTGGAACTCTTTGGAAGGTGTGTGTCCAAGTATATCTGGCGTAGAAGGAACACTGCATTTCAGAAAAAGAACATTATACCAACAGTAAAATATGGTGGTGGTAGTGTGATGGTCTGGGGCTGTTTTGCTGCTTCAGGACCTGGAAGACTTGCCGTGATAAAAGGAACTATGAATTCTGCTGTCTACCAAGAGATCCTGAAGGAGAATGTCCGACCATCTGTTCGTGTACTCAAGCTGAAACGAACTTGGGTTCTGCAGCAGGACAATGATCCTAAACACACCAGCAAGTCCACCACCGAATGGCTGAAGAAAAACAAAATGAAGACTTTGGAGTGGCCTAGCCAAAGTCCTGACCTGAATCCTATTGAGATGTTGTGGTATGACCTTAAAAAGGCCGTTCATGCTCGAAAACCCTCTAATGTAACTGAATTAGGACAATTCTGCAAAGATGAGTGGGCCAAAATTCCTCCAGGGCGCTGTAAAAGCCTCATTGCACGTTATCGCAAACGCTTGGTTGCAGTTGTTGCTGCTAAGGGTGGCCCAACCAGTTATTAGGTTTAGGGGGCAATCACTTTTTCACACAGGGCCATGATGGTTTGGATTTTTTTTCACCTTTAATAATAAACACCTTCATTTACAAATTGCATTTTGTGTTTACTTGTGTTGTCCTTGACTATTGTTTAAATTGGTTTGATGTTCCGAAACACTTAAGTGTGACAAACATGCAAAGGAACAGGAAATGAGGAAGGGGGCAAACACTTTTTCACACCACTGTACGTCTCCGCTTCCTGATTTGGTACCCCACTGCACGTTACCGACTTCTTCCTGTTCCCGACCTTGCAACTGATCCTGATTCTGTACCTATCTGCCTGGCTCCCGTTGAACAAGACCAGACTCCACACCACCACTGGAAGAACTCCTGTGTCTCCAAGCTACAGCTCACTCCTACAGCTTCCAGGCATTTGCACCCTTCCATTGCCCTAGCAGTCCCTGTCTCCATTATCAGGGGTGCTTGGATGGGAATTGTGCAAGAGGCCACCCTCATCATCTCAGGCTCCACAGTCAGGTACGTGACACCCCAGCACATGGGCAATTAGAACAATACAAAATTAGTCCGGTGCACATAGGTGTGCGCAGCCTATTGCATTACTCCAAAGCTTAAACGTGTGTATGTGTGTGTGTGTGTATATATATATATATATATATATATATATATATATATATATATATATATATATACATATACTGTATATGTGACAGATGCCGGTTCTCAGGCTGAGCAGATCCACCGTTACTGCTGCCTTGCTTCAGAGACCATGTAACCAGGTGATTATATGTTCTCAGCCAACCCAGTCACTAGCTGTAACTCACTGTAGGGTGGTAAGAAACATAAGACTTTTATTGAAGAACAGACACAAGTATATATACCCCTGGGGAGAATCCCCCCTCCTTATTTGCATACAGACACATGGCAGGGTAAACTGTACATCCAATAACACGAGGCACAGGTACATTCAAACTTTTCAACAAGTCATATAAACAAAAACTGGGCACGTAGCCAATGGGAAGGACACTTGAGGAAACTTTCCCCTTTCTTACTCTACCTCTGGTCTTCATGCTTGGAACATTTATAATACAAACAGTAAAGGGGCGGCTGGAAGAAGTGTGGCTGCCCGGTTACCCTTGAAACATGGTATGGCGGTCACACTTTATATCTGGGCAATAAAATGCAGTATGGACAGTGACAGCAATGTTATGTCCAATGTTAGTGTTCTAAACATAGACAACATGGCTGGTTCAGGAGCTGGTATCCCAGTGAAGAAAAGGGAGTTAGGATAAATGCTAAATGGCAGTGGCGTCGGTCGATTGGATCACAGGCACCGAAACACCCCTCCGCCTGGTCAGTCGGTCGGTCACCAGCCCTGCACTTACCCCATCTAAGTCGTGGGCAGCGCTACTTCCGGGCAGTGTCTCCTCCTCCCGGGGCTTCACGGCAGCTTCCCCTGCGTCTCCTCCCTCCTCCTCCTTGGCGGCTAATAGGATCACTTCTCCTCTCGGCCAATCAGGTGACGGGTCTCAGGACTTACTTCCTGATTGGCCGGGAGGAGAATCCAAATCCGAGCACTCAGGGTGCAGAATACTGCGTCCCGAGCCCACCCTTTTTTGAAGCCTATTAGAGCCTCTGGCTCTAATAACGTGTTTCTAAAAATAAAAATAAAAGGCCATTGGAATTCATACATTCAGCGCCCCGCATGTAGATTAGGGGGCCGGATGCATGGATTATCCTAAGTGAAGGAGCCTCTCCAACTTTCAACACAAACCACACATATAAGACCCAGGATAACAGGGGTACAATTACATGCTGAGTTCAGTGTGGCTTTACTGTGAGTCTGGTTAGGGCAGACCAGACTGGGCTTCTCGGTCACCCTGTGTCCCTAACAGACACAGGGTAACTTACACATAAGAGGGGCCTGGGGAGCTCAAATTGAGTTTCCTGACCTCTCTAAGGTAAGCTGGTTTCCACGGGCCCCCCGCCCAAAGTGACTCCCGTCACAATACATATTTATTTATATACATACATACACACACAGACACAATTGCAGTAGCCAATAGGGATGCGTTTTGGAGGCAAGCTGCGCCTCCTTAATCAGCCTCCAGATCTCCGCCGGCACACCAAGCTATAATACTAATGCAAACGGGGTGATTGGGGTGTGCCCAGGCACATCCGGCACACCCCCTGTGCGCGCCTTGATATGATATGTGTATCACATATGTCCATAGTACATGAGTAATTGCTGGAATGTAAAGCAGCACCTTTCCTAGAATCTCTTTTCCAATGTAGAAAGAAAATCACCATAAAGCAGTCACTCCTACTATGTCATAGAAAAGAGCCTGCTAGTAGTAAGGGATATGTTATTCAAATCACAATATTATAATCATTGAGTATCTGTTGAAAAGAGATTAGAGTTCCTAGTCTCAGGTTGCAACACAACCATCCAGTGCCACACGGTAAAATCTCAACCGAGCAATAATTAATCATCATTCTCCGGATAGATATAAATGCTTTCCACTGTACTCATAAGGCGTCTCTCACGATGTGTCACATTTGCACATACACCTCCACAATACATAATTAGTCAAAAGAACACGTGCCATTACATCCACAGGAATGAGCTGATCCTCCTGCGGCGGGGCCGGATTAACATAGGGGCTATTGGAGCTGCAGCTCCAGGCCCCTTATCTTAAGATAGGCCCATTTGCCCAAAAAACCCCATAAAAAATAAATAAAATAAAAAGATTGATTTCGAGGGTCGTGGCACGGCAACCAGGAAACACAGAGACCCCAAATTTGGGGGATATGTAGCTGAAGGCATACTCTACCATTGGTCAAGGGGCTCCTACGACCTATGGTTCCGGAGATACAGGGATCCTTGCGCAGCCTGTCAGAAGCTACATACAGAGCAGCCAGTTTTAATACAAGCCACTCTGCAACTGCAAGCCAAACTCAATCGCAGTAGCAGCTTAGTCCAACAATGTAAAACTACCATACAGCAAAAAATAAGGAGGCAGTAGCACGTCATGAATGCCTGTCAGCTGCTGCTATACCACTCGTTGAAAAGCAATTTACCACAGATCACTTTTCAGAGGGCAGTAAGCATTACTGCAAATGTGAAAGAAACTTGAAACACATCATTCATTTCACACTCACCACCAACCAGGTAACTCCCCAGCCACTTCCCATGTTGGCCACCTCCCTTCAACTTATATCAGGTGACCATTTCCCAACCTGCAGATGACAGACCCTATTCCAAAAGATATCACTCCCACTCTCTTACCCTCCACACTCGTCTCCTGTACATACTGCTCATTGTCTTACCCTCCACACTTGTCTCCTGTACATACTGCTCACTGTCATACCCTCCACACTCCTCTCCTGTACATACTGCCCGCTGTTATACCCTTGACACTCCTCTCTTGTACATACTGCCCACTGTCATACTCTGCACACTCCTCTCCTGTACATACTGCCCACTGTCGAACCCTCCACACTCCTCTCCTGTACATACTGCCCACTGTCATACCCTCCACACTCCTCTCCTGTACATACTGCCCACTGTCATACTCTCCACACTCCTCTCCTGTACATACTGCCAACTGTCATACCCTCCGCATTCCTCTCTTTTACATACTGCTCACTGTCATACCCTCCACATTCATCTCCTGTACATACTGCCCACTGTCCTACCTTCCACACTCCTCTCCTGTACATACTGCCCACTGTCTTACCCTCCACACTCCTCTCCTGTACATACTGCCCACTGTCTTACCCACCACACTCCTCTCCTGTACATACTGCCCACTGTCATTCTGTCAGGGCTGTGCTCAGCCCTTCCTTCTCTGACCAGCTCCTATATCTCCACAGTGACTCACCTGTTGATGATATCCTGCTCGTCAGTCCTGCCTACTTAAGCTGTCCAGGCCAGATGATCTTGCCTTCACCTTGGTCAACATCACAGAGACTATCTCCTGCGTTCCTGTTAAAGACTTGCTTGGCTGACATTCCTTCTGGCTCCAGATCCTGCTTCCTGTTCCACTACGCTGATCCCTGACATTCTGGCTTGTTTGACTATCCGTTCTGGTTACCGAACTTGGGCTATGTTTTGACTATGTTTGTTCTATTTACTTTACTTTTTTCTATTTACTTTTATTATTAACCACTTGCCTACTGGGCACCTAAACCCCCCTCGTGACCAGACCAATTACTCATGTAATGTAATACTGTACCCAAATAATTTTTCTGTCCTTTTTTTCATACAAATAGAGCTTTCTTTTGGTGGTATTTGATCACCTCTGGGTTTTTTATTTTTTGTGCTATAAATGAAAAAAGACCGAAAATTTTAAAAAAAGACCGAAAATTAAAAAAAAAAAAAAAAAAATATCACACTGGGGTACTGGGGGCCTATCTCATTTCTTGCGACCCTAACAAGCCAGGAAAGTACAAATACCCCCAAATGACCCCTTTTTGGAAAGTAGACATTCCAAGGTATTTAGTAAGAGGCATGGTGAGGTTTTTGATGTTGTCATTTTTTCCCACAATTCTTTGCAAAATTAAGATTTTTTTTCCCCACAAAATTTTCTTTGTAATAAGTTATGTCTCTAACATGGCATGTGTATACCACAAATAACGCCCCAAAATACATTCTTCTACTCCTCCTAAGTATTACGATACCACATGTGTGCAACTTTTTCAAAGCCTAGCCACTTAGAGAGGCCCAACATGCAGGGAGCACCGTCAAGTGTTCTAGGAGCATAAATTACACATCTAACTTGTTGACTATCTATTACACTTTTGAAGGCCCTGGAGCACCAGGACAATGACACCTGACACTGACGTGGCACTGATGACAGATGGCACTGATATGTGGCACTGATGGCACGTGACACTGATGTCAGATGGCACTAATATGTGGCACTGATGACACGAGACACTGATGACAGATGGCACTATTATGTGGCACTGATGACACGTGACACTGATGTGGCACTGATGACAGCTGGCACTAATACGTGGCACTGATGACAGATGGCACTAATACGTGGCACTGATGACACGTGACACTGATGACAGATGACACTGATACGTGGTACTGATGACACGTGACACTGATAACAGATGGCACGTGACACTGACAGGTGGCACTGATGACAGATGGCACTGATACGTGGCACTGATGACACATGACACTGATAACAGATGGCACGTGACACTGACAGGTGGCACTGGGGACAGGTGGCACTGGGGACAGATGGCACTGATAGGTGGCACTGGGGACAGGTGGTACTGGGGACAGATGGCACTGATAGATGGCACTGGGGACAGATGGCACTGACAGGTGGTACTGGGGACAGGTGGCACTGGGGACAGATGGGCATGTGTGTTGTGTGTGTGGCACTGTGTTAGTATTTACTCACATTTCACTGACGCTGCAGCACGGAAGCTGTCCCTCCTCACACGCTGTCTCTGTGTGAGGAGGGAGAGCCGGCGATGAGAGATGATCTCATATGTTTACATATGAGATCACCTCCCAATGGACACGCCGATCGAGTGCTAAATGGCCGCTGTGATTGGCCATTTAGCACGATCTGTGATTGGCTGTGTCCAAGGGACGCTGCCAACACAGAACTTCCCTGATGCGCGCCCACGGCGGCGCGTAGAGGGGAAGTAAACAGGAGGACATCCAGGGACTCCCCCCCCGGCAATTGGCATCCCCGCTGTAGCTGTCTTTCGGCTATAACGCAGGCACGTAGTGGTTAAACAAGTGTGATTTAACTGTACTTATATCACGGTTTGATTCAGGGTTTCTGACAGTAGTTGAAGGCCATGAATTTAGAAGATGCAGTCAATCCACTTGTTGGTAATATTTTTTCCAGATTGGATGAGCAGGATCACCGCATGCATCAGTTTGCCATGGCGTTACAAACACTCCTGAGTCGCACTGCTCACCTGGAATCTCCCAAGTTGGCTGCTCCGGTACAACCTGTGTTGCAGGCTGTCCCTGCTGCTGCTCCAGTCTCTGTGCAGGCGCCCGCCTCGAGTATTACCTCTATCAGAGGTATGTCTGGTTCCCCATTGATTTGGGGGCGATCCAGTCCAATGCAGAGGGTTTCTCAACCAGGTTGAGATATACTTTGAGATGCTGCCCCAAGCGTTTTCCACGGACAGAAGCAAAGTAGGTTCGTAGGTTTCTAGACTCAGAGAAAGACTCTCTTTTAAGGAGCACTTGCAAAAGCCTCCTGTACATTTGTCTCCGAGCTTTGCAGTCCCACCCTTGCCTCCCTCACCTCCCATGCCAAGTCGGTCTGTGAAGATGAACTCATGCACTTGGGCTCTCTGTGGATGAGAGAGCCCTTAGGAGGAGGGAGAGATTGTGCCTTTATTGTGGCCAGGCAGGTCACTTTTTGAAGTCTTGTCCTACCCGTCCAGGGAATGCCCGAACCTTGAGGTCCTGTCAGGTGGCATTGTTTCGTCCCCATTTATCCAGAAGGATAAGCCCCTGGTTTCGGTTACCCTTTCTTGGGCTGAGTCGCCCGTCGAGATACAGGCTCTAATCGACTCTGGGGCTGCAGGCCTGTTCATTGATGCTGCCTTTCTTTCGAAGCACTCGATTCCTCTTCAGCTGCGTGACACCTCACTTGCCATCGAGGCTCTTGACGGGAGACCTCTACAGCCTGCCTATGTTCCGTCCATGGCCATAGGGGCTCTTCACCATGAGATAATCCAATTCCAATTTATTTCCTCACCTAAGTTTCCGTTGTTTATTGGTTATCCTTGGTTACAGAGGCACAACCCCTCTTTTGATTGGATCCATGCTGAGGTTCTCTCCTGGTCACCAAAATGCAGTAAGACATGCTTCCAGAAGGTAGCTAAGAGGAGTACCGTGATTTTAGTGATGTCTTTAGCAAAGGTCAGGCCAGTAGTTTGCATCCACACCAGTCGTATTATTGCGCAATTGACCTTCAACCTGGTGCCATACCCCCTCGTGGCCGGGTTTACCCTTTGTCGGTCTTAAAGATAAGGCCATGGAAGGGTATGTTGCAGATGCACTTTCTCGAGGTTTCATCCGAAAATCCTCATCTCCTGATGGTGCTGGTTTCTTCTTTGTGAAGAAGAAGAGTGGTGAACTGAGCTTTCTAGGATATGTGTGCTGATTTCACCATAAGATACCCCAAGGGGGAAGGCGTAGCAGACCCTCTATAATCAAAGGGTCCACTCAGTAAGGTGAGCGGCCATCTTCTACTTTGGTGGAGGTTTTGATATCTCCACAAAGTCACCTGCATGCAGTTCATCACGGAAAACTGCATGGATTGTTTTTTCATTATATATTTTTTATTTTTCATTATGGACTTGTTTATTTAGCGCTGCACTGCCTTTCTTATGTAGTACAGAAAAAACAGGAGGTGCCATGACCATGTGCTTATTTTCACAGTGGGATCCCAAATTCATAGTGATACTAGGAGCACCCTTGGGGCAAAAAACTCCCAGACTGCACTGACACCATGGGTTCTCTGCCTTCCTGTCCCCTAGCCAGGCAAATGCAGCCCTATTCAAATCAGAAGGCATTAGAACTTAGGGGAGAGCATTGCCTTCAATCAGGGACAAACCTAGAATCCCAGGCTAGAGTGATCCCGGAAGGAAAAAGGCTCTCCCGCCATTCTCATCTTAATACATTGTGTGAATATAGAATAGCGCCCCCTCTATTGCGAAATATGGCGGGCAGACTATTTGATGAGTGGATGCATCTTCCCAGGATTCCCATTATAGCATACTGTAATCACTTCCAGCAGCTGAGGTACCTGTGTAGAAGAGAGGTGTAAATTGCTCTTGAGGTCTGTACTTACTGCCAAGTATCAGTTAACAAATTTTAGAGTGAGTCCATCTCTTCCTGTTCAGGCTTGCTGCAAACTGGCATGACATATGCTGTCCTTTCATGGTGTGTTTTGAGCATGTTGATATAAAAGACTTTGACATTTACCTCCTTGTCCTAAACTTACAGTGCCTTGAAAAAGTATTCACACCCCTTGACATTTTCCACATTTTGTCATGTTGCAACAAAAAATGGAATGAAACTTTATGTGATAGACCAACACAAAGTGGTACATAATTATTAAGTGGAAGGATAATGATAAATGGTTTTCAATTTTTTTTACAAATAATTAGGTCAAAAGTGTGGTGTGCATTTGTATCCAGCCTCCCTGAGTGAATACTTTGTAGAACCGTCTTTCACTGCAATTACAGCTGCAAGTCTTTTTGGGGATGTCTCTACCAGCTTTGCACATGTAGAGAGTGACATTTTTGCGCATTCTTTTTTGCAAAATAGCTCAAGCTCTGTCAGATTGGATGGAGAGCATCTGTGAACAGCAACTTTCAAGTCTTGCCACAGATTCTCAATTGGATTTATGTCTGGACTTTGACTGGGCCATTATAACACATGAATATGCTTTGATCTAAACCATTCCATTGTAGGTCTGGCTGTATGTTTAGGATCGTTGTCCCAGTCTCAAGTCTTTTGCAGACTCTAAAGCCCCATACACACGGTCTGATTATCCGATGGATTCTGTCCTATCGGACAATGTTGTCGTAAATTCCGACCGTGTGTACGCACTATCGGACAGTGTACCTCGGATTGTCCGACGGACAAAGTCCTATCTCCTGCTGGATAGATTTTTCGACAACAAAGTCCGATCACACCAAATCCGATCGTGTGTAGCGTAGTCCGACGGACAAAGTGCTACGCATGCTCAGAAGAAATTCTGTGACGGAAGCGCTCGGTCAGGTAAAACTACCGTTCCTAATCGACACAGCACATTTGTCACGCTGCAATGTTAAAATGTCTTTAATGCAGCGCATTCTCTTTTTCTTTACAATGCAAGAAGAATGATGTGTTTTAGCTGCTTCTATTCACCCTCACTTCTCACAAACTTATTTATTTATTCGTTTAAAGGATTTCTTGACTAGATGTTTATTTTTACTCACATCGTAAAAGAATCTTTGTTATATTTTTTGGAGGATTTGTCATTTTTTTTTTTTTTTTTGGAATACATATTTTCGGGATAATTTATTTAGATTTTTGAGGGGGGTTGTGTGTCTCAACTTAGCAAAACAACATTATTAACATTTGTATTTGTTGCTTCAATTTACTAGGAGTTTGTTTGTTGTTGGTGCCCCTTGTTAATTGGACTTTATGATTTGTGAAATCTACCTGCCTACTCACAAATAAACTGTCATTGTAGAAAAGTAAAACACATAGGCAATGATTATTTCAAATCAAAAATACCTTTATTTAGGTCTCAGCAACAAACCAAAGAGGAACGCAGCGATGGGGAAACTTGGGGAATTTGCAAAGCCTTGGACACCCACGGCAAACATCGTTTTTTCAAGCTTCTAAAATTGGGGGCCTGAGGAGTACGTATCTTAAGGGGAGTGCTATCTGGTCCTGAAGTCCAAAACATCCGGAACTGCAGCAGATGCCATCTAGGTCCCCAGGCTCTGGTACTACGAGAGGCTCCATCTTCTCTCAGACCAGACTGAATCCAGGTCGTCACTCTCAGGTCTTCCTTCCACGCTTCCTTGCACGCTGTGGCTGTGGTGCTGGTGGGGTGGCAGAAGGAGGAGGAGGAGGCGGAGCAAGGTGACTATCGCAAACATGTGTGAGTGGGGTCATCCCCCCAGCCATCCCCTTATTTAGGACTTTGAGGATGACATCCTCACACATGTTGCGTTGCCCCACCTCCATACCCATCATTTTAGTGGCAACCACGGAGCCAAAGGTCTCCTCGTAGGTGGGTGTGGCATGTAGGGATCCTGAAGCCTCTCTGATCAGCCGGAGCGCTGACTCTCCCGCCTCACCCCCCCCCCTCTCGCCCTTTTGTAGGGAAGGCGGAGGGGAGGGACTTGGGAGACAGTCAGGCTCCTAGGCCTACCCCCCTCTTGGCTGCCACTACCCACCTCTTGGCTGCCACTAACCCCTTCCTCCTCCTGACTGCCACATTCCACAGCCACCTCCTGGCTGAGGTCTTCCTGTGTATGAAAAAGGGACATAGTTTGAGTTATTTGTTCATCAAACACACACAATTTTCATCTAGTGACTGTTGCAAAATGTTTACAAATAGAAAACCATACAATTCTCAGCCCAGCAGTTTAGATTCTGGCCCCAAATGTCTCCAACACTACTGTCTGTTGATATGTCAAACACGTTAGGTACTAAGCAATTGTGGATCCTGAATTAACTGAACATCATTTATTTTTCACATAATTTGTTCCAAAAATACTATACCTGGCTCAAGCTGGGCTCCTCCACATCTTCCAGACTGGAAGGCCCAGGTTGCTCCTCGGAAGCCTCATCAGGGGTGGCCTGCGCGCAAGGAAGCGTGGAAGGAGGAGTCGAGAGTGACTCCGTGACATCAGCCTGGTCTTTGAGAAAATGGAGCCTCTCATAGTACCAGAGCTTGGGGACATAGACCTGATCTGCTGCAGTTTCAGATGCTTGGGACTTCAGGACCTTCTTGTGCTCCCTGAAATACGCACTCCTCAGGCTGCCAATTTTGAGTCTTAACCCACGAACGGTTGCCGTGGGCATCCTTGGCTTTACAAATTCCACAAGTTTCAGCATGGCTGCGTACCTCTTTGGTTTGCTGCCGTAATCGGGGTGTTTGCCCTGCCATAATAGGGTAATTTCCCTATATTTATCAATGAAGAGGGGGAGAAAACTCACGTCGTTGAATCCCTCCATATTCTCTGCAAGACACAACACCACACAAAACACTATAAATAATGTCAGGCTAAACTCTCCTAATCTTCTCCATAAAGAAGCCTCAAGGTCTAATCAGTCTAGGCTAGTTATGTACCAACTTCAAATTGTACCTTTGTTCTAGCAATCGTCTCGTGCGTGAGCTTTCTCTCCCCTCGTCTCACAGATCGTGGCTACGACACAGGCGTGTGACGTTTTATATACAGTGCGCATGCGTCAAACTCCGCCCGCCCCTGACGATCTTTCTCGTCTATTCCCCACCCCTTCTCTTTACGGCGCAGTGGGGAGAGCACATGGCGGGTACACAGCAGGTGCTCCCCAAATATTGCAGCAACGAGGAGGAGGACGAGGAAAGGCCGGAGGCAGAAACGTCCCGATCCCGGAGGCTGAAATTTAAGGCCTCCAATATGTCGTTTGGAGAAATGTTGGAGATGGTGGACATATTGAAGAGGAGCGACTATGATGGGAAGTATGGGCCTTACCTCAACCCCAATGTCCGAAAGGCCAAGATCATGTCTAAAGTTGTGAGGAGGCTGTACAATCATTTTGGGGTACAACGATCCAAGGAGCAACTGAGGAAACGCTGGTCAGACCTGAAACTGAGGGAGCCCGATCAGTACAGAAAGATCAAGCGAGTTCTTCAAAAAAGTAAGTAGTTGTGTTTTGTGTTTGATTTTTTGCTTGCATCCTGCTCCATGTGTTTGTATTTTTTCAAAGTTGTACATTAGAAAATGGCCACTTTCATGTTCGTCTGTGCATTCGATCGTACTCAACCTCGATCTTTCTGCCACTGTCATGTTCGTGTGTGTCCATTCGATCGTACTCAACCTCGATCGTTCGGCCATTTATAATACGAGGTTTGGGGAATTTTTTAGTGAAAGGAAGTTTGCTCTCACTAGAGATGTCATCAAGAATGTAAAGCCAATTTATTCAATGTAAAGGAGAGGTCACCCAGTAGCTGTTTACCCATCTGGACTCTAGAGCACTAGTGCTGGGACACCCAAACCCCCTTTTTATTATGCTTTTCCACACATGTGCTCCAGTGGATACTAGAGGGGTGTCTCCATCAGACAAACTTCTACCAAAAAGCTAGTAAGTTTAGCACCTTTACAAAGTGCCTACATTCATGTTGTTGTCATTTGTAACTGGCCAACCAAAAATATTGTCCCTCACTTTCAAGCAATGTTTGACATTTCCTATTTCTGCCCTCAATAGATTGTGGTGGTAAATCTTCCTTTTGTACATTCTCATAGGGGAGCGAAAACTTGGGACGTCTGAGGAACCCAGAAAACCCACACCTCCCAAAGAAGGGGAAAGACCAGAAGCAGAGGAGGAGGAGGAGGAAGGAGAGATCATAGAAATTGGAGAACTTGTCACCACAACAGGTGAGTGTGGGAGAACACAGCTACTGGTAAGCTAATCAATGTATGCCTGCCTCATTTCCAAGCGACTTTTTTTTTTTTGGTTGTTTTTAGGTGACGTGGATGTTGTGGAAGAAGAATCGCACTTTACCACTGAAAGTGCCCACGTACTCATCGGGGAGATAATGGTCTGCAATCGAGATCTAGATGAGATAAAGCAAAACATCAATGATGTTCAACAAAAATTGAAGAACATCATTGATGTTTTAGGTAAAATCTGAAAACGCACCAAGTAATTAACACACATTTGTGGCTGTTCGTGACCACATTTGCAACTTAAGAACTGTGGCAAATTTGGAACATGCACACATTGTGTCCACATGTGCTAGCTCCCATCATGGTGGATGAATGACAACGTTTTTTTGGGGGTGCAACCACTTTACTAACTACTAAAGTGGTTGTGGTGAAGGGGTTGCACCCCCAAAAAACGTCCATTGATCCCCATGATGGGAAATGGCACTTTTGAACATTCTAGGCATGTGTTTTACCATCTAATGTCCATTTTCAGACCCAAATTGTGTGCATGTTCTAAATTTCCAGTTTCCAGGGGTGACCCCCCATGTGACGAAGGCAAGATCAAACACACTTTTGAACATATAGTCATGTCTGATCTTGTCTTCACTTTTCAAAGTTGAACTTTGCAAGTTCCTATGTTCTGTTTTGCTCCATGCCTGGTTTTAACAAATGCGGAATGTTTGTAAACAATGTTGGAAATAACCAAGATCTTGTCAGTTTTGCCAAGAAGTTTGTAAACGCACTTGTGAATGTGTTGCAAGTAAACTTTTTAAATTTTCTAAATGTGTGGCTTCCTTATTGAAAAACACAAAAACATTATGTATGTCAAATGTAAAGGATTTGGGGGGCAATGGGTGTTATTTACTAAAGGCAATTCCAGTTTGCACTGCAAGTGTATTTTCCAGGGCACTTTTGCACTGCACTTGTAGAGCATAGTGGATTTGACTTATGTAAATGACACCCACAGTGCTTTGTACGAAAACACGTAGCACACCATTTTTGGGAATACACACATGTCTGACATGGTGATGAAAAGGAGTATTTTGGGTGTCAGTTATGCACTACAAACCTTCTCTAGACAAAAGATTAGGTATCACACACACAACATGAGAAGATTCTTTTTGGGAAGAAGAGACTGTTACCTCCTTTTGCCCAGAAAGTGCATTCCCACTGTTGAAGCTAAAGGGCAAAAAATTCTAGGTCAAATAAGCAAAAAATATGGAAATGACAAGAAATTATAGGTTGGTTTCAAAAATATATTTATTAAAAAATGCCTCTCACACATCGTCAGGCAGAGCAATGGCCCCCCCTACCCACAAAGTAGTCCATATATTGCTCGCGGACCTCGCGGGCATTTAGAGGGGGCAAGCCTGGACGTGCCGCTTGAAGGGCTGTGAGGTCGGCATTGGAAGGGCCCTCCACATCTGGGCCAACGGGCACCACATAGTTGCTGTTGTGTCTTTTCAAAAAGTTGTGCAATATGCAACAGGCAAGAACTATGTGGTTCAGTTTGTATTCCGCCAAGTTAATAGCCGTCAAAAACAGGCGGAAGCGGCTGGCCAGGATCCCGAAGGTGTTCTCGACCACTCTGCGGGCTCTCGACAGCCTGTAATTGAAGACCCTCTGGTCTGGGGTGAGGGTCCTCATCGGGAAGGGCCTCATCAGATGGGGAGTCAACGCAAACGCTTCATCTGCGACAAAGACGAAGGGGAGTCCTTCAGCATTCTCCTCTGGAGGTGGCAAGCACAGACTGCCACTTTGGAGACGCCAGTAGAACTTCGTGTGCGCAATGGCACCACCATCCGAGATCCGGCCGTTCATCCCCACGTCCACATACAAGAAATCGTATGTCGCCGACACCACCGCCAACATCACTACACTATTAAACCCCTTGTAATTATAATAGTAGGACCCGAGTTGGGGGGTGGGACGATGCGGACGTGTTTCCCATCAATTGCATCTCCGCAGTTAGGAAAGTCCCAACGGCTGGCAAAGTGGGAGGCCACAGTCTGCCATTCCTGTGGCGTGGAAGGGAACTGTGGAGTGAAACAAGAAAAAAAAATTAGTCACTTTGCACATAAACATTGCAAGCAGATTAGACACTAAACATCTTGGAACAAGATCATACTTTTACATTTTAAGCTGGAAAGTATTTGCAACGAAAAGTAGAGGGTCCCCCTAGCAGATTACTCACCCCCCATCAATCCCCCCACTTCTGATGGGCCATTGACAATAACTAGGGGTTTGGGGGGGGGGGGTTTGGACAGGTAACCCTCTGCACTTCATTGATTGCCAAATGGCTCAATAATGTGTGCTAGTTTGGCCAGACCCTCCTTACTTAACACTATTGGCAGCCCACAGGAAAGATAAAAGAACATTTCAAATCCCCCCCCCCCCCCCCAAAAAAAAGGAAAGCACATTTTGACATTCTGCAATTACCGAGCAAGCTAATAGGAGGGAAAGAACCCAAAAAAAGAGCAAATGGAAAGTATGGAGCCAGCCCCTTGCACTACATGCTTTGCTGAATTCATCACTAAAGATGCCCACTATAAAGAGGTAGGTATATAGTGTGTATTGACCTTGGAAAGCCAGCAGATAGAGGATTGGTACCATCTGACAGAGCAGTTGGGGGAGGGGGTTCCTAATGAGTTTGGCACCCCCCCCCCCCCCCCCAAAAAAAAGGAAAAAAAGGGGCTCTACATGAAGTAAAACACACAGCAAACATTTGTGCATGTTTTAGGGGGTGTTTGGGGGAAAACAATACTATGCAGCAGAAAAAATACATTGCTTAAGTGACTAGGCCATAGGTGTCTATTGGGCCAGAAGAGCATGCTGGGGAGGTAAGTGAAGGCAAAAATGCATGAAGGACAAAAGGGGCACAGCATATTACAGCATATTGCAATCATGGTAATTAGGGAAGGAGGTCAAAAATACAAGACATTAGCAAACAGAGCATACATAGAATGGAATAGTAAAGTAGAAATGTTACCTTAATATAGTCCTCCTGCAGGACCTGGATGATGGCAGAACAGGTCTCTGGAATAATGATTCCCAGGGCCTGGGGAGAGATACCTGAGGAGAACTTCAAATCCTGAAGGCTTCTCCCTGTCGCCAATTACCTCAACGTGGCAACTAGCCTCTGCTCCGGAGTGATGGCTTGTCTCATGCAGGTATCCTGCCGGCTGATAAAAGGGGTCAGCAAAGCCAAAAGACGGTGAAATACGGCGTCCGTCATCCGGAGAAAGTTCCTGAAATCATCAGGATTATTCTCCCGGATCTCACAAAGCAAAGGCATGTGCGAGAACTGATCACGCTGAAGCAACCAATTCTTGGTCCACATACTCCTCGTCACTCTGTTCATGGACGGGTCTTGGCTCAAAGCTAAAAGCCCGACACCAATTCCGCGTACAGCACGAACTCGGCGACGAGTACGTACGGGAAACATCGCTCACAAACGGTCGGCTGGTCAGAACGGACAAACAGAAAGCACCGATAAACAGCAAGGCCTGAAAGAACGAAATGAATACCAGAAACGAGCAGACAATAAGCAGTGAAAATCAAAGCGTCCTATATCAAGATATAGGCCGCAATGACCAACAAATGCGAACTGACTACACGCACTAATAAACAGATACGCACGACAAGCACAAACTGAAGAGCAGTAACGATCTGAGTCACAAAACTGAGAAGCGCGAATCGTAAGTCCCCAAACTTCAACAGACTCGCGATAAACACGGGATCAGCAGAAGGAGCCCAACGGGTGCGGGACGTGGTGCTGAACTTCCCTTTTCTAGTCTCGTGGAAGACGACTTACGTCACGACGTTCTTGCAAATTTCGACCGTGTGTACGCAACACCAACATCGGACAAAGTACGACGGACATGATCCGACGGAACTGGTCCTCGGATAATCCGAGCGTGTGTATGGGGCATAACAAGTTTTCTTCTAAGATTGCCCTGTATTTGGCTCAATGCATCTTCTCATTAACTCTGACCAGCTTCCCTGTCCCTGCTGAAGAAAAGCATCCCCAAAACATGAGGCTGCCACCACCATGTTTCCTGGTTGCGATGGTGTGTTCAGGGTGATGCGCAGTATTAGTTTTCCGCTACACAGCGTTTTGCTTTTAGACCAAAAAGTTAAATTTTGGTCTCGTTTGACCAGAGCACCTTCTTCCACATGTTTGCTGTGTCCCCCACATGGCTTCTCGCAAACTGCAAACGGGACTTTTTATGGCTTTCTTCTTTCCACTCTTCCTTAGGCCAGATTTGTGGAGTGCACGACTAATAATTGTCCTGTGGACAGATTCTCCCACCTGAGCTGTGGATCTCCCTTTTCGGATGATGGATTGAACAGAGCTCTGTGAGATGTTCAAAGCTTGGGATATAATTTTATATCCTAAACCTGCCTTAAACTTCTCCACAACTTTATCCCTGACCTGTCCGTGGCCTTCATGATGCTGTTTGTTCACTAAGATTCTCTAACAAACCTCTGAGGGCTTCACAAAACAGCTGTATTTATACTGAGATTAAATTACACACAGGTGGACTCTTATTTACAAATTAGTTGACTTCTGAAGGCAATTGTTTCTATTAGTGTCAGAAACCAAGAATCAGACCGAGACAGAAGTACATTACCTCAGAACGCCATCTGTACTCCTCATGAGCTCCACAGCTACACTGACTCCCTGTGTAGTTTAAATATCCCTTCCCGTTGGCGCCAAATTCCGGCATGTGACGTCACGCCGCTAATGGCACCACGCGGACATCAGGGGGAGGTCCGCATACCCCAGACTGATAGCTGGAAAGCAGCGGAGAGCATGGAGGGGAAGTAGAGAGCACAGGGGGGCACCAGAGAACATGGGGGGATGTGGAGAGCACAGGGGGCAGCGGAAAGCATGGGGGGAGGTGGAGAGCACAGGGGGGCAGCAAAGAGCATGGGGGAGGTGCAGTGCACAGGGGGGCAGCGGAGAGCATGGGGGGAGGTGGAGATCACAGGGGGGCAGTGGAGAGCATGGGGGGAGGTGGAGAGCACAGGGGGTCAGTGAAGAGCATGGGGGGATGTGGAGAACATGGGGGCACCGGAGAGCATGGGGGGAGGTGGAGAGCACGGGGAGGTCAAAGAGTATGGTGGAGAGCACAGGGAGGCTGAGAGCCAAGAGGAGGTAGAGAGCACGAGGGGGCAAAGATGATGGGTGGGGAAGAGAGCACAGGAGGGGCAGCATAAATAAGCAGGATAGGAGTGAGCAGTGGGGGTGGCTGCATATAGAAGAATCATTCTCTCCATCTTCCTCCTGCAGTCTTAGAATGCCTGCTTCTCCTCTCCCTCTTGCAGGCATTCATACACTGCAGGAGGAAGATGGAGAGAATGATTCTTCTATATGCAGCCGCCTCTACTGCTCCTCATATCCAGGTTACAGGGGGGCTGCACTCACGTTCTTTATGATCTGGCTCCAAGGTGTCTACAGCAGGTCTCCTCTAGCTCCTCCCCCTTCGTGGTCACGCCCCGGGACAGACAGCTGAACTATATATGTGGCCGCGGAGTGTAGTGTGTTTTTAATATGTATGTATATATGTATATATATATATATATATATATATATATATATATATATATATGTAACCTGGGGGACAGGTAGCAGGTACAAAGCTCCCTGAGATGAGCTGTTTAGTTAGGCACAGATACCAAATCCACTTGAGGTAGTGAAAACAGTGCTGGGTTTATTTAATTTAAATACAAGTCCATACACAGGTGCTGCACAATGATTAGAAATCAAAAGGAAGAACTCCGGACAGCCGCACACCGGGAAAATAAAATCCAAAGGGTTTATTTAAAAGCAAAAAGACACTACAATCCAAACACGGCAAAAAGGGGGGTACAGAGCTGGTACAGAGTCCTGCCCACTGGGTTTTAGGCCAACCTTCTCTCTCAGCGGTCCGTTCAAACGTTAGCAGAAAGGCCTCTGGATCATCATCTGTAGTCATCTTAGACAAAAAGCGAGCCACATGGATGGCTAAGGGCTTGTCTCCAACATTAAATAAAGCCGCGCTAATTGAACAAATAGGTAATTGGTGACCTATACCTTAGTGTAAAAAGTCTTCAAACAACAATGTAATAAATGCAGAGGCAGAAAAGACAAATTATATATCAAACAATAAATATGCACAAAAATAGTATCTAAACAATAAAGTCCAGAAACATAAAAAATTAGTGAAAAAATGATAAAAATAAAAATAAAAAATGTATAATAGTGAGTGGAAAAATAGTTCATAAATGTGACACTGTGAACTCAAACTTCAGGTGCAGTAAAAACGAAAACACCGTGATCCACCACCAGTATAAAGTTGCGCTTACCAGAAGCAAGCTTTAAACACGCCTGTAGTGTGTAGTACACCGGGACAGAAATGGACCATCAGGCATCAGCAACAATCTGGATCTCCTCGGACAGGTTAAACCAGGGGTAGAAATTCCAATGTTGTTTATCACTTGGATCAATCAGGAATGGACACACTCTCCAAGCAAAAGCATCGATCCCAGAACCATTCAACAGCCCATATGAAATATAGGAAGAAAAGGGGATGCTCCCATAGTGTGATACCAAAAATTACGTTTATTTAAAAGAAAAGCAATCCTACTTACATCAAAAGAAAAGTATATAAGCAGGGAGGCTGACGCACTGACGTCATCGCGTTCCGCGTTGTGAGCGGGTGTATTGCAAGCCGGCCGGCGATTTTATTTGTCCTGCTTATATACTTTTCTTTTGATGTAAGTAGGATTGCTTTTCTTTTAAATAAACGTAATTTTTGGTATCACACTATGGGAGCATCCCCTTTTCTTCCTATATTTCATATGGGCTGTTGAATGGTTCTGGGATCGATGCTTTTGCTTGGAGAGTGTGTCCATTCCTGATTGATCCAAGTGATAAACAACATTGGAATTTCTACCCCTGGTTTAACCTGTCCGAGGAGATCCAGATTGTTGCTGATGCCTGATGGTCCATTTCTGTCCCGGTGTACTACACACTACAGGCGTGTTTAAAGCTTGCTTCTGGTAAGCGCAACTTTATACTGGTGGTGGATCACGGTGTTTTCGTTTTTACTGCACCTGAAGTTTGAGTTCACAGTGTCACATTTATGAACTATTTTTCCACTCACTATTATACATTTTTTATTTTTATTTTTATCATTTTTTTCACTAATTTTTTATGTTTCTGGACTTTATTGTTTAGATACTATTTTTGTGCATATTTATTGTTTGATATATAATTTGTCTTTTCTGCCTCTGCATTTATTACATTGTTGTTTGAAGACTTTTTACACTAAGGTATAGGTCACCAATTACCTATTTGTTCAATTAGCGCGGCTTTATTTATTGTTTTATCGTGTTTATGTGTGTATCCACATTTTTTGCTGCTGCTATCTATGTACACTTTGATTTATATTTTTAGCCCCAATATTTGCTTTGTTGGGGCATATTAACAATTTCTGCACTTATTAGCGCGGTGTTTGCTACACTTCTTTATTGTCTCCAACATTATCAACGTTAGAAGGTGACCACTGTGCTATTGTCTCCACAACCTCAGACAAGGTTTTCCTATCTGCTTTTGCATCAGTGGCTAGCTGTTCAAACAGCCTCTGCGATTGTTCCTGTGCGATAGCATTAGCTTGCTGTTGTGCAGCGTTTGCTTGCTGTTGTGCCGCGTGGAGTGCAGCGTTTGTTTTCTGCTGTTCAGCGTGGAATGCAGCATTAGCTTGCTGTTGTGCAGCGTTTGCTTGCTGTTGTGCAGCGTATAGTGCAGCGTTTGTTTTCTGCTGTGCAGCGTTTGCTTGCTGTAGTGCAGCATTTGTTTTCTGCTGTTCAGCGGTTGCTTGTTGTTGTGCAGCTTGGAGTGCAGCGTTTGTTTTCTGCAGTGCAGCGTTTGTTTGCTGTTGCGCAGCGTTGGATATCATCAACTGTTTTAGGATTTCCTCCATGTTTAGTTACTCTAGGTACTGGCCTTTTAAGTAGTAACTTACTACAGCTGCCCGCTGAAATCCACCATATGTAACCTGGGGGACAGGTAGCAGGTACAAAGCTCCCTGAGATGACAGGGGACACGGGACAGGGCATCTACTTTCCCCATCTCCACACCTGGCCTGTGTTTTACGGTGAAGGAGTAATCCTGTAGAGCCAAAAACCACCGGTTCACCCGTCTATTAGTCTCCTTCTTTTGGGCCATCCATTTCAGGGGAGCATGGTCAGTTATTAAGTCAAACTGGCGCCCTAACAAATAATACCTGAGCGCGTCCAGGGTCCATTTTATGGCTAAACATTCTTTTTCAATGACTGCATACTTTTTCTCATGGTCATTGAGCTTTCTGCTTAGGTATACGACAGGGTGTTCTTCCCCATTGTATACCTGTGACAGTACCGCCCCGATACCAACATCAGACGCATCCGTCTGAACCAAAAACTCTCTGGAGAAATCGGGAGAGTACAGTACTGATTGTGCACACAGAGCCTTCTTCAGGACCTGGAAAGACTCCTCTGCTACTGGGGATCATCTCACCATTACCGAGTCTTTCCCTTTCGTAAGGTCTGTCAGAGGGGCAGCTATAGTTGCAAAATTTGGGATAAATCTTCTATAATACCCCGCAATACCAAGAAAGGCCCTGACCTGCTTTTTGTTTGCAGGGCGTGGCCATTCCTGGATGGCTGCTATTTTACTCACTTGTGGTTTTATGACACCACGGCCAATAGTGTAGCCCAAATACTTGGCTTCCTCTAGACCAATGGCACATTTTTTTGGATTTGCCGTAAAACCTTCTTTGAAGAGGGAATCAAGAACAGCCTGGACCCGAGGCAAGTGAGACTCCCAATCAGTACTATGTACCACTATGTCATCTAGATAGGCTGCTGCATATCGTCGGTGGGGTTTTAGGGTCCTGTCCATGGCCCTCTGAAAAGTCGCGGGGGCATTTTGCAACCCAAAAGGCATTTTTTTATATTGAAAGGAACCGTCTGGGGTCACAAACGCAGTCTTCTCTTTGGCGCTACCAGTTAGGGGTATTTGCCAATACCCTTTTGTCAAGTCCAAAGTGGTAAGATAGCGAGCCTTGCCAAGTCGGTCTATAAGTTCGTCTACTCTGGGCATTGGGTATGTGTCAAACTTTGTCACCGCATTAAGTTTCCTGAAGTCGTTACAGAACCTCCAGGTGCCATCCGGTTTTGGGACTAACACGATGGGGCTAGACCAGTCACTATTGGATTCCTCAATGACATCTAGCTCCAACATTTTTTTAACTTCCTTGCTGATGTCCTTTCTCCTCGCTTCAGGAATTCGGTAAGGTTTTAGCTTGACACGTACCCCAGGTTCAGTAACAATATCATGCTGAACTGCTGAAGTCGTGCCAGGTAACTCTGAAAACTTCTCTCTATTCCTTATCAGGAATTCTCTAGTGTCCTGTTTTTGGGAATATAAGAGGGTGTCTGGAATCGTGACCTCAGGGATGAGAGGGGACTCAGTACCCGTAGGCGTTACTGGGAGAGGCCTCGCAGTTAACGCCATTCTATCCTTCCATGGTTTTAACAGGTTTATATGGTAAACCTGTTCGGGCTTCCTTTTTCCTGGTTGATAAACCTTGTAGTTGACCTCCCCAACTCTCTCAATTACTTCAAAGGGACCCTGCCACTTAGCCAGGAACTTGCTCTCAACAGTGGGAACTAACACCAGGACCCTGTCACCAGGTGAGAAAACACAGAGTTGTGCCCCCTGTTATATATTCTCTGTTGGGCTGCCTGGGCCTGCAGTAAGTGTTCTTTTACGACTGGCATGATTGCTGCAATCCTCTCCTGCATTTGGGCAATATGCTCAATGACACTTTTATGGGGTGTCTGTTCTCCCTCCCAAGTTTCTTTGGCTATGTCTAAGAGTCCCCGAGGGTGTCTCCCATAAAGCAACTCAAATGGGGAGTACCCCGTAGAGGACTGGGGAACCTCCCTGATGGCAAACATCAAGTATGGTATCAGGAAGTCCCAGTTTTTCCCATCCTTGTCCACAACCTTTTTTAACATGCTCTTTAACGTCTTATTGAAGCGTTCCACTAAGCCATCCATTTGAGGATGATACACTGAGGTTCGCAGCTGCGTCACCTTAAATAACTTGCAGAGTTCCCTAGTTATCCGCGACATAAACGGGGTGCCCTGGTCTGTAAGGATTTCTTTCGGGATGCCAACCCGACTGAACACCATAAACAGTTCTTTGGCAATGTTTTTAGCAGACGCGGCAAGTAGGGGAACTGCTTCAGGGTAACGGGTAGCATAATCCATGATTACGAGGATATGCTGATGACCCCGGGCAGACTTGGGAAGTGGGCCCACAAGGTCCATGGCAATCCTCTCAAAGGGCACTTCAATGATAGGCAAGGACACTAAAGGACTTCGGAAGTGGGATAGTGGGGCTGACAACTGACACACAGGACAGGATTGACAGTAATTCTTAACATCTTTCTGTATCCCGGGCCAGTAAAACCTGCGCAACACCCTTTCAGTAGTTTTTTTCAACCCCTAAATGGCCTCCTAGCAAGTCAAGAGTTTATTTATAAGACTGCTCTAATGTCAAAACAGAGCAGAACAGAAAACAGTTGTAAAAGTTATAAGTTATGGCGCCCTTTTCATCTTTAAAAACTTGTATCCGCCATGGCTCCCGTGACTTTGACAAAGCGCATGCGCGCAAAACTAGTAAGTCACGGTCGCCTTGGATACCTGTTAGGGATGGAGCCTAAACACAGGCATCCAACACAAGTGAACAGATCGATGGGCTGCACTAAAGGAATCAGGCTCCAAAAGGTAGTGATAAAGATATATTTATTAATAATAAAGACACACGTGAACACAGCAACCACAAACAAGCAAGAACACAAATAACACAGCAAACCCCCAAGCCCTAATCTAACTAACTAACTAACAATACCCTCAAAGCAATGGAACATATATATATATATACATGTATATACAAGGCAGGGAGGAGAGACAAGGGGGGAAACAGGAAGCAAGGGAACATCAAGGCAGGAGACAGGGGACGGGTCTCAGGAACCAGGTAAGGGGGACAACATCCAGGACAGGGCAGGAAGCAGGAAGCAGATAACGGGTCAGGTTACAGGTACAGGTTTCAGGTCCAGGATCAGGTTTCAGAACAGGCAAGACAGGGCTACAGAAAGGAATACTGAAGCACTGAACCTCAGTGAAGGACAGGCTTATATACCCAGCAAATCCACAACAGGTGCAGCTAGATTGCTGGCATGTCCATCTGCTGGGAGACCCCCGCTGGTGGCCACCAGAACTGCACCCTTTGGTGTCGAAGGAAGTAGTGACACCACCAGGCGATCCAGGTAATAACACCATTCCTGACAATGTCCATCGGCTGGGAGACCCCTGCTGGTGGCCACCAGAACTGCACCCTTTGATGCCAAAGGAAACAGTGACACCAGCAGGCGATCCAAGTAATAGCACCGTTCCTGACAATACCCCAGCAGCGCGCGCCCAGCCGCCTTACGTTCCAGACCAGCGGTGGTGTTTGTCTCCTTCCGGGTGGTAGGTCGAATGTTTTCTCCCTCCCCGGAGTGAGACGTGGGACTTTTCAAGCTCTGACTGCTCAGAAGGTATAGGACGGCATACTGCTGTCTTTTCCATCTTCCTCTCTGCATCCAGCGATTTTTTCTTTACCATCAAGGAGAGTGTTCCTCTCTCTCCCCCTCCATGGCATCAGGTCGATACCATCTGCTTGTCCTGTGCATGGAGTGTTGAGCCTGTCCCTGTACACTGCAACTAAGCGTGAGATTTGCAACATCCTGACACATCTCCAGCCATCAGGCGGTATGGTGCTATGCTGTTAATCTTTTTATATTCAAATGTTGGTTTCACCTTATAACTTTTACAACTGTTTTCTGTTCTGCTCTGTTTTGACATTAGAGCAGTCTTATAAATAAACTCTTTTCATGATCCCATTTGAGCGCTGTTTTTGTGATCTCATCCTTGTTTGAACTTTTTCCTCTGAAAGTCAAAACAGCTGCCTGGGGTTCTGAACCTATTCCATTTTTGAAAGTTGCCTAGATATCTGGTGAGATGGGACTGTTTTCTTGAGCGCATGAAACATGTGTGTTTGTTTACCTCCTAGCAAGTGCCCATGGGCAAGTTCTAACACCAGCCGTCTGTATAGCTTAGGGACCACCAACTGCTCAACCACTTCATCATTCATTTTACATACACGATACAGTAAATCCTCATTGCTGCTGAAATAAGGAAAACAGGGCCTGTCCCCGGGTTCGACAGGTACATCATTAATCACTATTACATTTTCCCAGGCCCTGGAAAGGGTATGGTCTTTTCTCTGCTCAGTACCAAAATTTTCCTTATGCACATTAAGGTCATCAAACTCTAACATAGGCTCGGGGTCAGCAGACGGCTGTCCGGCTCTACTGGTAGTGGGGACCTCCTCAGGGTCCTCCAGCTCTCCTGCCATAACCGATAGAGGAAAAGCTGGGGAGCCCTGAGAAGAGTCCCCTGAACCCACCTTGTCAGTAGTGGCCAGGAATTCTGGCTCTGCGACTGAGTCAGGTACTGCGACCGAGTTGGGATGATCCCACAGTTCCCAAAACTTAGGGAAGTCCCTACCAATGATGGCCTCATGCACCAAGTGGGGAACAAGTCCAACCGGATGGGTCACCGTACCTAAACCAGTTTTAAACTGAACAGTGGTTACAGGATACTCCCGGGTATTCCCATGTCTACAGATCACAGCAACATTTTTAGCATGATAATTCACAGGTTCAATCATTTCAGCTGTAACCAAAGTCACTAGACTTCCAGAGTCCAGCAAGGCTGTAATAGGCTTATCATTCACAGTCATTTGGCACATTGGTTTTCTCATATTTGGCGTTGCAGTGCATGAAACCGCTGCAAACATAGACTGCCTTCTAATAGATAAATCACACTGCATTGGTTCATCTGTCAATGGACAATTTGCCGCAACATGTCCCATTTCTTGGCAACGAAAACACCTGACGTTTCCCCAGTTTGGTTTGCTGACAGGCACCGGCTTCCCTTGTTTGGGAGGCCAAGCTTCAGTCCTGGCACCAAAAATCCTCCCCCCTATTTCCTTGCCATGCTTACCACCCACTTCCCCTGAAACAGTCTTACCGGTTGCCTGGGGAGACCGTGGCTTTGGGTGGAAAGTCCGTGCGGCTGTAGGGGTGGTGACCAGGTTCTTTGCAGCAAAATATCTTTCAACAAGTTCCACCAGGTGGGTCGCCGAATTGGGGTCTCCTTGACTCACCCACTCCTGCAGGGGAATTGGTAGTGACCTCAGGAACTGGTCCATGACCACACGCTCCACTATTTGTGGCCCAGACAGGGACTCTGGCTGTAGCCATTTCCTCACCAGGTGAATTAGGTCGAACATCTGCGATCTTGGGGGCTTCTTGTCTTGGAAGGTCCAGCTGTGGACCCGCTGTGCTCGAACTGCCAAATTGACACCAAGTCTTGCCAGTATTTCCTGTTTGACCTTTTCATAGTCTGCTGCTTCTGCTGACTCCAAATCATAGTAGGCCTTCTGCGATTCCCCAGTAAGCAACGGGGCGACCAGTCCTGCCCACTGGGTTTTAGGCCAACCTTCTCTCTCAGCGGTCCGTTCAAACATTAGCAGAAAGGCCTCTGGATCATCATCTGTAGTCATCTTAGACAAAAAGCGAGCCACATGGATGGCTAAGGGCTTGTCTCCAACATTATCAACGTTAGAAGGTGACCACTGTGCTATTGTCTCCACAACCTCAGACAAGGTTTTCCTATCTGCTTTTGCATCAGTGGCTAGCTGTTCAAACAGCCTCTGCGATTGTTCCTGTGCGATAGCATTAGCTTGCTGTTGTGCAGCGTTTGCTTGCTGTTGTGCCGCGTGGAGTGCAGCATTTGTTTTCTGCTGTTCAGCGTGGAATGCAGCATTAGCTTGCTGTTGTGCAGCGTTTGCTTGCTGTTGTGCAGCGTGGAGTGCAGCGTTTGTTTTCTGCTGTGCAGCGTTTGCTTGCTGTAGTGCAGCATTTGTTTTCTGCTGTTCAGCGGTTGCTTGTTGTTGTGCAGCTTGGAGTGCAGCGTTTGTTTTCTGCAGTGCAGCGTTTGTTTGCTGTTGCGCAGCGTTGGATATCATCAACTGTTTTAGGATTTCCTCCATGTTTAGTTACTCTAGGTACTGGCCTTTTAAGTAGTAACTTACTACAGCTGCCCGCTGAAATCCACCATATGTAACCTGGGGGACAGGTAGCAGGTACAAAGCTCCCTGAGATGAGCTGTTTAGTTAGGCACAGATACCAAATCCACTTGAGGTAGTGAAAACAGTGCTGGGTTTATTTAATTTAAATACAAGTCCATACACAGGTGCTGCACAGTCTTCCAGAAAACACATCAAAACAGAAATAACCAAACAAAAGTCCTAGCCGTGTCTCGGCTCTAACTATAACATACACCGTCTCTAACTATCAGGCTGAGCAAGCCTACCGCTTGTCAGTTCTCTGTAAAGCGTTTTAAAGGGTTTTACCAACCTTTTGGCTCCTCACACACCATCCCTGTTTGTGTGTCCCAGGCAGAGAGCAAAGGCTGTTTGCTCAGGTGAGCTTAACCACTTGCCTACTGTGCACTTAAACACCCTTCCTGCCCAGACCAATTTTCAGCTTTCAGCGCTCGCGCACTTTCAGTGACAATTGCGCGGTCATGCAATGCTGTAACCAAATGAATTTTTTATCATTTTGTTCGCACAAATAGAGCTTTAGTTTGGTGGTATTTATTCGCGACTCCGTTTTTTATTTTTTGCGATATAAGCGAAAACATAGCGGAAATTTTGAAAAAAAACAATATTTTCTCCTTTCTTTTTTAAAAGAAATCCAATAAAATCAAATTTTGTCATAAATTTAAGCCAAAATGTATTCTGCTACATGTTTTTTGTAAAAAAAAATTCCGTTAAGTGTATAATAATTGGTTCGCGTGATCACGGACATATGTACGCAAATGATCATGTAAAAGGGGTGTGCAGGTGATCACGGACATATGTGTGCAGATAATCATTGGCACATGTGATTTTAGTGGGACATATGTGAGGGACAGATGTTTTTATTATTTAGGGACATGTGTGTTTTGGGGACATGTGTGTTTTTGGGGACATGTGTGTTTTACTGTGGGGACATGTGTGTTTTACTGTGGGGACATGTGTGTTTTACTGTGGGGACGTGTGTTTTACTATGGGGGACCCTAGACTGGTGATCAGTGAGTAAAAAAACATCTCATACTCACTGATCACCAGCCGGCTGCAGCGATCCGCTCTCCTCTCCTCACCGACGACTTCCGTGTGAGGAGAGGAGGGCCGATTGCCTAGCAACCGGCTGTTTGTTTACATCACATGACAGCCGTGATTCGTCACGGCCGTCATGTGATCAGGAGGGCCAATCACCGTGCCCTCCTGCCGATTCGAGATGCGCCGTGTCCGGGTGACACGGCCGCATCGGGATCGCGCCGCTGCGCGGGCACGCGCGCGCGCGATCCCTCTACTTCTGAAGGACGTTCCTGAACGTCCTATCAGAAGTAGACGGCTCCCACCCGGCCGTATATCTACATTGGCCGGGTGGGAAGTGGTTAAATTAGCCTGGAGAGGAGGACTAAGATCCGAACTGGATCTTGTATCAGAGACCTCTGAATGTGTATGAGAGGAGCCTGGGAGATGTATAAACCCCGAACAGGACTTCTCCTGGCTCTCTCTGGGACGCTCTGCTACAATATATATATATATGTGCATGTATTTTATATATTTATTCTAGGCAGGCCACATTGGTAGCTGTTAATCTAATTGCGCATAGACTCTGTTCTACACATCAAAAGGGTGTTAAGGTGGTATCTGTTAATCTAATTGCGTATACTTGTTGATGTTAATATGCAAGAATATAGATTGGGGATTCCATACAAGTCTGTTCTACAACTCAAAGGGGTGTTAAGGTGGTATCTGTTAATCTAATTGCGCATACTTGTTGATGTTAATATGCAAGAATGCAGATTAGGGCATCTTATGACTACAGCTGTTCACAGCTAGGGGTGATCTTCTGTCAGTCTGGAAGACAGAAGCAGGTCAAAGCATTTAATGGAAACGGCCAATCAAATTGCTCAGCCATTCAGTGTGTGGGGGATATAACATGGCGTCCAGTCTGCTCAGAGGGTGTGTTTTTTTTATGAAGGCACCAAAAGTCACATGGATTCATGGGGCTCTAGAATACTGTCATGATTATACCCTGTTGGATTTTTATCACCTGTTACAAGACTGTTCTGCTTTAGAAGTCAATAAAGCGTGTCTCTCTGGGAGAATTGGGCTTGCTGCGGGACAATACTTAATACTACTATCTATCTACGAACTATATATTATATCACTACACGGAGGTGACTCATATAGCCCCTCCCCCTTCATGGCCACGCCCCGAAACAGACGGCTTCACTCTAGGTGCAGTTGTAGAGAGCTCCTCCCCCTGCATGTTTCTTTCTCCCCGACGCCGATGGCTGAGCTGTACTAGCAGCCGGGCGGCTGCGGAGAGGCCGGGTGAGTGGCACAGGCTCAAAGAGCAGGTGGCCGGTTTTCCCTATGGCCAGTCTGGGCCTGAATGACACCTTCAAGGCAGAATGTGGTCACTCCTAGAGGACAAAAATGGTTTGTAGCTTATCCCCTCATTGAGACCTGGACGCCGGGTCGCTTCCAATAAATAAATAGATCCATCAAGTTTCTAGCTGTAAAAGCTTATTGTCTATGTCCCCCCCATGTTCATGTTGGGGTAGAGGTTCAAGGCTGAAAAAGCCAATAGATTTAAGATTGAAATTGTGATATAGACCTACATGTCGGCTTATCTGTGTTTCCATCTTACTTCCATCTTACGTTTGGAGATCAGGGATACATGGTCTCTAATTCTGCAAAACAGTGGTCGCTTTGTCTTTCCCACGTAGAAAGCTCCACAACAACACTTCATTAAGTATACAGAGCCAATCGATTGACAATTCGTTCTATGTTTGGGTGTCCAGATATATTTATTCAGAAGCAGGATGTTTTTCCCTTCAATTATGTAAGGGCAAAAATTGCACTTACCACAAGGGTATGTGCCTGGAGACTTTTGTTTGGCTGTTTCCAACTTTCTATGGTGGCTGGTTACTAGTGTGTCTCTTATTGATCGCGAACGCCTATAGGTAATTTCTAGATAGGGTCTAATAAACTTTAAAATCCTCTGATCAGCTGCCAGAAGGTGCCAGAATTTTTTATAGATGGTCTTTACTTTTGCGTGCTGTGGATTATATTTGGTAATAATCCTTGTTGATGTTGATAATTTATTCCGCCTGGGTTTATACAGCAACATTGATCTATCTTGATTTTTCACTCTATTAAATGCCTTTTTGAGGAACGTTCTGCTGTACCCTCTGATTATTAGGCGATCACGTAGCAAGTTAGCCTCTTTCTGGAAGTCCGCATCTTCAGTACAATTGCAACTTAATCTTAGAAATTGACTATAAGGAATACTTCTAATCAATTTTTCTGGATGCAAACTATTAGCGTGTAGCAAACTGTTACCAGCTGAGGGTTTTCTGTAAAGAGTGGAGCTGAGCATTCCCATTTCATTGATGAATATTTCTATATCCAAAAAAGTAATCCTCACCTGATCAAAAGTATGTGTGAATTTTAGATTATACGTTTTCACGTGTAAACCATCCAAAAAATCTATCAGATTTCCCCTTGATCCTGCCCAAATCATAAAGACATCATCTATGTATCGATGCCATGATACAATCTGGCTGATGTCCAAAGATCTCGATTCGTCTGAAAAGAGACCTCGTTCCTACCCCCCCAGGTACAGGTTTGCATATGAGGATGCGCATTTGGCCCCCATAGCAACGTCTTGTACCTGGAGATAGTGGGAACCTTTGAACACCTGTCATGGTTATGCAGTAATCTTTCCCTGTTTGCTTACCTCTCCTCATGTGTTCCAACTAAGAGGCCAGCCACTCTCACCTGGTGGGTTTTATAACCTCTCCTCTAAGCATGGCTCCACCCCAGGCCCTATCAGGGAACCCTATATTAACCTGTGCACTGCAAGCCAGTGGTGCTGATCAACCATTGTGTATCCGTGGTGTGTTTGGCTTCCTGGTTCCTGCTTGTGTGCTTTATGTTTGTCTCCGTTACCGACCTTGGCGTGTTCTCAACGATCCCTGTCTGCCTGTGACCCTGAACCTTTGGCGTGTGATCGGTTGTTCCTGTCTGCTAGCTACCCTGACCTCTGCCTTATCCCCTTACTATCCTTGTCGTTCCAGCTTGCTGCTTCCTTCTCCTGTAGTCTACGGTGAGCCTGAGCTGTGAGACCCTGGGGGCCGCGACCTGGAGCCAGACTGCAGCGAAGTCCATCCTCACCACTAGAGGCTCTGGCGAACACCTCCTGGCTCTTAGACTCCGCGCCCTGGGGAATCTATGCTCTAGCTCCCACTGGGATCCGTGTTAGTGATCCAGTATACCTGTGTCCTGTATCTCCCTGGGTACAATCCGCAGCAGTCAGTCCTAAGGTCCACTACCTAGCGGTGCACTTCTGACTCCTACAGAGTGCACCTGTCACCTGGTCTCTGGTGACCTGACAGTTTGATCAGCCATGGACCCAGCTGATGTGCCGCTACCTGCAGATGATCCATTGCAGGGCTTAGTTTGCAGACTTGAGACCCAAGAATCGCATCAGACCCAGGTGATGCGATTCCTTCAGGATTTGGCATCCCATTTTGAACAGGTTCAGGCCTCATTAGGACCCCCGGTTCAACAACCTCAACCGCTATCTGCTGCTGCACCTATCGCATCAGTCGCAGCCACACATTCATTACAACTACCAGCTCCGGCCCGTTTCTCTGGGGACTCCAAGGCTTGCAGGGGGTTCCTTAGCTAGTGCACAATTCATTTTGAACTTCAGCCCCAAAACTTCCTGTCCGATCGGGCGAAAGTCGCATATATTATATCCCTCCTGTCAGGCGAGGCGCTAGCTTGGGCTGCCCCTCTGTGGGAACTGAATGACCCAGTGGTTTCTAGCCTGTCTGATTTCTTGAAACTTTTTCGGAATATCTTCGAGGAACCGGGCCGTGTCTCCTCAGCGGCTAGCGCTCTTTTACGTCTCCGTCAAGAGTCCGCTTCTGTGGGCCAGTATGCTCTTCAGTTCCGTATCCTCACAGCTGAATTGAGCTGGAATAATGAGGCCCTAGTTGCAACCTTTTTACATGGCCTCTCTGATAGAGTGAAGGATGAATTAGCAGGAAGATCCCTTCCTGCTGATCTGGACAGTGTCATCACCTTGTGTAACCAGATCGATATTCGCGTTCAGGAGAGGGCCCTGGAAAAAAGACTCCAGCACTCCCCGTTCTTTAGCCAGCCTGAGCTCCCAGTCCCTTCTCTTCGATCTGATGAGCACCCCCTGCCTGCTGAGGAACCTATGCAGTTGGGCTGGACCAAGTTATCTCCCGAAGAACGCGCTAGGCGCAGAACTCTGGGCCTATGCCTCTATTGTGGGGCCAAAGGTCATTTCCGTGACACTTGTTCTCTTCGTCCGGAAAAACGCTCAGGGCTAATACATCTGGAAGGTGGAGTATTAGACCCTGAAATATCACCTTCACCTTCTCGTCTTCTCCTTTCTGTGTTGCTTCATGTCGGCACTTCCTCTCGTTCGGTCTCAGCACATCTGGATTCCGGAGCCGCTGCCAATTTCATGGATTGGGAAACTGCGTCCTCCATGAGACTTACCCTTTTGCCCCTTACAACGCCATTGGTGGTCTTGGCGATTGATGGCACTGTTCTCCCAGGGGGCCCTATCCGCTTCCAGACCCTTCCCGTTAAGATGTCAGTAGGGACACTCCACCAGGAGTGGATATCCTTCCTTGTCTTACCTAAGGCTTCATCTCCTATCATATTAGGTCTTCCTTGGTTACAGCTCCATTCCCCACACGTTGACTGGACTGCTGGACAGATCCTGGCTTGGGGTTCCTCCTGTTCCTCTTCCTGCCTACTCAAGGTTACCCCAAAAGAGAAACCTCCTGTTGCCATCATCCCAGTAGCTTCTGCTCGTCCCGCTGTATATAGTGATCTCTGGGATGTGTCCTGCAATAGTCAGACTGATGCGATTGAGATGGTCACTACACCTGACATTACTATTCAGTCGGCCTCTGCACTAGTTATGCCAGTCCAGCCCATGCCAAGTGAGCTTTCTGCTTCTTGTTCAGGACCTTCTTTAACATGGCCTCACCCTACTGCTACTATGCCCTTAACCATTCCTAAAAAGCCTTTAGTCCTCTACAAGTCCTCTCGTCCTCTCCCTACCTCGGTTCCGGTCTCCGAGGATGATCTAAAATACGAGGTTAGTCAAGTTTTGGATTCCCGACTCTGTAAAGGCATTCTTCAATACCTCGTACATTGGAAAGGGTTTGGTCCTGAGGAGAGGTCTTGGATCACTGCATCTGATGTCCTTGCTCCTCATCTGTTGAGGAGGTTCCATCTGGAGTTTCCCTTTAAGCCTGGACCCAGGTGGGGGAGGGGGAGGCCTCATAAGAGGGGGGGGGGTACTGTCATGGTTATGCAGTAATCTTTCCCTGTTTGCTTACCTCTCCTCATGTGTTCCAACTAAGAGGCCAGCCACTCTCACCTGGTGGGTTTTATAACCTCTCCTCTAAGCATGGCTCCACCCCAGGCCCTATCAGGGAACCCTATATTAACCTGTGCACTGCAAGCCAGTGGTGCTGATCAACCATTGTGTATCCGTGGTGTGTTTGGCTTCCTGGTTCCTGCTTGTGTGCTTTATGTTTGTCTCCGTTACCGACCTTGGCGTGTTCTCAACGATCCCTGTCTGCCTGTGACCCTGAACCTTTGGCGTGTACTCTGTTGTTCCTGTCTGCTAGCTACCCTGACCTCTGCCTTATCCCCTTACTATCCTTGTCATTCCAGCTTGCTGCTTCCTTCTCCTGTAGTCTACGGTGAGCCTGAGCTGTGAGACCCTGGGGGCCGCGACCTGGAGCCAGACTGCAGCGAAGTCCATCCTCACCACTAGAGGCTCTGGCGAACACCTCCTGGCTCTTAGACTCCGCGCCCTGGGGAATCTATGCTCTAGCTCCCACTGGGATCCGTGTTAGTGATCCAGTATACCTGTGTCCTGTATCTCCCTGGGTACAATCCACAGCAGTCAGTCCTAAGGTCCACTACCTAGCGGTGCACTTCTGACTCCTACAGAGTGCACCTGTCACCTGGTCTCTGGTGACCTGACAACACCTTTGAACACAAAGATATTATGTGTCAATATGAAATCAAGCATCTCAATGATGAAATTATTGTACTTCCTTGAATCAAGCTCACGCTCATTCAAGAACTCCCGCACAACCTCCACCCCTCTATTATGTGGTATGGAATTATATAGGGCCTCTATATCAATAGCAACCAGCCAACATCCTTGAGGCAATTCCAATCCATTTTATTGGAAGCGACCCGGCATCCAGGTCTCAACGAGGGGATAAGCTACAAACCATTTTTGTAGCTTACATTCTCCCCTCGTTCTCTATGAGTGACCACATTCTGCCTTGAAGGTGTCATTCTCACTGTGGAGCTTTCTCTGCTGTGCTTTTTGATCTTCATACATCTTGCGCCCCCATGGTGTCTAGTGTGTCATGCAATTTCCCTTGGAGCATGTCCCTGTAACCATCACAGTGGCAACATGGATTTGGGTTTAATGGATTGTCTGGATTGCTTTGCTGATTCCTGAGTGGATAAGAAACTGTTTGACAGATGATATATTGTGTTTGTTATTTATATGATTACATGTAAAGATTTGCTTTAAATAATAAAAGTAGGTGACGAATGCAATGCACAGACGTTGCCACACAGATTTCTACCAAGTTCCTTAATTGGAACAACCATTAGAATAAATCAATTCCCCCCTTCTTTTTTTTTTGCATTAAGTTCGGTCAGCGAGCCCTTGGGTCCCCGTACGGACACCCAAGGGTGCACGGGGGGTTGTGTGACCCATCTTCAGCATGATGGTGCCCTCCTGCTGTGTGCCCGCCCTGAGGTCCTCTATTGCCACGGCGTCCCGCTAACAGTTAGCGCTGCTAACAGTTTGCATCACATGCTCCCAGACGGCCAATTACATTGCGGTCTGGGAGCTGTCTGCACAGCAGGTCTGTGCAGCGGCAGCGCGCGCATCGGAGGTTTCCACTTCGGGTCACACGCTGGAATTTGGTGCCAACGGGGAGGGATATTTAAATTACACAGGGAGTCAGTGTAGCTGTGGAGCTCATGAGAAGTACAGATGGCTTTCTGAGGTAATTTTCTCTTATCATAAGGAATAGTGATGGATTGTCCATTACATACCTGACCTGGTGTTTTCAAAGATAAGATCCCTATTTGTGTTTGTATTTATTTTGATTAGATTGATGCCAACTACCCTCAGAATATACTGTGGTATATGCGCCTGGTTATACATTGGCTCCACATTGGTCTTTTTTTCCCCTATACATCTTGGTTGCGTTATGGGATTTTAAGAATGTTGGATGAAGTTGTCATACAACAGCAGCATATACTGAGGTGAGGAGGTTCTCTCCATTTAAAAAAATGAATAAATGTTTTGATACGAACGTTTATTAACTCATAGTGATACATATTTTCTTGTCTATTTTTGAATTCCTCAGATGGGCATATTAATCTTAACATCCCATACTTGGCCTCTGTATGCACGAGCTCCCAGTTTAGGTATTAACTATTCAACAGGTGAGTCTGGGTCTTTTATTAGCATATGCTATAGATCCAATCTTCCCCCCTTTCTTTAAAGTACTAAATAAAGTTTAAAATACTTTTTATATATATTACAGGTATTGCTACACATATAAGTGTTGCTAACAACTAAGATCAACAAATACCACATCAATCCCTATGGGTGACCCGGTATGGTTGGGACCGATTTTTAAATGTACATTATAGGGGTTACCCCCCGAAGGTTCTCTGATTGTGCTCACTCCAAGACCCACATTTGAGGTAGGGAGTGTTGTACTTTATGGGCTCTTTCCGATAGTGGGGTGGTTTTAGGGGGGGGGTTGGAGTGGCGTTTTGGGGCGTGGTTTGATGGGTGGGGTTTTTTGGGGGTTTTTTTAGGGGGGGGGAGGATTGGCAGGAAGGATACATTTTTGGGAGGGTCTTGGTTGATTTTTGTGTGGATATATCTGGTGCACTAAGTTTTGTACTGTCTCTTTGATGAATGTCATATTAATTTATATATTTCTTTTTCCTATACACCTAAGGTTGAATACATTATATCCTCTTTTAAAACCTATGAATTAAATAATCTTGCCCTCTTTCCTGATGAAGCCTTTCCGACGAAACATGTAGAAGTTGTTGGACGTAAGATTATATATATGTGAATACAGTACCGTCACTGTCAGAAATAGGAATTATGTGTATATACCTATGACTTTGAATGCAACTGTACTCACTACTTTTATCTGTATTTCTAAATACATGATCTATATGTATTTTTTACATTAAAATTTGAACTGTGTCTTTATGTTACATTCCTTTAAAATCCCATGTCTCTATCTTTGTCACTTTCTAACTATAAGGGATGTTGGTACCATTATCCATATGATTTATTTGGAGCTGATCTTTACCCACATTTTTTGCACGTTTATAGCAACACAGTTGTACCATCATTTTTGTTCAGCCCGAGCATATACCATGTCCTCCTGCACCATCCCAACCAGCATCTATATTTTGTCCTGGAGCTTTAGGATGTTATCCACTCAGTGGCGTAGCAAGGGGGGTGCAGGGGGTGCCATGGCCCCGGGTGCAACATTTAGGGGGCACCAGTATGTGTCACTGCCTGCCTCCTCCTAATTTTAAATTCCTGTGTCCCCCGCACTCCGGCCGCCAAGTTCAGTGTCCGGCGCCCTGTGATTGGGCGTATGGGGGTCATGTGAGGCGTAGGGCTGGCCTGTCCACGATCGCTCCTGAAGTCACGCCTCCGCACATGACCCCCCATACGCCCAATCACAGTACGCTGTGCCGGACACTGAACATGGCAACTAGAGCGCGGGGGAGAAAAGCAATGTGAGTCGCCGCTGTCTTCTCCTCCTATCCTCCTGACTGATGCAGGCCAGTCAGACAAGAAGGTGAGTGAGAGTGAAACTCCCTCTTGAGAGTGGTGTTACTGACCCTGGGGGGGGGGGGGGGGGGGAGAAGGTCAGTGTAGTGTAGTATGGTGGTCAGTGTAGTATAGTGGTCAGTGTAGTATAGTGGTCAGTGTAGTATGTTGGTCAGTGTAGTATGGTGGTCAGTGTAGTGGTCAGTGTAGTATGGTGGTCAGTGTAATGTAGTATGGTGGTCAGTGTAGTGGTCAGTGTAGTGTAGTGGTCAGTGTAGTATGGTGGTCAGTGTAGTGTATTATGGTGGTCAGTGTAGTGTAGTGGTCAGTGTAGTGGTCAGTGTAGTATGGTGGTCAGTGTAGTGTGGGGGTCAGTGTAGTGTGGTGGTCAGTGTAGTGCAGTGGTCAGTGTAATGGTCAGTGTAGTATGGTGGTCAGTTTAGTGTGGTGGTCAGTGTAGTGTAGTGGTCAGTGTAGTATGGTGGTCAGTGTAGTATGGTGGTCAGTTTAGTATAGTGGTCAGTGTAGTGTGGGGGTCAGTGTAGTGTGGTGGTCAGTGTAGTGTGGTGGTCAGTGTAGTGTAGTGGTCAGTGTAATGGTCAGTGTAGTATGGTGGTCAGTGTAGTGTGGTGGTCAGTGTAGTATGGTGGTCAGTGTACTATGGTGGTCAGTGTAGTATAGTGGTCAGTGTAGTGTAGTATAGTGGTCAGTGTAGTATGGTGGTCGTGTAGTATAGTGGTTAGTGTAGTGGTCAGTGTAGTGTAGTATGGTGGTCAGTGTAATATAGTGGTCAGTGTAGTGTAGTATGGTGGTCAGTGTAGTATGGTGGTCATTGTAGTGTAGTATGGTGGTCAGTGTAGTGTAGTATGGTGGTCAGTGTAGTGTAGTATGGTGGTCAGTGTAGTATGGTGGTCAGTGTAGTTTGGTGGTCAGTGTAGTGTAGTATGTAGGTCATTGTAGTGTAGTGCTCAGTATAGTATAGTGGACAGTGTAGTGGTCAGTGTAGTGGACAGTATAGTGGTCAGTGTAGTGGACAATATAGTGGTCAGTGTAGTGGTCAGTGTAGTGGACAGTATAGTGTAGTGTAGTAGACAGTATAGTGGTCAGTGTAGTGGTCAGTATAGTGTATTGGACAGTACAGTATAGTGGTCAGTGTAGTTCTCAGTGTAGTGGACAGTATAGTATAGTGGTCAGTGTAGTGTGTAATGGTCAGTAAAGGAATCAGGTTGGTCAGTGTTGAAATCAAGTAGGTTAGTGTAGTGGTCAGTATACGAATCAGATAGGTCAGTACTGTGTACTTGTATTTGAAGGGACTCGGGGAGTGCTAAAAATCTGCAGGTTAGGGGGCGCAAATTACTTGCCTCGGGGTCAGCAATCTTGCTCTCCCAGATTAAGTCCCCTCACTTGGCTTCTGAATAGACACTCGAATGGCAAACTAGCAAATATCATTCCCAGTCCCTTCCCTGCAGTTCAATAAACATCTGCAGCATCTGTTTCAAGGTCCCTTTGACCATTCACATAGGTCAGTGATGGCGAACCTTTTTGGGCCCGAGTGCCCAAACTACAACACGAAACGAACATATTTTTTCAAAGTGCCGAGTGGCGCTATGAAAAAGGTATACATCGGTCAGTGCAGAGATAGGCACGGACCAAGGCTGTGGCGGACAATGTTTCCCAATGACACTAATAATGAGGCCCAATGATACCAATGATGAGGCACAATTCCCAGAACTCCTGTTTAAAATGTACATCTTTTTTTTTTTTTTGAAAAAATATGAATTGAATCCAATTTATGGGGGTTCATATGGATCCTGACCTAGAGACAGGGCCAGGATGAAAGAGGTGAAAATGGACAGGAAGGAGTTGAAAGGGGATGGTACCCACCAGCAGGTGAGCAGCTTGAGCCTCTGCACAGACTGATGAGATACTCAAGAAGAGTAGCCGGACGGCCGCACACCGAATTAACAGCTTTATTGTGCAAAATCCAAAACAGTCAATCCATGGATAGAAGAGGTACAAAAAGAACAAAATCCAAAACAGTCAATCCATGGACAGAAGAGAGCTAGCTAGCTGTTCTTTTTGTACCTGTTCTGTCTATGGATTGATTGTTTTGGATTTTGCTCAGTTTTGCAAGTTTGCAGAGCTAGCACCTGAAAGCGAGTGGGGCAGGCAATCCATGGCATAACATTTGTGGACAATGAACCAGTTTGTGGTAGACTGTGGATACATTAGCATAGATTAGCCAAAAGCACTCCTTAATTCAGCGCTGCTGACACAGACCAAGCTGTATGATCAAAGGTTGCTCAGTGAAATAGTCTGTGGGTTCTGGTAGTAGCCACAGAAAAATACTGAAAACACTAAGCAGCTAGTATTTGAGCAATAGGATACTAGTCCGCCCAGACCTTGCTACACGTTCCTCCCCACCGCCGCTCTGGTTTATGTCACTACCCGATCATACAGTTTGGTCTCCACATTTACATTTAACATGTCACCTGTCTCCAGCAGCTTATTCCCGCCCGCAAGTCTCCTCAATCTCCTCTGATCCCAGCTGGTATTCTCTGTCGCGCCCAGCACGACACCGCTGACCCCAGTGATTTGTGGATTTCCGCCCGCACATCACCGCCACTTCTTAGTCACGCCCACCTCGTACATGTCCCTGCTGGTCCTAGAGGCCTGTGGGAGATGTAGTTTGCGATGGCCGGTGCGGTGTGAACGATTGGATGTCAGTGTGTGCTTTTCTCAATTTTTCCTGGCGTGCCCACACAGAGGGCTCGGCGTGCCGGCTGTGGCACGCGTGCCACGGGTTCGCCATCACTGACATAGGTCATTCACTTGTGAATTCTAAAGACTGACCACAATATGTGTCATCTGTATTTTCCAATGGAGAGCTTGCATCAAGACCTACAGGCCTTGGTCACTAAAGTTGACCATATACTGATCAATATTTGGCTGGATCAACAGGGACCAGCCGAATTTTAATCAGCATGTGTGACCCTCCCTGTTTTACCAAAGTCGATTGTTTGACTTCTCTTAAAGGGACAAGCCAATGGGCTACAGCAGCTGATCAGTGTATTCTGACAGCGACAGGTCCCAATGTCAGAATACAAAGTCCCTGTGGGGTGAAATCCACATTAGTAATTTTTTTTTTTTTTTCAAACTGTTCAGCTTAAAAAGCTTTGCCAGAAAATTAAATCTTGTAACAATTCCAAGCAAAACATCAGCAACATTGTCCACCTTAAAGAGGGAGTCCGGCGAAATTTTTTTTTTTAAAAGTCAGCAGCTACAAATACTGAAGCTGCTGACTTTTAAAATAAGCACACTCACCTGTCACAGGGTCCAGCGGTGTCTGCACCCGAGGCCGAACCGTCCCTCGGTCCTTGGATGCTGCCGCCGCCATCTTGGGTATGGAAATCAGGAAATTAAGCCTTGCGGCTTCACTTCTCGGTTCCCTACTGCGCATGCGCGAGTCGTGCAGCGCAATAGGAATGCTCCGTGCTGTCTCTGGGACCCCGTGTGTGTCCCAGCAGATAGCGTGGCAGGACAGGAAGGCACCCCCCTCCCCCCTGAAAGGTGCCAAATGTGACACCTGAGGGGGGGAGGGTTCCGATGAGTGGAAGTTCCACTTTAAGGTGGAATACCGCTTTAAGGGAAGAAAGGGCTAATGCTGGGTACGTGTACTTTACGCTGAAGCCAGAGCCAGGCTTTGCACCAACAATACTCTTTCCCCCATCTTTCAGTTATATAGGGGGCACTCATCAGGGGTGCCCATTATCCCCTTATTGTTTGCACTGGCAGCAGAGCCTTTGGCCGCCTTTGTATTCATAGAGATCCCGCTATTGTTGGTTTTCAGAGAGGTCCGTTAGAAAAGAAAATATCTTTATATGCGGCTGAAGCATTGTTATACCTGGGTGATACCACTAGTTCTTTGCAGACCTTGATGGAGACTATTAATAGATTTTGTAAATTCTCTGGATTCACCTTAAATTGGACTAAATCCATTCTTATGCCCCTTGACTCACTGGTTGCACCCCTCCCCACATGCACAAGCCAAATCCTTATACTGTTTCTACTTCCTTTATATATCTTGGCATGGTGGTGTCTCCAGAGCCCTCTAGCTACCTCCAGCTGAACTTACCTGTAAGTCCTCTGCTAGATAGACAAAAATTGAAAAGCCAAAGCTGGTGTAAATTGCCTCTCTCTGTAGTAGGGCGAGTTAATAATAATAAAAATGGTTTGGACCCCACAGCTCCTATACATTTTCCATAACTCCCAATATGGATCTCCCAAAAATGGTTTCAACGAATTGACTCAGAGTTCAGGGACCTTATATGGAAGAGACAAAATACTTGCATTAGTTTGGCCACTGCACAGTATAGTAAGGACAGGGGAGGACTGGTGGTCCCACATCCCAAAATTTATTTTCTGGCTTCCCAGATACAACAGCTTGCTGGATGTGACAGTCAAAACAATATATGCCCTATTGCTCAATTGGTCACCGTCTTCAACCCCGACTTGTTGGCTACCTTTCACTTAGAGATGGACCTGCTGATTCTCCCCTCCTCCTCCCCTACAGCTGATCTCCTTAGGCTGGGTTCATACTATCTTCACATGTGGCTCACAGCAGGGGTCGGTGCATCCCCGTTCACCGTTTCAGGTCAGATTTAAGCACAAATTTTTGGCTGAATTCGGACCAAAAGACGCAAATTTGCACCGCAGCCACAGTTGAGATATGTGAATGGGCTCCATAGAGAGCCGGTCAAAATATCCTGCTATTGTGACTTGGATGCGGGGAACCAATGGATCCAATTTGCAATAGTGTAAACCCAGCCTCAGGAGAGTATGGAGAGCCTTAAAAGGAGGCACTGTCCATCAATAATCCCCCCCCCCCCCCCCAGGCACAACCCTAACTATCCTGAAATGTATAAATTGCAGGGATTCTCCACATGGAAACAGAGAGGTATTTGGTATATTCCCCAATTATTTCCCGGTGCTACCCTTAAGGCCTTAAGGTCAGCTATGTTCTGAGTTTTTACTGTTCCCTAAAGAATTCTACCAATATCTCCAACTCAGACACGCAATACAGGCCCAAAAACAGACTCTCAGCCTTAAGCCCCATACACACGGTCGGATTTTCCCATGGATTCTGTCCTATCGGACAATGTTGTCGGAAAATCCGACCGTGTGTAGGCACCATCGGACAGTGTACGTCGGATTGTCCGACGGACAAAGTCCTATCTCCTGCTGGATAGATTTTTCAACAACAAAGTCCGATCACACCAAATCCGATCGTGTGTATCGAATTCCTGACGGACAAAGTGCCACGCATGCTCAGATCACATTACAAGACCAAAGCTATTGGCTACTAGCCTCTACGTAGTCCCGTCGTACGCAACAAACGTCACCACGTTCAGAATGATCGGATTTTCCGACAACTTTGTCCGACCGTGTGTACGCAAAACCAACATCGGACAAAGTACGACGGACATGATCCGACGGACCTGGTCCTCGGATAATCTGCGCGTGTATATGGGGCTTTAGTGTATCTAACTCTCCATTAGTGAATGAGGTCATCCATGCTGATGTCCGTAAAGGCTTAATATTACATATATGTGATTTTGTTTTCTTCGGTTCAGGATCATGCACTGTTGAAATGCAGGGCACACTGGGTTGCTGACATCGGAGAAATAGATGGTGAGCAATGGAACATGGACTTAGAATCGATTTCCATCTCTTCCTTGCCAGTCTCACACAAGCTCTCACAACTGTTTATTCTTCACAGGGCCTATCGCACACCTGCTAGATTATTTAATTGGGGTAGGAGAGATACACCTATTTGTCATAAATGTAATGTACAAAGAGGTGACTTTATACAAATGATTTGGCGTTGACCAAAGCTCACGCGCTACTGGACTCAGATCCTGCGCACCATTTCTACACTTGCTCAAGTTCCTATCTCTGCTAACCCGTTGGTGTGCTTGTTTGGTGCACTTGATCCTGAAATGTGCCCCTCCACAGTTGGTAATGGATAGACTTCTATAACTACAGTATATACTGTGTGTGTATGTATGTATGTATGTATGTATGTATGTATGTATATATATATATATATATTATATATATATAAAATAATGAAATGTTTGTTCAGCTGCCATGTGGGCTCCATGCCTGTAAGGTGTGGGCTTTGATCAATAAAATCACTATCTTATTTAACATTAGATTTGACTAGGAGCATCACCTGGATTACATCCCGATCAGCATGTCAGAGAAGGCTTCACTGCTGCTAAGCAAACTGCAGGGAGCTCAACTGTCTACAACCATTAGAAATCGGCTCGGGTGTGTTTGAAATCCCACGTGCCCGATCCCGCCAGGGAGCTGGCACTGCACACCGCTAATCACAGGCAGTGAGACATTTCCTGATCTGTGCAGCTGTGAACCGGGAAAATGTCTCACTGCCTGTGATTAGCAGTGCGCAGTGTCGGCTTCCTGACGGGATCGGGCACGTGGGATTTCAAACACACCCGAGCCCATTTCTAACAAACAAATGTGCTGGCCCTCCTGTGCAGGATCCCATTAGCCCCATAAAGTAATCAGCACTGGGTCGTAATGTGCTGCTGCCATGGAGACAGAGACCAGTGCTGTCAATAGCAGGGACATGACAGCAACCCTGGTAGTTCTGCTGCCGGTCCACAGTGGGAGGATTCCCTCATCCACCTGAAATGTGTAGATGGGGGAATTGGAACATTTTTTTTTTCATTCAACCTAATAGTTGAATGAAAAAAGTGATCAATGTATTATGGGCTGCCTAAGAGCTAAAACCAGCCATAAACAGTTTAAATCTCGGCCGGTTCAGCAGGAACTGGCTGAGATTTAAACCATTAATGAGCAGGCTGAATGTACCAAGTTGATCGATCAAATTGGGTACAACTAGCCTGCTGGATACTCTTATGATTCTCGCTATCGGTTGCTACACCCACTAGTGATAACCACTGTTTGTCGGGAGAATACAATTGCTCCGCGGAAGGGATTCCCCTGTCACCACTGACTGTGCTGATGGGGGAATCATGCAAATTTCTTTCCTGCAATCTGTAATTGCAGGAAAGAAATTCGTACCATCTAAGTTTGTGAAGGTCTTGAAAGAACAGGAGGGGGGGAGAGAGAGACATATGGGGGAGAGAAGGGAGAGGGATGGAGATGGGGACAGTTCAGTGATCACAGTGTACTGCAGTGTACACTCACCCACGGGTCGAGGCTGGAAGCTCAGGCATCATTGACACACAGAGGAATATGCAACTGCTTATTTCCTGCCCACACATCCCCTCTCTTCAGATACAGCTGCATGCTGGGATGGTGTGGGCGGGGCGGGGAGACAGAGGAGGAGCTGTATTTCTCTCTGATCTCCTGTCAGAGAGGTGGGGTGGGTGTGTTCGCTGGGCTGTGCAAGGCCCCCTTCACCCGAGGCGTCGGCGCTAAAGCCCCGCTGTTTTTAGCGGCGCTTTACCGTCATTTTTGTGGAGGTTATCGACCACTAGCGGGGTGCTTTTAACCCCCACTAGCTTCCGAAAAAGGGTTAAAATGACCCGCAAAGCGCGACTGCAGCGGCGCTTTGAAGGCGGTTCAGTGGCGCTGCCCATTAATTTCAATGGGCAGGGGTGCTTTAGGAGCGGTGTATACACCGCTTCAAAGATGCTGCTTTGCAGGAGTTTTTTTAACATGCTGCCAGCGCATCTCCTCAGTGTGAAAGCACTTGGGCTTTCACACTGAGACTGCAGGGGAGCCATTTTTCAGGCGCTTTACAGGTGCTATTTTTAGCCTGAAAAATGCCTCAGTGTGAAAGGGGTCTAAGAGTGTCACAGACACTCTTACAGAGCTGCAGCTACCAGTTTCAGAATTTAGAAGCTGATTCTCCTGTCCTACAGACGAGAGAAATCAGTCTGTTTTTTCACTGTCACTTAGATAATGTGAGGCTTACCCACCCCCCCCCCCCCCAGTGCTGGTGGAGTCCTTCCTAGAGTCACTCTCCTCTCTGCCAATGAGGATGCAGGAAGAGGGAGCAAATCGAGCGGCCGTGGCTATGCGAGCGGATCTCGCATTATGCATTGCACATTGTCAGCGAGCAGAGGGATGGGGACAAATCCCCAGCAGGAACGCTTTGCCTCTCAGGAGAGCCTGTGTCAACTTGGCAGTGACCAGTTCAAGATGCGGGATACCCGCTACAAATAGAAACAAAAGGTGATTTAATTGGGGGGGCACATGTTGGGGCACAGCATAATGGTGGGGAATGCAGGGCCCCCTCTGGCCCCCCATAGTGACGCCACTGGCCTTCAGGCTTTTGCCTCTTAGCCCTGGCATCAGATAGCAGGCCCACTGCATATGAGGCAAGTGGAACGGACAGCATTTCTTTTCTAAAGAACAGCAAGTATCAGTATCACTGTCTTTTTCATTGACTGGAAATGTGGCTGCATATAGTAGCTTATAGTAAGAGTTTCCTACCTGTGTTTTAAGGTGAATGAGGACCTGATCCTGTTGCTGAAGCTTGGCTATATCTTCAGTTCCTGCCGATGGACAGCTTCCCCTACACAGCCTCCTTCTCAGCTCAGAAATCTGCCGCCTCCCTCTTTTGGTTATATTGCCACTTTAATGGCAATGATATGGGGGCTTAATAGAAAACCTCTGAAGCTTACAGATCCTAACTTAACATTTAACAATTTTTTGGTGGCCTGCTCTGTGTCTCTGAGCTGACTTTTTCAAATGATATTTGATTGCTGAATATGAACTTTGAGTATGATATCCCATTTCCCAGACCTTGTCTAAATTCTTTAAACTTTATTACTTTACAGACTCATCTTATATGTTTATTTTTTTTTCAATGTCATTTTATGCAGATTACCTAGTAAATTACAATATTTGGCAAGGCAGCTCTTGCATGCAAAAATTTACCAGAATTCCTGGTTGAGAAACCACACTTCTTGGCATGCAGTTGGCCAGGCTGGCCAATAATGAGTAAAAGTGTAGTGCTGAAGGGGTAGGACCAGGTTCTTTACCAAGTCAATATTTTGCATACTTAGGTGTCCCTGTGATTTAGCTTAGGTGAGATGATGTGGAGGTAACATGAATGGCCTGCTTTATAGTAGCAATATTATCATTTTGGTTCCCTCTAGGGGTGCAACGGATCGTGACCGATCCGTGATCCGTACGGATCGGCCTGTCCGGATCGGCACCCCTCGCGATCCGCGGAGCGGTCCGCGGCCGCGGCCTTTAGGAAAGGCCGCGGCTTCGGCCTAGCTATGGAGCGGGCGGCCATCTTGGTACACCCGGCGGCGACGAGCTGCGCGCTGCGCGCTGACGTCACCCCCAGCCGCAAGTTCATTCATTCCACATGCCACAGGAGCCCATGTGACTGGATTCCGGAGCAGTCACGCTGGATTCCTTGCCTGGCCAATTCTGCAGCTTCTAAAAGCAGGTACCACACCACTTCCCCACTACTAAAAGATCCCCCCCCCCCCAATAAAATGCAGCCAGTTAAAAAAAATAGTCAGCATATTATTTATTACTGATGATTTGTGCCAAGCTCACCACAGATCAAAGTTCCTCCAAACAGACTGCTGTGATGAGTCCCGGGATGACGCTAATCATGTCGCAACCCATCAGCACGACACGATTAGCGTCATCCCGGGACTCATCACAGCGGTCTGTTTGGAGGAACTTTGATCGGTGGTGAGCTTGGCACAAATCATCAGCGATATCTGATATGCATTGCTGACTATGTTTTTTATGCTTGTAATAAGCTGCATTTTATTGGGGGGGGGGGGGGACATTGTTTAACCACTTCACATCCGGCCGTAGCCGAATGACGGCCACAGCGCGGATGTGAAATCCCGGGAGGACGTCATATGACGGCCTCCCCTTTCCTCGTTACCTCACGAGCGCGCAGCAGGGAAATTCTGTGTTGACCGTGTCCCTCGGACGCGGCCAATCACAGATCGCTGTAAACGGCCAATCACAGCGGCCGTTTACAGCGTGATCGCCCTGGCCAATGAGAGATGATCTCATATGTAAACATATGAGATCATCTCTCAGCGCCGCTGCCCCTCCTCACACAGAGACAGCATGTGAGGAGGAGGAGATGAACGGCTGCAGCGCCGTAAGTTTAAAAAAAAATAAAAATGAAATGCCATCTGACTGTGCCCACTGCCACCACTGCAATCTGTCCCCAATGCCAATTGCCATAACCATCTGTCCCCAATGCCATCTGTGCCCAGTGCCATCCCCAGTGCCATCTCATCTGTAGTCAGTGCCATCTGTCGTCAGTGCCACATATTGCCATCTGTCATCAGTGCCACATTAGTGCCATCTGTCATCAGTGTCACGTATTAGTGCCATCTGTCATCAGCGCCACCTGTCAGTGTCACGTGCCATCTGTTATTATCAGTGTCACCTGTCATCAATGCCACGTATCAGTGCCATCTGTCATCAGTGTCATGTGTCATCAGTGCCACATATTAGTGCCACGTGATATCAGTGGCATGTATAAGTGCCATCTCTCATCAGTGCCACATATTAGTGCCATCTCTCATCAGTGTGACGTGTCATCAGTGCCCCGTATTAGTACCATCTGTCATCAGTGCCACGTCAGTGTCAAGTGTCATTGTCCTGGTGCTCCAGGGCCTTCAAAAGTGTACTAGGTATAGGTAGTCAACAATTTAGATGTGTAATTTATGCCCCTAGAACATGTGATGGCGCTCCCTGCCTTTTGGGCCTCTCTATGTGGCCAGGCTGTGTAAAAGTCCCACACATGTGGTATCGTAATAATCAGGAGTAGCAGAATTTATTTTGGGGTGTCATTTGTGGTATACACATGCCATGTGAGAGAAATAACCTATTACAATGACAAATTTGTAGAAAAAAAAAAAAAAAAAAAATTCATTTTGCAAAGAATTGTGGGAAAAAATGACAACCTCAAAAAGCTCACCATGCCTCTTACTAAATACCTTGGAATGTCTTTACACCAATTCATGTGTTTACGTCGTTCCCTATTGTAATATTACGTTTAGCACGCTGTATTGGGGTTTTGTGCAGAAGGATTGCTGCTTCCACTGAGTTTAAGACAGTTTTTGTGGTTGGCCGCACAAGATCGCTTCTAGGTCACCGTCTTAGCGCAGTTTCTTTCCTTTTTTCCAGGTGAGCTCCCCTGCCTTCCCTGACTGGCGAGTCGGGCGACCGACTGCCCACTGTGCCCAGTATTCCGTCCTCCCCTGGAACGTCCTCCAGGCTACCAAATCGCCTCCACATCCTGCCTCTACTTTGGGGAAGGAATCAGTCCACACACATACAGTGTGGTCATGGCGAGCGGAGGAATGGAGGAGCTTGAACGCCCCACGTCATTTAAATCCCCTGTATGGGAGCATTTTGGATTCCCTGTCAAATATGATGATGAAGGAAAGAGGTCAGTGGATAAAACCGTGACGGTGTGTAGGCACTGTGGCACAAGAAAGTCATATGACAGTGGACACACATCAAGCATGGCCACGCATATTCAGTTGTGCAAAACGAGGGCTTTAAACACATGCTGAAAGTGCTTGAGCCACGTTACGACATCCCGTCGCGCACCCACTTCAGCACAAAGATTGTGCCAGATCTTTATGAGCAGGAGAAGAAAAAAGTTGTGGATGAGCTATCCCGAGCAACCTCTGTTGCGCTCATGACAGACGGGTGGACGTCCAGAGGAACGGAGAGCTATGTGACGATAACCGCTCACTTCATCACAGCAGACTGGGAGATGAGAAGTCCGGTGCTGCAGACACGCCCCCTCTACGAGAGTCACACAAGCACTCAAGCACTCATCTTGCGCAGGTACTGACACAAGCAGTAGAGGAATGGAAGATGAAGAGGCCCAATACTAATATCCCAGTGACAACTGATAATGCCAAAAATCAAATAAATGCAGTGAATGAGGCAGGACTGGGCCCACAGATAGGGTGCTTTGCACATGTAGTGAATTTGGCATCGCAGAAGGGAATTTCGGTAAATAGGATGGACCGCCTCCTTGGGAGGATCAGGAAGGTGGTTTCCTACTTCCACCGAAGCACAACAGCAGCTCATGTGCTTAAAACAAAGCAAGAAATGCTAAAGCTGCCAACTCATAAGCTCATACATGATGTCCCAACAAGGTGGAACTCCACTTATGATATGCTGGAGCGTTATCTGGAACAGCAGGCACCTATATACTCTGCATTGACCGATAAGACCCTTAAGAAAACTGTGAAAGACATCATTACCCTGTCCGATGATGATGTGAGAGTGGCAGAGGAGGTCCTCCAGGTGCTTAAACCCCTCAAAACCGTTACAGCTCTGCTGAGCACTGAAAGTTCACCATCTGCATCGATGATCATGCCGCTGAAAACAAGGATTCTACAATCCATGGCTCCAAGTGTGGAAGACAGCACCATCACTCGAGATGTCAAGACTGCCATTAGAGAGGACCTGCAGCCCAGATACACTTTACCCCCTACTCTACAGGACTACCTTCATAGATCTACTGCCCTGGATCCAAGGTTCAAGTCCCTGTCTCACATGGACCCTGCCCTACGCCAGAGGACATACAGTGACCTCACCAGTGAGATTGTGAGAAGTCTGGGAACTGAAGACTGTGATGAGGTAAAGAAAAATAATATTTTTTAAAAATTATAAATCTAAATACATTTTTTATTTTCATAATAATGGCTTTTATTAAATGTTGTTATTTTCATGTTTCATAGACATGAAAAATGTGGCAATAATATTGCTACATTTTTCATGTCTATGAAACGTGAAAATAAATAGGTTTAATTATTAAATATTTTTTTTTTTCCGCAGGGTCAAGCTGCAGAGCCAACAGGAGCAAACTTGGACTCATCTCCTCCACAAAAGAAGTCGGCGATGGCAGAGCTTTTTGGAGAGACCTTTGCCAGCAAAGACAATAAGACTCCTGCTGACATCATCAAAGAGGAGGTGGCATCCTACCTGATGGCAGCAAGCGGCATTACAGTGGATGGTGATCCGCTGACATGGTGGAAATGCAACGAGTGTAAATACCCTCATATTGCCAAGATGGCAAGATGCTATCTCGCTGTGCCAGGCTCTTCAGTGCCTTCCGAGAGAGTGTTCTCAACAGCAGGGGACATCGTGACTGCAACGAGGTCCACACTCTCCCCAGACAATGTAGACATCCTTGTCTTTTTGAAAAAGAATTTAAAATTATAAGCGCTTTATTTTATTCTTCTTTGATGATGTGGACAATCCATACACATTCTGTTGCACTTTAAGTTCAGTTGTTTTTTGCTCATTGCCCATTGGTCCATGTTTAAAGGAAGGAGATATGCCTTTTATGTTGCACTAAGTTGTTTTTCATTATGTTAAAATAAAAAAAAAGATATTATGCCTTGTGCACTTTAAACTTGATTTTATATATTTTCAAGTAAATTTAATAGTGTTAATAAACAAAAAGATAAAACTTTTATGTTTGTCTTGTTTTTTTTTTTTTTTTTGCTGATCCGAAAATTGATCCGATCCGTGACTCTGATCCGAGGAACGATCCGATCCGTGAGTTTTTTGATCCGTTGCACCCCTAGTTCCCTCTATGAAGGAACTCTGTTCTCATTGGCCTTGCTTGTTTTGTTTCCAAACCACCTTATCCAGTTATTATTATGAAAATGTAAAACGAATATGATGTTCATTTCAGAACACTGTGGCTTTTCAAACAGAGATATCATCGATATATAGGAAAATGACAAAGGAAAAATTAAAAGGCTTCATGCTGCACTTTTTTTGGTGCTTCCCTTTCATGTCTCATGTTCTTTATGGTAACAACAGTATTGCTTCTTATGATATAAACCTTTTAGGCTGCATTCACAGCTGAGCAGAGCGATTTCCAAGAGTTTTATTTGAGTCTTTTTGAAAAATTTTATGTGTGTATACAAAACATTTTAGAAGTGTATTTCAAGCGTTTTACATATGTATTTAAACTGCAGGCATTTTTATTGTAGCCAATGAAAAGCACTAGGGGGAAGAGACCAGTTCTTACAGGTTTTAAAATGCCTTCAATTGAAACCTGTGAGGCTAAACATGTCCAAATTTGTCTCAAAAGTAAGCTGTGGAGTGGAGCTTCAGGCTCAGTTTACACGACTGCAATTTGACTTTAATGCGATTTACAGTGGAATTTTTCTATGGGGCCAAGTCGCACTGTAAATTGCACCAAAGCTACTGGCATCTGAGCGCTCATACAGTATGTGAACAGTTGCCCTTGTATTACATAGGATTTTGGTTGTTGAGCATTTTGGAGCTTTGAGCTACAAAATGCTCAGGTATAAATGGCACCCTAGAAATGTACAGAAGCATTTTATATTTTGTCCTTTTGAAAGTACTGACTATAAATTTGAAGTTACTCTTTATAATTTTTCCTTTCATCAATAGTGGCAATCCCCTCCTAGCATCCAGCTCTTCTGTAGAGTAGTGAGGTTACCCTAATTGAACCACTTGAAGACCGCCTAACGTACATATATACGTTGCAGCTTTCAAGTCGGTATACTTGGATGATGCCTGCAGCTACAGGCATTATCCTGCCATTGTTCTTTTCAGGAGGCGATCATCTTTTTTGTAAAAGCCAACCTAGCAGCTAATTAGCCACTGAATGATTTTTACAGGCAGATGGAAGGGGGTCCGCCCACTAATGCCTCTCTGGGCTCTACTGTCCCACTGTTGTTTTTTTCTGCAGTCGATTCTGTTTTGTGTAAAAGTAATCCTAACGACGAGTGTGTGTCCCCCCACCCCGCCGCCGCCCTTGGGTGCCTTCCCACCGTCCAGCCCTGAATGAAGCCAGCAGTTCCGCAGGCTTACTATAGAGCTGGTTGAGGACTGGAAGGTCCACAATCATCTCTATTGTATAGGTATAGGTTTCGCCGGATGTAATAAGCACCATTTTAAAAAATTTGGAAAGTATCGGCTCACACCAGTCTTGGTGTTCTCTGATGTTTTTAAGGGCAGAGGGGTTTCTAATAGACCCCAGATCTCTCCATAAAGAGTACCTGTCACTTTCCTTTTGCTGTCACAAGGGATGTTTACATTCCTTCTGACAGCAATAAAAGTGAAAAAAGCAGTGTAAAAATAAAAAATAAATAATTAAAAAAAAAAAGTTTAAGCGCCCCCCGTGCTTGAGCACGAAGGCGAACGGACAAATTGGTCCCACACGCATATGTGAACAGCGATTGCACCACACATGTAAGGTATTCCCGCATCCAATTCGCAATAGCAGGAGATTTTGACCGTCTCTCTATGGAGCCGGTTCACATATGTCCGCTGCGGCTCCGGTTAGAATTTGCATAGGAGCCCTGTGCGTCTTTTGGTCCGTTTCAGGTCTGAATTCAGACAAAAATTTGCACCGGACCCATGCTGTGAGTCGCATGCGAAGATAGTGTGAACCCAGCCTAAACAAAGTGTCAGAAAAGGCTTGGTCTTTTTTTACAGGTAACAGTAATGCCTCGTACACACGATCGGACTTTGTCCGCCGGACCTAGTCCGGCGGACAAACCGCCGGACTTTCCGAGCATGTGACTTGCCCACACACGCCCGGACTTCGCCGGACTTTCCGAGCGTGTGACTTGCCCACACACGCCCGGACTTCTCCGGCGGACAATCCGCGGGAAAAAGTCTGCGGGACTTTTGAAAATGAACGGACTTGCCCACACACGGAGCAGTCCATTCATTTAGAACTTAACTGCAGGTAGACGGGGCTAGTGAAGGCAGTGAATGCCGCCGGGCTAGCCCCGTCACCTGGTATGGATTTAAAGGGAATCCCCCAAATCCATCTCAGACCCTTATCCGAGCACGCAGCCCGGCCGGCCAGGAAAGGGGTGGGGATGAGCGAGCGCCCCCCCCCCCTCCGCGTGCCCTCAACATGGGGGATGCCCTGGGGAAAAGGGGGCCGTGCGACCCCCCCACCCAAAAGCACCTTGTCCCCATGTTGATGAGGACAAGGGCCTCTTCCCGACAACCCTGGCCGTTGGTTGTCGGGGTCTGCGGGCTGGGGGCTTATCGGAATTCGGGAGCCCCCTTTAATAAGGGGGCCCCCAGATCCCGGCCCCCCACCCTATATGAATGAGTATGGGGTACGATGTACCCCTACCCATTCACCTAAGGTGTAAAGTGTAAATAAAAAAACACTCAATTGTTTAAAAATATTTTATTGCACTGCTCCAGGGTCTTCTTCCGTCTTGGGGGGTCTTCTCGCCGGACTCCTCCGCTATTTTACCTAGCTCTTTTACTGAGCAGAGGAGCCCAGCTACCTTCTTCGTCGTCCCCGCCGTCGTCTGGGGGTCTCGATCCGCCTTCGGGGGTCTTCCGGGGTCTCTTCTGTTCTTGCCTCTGTCGTCGCTTTCTGCGCCGCCACCGCCGCCTTCTTCTTCTTCTTCCTGCGGCGGCGGCGGTGCAGAAAGCGACGACAGCGGCAAGAACAGAAGAGACTCCGGAAGACCCCCGAAGGCGGATCGAGACCCCCAGACGACGGCGGCGACGACGAAGAAGGTAGCTGGGCTCCTCTGCTCGATAAAAGAGCTAGGTAAAATAGCGGAGGAGTCCGGCGAGAAGACCCCCAAGACGGAAGAAGACCCCCGGAGCAGTGCAATAAAATATTTTTAAACAATTGTGTGTTTTTTTTTATTTACACTTTACACCTTAGGTGAATGGGTAGGGGTACATCGTACCCCATACTCATTCACATAGGGTGGGGGGCCGGGATCTAGGGGCCCCCTTATTAAAGGGGGCTCCCGAATTCCGATAAGCCCCCCGCCCGCAGACCCCGACAACCAACGGTCAGGGTTGTCGGGAAGAGGCCCTTGTCCTCATCAACATGGGGACAAGGTGCTTTGGGGTGGGGGGGCCGCACGGCCCCCCTTTCCCCAGGGCACCCCCCATGTTGAGGGCACGCGGCCTAGTACGGCTCAGGAGGGGGGGCGCTCGCTCGTCCCCACCCCTTTCCTGGCCGGCCGGGCTGCGTGCTCGGATAAGGGTCTGAGATGGATTTGGGGGGGACCATGCCAGGTGACGGGGCTAGCGCGGCGGCATTCACTGCCTTCGCTAGCCCCGTCTACCTGAAGTCACGTGCTAAATGAACGGTATTTCCGATGATCGACAAGTCCGTTCATTTCCAAAAGTCCGGCGGACTAGCATACTAATGGTGGGATTGTCCGCCAGACTGCCAAGTCCAGCGGATAATTTTAAAACAAAACTTAAAACTTAGTCCGCCGGACTTTTGGTGCCAAAAAGTCCGTCGGCGCCCACACACGGGCGGATTGTCCGGCGGACTTCAGTCCGCTCGTGTGTACGCCGCATTATAATACTAATAATAATAATTTCACATAGACAGGACGTGAAATAGAGATTTTCTTTATTAGAAAATGCAGTATTATTATAGATGGAAATCCAGAAAAAATTAAATAAACATTTGTGTATTCTCTAGCACATACAGTAACAGAATAAGTCAAAGCATCAGCTCTGTGACACAGACATGATATTTTATCGCACTGATGAGTAACATAGTAGGGAGTGATTTTTTAAATCAAAATATAGGTAAGATACAAATTTTGATTTTTAACTTTTTGTATTGTTAAGCTATTCCATTTTAAATTCACATCATTTTTGAATTGGGTAATCTGTACCCTCCAATACTCCAAGCCTGAGTAGGCTGTTCTATTAGCTGGCTGACAGGTCTTGCGTCTAGAGATTCCTTGGTGATCATATTTTAAGGGTCATCCCACTCAAGGCAAATATATCAGTATTTGTAGCTGTTGGAGAGTAAAGTTGGCCATGGGTGGATTAGGGTTACCACCTCATCCCTTTAAAACCGAACACATATAATTAGCCCCAGAACCTGTGTAATTAATATGTGCTCAGTTTTAAAGGGAAGAGGCGGCAACCCTAGGGTGGATCATTTTCCTTTTTTTTTTGATCAGCCAGTGAACTGATCAAAAAAACAGAATGGCTTCCCCATTCCACACAATCAAGGAGGATACAGGAATTATTCCTTCCACTGCTGTCAGGATACAATCATCAGCACTGCAGCTAATTGTCTGCAGCGCTGATCGAAGAACATTTTTCCAAGAAGCCAGTTTATTATAAATCAATCATTAAATCAACTTCCCATGAACAAGAATGGCCATAGATGGATCGAAATTTGGACAGTCCCTGCTGAACCAACCAAAGTTTGATTCATCTATGGCCAGCTTTAAACTACTTTCCTGGTGCCTCCATGGCAGTATACCTGTGATAACTCCGCCCCGGAGTCCTCCCCTCAGAATAGTTAATAGCTTATAAGAATGACACTCATGTCCCCCCTTAGCATTCTCCTTTTTTCCTCATACCTGAAGGATAGTGGTGTGCGTGTCCTACCTCTGCCTAAACGCAGCTTCCGTCTGGCTTCAAGCCTCTCCCAGATGCAGTCCCCTGTCTTGGGTTGCTAACAGCGCTAATAAGAGGGGAGCCCCTTCTGAGGGTCTTTTGGGGCAGCAGCAGCTTCCTAAGTAGGAGCAACAGTCTGCAGGCAGGCAATGCTGGTCTCCATGGAGGCAGGTAGGGGCTTAATCTGAAGCCTTTTTTCCTTTCTTTCTCCCTTCCTCCCTTTCCCTGTCTGCCTTACAGATATATTTGGGTTTTGTTTGTGTCCTGACATGCTGCCTCTTAGAGTCAGGTCGTGGGGGTAGGGTGAGCGCTATAGCGCGGAGCGCCGCCGCTCTGCTGTTCTTATAGATAGGACCGGCGTCGTATGGAGTGGCGAACGTCGTGACGTCACGGCGCATGCACGGTCAGGCGGCGCGGGTGGCGCCATCTTGCTTCAGGGCAAATTGCGATTTTTGGCCTTAATAGTCTGGGGCGGGAGGAGCGGGAATCTCCTCCCCCCCAATTCCATTTAAAAATGTTAGAGGGCTCAGTAAGGGACAGGCCCTCCAAGGGGTAAGTCTGTTCCAAGGAGTGCTCCTGCGCTACTCTGCTGTCTCCAAGAAGAGTGAGTAATGTCTTAGTCAAAATGTTTTTCTTTGGTATAATGGAATGTGGCTACCTCAGGATGTGTGACTGGGGGAATTTAACCCCTTGTCAAAAAAAAAAAACAACAACCTTTTTTTTTTGTTCGGGGGGGGTAACAAAAAAAAAAAGTAGGGCAAAAGAACTAAAATATGTTCATATTAAAGGGGTTGTTTGGTTGAATGGAACCGTAGGATGTCCTTTTTTTTCTCATCGATCGTTTCTATCTATTCCTTAGTCTCTGTTCAGTCACCTTCTGCCCTTGCTTGCCTCCACAAAATGAGCCAGCCGCCATTTGACCAAGACCCTCGCTTCCTTAGGTAAGGGCACGTACAGCCATGTATGGATATGGGTATGTATGCATGTATATATATATATATGGATGCATATGTATGCGATTTTCCGTACATGAATATTTATATATATATATGTATATAAATAAATAATCTAAAAGATCGTGCTAAAAGAGTGCCTTGTGCTGTTACTGTAGTTTCAGCCCTATACACCAGAGCGCGTCTAATCAGACGTCGGGCCATCAGAGTGGACGCTCCCACCCCAGCTCAGGCCACAGCCGCTCAACCGGCTCCCGCCATTCCAAGGGGAAATCCTCCTCCAAGAGGCGTAAGTCCTCCAGTCCACCCAGAAGAGGTGAGTGTAGGGCATGCGGGGCAACCACATTGCCGGATAAACGAATCTGCAGGGACTGTTTGCAGGGGTATGCATGCTAGGAAAGAGCGGAAACAGAGCAGGTCACTGATCTGATCAAAAGGGTGGTTAAAGACTCCCTGGTAGAACTGATGCAGATGAACCCACCCAGGCAGGACACTGCCAGTGACCAACTCCTACCCTCAGACCTAGCCATTCCGGGCCCTTCCACTACAGACCGGGTTGACCCGGCACCTGGACCCCCTCCTCCTACAGGAGATAGGGCCGATTCGGAAGATTCCCTGGATGAGGCTGACCCCTCTGGCTTCAACTTTGGCCTAGTGCAGCCGTTTGTTTCTGCAGTTAAGCAGGCCATTGGTTGGGAGGAAGTGGAGGAACCCCCTAAGAAAACAAAGACTTTCTTCCCCTTTTCTGAAGAAGAAGCAAAACTTTTTTCCCTTTCTGGACGAGTTGAAAGACCTAGTAGAGGGTGAGTGGAAGCGAACGGATAAGTGTTTCTCCTTAAATAAACTCCAGAAACTCTACCCCCTGGCAGAGGCAGATGCGGCCCTACTAGATACCCCTCCAATAGTGGATGCCGCAATAGTCCGCCTAGCAAAGAGTGTCACCTTACCTATGGAGGACTCTACATCCTTCAAGGACCCACTGGACAAGCGTATAGACGCGGACCTAAAGAAGGCCTACCAGCTGGCGGGGGGGGCCTGACGGCCGGCCATCGCCTTGGCCTCAGTTTCTAACGCAGTCAAAGTGTGGACAGAGAGTATCGAGGTGGCCATTCGGGAGGAGGTTCCGAAAGAGGACATCATAAAGGCCTTAGATGAACTGAAACTGTCAGCGGATTTTATGGGGGAAGCCGCAATTGACTCCTTAAGATACTCAGCCAGGGCAATGTTGCACACGGTCATGGCCAAACGGGCATTATGGCTGAAGCCGTGGGCGGCAGACGGGGCATCCAAGCAAAACTGGTGTAAGATCCCATTTGATGGGAAGGCCCTCTTTGGGGAGAAATTGGAGAAGGCGATCTCGAGAGTGACCGGGGGAAAGTCGGGGTTACTTCCCCAGGACAGGAGAGTAAGACGCTCTCGGGTTGTATCCTCCAAGTTTCAGTGGTCCAGGAACAGGAACTTCAACAATTCCTGACAAAGCAGGGACCCCAAAAGGAATTGGAGAAGCACGCAGGCGACCTTTCTGAAGGCAAGTAAACAGAGAAGCTTTCCCAACGCCCAAGAAGGGGCGAAACCCTTTTGACGGCAGTCCATCCCCACCAGTAGGGGCCAGACTGAGGGAGTTCGCAGACGTCTGGGGTCGCAGATGCAGAGACCCGTGGGTGGTCTCTACGGTCAAGTTCGGTCATTTCTGGACCTTCCAGGATCGACCCCCGAGGGACTCATTCAGTCCAACCAAAATTCCTTCTTCTCCTCAAAAGGCGGAAGCCTTGCGGGTGTACCTCAGGCTACTATTAGCGCAGAAGGCGGTAATTCCGGTACCTCCCTCCGAGAGATTCACAGGTTTCTACTCTCCTCTCTTTCTTACTCCCAAAAAGGGGGGAGAGTGGAGACCGGTGGTGGATCTCAAGAGACTAAACCGGTGGATACAACTCGATTCTTTCAAGATGGAATCCCTACATACAATCATCCACACTATTCTACCAAGGGACTGGATGGTTTCGGTGGATTTACGGGATGCCTACTTCCATGTTCCCGTTCTACCAGCCTTTCAGAAGTTCCTGAGAGTGGCAGTAGGCTCAACGCACCTTCAGTTCCAGTGCCTTCCCTTTGGCCTGTGTACTTCGCCAAGAATATTCTCAAAAGTGCTGATCGCAATTCTGGCACCTCTCAGAGAGAAAGGGCTGCGTGTCTTCCATTTTTTGGACGACATCTGTCATGAAGGCTCTGCCAGTAACCGGCGCCATGAAGATCCTGCCAGTAATCAGCGCCTCAGCATCCCTGGTACCCGTTCGCGGGTGCCATTGCGCATGCGCGAGCGCACACGTGCGCGCACGCGCCCACAAACGAGAGCGCGCGTGCGCGGATGAGTGCGCGCCCCCATTGGCGCCAATGAGGCTATTTAAATCCGTCTGTCACAGACGGTCCCTGCTGTCTGCTCTACAGCGTTCTGTGTCTGAGAAACCTGATCTGAAGTCTGTTTACCTGTGTTTGACCCGGCTACCCTTGACCTTCCGCTTTCCTCCTGCAAACGACCTTGGCTTGTCTGTGACCATTCTCCTGTCTTACCCATCTGTACTGCGCTGCCAGCCTGATACCCGACCCAGCCTGCCTGACCATCCAAGTCTGCCTGTTGTTCCAGTCTGCATACAGTTCCAGTCTGCCTGTTGTTCCAGTCTGCATACGGTTCCAGCCTGCCTGTTGTGCCAGTCTGCATACAGTTCCAGTCTGCCTGTTGTTCCAGTCTGCCTACAGTTCCAGTCTGCCTGTTGTTCCAGTCTGCATACAGTTCCAGTCTGCCTGTTGTTCCAGTCTGCATACAGTTCCAAGTCTGCCTGTTGTTCCAGTCTGCATACAGTTCCAGCCTGCCTGTTGTTCCAGTCTGCATACAGTTCCAAGTCTGCCTGTTGTTCCAGTCTGCATACAGTTCCAGCCTACCTGTTGTTCCAGTCTGCATACAGTTCTAGTCTGCCTGTTGCTATCTACTTACCTCATCCGCTGAGCTGATCCAGGGATCTCTCGTTACCGGTCTTACTAGTCCTGCCAGGCACCTGTGCCCCTCCTGACTCCTGGTCCTACTGTCACATTACCAGGGGACTGGCGAGTGGGAGCCGCAAGGGAGGCCCTTCTCTGCTAATCAGACTCATCGCTACCAGGGGCGTGACAGTAGCAGACAGCGATGTCTGAGTCTGAGCAGGGGGTCTCCCCCATGGAAGGACTGTGCCAGCACCTGGCGGGACTGACCAAGGCGGTGAAAAAGCTTCAGCAGGAATACACCTGGTTGGAAGAACGGGTGCTAGTCCTATCCAATCCGGTCGGCCCCTTGGGACCTTCACCTCCACCAGCACCCCCATCTGGGGCAGGTTCAGGTCCGACGTTGGTAATGCTTCCTCCAGAACCCCGGGTCCCAACCCCTGAGAAGTTCTCGGGGGCCCGTAACCTTTTTCGGGACTTCCGTAATTCTTGTGAACTATTTTTCGCATTACACACAGTGGAATGACGCGGCCCTCCGCCATCAATTACGCTTAGGACTCTCCGAGGCTCTGAAAGACGAACTTGCCAGAGTTGGGGTGCCCCAAACCTTGGACACTCTGGTCAACTTGGCCATTCAGATTGACCGGCGTCTGAGAGAACGCAGGACTGAACGAGCCTCCAGTTTTTCCCGTCCTACCTGGATGCTTCCCAAGGCCCCAAGCCATTTGCAACCCGGTTCTGCCCACCGACCTGCACCTCTTCCTGACTCTTCGGAGCCCATGCAGCTGGGGCTCCTGAGGCCTTCCTTAACCCCGGAGGAACGTCAACGACGCCGGGCCAATAATTTGTGCCTCTACTGTGGGGAGCCTGGGCACTACGTGAGGAACTGCCCAGCCAAGGCCCGTAAGTGCCCCCTCATGCCGGCCAGCCCTCTGGATTCATTAACCCAGATTTCCTCTCACCTTGCTCTCTCTGTCTCGTTTCAGCTTCAGGGAAGAACCTTCCAGGCACCCGCCATTATTGATTCTGGGGCATGCAGCTGTTTCATGGACTCTTCATTTGCTGACCAACACCAGATCCCTCTCCAGTCTAAGGTCCATGGACTATCAGTTTACCTGGCGGATGGTTCCTCCATCCGGTCGGGCCCAGTGACACAGGAGACCACTCCATTGCCCATGACTATCTCGGGTGACCACCGGGAATTACTCTGCCTGGACATTATCTCTTCTCCATTGTCTCCCGTAATACTGGGCATGCCATGGCTGAAGGCCCACAATCCAGTTATCAACTGGGCCACTGGGATGGTCTCCTTCTCCTCCCCGTATTGTCAGAGGTCTTGCGGGTCCTCTAACTCTTTCCGAGTGGCTACCCTGCTAAGTCTGGACTCTGAGGTGGACCTCCGTCAGGCCATTCCCCAGGCCTACCACGAATACCTGGACGTTTTTAGTAAACAGGCAGCAGAGGTGCTCCCACCTCATAGGGCCTATGATTGTCCCATTGAACTGTTTCCTGGAGCAGAAATTCCCTTTGGGAGGGTTTTCCCCTTGACAGAGGTGGAGCAAGGTAAACTCAAAGAGTACATTGAGGAGAATCTCAGGAAGGGCTTCATCCGCCCGTCTACCTCTCCAGCAGGCGCCGGCATATTTTTTGTGGAGAAGAAAGACCATACGCTCCGGCCCTGCGTGGACTACTGAGAACTAAACAATATAACGGTTAAGAACCGTTACCCTCTCCCATTGGTCCCCGAACTATTTCAGAGACTTGGTACGGCCACCATTTTTACAAAACTCGACCTCCGGGGGGCCTGTAACCTGGTTCGCATAAAAGATGGAGATGAGTGGAAGACGGCCTTCCGGACACATTATGGGCATTACGAGTACCTCGTAATGCCCTTCGGCCTATGCAACGCCCCTGCCACATTTCAGTACTTTATTAATGATGTACTCCGGGACTTCCTGGACTTATTTGCTGTTGTGTACTTGGATGACATTTTGATCTTCTCTCCCTCCTTAGAGTCCCACCGCAGGCATGTCAAAGAGGTCCTGGGCCGGCTCCGTATCCACGGTCTATACGCTAAGGCGGAGAAGTGCCAATTCGAACAGGAGAGCATTCCCTTCCTTGGGCTGATTATCTCTAGCACGGGCATCAAGATGGACCCCCAGAAGATCTCTGCCATCCTAGAGTGGCCTACCCCGGCAGACAAAAAAGGCATCCAGCGGTTCATTGGCTTTGCCAACTTTTACCGTAAATTTATTAAAGGGTTCTCCGCCATCGTGGCACCTATCACCCAGCTGACCAGACAAGGGACCCGTTTCCGGTGGTCTTCCGAGGCCCAAGAGGCTTTTGAGGCACTAAAAACTCTGTTCACCTCAGCACCCATCCTCAGGCACCCGGATTCCTCTCTGCCCTTTACCCTGGAGGTAGACGCCTCCGAAATTGCGGTAGGAGCCATACTATCTCAGAGGCAAGGGGACAAGTCCCTGTTGTACCCAGTCTTCTTTTTCTCCCGCAAACTGTCCATGGCTGAGAGGAATTATGATGTCGGTGACCGGGAGCTATTGGCAATCAAGGCTGCCCTGGAAGAGTGGCGATACCTCCTGGAAGGGGCTTCTCACCCCATTCTAATATTCACCGACCACAAGAACCTGGAATACTTGAAATCAGCAAAAAGGTTAAAACCCAGACAAGCCAGGTGGGCGCTCTTCTTTTCTCGCTTCACTTTCCATGTGACATATCGGCCCGGGTCCAAGAATGTCAAAACAGATGCCCTATCCAGGATGTACCATAAACACAAGGAGGAATCCTCCCCCGATACCATTCTGGCCCCCAGGAATTTCCTCCTTCTCCAGGAAGATTTACTGTCTCAGTTTAAACATGCCTCAGCAGGGCAAAGACCCGCTCCTGAAGCCCAACTACAGGCGAAGGATGGCCTATTCTGGTACGAGGACAAGATCTACACTCCAGAGCAACTTCGGGTGACAGTCATGGAGCTATGCCACGACCACGCGTTGGCCGGACACTTCGGTGTCGCCAAAACCACCGATCTGGTACAACGTACCTTCTGGTGGGCTCAATTACGGGCCGACTGCAAAAAGTTTGTAGACACTTGCTCCACCTGCATCCGGAATAAGAACCCCAAGACCAGGGCCTGGGGCCTTCTCAAGCCCCTGTCCGTCCCAGATCGCCCATGGAGAATGATATCCCTGGACTTTATTGTGGAGTTGCCCCCGGCGGAGGACCACACGACGATCTTTGTGATCGCCGATCGTCTATCTAAGATGGCACACTTCATCCCCATGAAGGGCACTCCCTCAGCCCCAGAGACGGCACGGGTTTTCATCAGGGAAATTGTCCGACTTCACGGGGTACCGGCTAGTATAGTCTCAGACCGAGGGGTGCAATTCACCTCTCGATTCTGGAGGTCCCTGTGCCAGGCCTTGGACATTGAACTTGCCCTCTCGTCTGCCTATCACCCTCAGTCCAACGGGCAGACGGAGCGGACCAATCAGACCCTAGAGCAGTATCTGCGCTGCTTCTCCTCTTTTGCCCAAGATGACTGGATCTCCCTCCTGCCCCTGGCCGAGTTCGCCTACAATAATGCCACCCATTCTGCCACCAAACAGACTCCCTTTTTTGCGAATTACGGTTTCCACCCCGCATTCCTGCCTAACTCCCTCCCTGACTGCACTGTGCCAGCGGTCCAAGAACGGATCAATTTCTTCTCTACCAACAACCAACTTCTCCAAGAAACCATGACCAGGACCCAGGAGTACAACAAGGCCATCTTCGACAAGAAGAGACGGGGGGAACTGGTACTTGCCCCAGGTGAGCCAGTATGGCTATCCACCACTAACTTGAAGCTGGCCTGTCCGTCACAAAAACTGGGTCCCAAATTCTTGGGTCCCTTCCCGGTCAAAAGAAGGATCAACGAGGTGGCTTATGAATTGGAGCTCCCAGACTCACTGAAGGTCCACCCGGTGTTCCATGTGTCCTTGCTGAAGCCCTCCGCTATCAATCCATTTCCCAATAGGAGGGCCGTCCCTCCTGACCCAGTCCTAGTGGACGGGGAAGAGGAGTTTGAGGTGGAGGCCATCCTCAATTTCAGAAGAAGGCAGAACTAAGACCAGTTTTTAATCAAGTGGAAGGGGTACAGCCCTGAAGAAAATTCCTGGGAGCCCGAGGAGAACATCCACGCTAAGAGTCTAGTTCAATCCTTTAAGAGGGCCCATCCTGAGAAATTTGCCCGGAAGGGCATCCGGAGGCTGCCCCTTAGAGGGGGGCAATGTCATGAAGGCTCTGCCAGTAACCGGCGCCATGAAGATCCTGCCAGTAATCAGCGCCTCAGCATCCCTGGTACCCGTTAGCGGGTGCCATTGCGCATGCGCGCGCGTGCGCGCACGCGCCCGCAAACGAGAGCGCGCGTGCACGGACGAGTGCGCGCCCCCATTGGCGCCAATGAGGCTATTTAAATTCGTCTGTCACAGACGGTCCCCGCTGTCTGCTCTACAGCGTTCTGTGTCTGAGAAACCTGATCTGAAGTCTGTTTACCTGTGTTTGACGGCTACCCTTGACCTTCCGCTTTCCTCCTGCAAACGACCTAGGCTTGTCTGTGACCATTCTCCTGTCTTACCCATCTGTACTGCGCTGCCAGCCTGATACCCGACCCAGCCTGCCTGACCATCCAAGTCTGCCTGTTGTTCCAGTCTGCATACAGTTCCAGTCTGCCTGTTGTTCCAGTCTGCATACGGTTCCAGCCTGCCTGTTGTTCCAGTCTGCCTACAGTTCCAGTCTGCCTGTTGTTCCAGTCTGCATACAGTTCCAGTCTACCTGTTGTTCCAGCCTGCATACAGTTCCAAGTCTGCCTGTTGTTCCAGTCTGCATACAGTTCCAGCCTGCCTGTTGTTCCAGTCTGCATACAGTTCCAGTCTGCCTGTTGTTCCAGTCTGCATACAGTTCCAGTCTGCCTGTTGTTCCAGTCTGCATACAGTTCCAGTCTGCCTGTTGTTCCAGTCTGCATACAGTTCCAAGTCTGCCTGTTGTTCCAGTCTGCATACAGTTCCAAGTCTGCCTGTTGTTCCAGTCTGCATACAGTTCCAGCCTGCCTGTTGTTCCAGTCTGCATACAGTTCTAGTCTGCCTGTTGCTATCTACTTACCTCATCGGGTAAGCGTCTCCCCCCCCCAGAAGGTGACAGCAATCTCTCAGAAGATGCGCCACGTGAGGACTCTCCCAACTCTACAGGTGAAAGAATGCTTGAGCCTGATAGGAACGATGTTGGCACGTATACCGATGGTGCCCTGGGCTCATTGGCACTTGAGGACCTTTCAGTGGGGCTTTTTGACATAGTGGAAGAGGAGGTCCCTATGTCAGAAGATATCGATCTCAGCTTCCATGAGGAGAAGTCTGCTCTGGTGGTCGAAAGAGGATTACATTTCGAGGCCTCGTCTCCTGCAGTGCCCCTCTTGGACCATTCTTACCACCGACGCAAGTGCAAGAGGGTAGGGAGCACACTGTGGCCACCGGGAAATACAAGGAAGATGGGAAGTTCCCACGGAGGGAGTGGTGTCCAATATCCTGGAACTTCGGGCAGTCTATTTAGCACTCCTGAACCTAGGGGAACACCTGCGCCAGAAACAGGTACTGGTCCGGCTGGACAACAAGGCGGCAGTATCTTATATACAGCCTGTCGTTGTTGAGGGAAGTGGAATCCATTATGCTATGGGCAGAAAAAAATCTGATAGATCTGAAGGCGGTCTACATCCCGGGCCATCTAAATCAGCAAGCGGACCTTTAATCCCGTTGCTTCCAGAACAACAACGAGTGGGCTCTACACCCAACAGTTTTCATCTGGGTCATGGAACGTCAGGATCCTCCGGAGATAGACTTATTGGCCTCCCCGACAAACGCAAAACTACCGAGGTTCCTATCTCGCCTACCTCATCCCAAGGCAGAAGCGGTGGATGCCCTCTCGAGCCCTTGGTGCTGCAAGACGGCTTATGCCTTCCCTCCAAGACCTTTGATCACAAGGTTACTGCTTCGACTGATGAGGGAGCGAGTCAAGGTGGTGGCGATTCTCCCCTATTGACCCAGGAGGCCATGGTTCCCTTGGGCAGTGAGCCTCAGCTTGTGCTCGCCACGCAAGATCCCGGTATTCCCACAGCTGCTCTCGCAAGGGAGGTTCGTTCACCCAGCTCCACACAAGCTGAATTTACATGTCTGGATTCTGAGCGGGGAAAGTTCCAATCCCTAGGCTGCTCGGCAGGGCTGATCGCGACTCTCTTGAAGGCCAGAAAGCCCTCTAAAAACTACGTGTATTCTAAAGTCTGGAACAAGTTCAAACAGTTTGCTGAGGACAGGCGGTCTGATCCAATACTGCCGTCTACCACGGTAGTTCTAGAGTTTCTGCAGTCAGGCCTGGACCTGGGCCTCAGCCTAAGTTCACTGAAAGTCCAGGTAGCAGCGATTTCGGCGAGTACCCAGAAAAAATGGGCGGAGGACGCGCTCATCACGCAATTTTTGAAGGCAGTCAAAAAGATTTGCCCACCGTCAAAAAGAGCCTTTCCAGCCTGGGATCTTCCACTAGTCCGTGAGAGCCTAATGGCGCAGCCGTTTATCCCTCTGGAATCCACCTCACTCTGGAACTTGACCCTCAAAGCGGTCTTCCTGGTGGCAATAACTTCGGGAAGAAGGGCCTCGGAACTGCAGGCTCTAGGGGCAGAAAAAGAACATGTAGTCTTCTTTCCAGACAGAGTGGAGTTACGGACAGTACAGGGGTTTGTCCCAAAGGTAGCATCACATCTCGCATCACATCTCGCCCTCTCTGAAACCTGGGCACTGCCTACTTTTACAGACCCTCGCTCAGGGGCGTTACAGGAACTGGACATTTCTAAGGTATTGGCACGCTACTTACAAATCACGAGCCCCTTCAGAACAACTGATAGACTGTTTATCCTACCTTGGGGTAGAAATAAAGGGAAAGAAGCCACAGCCAGAACTATCGCTTCTTGGATCCAAAAATTAATTCAAAAGGTGTATAGGGCGAGAGGGTTGGTCCCACCAGTGGTAAAGGCCCACTCTACAAGGGCAGTTTCTTCTTCTTGGGCGGAAAGAGCAAGCGTATCCTTGGAAACTATCTGCAGGGCAGCTACATGGACGTCACCAAATACGTTCATACGCCACTACAGAATCGACCCAGGAGCACTCACCTCAGTGGAGTTTGGTAGAAAGACGATTGAGGCAGCTCTCGCGTTCCCTTAAAATAAAGTTTTCTTTGAAGCATTACCCACCCTTGTATCAGCTATTTATTGTATCACAGGTATACTGCCATGGAGGCACCAGGAAAACGGAAAATTGTTTCATACTTACCGTAATTTTCCTTTCCTGGTGCCTATCCATGGCAGTATACATGCCCTCCCTTGTTTTGGTATTCAATATAATTGGAGAATGCTAAGGGGGGACATGAGTGTCATTTTTATAAGCTATTAACTATCCTGAGGGGAGGACTCCGGGGCGGAGTTATCACAGGTATACTGCCATGGATAGGCACCAGGAAAGGAAAATTACGGTAAGTATGAAACAATTTTCAGTTTTTTGGTTTCTTTCATCTCAGGGATTCTATTGGTAAGATCTCTGTGCGTAGTCCCTGATTCTACACACCTGCGGTGCTCATTATGAAGAGCTCCTACCTACCTATTGTGTGCACCTGAGAGATGGCAAAAATTACCTAAGTAAAGAAACTGACTGCATGGTGTGAACTAGAGCCACTGGAATACATGGAAAACACTGTGCATGCATTTTGTGCAGAAAAATAGCACACAGAACTGAACGGAACCGCATCTGGTGTGAACTGGCCCTAAAATTCTTCCTAGGTGACTTTAATAGAATTTACAGGTTATCAATGTAGAGTTAGGCTGCTTTCACACTGATGTGCTTTTCCCCTCTAAAAAACGCAGCTTTCCAGCATGTCAAAACTATTCCCCTTTAAACCCTATCTGATTTTTCACATTGCTGCACTGCGTTTGAGCTGCTGTTCAACTTCCATTCAAGTCACAGGGTGGGTGTATTTTTGGGGTTGCGTGGCAAAAGATGCTGATTGCTAGCCACTTTTACCCCCTTCCTGCCCAGGCTAATTTTAAGCTTTCAGCTCTGTCACATTTTAAATGCCAATTACTCAGTCATGCAATACTGTGCCCAAATACAGTTGTTATCATTTTTTGAGACAGATAGAGCTTTCCTTTGGTAGTATTTAATCACAGCTGTTTTTTTTTTTTGGCTAAATAAATGAAAAGACTGAAGATTTTGAAAAAAAAACTCCCTACATTAAAAAAAAAAAAAAAAAAACCCAGTTTCTATTATTATTATTTCTATAAACTTTTGCAAATAAATCATCTTTCTTCATAAATTTAGGCCAAAATGTATTCTGATACATTTCTTAGGTAACAATAACCAAATCAGTATATATTGTGTATTTTTGTAAAAGGCAAGGTGAGTTTTCTGAAGTTGTAATTTCTTTCTTGAAATTAAATAACATTTAGTATTCTTTTTCACAATTTATATATTTTTTTACATACTGTCGCCAGAGCAGTACAGCGTCATCATATGGCTGGTGTGGCGGTGATCAGGGACACTGACTGGTGACAGTATGTAAAAAAACAAAACAACAATTTATTATATGTGTATATATATATATATATATAATTTTTTTATCGTATATATATATATATATATTTTTTTTTTTTTTTTCATACTTTGAAGCAGTACAGTGTCACCACAGTGACACTGTGCTGCTCTAGGAAGGTGATCCAGATTATTTATTTTTTTTACTCTAAAATTGTTTATTACAGTAATGATCAGTGTTTTATATGCAATCATTTTTCTGAATGGCATCGATTCATGTGCCATTGTGTACAATTGTGATAGCTGTGATTGGCTACAGCTATCACATGGTACGGAATGTTGTGATTGGTCCTGTCTGTACCAGGGGATCACCGTGACCAATCACAGAAACCCCATAGTACGCAATGGGGGTTAATTACTAAAGGAAAATCCACTTTGCACTGCAAGTGCAGTCACCGTAGATCCGAAGGGGACATGCAAGGAAAATAAAAAACAGCATTTTAGCTTGCACATGATTGGATGATAAAATCATTTCAGATCTACCCCTCAGATTTACAGCGACTGCACTTCTAAGTGCATTTTCAGTGCACTTTCAAGTGCACTTGCAGTGCAAAGTGGATTTGCCTTTCGTAAATAACCCCCAATGAATAGCTATGAATATGAAAGCTATTGTGTACTATTGACATATGATTGCTGTGATTGGTCACAATGAACTGTTAGATCGCTGGACTGCACAGCCCCTAGAGCATGCACAAGGCACGCACCTGAAGGACGTCCCCGTGCGTGCCTCATGTGTGCAAGGATGTCCACCCAGGATAAGAGTGCTCCTGCTCAGTCCATCATTTCACAATAGACTGAACGGGAGGTGGTTAAGAAGCAGGCATGTGCTGGCATTTTTAACAACTGGTGAATAGCTGATTGTTAAGGAGATGGCACAAGCTGATGTCCTTGACAATCAGCAGATAGCTACACAAACAATGCCCCCCCCCCCCCCCCCCCCCCCCCGCACTCTCACACCCCCCACCTCTATAGTGATCACCATGCCCAGTCTTTCTGTTTTTTCTCCCCTCCTGTGGCAGCATGGTTCCTTCACAAGACACAAAGCAGAGAGGTGGTAGAGCATGGTGACCACCACGGACATACAGGGTGGGGTGGGAGGCATTGTAAGTGTAGTTATCACTGGTTGTTAAGGACGCTGGCGGGTCCCGGCTACTTAAAAAACAGTGAATAGCTGGTTGTTAAGGAGGGGGCGCCAAATGGCATCCTTAACTAGGTATTCACCGCAGGTACATTTCACTAAATTTGAACTCAATGCATTTAAATCGTGCTCTGCGTTTTTTAAACATTTTACAAAAGTTTCAGTGTGAAAGCAACCTTATTCATGAATGATGGCCCTAGAATTATTGCTCTCATTCTAATATTGGCAGCAATACCCCAAATGTGATGCAATCGCTGTTTACATACATGTCCGGACCTACACATGCATTTGCTTGTATGCGTGGGGGTTTCTTTTTTAAATGATCTTTATTTTATTTTACACTTTTTTAAAGAAAAAATCCATTTAACTTTATTGCTATCACAAGGGAGCTAACAAGCCCCATATGCAACAGTTTTGGACAGGTCACAGGTACTCTTTATGGAGACATCGGGGGTTTATTAGACCCCCAATGTCCTACCTTGCCCTTCAAAGCAGCTAAACAAGCACATTGACTGCTTTCCTGGCTGTAATAGCCAGAAAATAACTGCTCTGGAAACAAAAGTGATGAAATCATCATCTTATGGCTTCATTAGTCACAGAAGAACTGGGGGAACAAATGTTCCTCCATCCATCTCTTCTGTGTGAGGCCATCCTGGCCATTTATTGCGGGAAGGGGGTACTGTAAAAGTGGGAGCCGCCTGAATCACTTTTACTAGATATCAGCTGATCACTGGCTGTAAAAAATGATACCAAATCATGGCTGCATCTACAGCCATGATCTTGGTATAAGCGCTTGCTAACAGGCTGTATTATATGTACAGCAGTTAGCAAGTGGTTAAAGAGTTTACAAATAGGTATCATTTCAGTTACTAACACTTGTAAATTCATTGAACAATAAATCAACTTGAAGATTCAAACATAATTTAGTGCTGGTGTTTTTTTTGTTTTTTTTCTATTATTTTTATTGATGCGTCTATCTGTTAGGGGGTTCATTCTCTATAATTGTCCTGATTACCAATGTCACCGAGAATAAAAGTGAGGGTGAATCCAAAATGTTGTGTTGCAGAGGGAGGAAATCTTTTATGTTTCAATGTTTTTATTAAAGTTTTATACAGTGACATTTGTACAATAAAGTGTTTGATTTTACAAAATACATTTTTTTACAGTATAAATATACGTTTGGTAATATAGACATAGTGCAAGTGTAAACCATTGTTTACCACAACGGGGTAACAAAATTAAAAGGAAGTAAGAAGGAAAGAATAAAAGGAACTGTAACCTGTCGGACAGTGATGGCTGGTACTTTTCTATAGCTGAGTTTCTGGAGCTCAGGAACTGCCGACCTATTTTCGCTGTTACTCTCCAACCCTGTGCCCTCCCCCCCCCCGGGGCAAAACCCACCCCCATCTATCTATTCGGGGGGTCATAGGCTTCACCTCCAGGCGGCGGGGGCCCCAGGGCCGGGCTATATTCCTCTCTGGTGGTCGGCGCCTCCATGCTCCTTAGTTATAGCTCGTGTTCGTTAGTTATTCAATGTCTGCTGGGTCTCACTCAGAGAAATAGCGACAAAAGAGCAATAGAGGTGAGCATTTTAAAGGGGACAATGTCGGGGACAGGTAAGAAAAGAGTGATGTTAGAGGGAGAGAAAGGGGGGAATGAGGGGAGGGAGGGGTATTGACGAGCTCTGGTCCTTTTCCCTTGTTGTCGTTTGTCTTTGTCATTTTTATGTTGCTAAAGGTCTGGGGTCACTAGCCAGATAGTCTATCCATGGATCCCAGGTTTTGTGGAAACGCTCCATTTTGTCCTGGACTAGGGCAGTTAGCCTCTCATTAAGCATCAACCATGAGATTTTACTCTTAAGCTGGCCTATCGGTAATGCTGCGGATCTCCAGTTCCTGGCTATCGTAATCTTTGCTGCTATAAATATGAAAGTGAGTAACCGCTTCTTAGGGCCGTAGATCCCCGGTATGCTCACCCCCAGCAGTGCGTGTTTAGCTGATTTGGTTAGATTTACCTGGGCAAGGGTATAGAGGAGATTATAGACTCTAATCCAGAATCTCCTGACCTTAGGGCAGGTCCACCAGATATGGTATGTGGTTCCCTCCTGTCCGCAGCCTCTAAAACATCTGGAAGTTATTCCCTGGACAAAGGTGGCCAATCTAGATGGCACCATATACCATCTTAACAATACCTTATAATTAGCTTCTATTATTGAGGTATTAATGAGAGACTTAGAGGCTGCCCCAGCTAGATCATGCCATTGTGTCAAGTCGAGGGTTTCCTGGAGATCCCTCTCCCACTGGAGCATATAATTTAGTTTGGTTGTGGCTTTCGTTAGTAGTATATATATTATTGATATATGTCCTTTGACTTTATCATATCCTGAACACAACTGCTCCATTGGGGTCAGCATCCCCAGGTTACCTCTACGAGCTAACTGTTGTAGAAAGTGGTGTATCTGCGCATAGCGATAGCTTTCAGCTGGTGGCATTTGATATTTCTCCACCATGGTCTGTTGTGTTAGGATCCCTTTGTGGTTATACAGGTCAGCTATTCTTAGCAGGCTTTTGTTAGTCCACCATTCAAAGGCTTGCGGAGTGAGGCCCGGGGTAAACGCACTATTGTTAAGTATTGGAGCCAACGGGGTATGGGGGGATTTAAGTTTATGTATTCTTGTTATCCTATCCCATATCTCCATGGAGTAGGATAAAGTTGGGCACAGAATTAGTCGTCGCTCTCTACTTGGAAGCCACATGATGTGGGATATTGGATTGGGTTGGCATGAGTATGACTCCATGGTCATCCAGATCGCCTTTGGGGCTTTAGAATGGTATCTGGCCAGTTGGGCCAATTGTGCTGCATAGAAATATTTTTGCAAGTCTGGTAGTCCCAGTCCCCCTTTTTGTTTTGGTGTATACATAGTGCTCTTGTTGACCCTAGGCCTCTTATCTCCCCATATGTACTGTAGGATCTTTTTCTGTAGCTGCTTTAGGTCTTTAGTTATCAGTGATATTGGTAAAGTCCTGAAATAATACAAAATCCTTGGTAAAATATTCATCTTTACTGAGTGGAGTCTGCCAAACCACGATGGAGGTTGTACTTGCCACTTTCCCATATCGTCAGTTAGTTTCTTAATGAGAGTTGGGTAGTTTCTTTTATAGAGCGTGTGTATAGAGGGGGTCAGGTGTATGCCCAAGTAAGGGATATCTTTTTGTTCCCACTTAAAGGGGTGGGACTGTTCTAGTGACTCTTGGATGGACCTGGGGAGTGAAAGGTTTAATGCCCTAGATTTACTTTGGTTTACATATAACCCTGATATCTTAGAGAACGGATCCATAATTGCATATAGGTTTGGGAGTGTGGTGGTTGGGGATGTCAGTGTTAATATTAGGTCGTCTGCAAATAGCAGGCATTTATGTTCTAGTCCTCCACACCTTATGCCTCTAATATCAGGGCTCGACCGCAGTTTGATTGCTAACGGTTCGATTGCCAAAGCAAACAACAATGGTGATAGTGGGCATCCCTGTCTGGTTCCCCTCCTGATGGGCAGGGGCTTTGAAGAGTAGCCCCTGACCATCAGGGAGGCCGACGGGGTATCGTATAGGGTCTGCAGTAGTCTCAGAAAAGGTTCCCCAAACCCAAAACGTCTCAGCACTTGAAATAAATAATCCCATGAGAGGGAATCAAATGCCTTCTGTATATCTAGCGATAATAGCATTCCCTGTCTGGTGCCCTCCCCGTCCCAGTTGGATTGGATTGCTGATATCAAGTTAATTAGTCTACGGGTTTGGTCAGAGGCCTGTCTTTGTGGTACAAATCCTGTCTGGTCAGGGTGTATGTATTGTGGGAGGAAGGTATTTAGTCTTGTGGCTAAAATCTTTGTTAATATTTTTAGATCTGTATTGATCAGTGAGATTGGGCGGTAGTTTGAACAGTCTGTATGGTCTTTGCTTGGTTTCGGTATGACGTTTATGTATGCCGTATTTTCTTGTTCTGGTAATTTCGTACCTCGTCTCAGATCATTAAAATATAAACAGAGATGCGGGGTGAGTAGGTGTTGGTATTTTTTGTAGTATATCCCTGGGTATCCATCTGGGCCAGGTGCTTTGGAGGAATGGGTTGCCTTTATAGCCATCTGTATTTCTGATTCTGTGATTGCTTCATTCATGAAAGCAGCATGGTCTTGGGTCAGTTGAGGCAACCATATATCTTGGAAAAATCTATTGACTACAACTCGATCGGGTGGCTTTTGGGCACTATAAAGTTTGGTGTAGAATTTATGAAATTCTCTTATTATCAGTTCTGGGTTTTGTGTGAGATGTCCCGATGATGTCTTCAATTTAGGTAGAGTAGCTGAGTATGGTCTGGGTACCAGCTTTCTGGCCAGTAGTGTAGTGGGTTTGTCTCCCATGGTATAATATTTATGCTTTGACCAACTAATGCGCTTTTCTGCCTGTGTTGTTAAACAGAGGTTCAGTGATTGTCTGGCTTCTTCTATCTTTTTGCTAATGTCTGTCTTGGGGTTACTGTGTTGTTCTGCCATGAGGGCCGCTAGATTCTCTTCTAGGTTTTTAATTGTAATGTCCCTATTCTTTTTTATTCTGGCCGTGATTTGAATAAGTTTTCCCCTTATGGTTGCCTTATGGGCCGCCCAGTTATTGACTGGGGTGGTGTCTTGGGGCTTGTTATTTCTGAAGTATTCCTGTATTTCCTTTTCTATTTCGGTGTATAAGATAGGGTCGGTGAGTGTATTAACTTTAAGTCGCCAAGGCGATGGGGTTGCCTTAGTCCACATCCCTTTAGTCACTAGTTTTATCGGGGAATGGTCTGACCAAGGTGTATTGAGTATTTTAACTGATGTAATGTATGGGAGTAAGGAGGTGTGTGCTAATATGTGGTCGATTCTGGAGTAGGTATGATGTGCCTGTGAGTAAAAGGTAAAGTCTCTTACAGTGGGGTTATGCTCTCTCCAGGCATCAATTAGGTCTTGCTGGTGAATGAGATGGGCTATCTTGCTACTGTCGTTAGGGGGACGTCGTAGGATCGGTCTAGCAGTGTCAGATTTATCCATGGTCCTGTCCAAGGATATGTTGCTGTCTCCTCCTAATATAACTTGTCCCTGGGCCTTGGGCATCAGTAAGTTAAACATCTGTCTAAAAAATTCTACTTGTCCTGTGTTTGGGGCATAGTATGATATAAATGAGACCAGTCTATCATGTAGGCGGCCTATGGCCATTAGGTACCTCCCTGCTTTGTCTTTGATTATCGAGATGGGGGTAAAGGGGGTCCGCTTTGAAAAGCAGACCGCCACTCCTCCTTTTTTCTGTGGGCCGCATGCTAGAAATGTTTGTGGGTATTTTACATTTAGATATCTAGGAGCCGAGGCTTTGGTAAAATGGGTTTCCTGTAATAATAGGACGTCTGCTTTTTGTCTGTGATAGAACTGGTATGCCTTAGTTCTTTTAGTGGGGGAATTAAACCCATGGACGTTGTGTGTTATGATCGAATAGTCTGTGGAGTATCTATTAGCCATCGTGATTAGGCAGAGCACTCTTACCTTGTGTTAGTCGATTAGTCGGTGGGGTAAAGCAGGATATGGTTGACCTTTCGTTTCTTTGTTTATGCTTCAATCTGTGGGTAGGATTTTGGACCAGAGCTCGTGGGGGGGGGGGGGGGGGGGGATAGAAGGATAGAGAGAGGGAGAAAAACAGAATATAGTAAATACCATAGATAACAGAGCAGCCTTAAGCCCCATACACACGGTCGGACAATCCGCGGACCAGGTCCGTCGGACCATGTCCGTCATACTTTGTCCGATGTTGGTTTTGCGTACACACGGTCGGACAAAGTTGTCGGAAAATCCGATCATTCTGAACGTGGTGACGTTTGTTGCCTACGACGGGACTACGTAGAGGCTAGTAGCCAATAGCTTTGGTCTTGTAATGTGATCTGAGCATGCGTGGCACTTTGTCCGGTCGGACAACCGTACACACGATCGGATTTGGTGTGATCGGACCGTGTTGACGGCAAAGATTTCCAGCAGGAGATAAGACTTTGTCCGTCGGTCCAGTTGGGCCAATTGTGCTGCATAGAAATATTTTTGCAAGTCTGGTAGTCCCAGTCCCCCTTTTTGTTTTGGTGTATACATAGTGCTCTTGTTGACCCTAGGCCTCTTATCTCCCCATATGTACTGTAGGATCTTTTTCTGTAGCTGCTTTAGGTCTTTAGTTATCAGTGATATTGGTAAAGTCCTGAAATAATACAAAATCCTTGGTAAAATATTCATCTTTACTGAGTGGAGTCTGCCAAACCACGATGGAGGTTGTACTTGCCACTTTCCCATATCGTCAGTTAGTTTCTTAATGAGAGTTGGGTAGTTTCTTTTATAGAGCGTGTGTATAGAGGGGGTCAGGTGTATGCCCAAGTAAGGGATATCTTTTTGTTCCCACTTAAAGGGGTGGGACTGTTCTAGTGACTCTTGGATGGACCTGGGGAGTGAAAGGTTTAATGCCCTAGATTTACTTTGGTTTACATATAACCCTGATATCTTAGAGAACGGATCCATAATTGCATATAGGTTTGGGAGTGTGGTGGTTGGGGATGTCAGTGTTAATATTAGGTCGTCTGCAAATAGCAGGCATTTATGTTCTAGTCCTCCACACCTTATGCCTCTAATATCAGGGCTCGACCGCAGTTTGATTGCTAACGGTTCGATTGCCAAAGCAAACAACAATGGTGATAGTGGGCATCCCTGTCTGGTTCCCCTCCTGATGGGCAGGGGCTTTGAAGAGTAGCCCCTGACCATCAGGGAGGCCGACGGGGTATCGTATAGGGTCTGCAGTAGTCTCAGAAAAGGTTCCCCAAACCCAAAACGTCTCAGCACTTGAAATAAATAATCCCATGAGAGGGAATCAAATGCCTTCTGTATATCTAGCGATAATAGCATTCCCTGTCTGGTGCCCTCCCCGTCCCAGTTGGATTGGATTGCTGATATCAAGTTAATTAGTCTACGGGTTTGGTCAGAGGCCTGTCTTTGTGGTACAAATCCTGTCTGGTCAGGGTGTATGTATTGTGGGAGGAAGGTATTTAGTCTTGTGGCTAAAATCTTTGTTAATATTTTTAGATCTGTATTGATCAGTGAGATTGGGCGGTAGTTTGAACAGTCTGTATGGTCTTTGCTTGGTTTCGGTATGACGTTTATGTATGCCGTATTTTCTTGTTCTGGTAATTTCGTACCTCGTCTCAGATCATTAAAATATAAACAGAGATGCGGGGTGAGTAGGTGTTGGTATTTTTTGTAGTATATCCCTGGGTATCCATCTGGGCCAGGTGCTTTGGAGGAATGGGTTGCCTTTATAGCCATCTGTATTTCTGATTCTGTGATTGCTTCATTCATGAAAGCAGCATGGTCTTGGGTCAGTTGAGGCAACCGTATATCTTGGAAAAATCTATTGACTACAACTCGATCGGGTGGCTTTTGGGCACTATAAAGTTTGGTGTAGAATTTATGAAATTCTCTTATTATCAGTTCTGGGTTTTGTGTGAGATGTCCCGATGATGTCTTCAATTTAGGTAGAGTAGCTGAGTATGGTCTGGGTACCAGCTTTCTGGCCAGTAGTGTAGTGGGTTTGTCTCCCATGGTATAATATTTATGCTTTGACCAACTAATGCGCTTTTCTGCCTGTGTTGTTAAACAGAGGTTCAGTGATTGTCTGGCTTCTTCTATCTTTTTGCTAATGTCTGTCTTGGGGTTACTGTGTTGTTCTGCCATGAGGGCCGCTAGATTCTCTTCTAGGTTTTTAATTGTAATGTCCCTATTCTTTTTTATTCTGGCCGTGATTTGAATAAGTTTTCCCCTTATGGTTGCCTTATGGGCCGCCCAGTTATTGACTGGGGTGGTGTCTTGGGGCTTGTTATTTCTGAAGTATTCCTGTATTTCCTTTTCTATTTCGGTGTATAAGATAGGGTCGGTGAGTGTATTAACTTTAAGTCGCCAAGGCGATGGGGTTGCCTTAGTCCACATCCCTTTAGTCACTAGTTTTATCGGGGAATGGTCTGACCAAGGTGTATTGAGTATTTTAACTGATGTAATGTATGGGAGTAAGGAGGTGTGTGCTAATATGTGGTCGATTCTGGAGTAGGTATGATGTGCCTGTGAGTAAAAGGTAAAGTCTCTTACAGTGGGGTTATGCTCTCTCCAGGCATCAATTAGGTCTTGCTGGTGAATGAGACGGGCTATCTTGCTACTGTCGTTAGGGGGACGTCGTAGGATCGGTCTAGCAGTGTCAGATTTATCCATGGTCCTGTCCAAGGATATGTTGCTGTCTCCTCCTAATATAACTTGTCCCTGGGCCTTGGGCATCAGTAAGTTAAACATCTGTCTAAAAAATTCTACTTGTCCTGTGTTTGGGGCATAGTATGATATAAATGAGACCAGTCTATCATGTAGGCGGCCTATGGCCATTAGGTACCTCCCTGCTTTGTCTTTGATTATCGAGATGGGGGTAAAGGGGGTCCGCTTTGAAAAGCAGACCGCCACTCCTCCTTTTTTCTGTGGGCCGCATGCTAGAAATGTTTGTGGGTATTTTACATTTAGATATCTAGGAGCCGAGGCTTTGGTAAAATGGGTTTCCTGTAATAATAGGACGTCTGCTTTTTGTCTATGATAGAACTGGTATGCCTTAGTTCTTTTAGTGGGGGAATTAAACCCATGGACGTTGTGTGTTATGATCGAATAGTCTGTGGAGTATCTATTAGCCATCGTGATTAGGCAGAGCACTCTTACCTTGTGTTAGTCGATTAGTCGGTGGGGTAAAGCAGGATATGGTTGACCTTTCGTTTCTTTGTTTATGCTTCAATCTGTGGGTAGGATTTTGGACCAGAGCTCGTGGGGGGGGGGGATAGAAGGATAGAGAGAGGGAGAAAAAGAGAATATAGTAAATACCATAGATAACAGAGCAGCCTTAAGCCCCATACACACGGTCGGACAATCCGCGGACCAGGTCCGTCGGACCATGTCCGTCATACTTTGTCCGATGTTGGTTTTGCGTACACACGGTCGGACAAAGTTGTCGGAAAATCCGATCATTCTGAACGTGGTGACGTTTGTTGCCTACGACGGGACTACGTAGAGGCTAGTAGCCAATAGCTTTGGTCTTGTAATGTGATCTGAGCATGCGTGGCACTTTGTCCGGTCGGACAACCGTACACACGATCGGATTTGGTGTGATCGGACCGTGTTGACGGCAAAGATTTCCAGCAGGAGATAAGACTTTGTCCGTCGGTCAAACCGACGAACATTGTCCGATGGTGCATACACACGGTCTGATTTTTCAACAACCTTGTCCGATCGGACAGAATCCATGAAAAAGTCCGACCGTGTGTATGGGGCTTTAGGCTGCAACATTCAAACCTAATGGGTTTGCTTAAAATATAACATAACTGGGGATAAACCCCTTCCGGACTGAATATCCGGTGTAATTGGTGCAAGCGTATCATCCTCCTTGGAGGATAGATATTCTTGCAAGCGTGCGACATGTATTACCGCTCCGGCCCATGTAACTAGGCCTATTATCAGACTAACATTTTAAATAAACATTATTGATTATTATTAAGGTTTCTTTTCTTTTTTTTTCCCCCCCCCCCTTTCCTCCCCTTTAGGACGGTACAGTGTTTGGATGACTTTGAATTTTGGTCAGGCCTCTCATTTGTCGTGGCCCCAGGGCAGGCAGGGTCCCCATCGGTTACTCCTGCCCTGGGGGCACCACTTCTCAGGAGGCTAACTCGCCTCCTTTGGAGGGGCCTTTCCCTGTTGGTCGGAAAAATGTAGACTGAAAATAGTCCATGTGCTGGACATGGTTTCTTAAGGTTTCAGAAATATTCCAGTGCTATATCATGATGTGTCATCAAAAATCAAAAAGAAAATTAAATATATATATAAAAAGGAAGAAAAATACTAAAGAGAAAAAAAAAAAAAAGGAAAAAAGAAAAACGAAAAAGGGGTATATTGGCAGTTTTGGGACTGTCCTTATATGCCTCTGCGGGCTAGTGTAAAAAGGGATTCAAAAAATAATGCAAAAATCAGCAGGCAAGTCCAACTTCTTAGATTGTGCCTCTGATATCAAATATCAAAAATCAAAAATCGAGATCAAAAAGATAAACAAAACAAAAACTGCAACAGACACTAGACCAAAAATAAGGGTATTTCTTAGCTTATGTTTGTGTAGGTTTTGTAGCCAGTGTCAGAGTTTCGTCCCCCTGAGGGGGTGACCTATACGGTCCGCAAGGGGTCTTTCCTGGGATCAGTTAAGGTTTCTAACCTTCATCAGGGTTTTAGCCTGACCTTTGAAGGGTCCATAGTTGTTGGGGGTGTCTTCAGGTGATCCGGTGCGATTTTCTGGATTGCGATTGCTTGGGTTCTTGCCACAGGGGTGAAAGAGGTCTTTGGTCTGCCCGTCGAGGCGATGTAGCTGGAGATTCGTGGTTAAGTATTCCAAGTTCGCTCAGGAGGTCTTCGCCTGCTTGAAAAGTTGTAAAGGAGTAGGACCGTCCTTTGAAGGTAAAAGATAGCTTGAAAGGGAATGCCCATCTATATTTTATTTGTTTATTTGCCAGTTGTTGTAGAAGGGGTCTCAATGTTCTGCGTTTCTGTATGGTCGACGGTGCTAGATCTGTAAAAAGCTGTATACCTGCACCCTGTATGGTCAGGTCTTTTCTGTTGCGTGCAGCATACATCAACTTTTCTTTTTACGCTATAATAGTGTGGCTTGACTATTATATCACGCGGCAGGCCATCAGTTCTCGGGGCTGTTAAGGCTCTGTGAATACTAGGGGTGCAACGGATCGTGACCGATCCGTGATCCGTACGGATCGGCCTGTCCGGATCGGCACCCCTCGCGATCCGCGGAGCGGTCCGCGGCCTTTAGGAAAGGCCGCGGCTTCGGCCTAGCTATGGAGCGGGCGGCCATCTTGGTACACCCGGCGGCGACGAGCTGCGCGCTGCGCGCTGACGTCACCCCCAGCCGCAAGTTCATTCATTCCACATGCCACAGGAGCCCATGTGACTGGATTCCGGAGCAGTCACGCTGGATTCCTTGCCTGGCCAATTCTGCAGCTTCTAAAAGCAGGTACCACACCACTTCCCCACTACTAAAAGATCCCCCCCCCCCCCCCCCCCCCCCCCCCCAATAAAATGCAGCCAGTTAAAAAAAATAGTCAGCATATTATTTATTACTGATGATTTGTGCCAAGCTCACCACAGATCAAAGTTCCTCCAAACAGACTGCTGTGATGAGTCCCGGGATGACGCTAATCATGTCGCAACCCATCAGCACGACACGATTAGCGTCATCCCGGGACTCATCACAGCGGTCTGTTTGGAGGAACTTTGATCGGTGGTGAGCTTGGCACAAATCATCAGCGATATCTGATATGCATTGCTGACTATGTTTTTTATGCTTGTAATAAGCTGCATTTTATTGGGGGGGGGGGGGGGGACATTGTTTAACCACTTCACATCCGGCCGTAGCCGAATGACGGCCACAGCGCGGATGTGAAATCCCGGGAGGACATCATATGACGGCCTCCCCTTTCCTCGTTACCTCACGAGCGCGCAGCAGGGAAATTCTGTGTTGACCGTGTCCCTCGGACGCGGCCAATCACAGATCGCTGTAAACGGCCAATCACAGCGGCCGTTTACAGCGTGATCGCCCTGGCCAATGAGAGATGATCTCATATGTAAACATATGAGATCATCTCTCAGCGCCGCTGCCCCTCCTCACACAGAGACAGCATGTGAGGAGGAGGAGATGAACGGCTGCAGCGCCGTAAGTTTAAAAAAAAAAAAAAAATGAAATGCCATCTGACTGTGCCCACTGCCACCACTGCAATCTGTCCCCAATGCCAATTGCCATAACCATCTGTCCCCAATGCCATCTGTGCCCAGTGCCATCCCCAGTGCCATCTCATCTGTAGTCAGTGCCATCTGTCGTCAGTGCCACATATTGCCATCTGTCATCAGTGCCACATTAGTGCCATCTGTCATCAGTGTCACGTATTAGTGCCATCTGTCATCAGCGCCACCTGTCAGTGTCACGTGCCATCTGTTATTATCAGTGTCACCTGTCATCAATGCCACGTATCAGTGCCATCTGTCATCAGTGTCATGTGTCATCAGTGCCACATATTAGTGCCACGTGATATCAGTGGCATGTATAAGTGCCATCTCTCATCAGTGCCACATATTAGTGCCATCTCTCATCAGTGTGACGTGTCATCAGTGCCCCGTATTAGTACCATCTGTCATCAGTGCCACGTCAGTGTCAAGTGTCATTGTCCTGGTGCTCCAGGGCCTTCAAAAGTGTACTAGGTATAGGTAGTCAACAATTTAGATGTGTAATTTATGCCCCTAGAACATGTGATGGCGCTCCCTGCCTTTTGGGCCTCTCTATGTGGCCAGGCTGTGTAAAAGTCCCACACATGTGGTATCGTAATAATCAGGAGTAGCAGAATTTATTTTGGGGTGTCATTTGTGGTATACACATGCCATGTGAGAGAAATAACCTATTACAATGACAAATTTGTAGAAAAAAAAAAAAAAAAAAATTCATTTTGCAAAGAATTGTGGGAAAAAATGACAACCTCAAAAAGCTCACCATGCCTCTTACTAAATACCTTGGAATGTCTTTACACCAATTCATGTGTTTACGTCGTTCCCTATTGTAATATTACGTTTAGCACGATCCTATTTTTTCTATATTTTATTCGCTGTATTGGGGTTTTGTGCAGAAGGATTGCTGCTTCCACTGAGTTTTAGACAGTTTTTGTGGTTGGCCGCACAAGATCGCTTCTAGGTCACCGTCTTAGCGCAGTTTCTTTCCTTTTTTCCAGGTGAGCTCCCCTGCCTTCCCTGACTGGCGAGTCGGGCGACCGACTGCCCACTGTGCCCAGTATTCCGTCCTCCCCTGGAACGTCCTCCAGGCTACCAAATCGCCTCCACATCCTGCCTCTACTTTGGGGAAGGAATCAGTCCACACACATACAGTGTGGTCATGGCGAGCGGAGGAATGGAGGAGCTTGAACGCCCCACGTCATTTAAATCCCCTGTATGGGAGCATTTTGGATTCCCTGTCAAATATGATGATGAAGGAAAGAGGTCAGTGGATAAAACCGTGACGGTGTGTAGGCACTGTGGCACAAGAAAGTCATATGACAGTGGAAACACATCAAGCATGGCCACGCATTTGAAGCGACATCACCCCGGTGTTTCACTGACAGGAGTGAAAACGAAAGCTGCTCAACAACCGCTTATCGCCGCGGCATTTAAGCAGCCCCTTGTTGCACAATCGGACCGGGCTAAAGCCATCACAAAAGCTATCGGTGTATTTATAGGTGCAGACATGAGGCCATATTCAGTTGTGCAAAACGAGGGCTTTAAACACATGCTGAAAGTGCTTGAGCCACGTTACGACATCCCGTCGCGCACCCACTTCAGCACAAAGATTGTGCCAGATCTTTATGAGCAGGAGAAGAAAAAAGTTGTGGATGAGCTATCCCGAGCAACCTCTGTTGCGCTCACGACAGACGGGTGGACGTCCAGAGGAACGGAGAGCTATGTGACGATAACCGCTCACTTCATCACAGCAGACTGGGAGATGAGAAGTCCGGTGCTGCAGACACGCCCCCTCTACGAGAGTCACACAAGCACTCATCTTGCGCAGGTACTGACACAAGCAGTAGAGGAATGGAAGATGAAGAGGCCCAATACTAATATCCCAGTGACAACTGATAATGCCAAAAATCAAATAAATGCAGTGAATGAGGCAGGACTGGGCCCACAGATAGGGTGCTTTGCACATGTAGTGAATTTGGCATCGCAGAAGGGAATTTCGGTAAATAGGATGGACCGCCTCCTTGGGAGGATCAGGAAGGTGGTTTCCTACTTCCACCGAAGCACAACAGCAGCTCATGTGCTTAAAACAAAGCAAGAAATGCTAAAGCTGCCAACTCATAAGCTCATACATGATGTCCCAACAAGGTGGAACTCCACTTATGATATGCTGGAGCGTTATCTGGAACAGCAGGCACCTATATACTCTGCATTGACCGATAAGACCCTTAAGAAAACTGTGAAAGACATCATTACCCTGTCCGATGATGATGTGAGAGTGGCAGAGGAGGTCCTCCAGGTGCTTAAACCCCTCAAAACCGTTACAGCTCTGCTGAGCACTGAAAGTTCACCATCTGCATCGATGATCATGCCGCTGAAAACAAGGATTCTACAATCCATGGCTCCAAGTGTGGAAGACAGCACCATCACTCGAGATGTCAAGACTGCCATTAGAGAGGACCTGCAGCCCAGATACACTTTACCCCCTACTCTACAGGACTACCTTCATAGATCTACTGCCCTGGATCCAAGGTTCAAGTCCCTGTCTCACATGGACCCTGCCCTACGCCAGAGGACATACAGTGACCTCACCAGTGAGATTGTGAGAAGTCTGGGAACTGAAGACTGTGATGAGGTAAAGAAAAATAATATTTTTTAAAAATTATAAATCTAAATACATTTTTTATTTTCATAATAATGGCTTTTATTAAATGTTGTTATTTTCATGTTTCATAGACATGAAAAATGTGGCAATAATATTGCTACATTTTTCATGTCTATGAAACGTGAAAATAAATAGGTTTAATTATTAAATATTTTTTTTTTTTTCCGCAGGGTCAAGCTGCAGAGCCAACAGGAGCAAACTTGGACTCATCTCCTCCACAAAAGAAGTCGGCGATGGCAGAGCTTTTTGGAGAGACCTTTGCCAGCAAAGACAATAAGACTCCTGCTGACATCATCAAAGAGGAGGTGGCATCCTACCTGATGGCAGCAAGCGGCATTACAGTGGATGGTGATCCGCTGACATGGTGGAAATGCAACGAGTGTAAATACCCTCATATTGCCAAGATGGCAAGATGCTATCTCGCTGTGCCAGGCTCTTCAGTGCCTTCCGAGAGAGTGTTCTCAACAGCAGGGGACATCGTGACTGCAACGAGGTCCACACTCTCCCCAGACAATGTAGACATCCTTGTCTTTTTGAAAAAGAATTTAAAATTATAAGCGCTTTATTTTATTCTTCTTTGATGATGTGGACAATCCATACACATTCTGTTGCACTTTAAGTTCAGTTGTTTTTTGCTCATTGCCCATTGGTCCATGTTTAAAGGAAGGAGATATGCCTTTTATGTTGCACTAAGTTGTTTTTCATTATGTTAAAATAAAAAAAAAGATATTATGCCTTGTGCACTTTAAACTTGATTTTATATATTTTCAAGTAAATTTAATAGTGTTAATAAACAAAAAGATAAAACTTTTTTTTTTTTTCAAGAAAAAGTTTATTGTAGTTTGTCTTGTTTTTTTTTTTTTTTTGCTGATCCGAAAATTGATCCGATCCGTGACTCTGATCCGAGGAACGATCCGATCCGTGAGTTTTTTGATCCGTTGCACCCCTAGTGAATACGGTCTATTTCCATGTGATGGGGTGGTATATCTGGAATTAGCTCTGTCATCAGTTCACACATGACCTCTTCTAGGTCAGTAAGGGTTTCTGGCAGACCCCGTATCCGTATGTTGTAACGGCGTGAGCGATTTTCCAAATCTTCTATTTTTGTGTAGGCCTCCTCCAGCCTATCCTGGAGGTCTGTTATCATGGTAGCGTTCTGATTGACCTTTTTAACAGTATTGTCCAACTTGGTTTCTACCAGATCAAAACGTTCCCCAAAGCTATGTATGTCTTTCTTTAAATCTGTTGTTATAAGGGTGCAGGCCTTAGCAAGCTCTTGCTGGAGCAATGTGGAAAAGCGTGCTAGTAGTAGTGCATCTGGGGAGTAGTGAGCATGCTGGGCTTGAGGAGGTGCAGCTGTGTTCTGGCTTGTCTGGCTAGTCTGGCTAAACAGGGCCTCTGCTATTTCAGCCATATTCCCGTCCATAGAGGATCTGGAGGAATCTACCAGTTCCTGTGATGCCATATAACTGCCCGGGGATAAGGGCTGTAAATGTGACTCACCCCTCTGGTCGGTCTCCAGGTCGGCTGTGGATTGGGACGAAAATGGATCCCTTGACTGTGTGGGGAGTCCCGTTTTGTGTGGCTGGTGCAGCGTCTGGTCATTTTTGGAGGCCGTGCTGCCTCGTGTGTCCGGCCGTCCCGGCGCCATCTTTGGATGCGGCCTAGTATCTGCGGAGGGTCCTGGCACTCCGTTTGTTTTGGTCTGTTTCTTTTGCCCCTTTTTCTGTTGTCCTTGCGCCGTTGTCATTCCCCTCCGGGATGACAGATGGTTGTGTGCGGTCGTCCGTAGGTCTGCTGTCTGGCTAGATATAGGCTATTAGGACCGGAGCGTGCGGAGCTCGGCTAGAACGCGTCCACTTCCGAGATCCCGCGCATGCGCACTGGAGGAAATCTTTTAATGGTGACACTTGTTCTGTGACTACTGTCTAATGTGGCGTACACACGAGTGGACTTTCCCGCGGGATTGTGTGGGCGCCGGCGGACTTTTTCCCGCCAAAAGTCCGGCGGACTAAGTTCAGACTTAAAATTGTCCGCTGGACTCGCAAGTCCGGCGGACAATCCTGCGGTCTGTGTGATAGTCCGCAGGACTTTTGGAAATGAACGGACTTGCCGACACAAGATCGGAAAGTCCATTCATTTAGAACGTGACTTCAGGTAGACGGGGCTAGCGTAAGCAGTGAATGCCGCCGCGCTAGCCCCGTCACCTGGCATGGATTTAAAGGGAATCCCTAAGCCGAAAAAACGGCGTGGGGTCCCCCCCAAATCCATCTCAGACCCTTATCCGAGCATGCAGCCTTGCCAGCCAGGAAAGGGGTGGGGACGAGCGAGCGCCCCCCCCCCTCTTGAGCCGTACCCCAAGATGGAAGAAGACCCCCGGAGCAGTGCAATAAAATATTTTTAAAAAATTGTGAGTTTTTTTTATTTACACTTTTACACCTTAGGTGAATGGGTAGGGGTACATCGTACCCCATACTCATTTACATAGGGTGGGGGCCGGGATCTGGGGGCCCCCTTATTAAAGGGGGCTCCCGGATTCCGATAAGCCCCCCGCCCGCAGACCCCGACAACCAACGGCCAGGGTTGTCGGAAAGAGGCCCTTGTCCTCATCAACATGGGGGACAAGGTGCTTTGGGGTGGGGGGGCCCCAGGGCACCCCCCATGTTGAGGGCACGCGGCCTGGTACGGCTCAGGAGGGGGGGGCGCTTGTTCGTCCCCACCCCTTTCCTGGCCGGATAAGGGTCTGAGATGGATTTGGGGGGGACCCCTACGCCGTTTTTTCGGCGTAGGGATTCCCTTTAAATCCATGCCAGGTGACGGGGCTAGATCGGCGGCATTCACTGCCTTCACTAGTCCTGTCTACCTGCAGTTACGTTCTAAATGAACGGACTTTCCGATCGTGTGTCGGCAAGTCCGTTCATTGCCAAAAGTCCCGCGGACTTTTTCCCGCGGATTGTCCGCCAGAAAAGTACGGACGTGTGTGGGCAAGTCCACATGCTCGGAAAGTCCGGCGGACCTCCGCTGGAAAGTCCGGCGGTTTGTCTGCTGGACTAGGTCCGGCGGACAATCCCGCTGGAAAGTCCGAGCGTGTGTACGCCGCATAAGAGGGGATTTCCTTCACATTGGAAAGGTATCTTTTCATTTCCCTTTGGGTCTACTGGATAGGAAATTAAGGGAAATCGCCCTAATGAGATTCAGATGGCAATACTTGTGGCAAAAAAAGATGGCATAGTTGACCATACTTGTGGCACGCATATTGTCTGTGGTTGAGCTGTCATTAGACAAGTTAGATAACAGGCCAAAATGCACAGAGCCAATCAGAGTGGCTTTATGCCTTGTGATCACTGTGATAGACAATCCCAGCAATCACAAATCTAAAAACTACTACTGTATACTTTTGAGAGCCCTCCCCTTCCTCTCACAATGAATAAAGGGTAGGAAGGAGGATATGCTAAAGAAATAGGAATCATAGGCAGAAGCAGATCGAAGGTGTGGTGGTGTTAAATAATTTGATTGTGGGATAATTTTATTTTACATTTTCAACCTTGTCCTCTCTCGGTTTATGACCTTTACATTAATGATGCGCTGAATCTAGTCCACGATTACCAAGCTCACCTCACTCAGGCATGTTTCCTCATTTCCAAAAATTGTGTGTACTTTCTAAACAGCTATAATTTCAGTGGTGTTTGTACAGTCCTGCCATTTTTATTTGATATGTTTTATAACATAAAGAAAGGGAAACAGTTTTTTTCTTTTTTATAAACATTTGGTCTTTTTATTCTTATAGTAAAAAATAAAAACCAGTGGTTTTATGTAAAATTCATTTCAGTACAGTATTGTACAAAAGAGTAATTGTCAGTCAACCTACCACAGCACTGAAAACTGACCTGGTAATGAAGGGGTATATACAGGTAAGTACTCGTGGTTAATCATCCCCTGCTGAAAATTAAAAAAAAAATAGTGAACTTGTGTACTTTATTACTGTGGTTGGGATTTTACTCCATTAGGCGTTTAGGTTGTTTACACATTCGCGAAAAATCCTAATAACAGGCTGCATTGTGTCTGAGTGTGCTCCTTGCATTGTATAGTTAGCCATATATCTGTCAAGGTTTTCATTATGTTTAATTACTTCACAAAATGATGAGCATAATTCTCTTATCTCATTAGATCCAAAAATAAGAATGTCAACAATGTTGACACCGTACTCAATTATGCTCTTCTTGTTTAAATGAGTGTCAGCAATATAGCCTGCACAGTGCATTGCCACAAGGCCCCCACGGTCATCGAAAACTGGACCACCAGAAGCCCCTTCATAAAGACATGTGTCATAAGTCACATGTTCACTGGACAGCATATCAAAATGGTACTTTAAAAGAACGTGAATGTAAGATTTATCAGAAAAAATAGTGTTGGCGATTGTGTCAGCCCTTTTGGAAATATTTACCACTGAACACATAGGATCAATTTTTTTGTATAAACCACCTGGATGGCCAATGATGCTGACAGCACCATCCTCTGGGGGAGGGGCCACATATTTCAACAAGCCTTTCCCAGGCATTTCTGGTGAAATCTGTACAAATGCAAAATCATATGTCTTATCGTAATATATAACAGTGCATTGATGGAGTTTAGGTGGTTCAGCTGATTCACTCTCATAGTTAAACACTACTCCACCACTGGGTATAGCTTTATGTTTCCAGTCAAATCCTGACTCTATCAGACATTTCAGAACATGGTAACACGTGAGACCCAGATTCTCAGTTAGAAGGAAGAAGGTACCATTGCCCACCTTTCCGTCAAGTGTAATTAATCCCACACTGTCCAGGTGCTGAGTCAGTAGTCGATGAGTGGTAGCCAGCATGGGCTCCTTGTACATGACATTATGCCTGTAATCTTTTATCATATCAGATATTATCTGATTTCTCCCAACTTCACTAACATTATTAAATGCGCTTGAAAATTCCTCACTTTTAGGTGTCTGACAGCTTTCAGGAATTTCAGGCTCGGATTGAGGAACTGATGAAGTTTGGGGAAATTCTTGTCTGATCTGATCTGTATTCTGAAAGTCTTTATTTCTCTCATCAGAGCTTTGCAAGCCCTCAGATTTCTGTGTCTTAGGATCAGGCCTGCTATTTGGCTTCTTAGAATTTGTCACCTGAATAGTATACACCACATTAGGGTCAAGAGATGACAAAAGCATGTCCCATTTATCTAATGGTGCATTGTTTGGATTTTCCAGACTGAACTCGCCGCTGATTTTAAACCGTTTATCATTTTGAATTGCTTCTTCTATCGTCTGACCTGCTCTCCCGTACACAGCTAGAGGCTTTTTTTTCCAGATGTAGCTACCATCATGCAATATATGTCTTGGACTACCCCCTTCGGTGGATCCTTTACATTGCACTTTAAAAAAAATTCCTTTGCCACCCACATTATAGTTGGAGTCTGGAAGTAATGACAGGATGGTTTTCTTGTTCTTGAATTTTTTTTTGCGTATTATCTCTATTTTTTCTCCTTCCTCCAGGACACAGCATGGTACAAAAGGATTGATGATTGCTTCAAGTTTACTTGAATAAAAGATAATGTTTTCTGAGTCTATAGATTTCTTTGCGTAGTCAATAACTGTTTCATTCCCTTTCACTCTATAGTTATTTTCTTTACGTTCATCCATAAAAATAATGACTAGTGGCTTGGATTGAGTGATACATTTCTATAAGGTAAAAGAAAAAATGTGGTTTAAAAAACAGATATACGATTATTTCGTTCTTGGTCAGTATGAATACTGATATTTATGATGACAAACTATAAAGCCCCATACACACGGTCGGATTTTTTCATGGATTCTGTCCGATCGGACAATGTTGTTGAAAAATCAGATCGTGTGTATGCACCATCGGACAGTGTACGTCGGATTGTCCGACGGACCAAGTCCTATCTCCTGCTGGATAGATTTGCCGACAACACGGTCCGATCACACCAAATCCGATCGTGTGTACGGTTGTCCGACGGACAAAGTGCTACGCATGCTCAGATCACATTACAAGACCAAAGCTATTGGCTACTAGCCTCTACGTAGTCCCGTCGTAGGCAACAAACGTCACCACGTTCAGAATGATTGGATTTTCCGACAACTTTGTCCGACCGTGTGTACGCAAAACCAACATCGGACAAAGTACGACGGACAGGATCCGACCGACCTGGTCCGCGGATTGTCCGACCGTGTGTATGGGGCTTAACGGTGTGATTGTATACTGTTAAGTAAAAAATAAATATAAGACCCGTCCTCTATATCTTCTACCCCCACTGCGCCAAACTATATAAATATACTAGTGAGAATTAAGTATTAAATAAACCAGTGAAGGAATAAATAAATAAATAAATACGTGAAAACAGCTGCTACTTATATAAATATAATAATGTAAAGTCTGCAATTCAACCTAAAAATAGATATAAATAGGAAAAACTAGTAGCGCTAGTGCAAAAAAAATCACATACAAATTTCAAAGTACAAAATAAAAATGTGATATGTAAATGACTTAATTAAATTACTTAATTAAAAATGTGTATAAATCACCCAGTGACAAGTGATACAAAAATAGTCCAAATTGAATAAATTGATTCAGAATATATCTTCATGTAAAATCTTCAATTAGGATCTTCAAAGGATCTTGAATCAACCACCACACCGCGTGCTTGTGACACCTCTCCCTCTGAAGAGCACACTCACCAGCTCACAATGCCTCCCACTCTCGTGTTTGGCTTCAGTGTATTTCACCCACACCAGGGGTTAATAATGACCATCCACTCGATCAGCGTGTTGTATACCAATGTGACTCCATATGTAAAAAAATGAATAAGTGCTCCACATAGTGTGATAAAGTTTAACCAGTTTAATGAATCACACCAACACTTCCAATAGTAAAACTCACATTTCACAAAATAAAATCAAGCCTTCAGTAAAAACACAGCAGACGAACTGTAATGGTACAGTGGTGTACTGTGGCCACGGCGGACCAGAAGTGTGTGCACAACCGTAGTCTCTCACCAACTCCTAGGTCTCTGCTCCTGGCGGCAGTGTAGCTTCTGAGTAGAGCAGCGTCTCACGTCAGTACAAGTGTTTGTCCTGTAGCCAAGCCCCCGACATGTTTCGTCATACAGACTACCTCATGGGGTTGGCTACACAACCCATCAATCAGTTCTTATATAGTGACTCAGTGTTAGTGGCGTGATCGCACCATTCGCGCACGTGTAGTGCGAACTGGCGCATGCATATGCTAATATGCGCACACGCACGCGCACTAGTGGATATGAACGGCGCACGGATATTGCTCAAGCAACACTGTGTTAAAATGTGGCTATTGCGCACATTCCTGCGTCAGTCACGCGCGCCCCTCACATTCCAAGCACGCGCGCGTTGGTATAAGGAACCAAAGGTGTCATGACAGACCAAGTCCGTCCCATTTAGCGTTGATGATATCCACGCGCCCCATACTGCATATTGGCGCAATCGCGCACACTCCGTGTCCCCATAGCTGCATTACTCCAGGCGGAAATTAGCCTAGTAGCAACCACTCCTCACTATATGAGCTATACATTCAAAATAGTGAGAGGTAAATTCAGGTTCCTAATAAATATATTACAATCTCCAACATCTCTATTCTTAAAAGTGAAGGTGTGTAAAATATAAAATATATAATATATAATATAAAACTATATATATATATATATATATATATACAGCCCTCAAAAAATCCACTCGCCTGCTCGCATTTTGCGAGTGGATTTTGAGGTCTGGCGAGCTATTGGCTGCCTGGGAGAAGGGGGCGAGCACTGCCAGCAGCCTGGGTTGAATGGGAGTGGAGGGGAAGAGAAAGGAGAGCCGCCCAGATGATCAGCGCGCAGGGAACACAGCTATCATTTCACATTACAGTACTGTGTAGGGGTTGATATTTGGAGGGGATGGGAGGATAGGGGGAGGGCTGAGGGGGCTGGAGGAGGTGAATACAGGTGGAGGCGGCAGAGGAAAAAATTCTCTCTTTTTTTTTTTTTTTTATTATTATTTTATTTTAGTATTATTAGTATTATTATTATTTTATTTTTTCTTTTTGGGGGGGGGGGGGGGGGTGAGTGGGTGGCTGGTGTGGCAGATGAATTCTAGAAGTTTATGTATCTGGGATGAAATGTATGCTTAAATGTATAACTTGTATTGTTATGAAAAGAATTAAAATAAAAAAAGTACTGAATTAAAAAAAAAAAACAGTACTGTGTTGCTCGCTGTGACATATAGCCCCTCCCCCTGGTCCCGGACTTTGATAGACAGATCAGCCGTCCAATCCCGGGACGGGTGATCTGTCAATCAAAGTTCCCCGGTCAGGGGGCGGGGCTATATGTGATGTTGAGCGGCGGGAACACCAATTGAAATGAAAGCTGAGATCGCTGTGCTCCATCATCCGGTTGGCTTTTTTGTTCTTCTCCTCCCCTGCACAGGTAGGACTGGGGCTGCATGAGGGACACAGGCTGCATTAAGGACACAGACTGCATGGTGGACTGAGGGACACAGGCTGCATGAGGGACATGAGGGACACAGGCTGTATGAGGGACATGAGGGACACAGGCTGCATGAGGGACATGAGGGACACAGGCTGCATGAGGGATGAGGGACACAGGCTGCATGAGGGACATGAGGGACACAGGCTGCATGAGGGACATGAGGGACACAGGCTGCATGAGGGACACAGGCTGCATGAGGGACACAGGCTGCATGAGGGACATGAGGGACACAGGCTGCATGAGGGACACAGGCTGCATGAGGGACACAGGCTGCATGAGGGATGAGGGACACAGGCTGCATGAGGGACATGAGGGACACAGGCTGCATGAGGGACATGAGGGACACAGGCTGCATGAGGGACACAGGCTGCATGAGGGACACAGGCTGCATGAGGGACATGAGGGACACAGGCTGCATGAGGGACATGAGGGACAGAGGCTGCATGAGGGACATGAGGGACACAGGCTGCATGAGGGACTGAGGCTGCATGAGGGACATGGTGGACTGAGGCTGCATGAGGGACATGGTGGACTGAGGCTGCATGAGGGACATGGTGGACTGAGGCTGCATGAGGGACATGGTGGACTGAGGCTGCATGAGGGACACAGGCTGCATGGTGGACTGGGACACAGGCTGCATGGTGGACTGAGGCTGCATGAGGGACATGAGGGACACAGGCTGCATGGTGGACTGAGGCTGCATGAGGGACATGAGGGACACAGGCTGCATGAGGGACACAGGCTGCATGAGGGACACAGGCTGCATGAGGGACATGGTGGACTGAGGCTGCATGAGGGACATGGTGGACTGAGGCTGCATGAGGGACATGGTGGACTGAGGCTGCATGAGGGACATGGTGGACTGAGGCTGCATGAGGGACACAGGCTGCATGAGGGACATGGGGGACACAAGCTGCATGAGGGACATGAGGGGCACAGGCTGCATGAGGGACACAGGCTGCATGGTGGACAGGGACACAGGCTGCATGGTGGACTGGGACACAGGCTGCATGAGGGACACAGGCTGCATGAGGGACATGAGGGACACAGGCTGCATGAGGGACACAGGCTGCATGAGGGACATGAGGGACACAGGCTGCATGAGGAACACAGGCTGCATGAGGGACACGAGGGACACAGGCTGCATGAGGGACACGAGGGACACAGGCTGCATGAGGGACACGAGGGACACAGGCTGCATGGGGGACATGAGGGACACAGGCTGCATGAGGGACATGAGGGACATGAGGGATACAGGCTGCATGAGGGACATGAGGGACACAGGCTGCATGAGGGACATGAGGGACACAGGCTGAATGAGGGACATGAGGGACACAGGCTACATGAGGGACACAGGCTGCATGAGGGACATGGTGGGCTGAGGCTGCATGAGGGACAGAGGCTGCATGAGGGACAGAGGCTGCATGGAGGGACATGAGGGACAGAGGCTGCATGGTGGACAGAGGCTGCATGGTGGACAGAGGCTGCATGGTGGACAGAGGCTGCATGAGGGACATGAGGGACAGAGGCTGCATGAGGGACATGAGGGACAGAGGCTGCATGAGGGACAGAGGCTGCATGAGGGACAGAGGCTGCATGAGGGACAGAGGCTGCATGGAGGGACATGAGGGACAGAGGCTGCGTGGAGGGACATGAGGGACAGAGGCTGCATGGTGGAAAGAGGCTGCATGGTGGACAGAGGCTGCATGGTGGACAGAGGCTGCATGGTGGACAGAGGCTGCATGAGGGACAGAGGCTGCATGAGGGACATGAGGGACAGAGGCTGCATGAGGGACATGAGGGACAGAGGCTGCATGAGGGACATGAGGGACAGAGGCTGCATGAGGGACATGAGGGACACAGGCTGCATGAGGGACATGAGGGACACAGGCTGCATGAGGGACATAAGGGACACAGGCTGCATGGTGGACACGAGGGACACAGGCTGCATGGTGGACACAGGCTGCATGGTGGACACAGGCTGCATGGGGGACACAGGCTGCATGGGGGACACAGGCTGCATGAGGGACACAGGCTGCATGGTGGACTGAGGCTGCATTGGTGCGCACGGATAAAGTTGTTGTTAATATTTTATTTGTATAACTTAATTCTGCATAAAACATTTAAGTCTCATTGTATGAGGGCGTGTTTAGGGGCAGGATTAGAGGCAGGGCAGAGGCAGGGTTGGGCGGGGCAGGGTATAGGTTGGGCGGGGCAACTGGTGGCGAGTAACCCTTGTTACTGGCTAGTAGCTCAGGACTTGAAATTTTGAGCCCTGTGTGTATATATATATATATATATATATATATATATATATATATATATATATATATATATATATATAAATTTTAAATAAAAGTAAAACTACACTAGTGAACATCATAAAGGAGATATTATGTTTAGACACCACGCTAATTAAGTATAAATAAGTATTAACATACAATATTATTATTAGCAGATGTAAACTATAAAAAGGTTATATATAAGATTACTACATATAAACTTAATATTTATAAAATTAAAATATATAAAATTAATGGATGAGTTTTTGGTTTCTAAATATTACTACTAAAATTGGTTAAATTCTATACTCTAAGCCTTTATATTCACGTACTTCCATTTATATGGTTTGTCAACTCCAAATTCGTTTCAATCTAGAAACTGGCCATACTCCGCAGTAGTGTCTCCACCAAATTCTATCATATCATGATGATAACCTCACACTCATTATGTAACGAGGATATATTTACTGGTATAATCTCCTCGCGCTCCTGAGAGCGTGCAACGGGGAAGTTCTGTGCTGGCCGTGTCCGTAGGACACGGCCGGTCACAGATCGCTGTAAACGGCCAATCACAGCGGCCGTTTACAGCGAGATCGGCGTGTCCAATGAGAGATGATCTCATATGGAAACATATGAGATCATCTGTCAGCGCCGCTCTCTCTCCTCACACGGACAGCGGCCGTAAGTAAAAAAAAAAAAAAAAATGTGCGATCTGTGCCCGCTGCCATCTGTGCCTGCTGCCCCGATCTGTCCCCATCTGTCCCCCCCGGCCCACTGCCTGCTGCCCCCATCTGTCCCCCGCTGCCATCTGTCCCCATCTGTCCCCCCCCTGCCCGCTGCCATCTGTCCCCCCCCCGCCCGCTGCCATCTGTCCCCCCCCTGCCCGCTGCCTGCTGCCCCCATCTGTCTGCCCGCTGCCTGCTGCCCCCATCTGTCCCCATCTGTCCCCCCCCTGCCCGCTGCCATCTGTCCCCCCCCTGCCCGCTGCCATCTGTCCCCCCCCTGCCCGCTGCCATCTGTCTTCATCTGTCCCCCTCTGCCCGCTGCCATCTGTCTTCATCTGTCCCCCTCTGCCCGCTGCCATCTGTCTTCATCTGTCCCCCCCTGCCCGCTGCCATCTGTCTTCATCTGTCCCCCCTGCCCGCTGCCATCTGTCCTCATCTGTCCCCCCTGCCTTATAGATACAGGAGGGTGGGACTTTAAATGTGGAATCGGCACCACGTCTCCCATGCCATGCGCACTGCGTCTTAGCCTACGTCAGTGCGCTGACGTGGTGTTCCTACCATCCACGTGGTCACGCTGGGGGTTTGTCCTTTGGCGCCATACGCCAAGCGTTTACCCAGTCTTGGTGATGGCGCCCCTCCCCCACACGCCCACACACGTGGTGTTGGCGGCGTATACATATAATTTCCCAGTCGGAGCTGGCCATTCATATGGTCAGTTTCCCCCTGGAGTTCCTGCACACCAGCCATTTCTGTGCTTGGTGTTGCACGACTTACAACATCGGGTAAGTGCCACTCTTTGCTCACGTCCAATCTTTCCCACTACCTTGGTCCATACTTCACATTTTTTCTAACAATGTCACTGCCTACAGGTTTCTTTCCCTACACTCACACACATACACACCCCAATTAATTTTTCACATCACCTCCATCACATCCCTTACATTTCCCTCACTTTATGCCAGATATTATTTTCTGTTCTACATACTTGAGTACCAGTATTTTATACAACCCTACTATATTCCTATATGCACCCTACATGATTACTCTATTACCTACTCAATATTATTTATATTTTTGCAGCTACATGATTTGTGCAGTTAAAATATCTTGATAGCCCACTACATATATCCATTACTAATATCTAGCTCCTAACCTCATTTTAATTTTTTACACATTCACTCATTCCTTCACTATTTTCTTCACATTTTTTACACTTATTTTTATCGTTTTTTTCTTTTTCACTATAGACACTTTATTTGCTGTCATCATACCCAATCCGTTTGACACAAGGAGTTTCCTCTCACACTGTGGCACTCTCCATTCCAACCGATGCTGTCTGCATACGCCGCCTCAGCTTCCGTGGGGGTGATACATATGCCCCCGCCTCAACATGTGCTTGCCAATGCCTGCCGCGCCTGCCCTGGTTGGTAGATATACCTGATCCAATTTTTTCATTGACCAATTATATTTTTTTCCCCTCTACAAGGAAGTGCGGTACATCATTACTCTTTCACCTCTTGCAGGTATTTGTCGCATCTGCTCCTGATGAGTGGAGACACATCCACGAAACGCGTCGAGCTATAATAGATGCTACAGCGACTTTCCTAGGATTTTTTACTACTTGTATACTTCTTTTGACTCCATACAACAGATATTAGTCCATGTCATTTTGAGTTATTATGGCTACTTCTCTGCTTTATACACTCTGTATTCAATCATGCATGTATTTTGGATTTATGTGATTTTATACATGTTTATGCTAGTATTATGTAAACACTTTGTGCCATATAGATGTACATATTTGTGTATACAATGACTACTTTTTTTGTCTTCATCAACTTATGACTGAATAAATATATTTTTATTATAGATATGTATTTTCTTGTGCGCACCCCAGCCACTTCATTTAAAGTCCCACCCTCCTGTATCTATAACTAACCCCGGGATGGAGGTGCTTCCCCACGCCTCATTTAAAGTCCCAAAATTGAATTTATTTTTTGCGAATCTGTCCCCCCTGCCCGCTGCCATCTGTCCTCATCTGTCCCCCTGCCCGCTGCCATCTGTCCCCCCTGCCATCTGTCCCCAGTGCACCTGTCCCCAGTGCACCTGTCCCCAGTGCCCCTGTCCCCAGTGCCACTTGTCCCCAGTGCCACTTGTCCCCGGTGCCATGTATCATCAGTGCCATGTGTCATCAGTGCCATCTGTCATCAGTGCCACGTATCAGTGCCATCTGTCATCAGTGTCACGTGTCATCAATGCCACGTATCAGTGCCATCTGTCATTAGTGTCACGTGTCATCGGTGCCACGTATTAGTGCCATCTGTCATCAGTGTCACATATTAATGCCATCTCTCATCAGTGCCACATATTAGTGCCACATGATATCAGTGCCACATATAAGTGCCATCTGTCACCAGTGCCACATATTAGTGCCATCTGTCAGTGTCGCGTGTCATCAGTGCCACGTATCAGTGCCACGTCAGTGTCACGTGTCATTGTCCTGGTGCTCCAGGGCCTTCAAAAGTGTAATAGGTAGTCAACAAGTTAGATGTGTAATTTATGCTCCTAGAACACGTGATGACGCTCCCTGCATGTTGGGCCTCTCTAAGTGGCCAGGCTGTGGAAAAGTCCCACACATGTGGTATCGTAATACTCAGGAGGAGTAGCAGAATTTATTTTGAGGTGTCATTTGTGGTATACACATGCCATGTGAGAGAAATAACCTATTACAATGACAATTTTGTGGAAAAAATAAAAAAATAAAAAAAAAATTCATTTTACAAAGAATTGTGGGAAAAAAATGACAACATCAAAAGCTCACCATGCCTCTTACTAAATACCTTGGAATGTCTACTTTCAAAAAAGGGGTCATTTGGGGGGTATTTGTACTTTCCTGACTTGTTCGGGTAACAAGAAATGAGATCGGTCACCAGTGCATCAGATGTGATCAATTTTGTATGATTCGCACCACAGTTTGTAGAGTCTAACTTTCACAAAGACCAAATAATTTCCTTTAATTTGGGTTATTTTTACCAAAGATATGTGGCAGTATAAATTGTGGCCAAAATGTATGAAGAAAAATTAATAATTTGCTAAATTTTATCACAGAAACAAAGAAAAATGCTTTTTTTTTTTTTCAAAATTTTCGGTCTTTTTTCATTTATAGCGCAAAAAAATAAAAAACCCAGCGGTGATCAAATACCACCAAAAGAAAGCTCTATTTGTGGGAAAAAAAGGACAAAAAATTCATTTGGGTACAGTGTTGCATGACTGAGTAATTGTCATTCAAAGTGTGAGAGCACCGAAAGCTGAAAATTGGTCTGGGCAGGAAGGGTGTTTAAGTGCCCAGTAAGCCCTGGTTAAGTCACATAAAGGCAAATGCTAATATTAAATCGCAGATAACAGTGACAACAAGTTACTCATTGTTAAATGGTTCAATATTGGGGCAGTTGATTACTTCCACCATTATGTTATTGAATAACTCACAATAACTCACAAGTACGATACAAGGTAGCCAACTGGAGGTGCCGGGTTCCCAGTACCATATTAGAAATTAAAAATGATTAATTAAACAATTTAAGTCCAACTCTATGTTTAACCCCCTAGGGGTCAAACATTTCAATAAAAAAAATCCAGCGAGTTTCCCTTTGGGATAGGTCTCTTACCCTATTAGATCCCCTCCATGAGGGGTGAATTATATCTATCCCACAGAATTGTAACAGTGATGGGTCCTGGTCGTGTTTTTCTTTAACCACTTCAGCCCCGGACCAATTTGCAGCTAAAGGACCAGGCCCCTTTTTGCAATTCGGCACTGCGTCGCTTTAACTAACAATTGCGCGGTCATGCGACGTGGCTCCAAAACAAAATTGACGTCCTTTTTTTCCACAAATAGAGCTTTCTTTTGGTGGTATTTGATCGCCCCTGCGGTTTTTATTTTTTGCGCTATAAACAAAAATAGAGCGACAATTTTGAAAAAAATGCAATATTTTTTACTTTTTGCTATAATAAATATCCCCAAAAAATATATAAAAAAACATTTTTTTTCGTCAGTTTAGGCCGATACGTATTCTTCTACATATTTTTGGTAAAAAAAATCGCAATTAGCGATTATTGATTAGTTTGCGCAAAAGTTATAGCGTTTACAAAATAGGGGATAGTTTTATAGCATTTTTATTAATATTTTTTTTTTTATTAGTAATGGCGGCGATCAGCGATTTTTATTGTGACTGCGACATTTTGGCGGACACATCGGACATTTTTGACACATTTTTGGGACATTTGTCATTTATACAGCAATCAGTGCTATTTAAATAGCACTGATTCCTATGTAAATGACAGTTGTAGTTAGGGGGTTAACCACTAGGGGGCGGGGAGGAGTCAGTGTGACGTGTTGTGTTTTTTTTTACAGTAGGGGGGCGTGGCTGTACGTGTGACGTCATTGATCGGCGTTCCCGATGACAGGGAACCGCCGATCACTGACAGTCAGTGTAGGAAGCGCGGGGAGAGGTTTGTTTACATAGACCTCTCCCCCGTTCTTCCGCTCCGTAACCCGATCGCGGGATACCAGCGGCGATCGGGTCCGCTGGTCCCGCGGCCGGGGTCACGGAGCTCCCGACCGGGTCGCGAGCGCGCCGCTAGCGGCGCGCGCGCGACCCACGGGCAGGCACATGCACGATCACGTACAGGTACGTGATTCTGCCTGCCCGAGCCATTCTGCTGACGTATATATGCAGTGGCCGGTCGGGAAGCGGTTAAAATGCAATGAGACACTGTGAAGCAGCCTTTCCTTATATTAGCCAGATGCTCGGCTATTCAAACTCTAATGCGGCGTACACACGATCGGAATTTTCCGATGGAAACAGTCCGATAGGAGCTTTTCATCGGATTTTCCGACCTTGTGTATGCCCAACGGTCTTTTTCTGTTGGAATTTCCGACGGACTTTGAATTGAGAACCTGTTCTCAATTTTTCCGACGGAAAACCTTTCTATCGGATTTTCCGATCGTGTGTATGCAATTCCGACACGCAAAATTCCGACGCATGCTCGGAAACAATTCGACGCATGCTCAGAAGCATTAAACTTCCCTTTTATAGTGCTGTCGAACGTGTTTTATGCCGCTGTGTTACAGACCGTTGGAATTTGGGGTGATCGTGTGTAGGCAAGACAGTTTGAGCGGAATTCCGTTGGAAAAACCGTCAGAGTTTTTTCCGATGAGAATTCCGATCGTGTGTACGCGGCATTAGTAGTCTCTTTGTCCTTCCCACGTAAAGTAAACCACATGGGCACCACATGAGGTAAACAACATGAGAAGAATTACAGGTGATAAATTCTTTAATCTAGAAAGATTCACCATCTCTATTCGAGACTTCTGTCTTCCCCCTATTGCTTACTAGGTCCTGCAACAAATGCATTTCCTGCAGGCATAGAACCCTTTCAGATTTATTCTCAAATTCAGTTGATTTGGAGGGTCTAGTAGTTTTTGGAATGTGAGGGGCATGCGTGACTGACGCAGGAGTGTGCGCAATAGCCACATTTTAACACACAGTGTTGCTTGAGCAATATCTGTGCGCCGTTCATATCCACTAGTGCGCGTGCGTGTGCGCATATTAGCATATGTGTGCGCCAGTTTGCACTACACGTGCGCAAATGGTGCGATCACGCCACTACCACTGAGTCACTATAAAAGAACTGATTGATGGGTTGTGTAGCCAACCCCATGAGGAAGTCTGTATGACGAAACATGTCGGGGCGTGGCTACAGGACACAAGAAAAACAGAAGGGCGCACCGACCCTTGTGCATTACCACTAAAAAAGTTTTATTAAAATATATAAAAAACAGCAAAATGACTACTCACAAACGAGTACACGGTATAGGCAAAAACATGGATGGATGCACACGTCCACTGCTTTCAGTCACAATTCTTAAACACCGGGAGGATCTGATGGTTCCTCAGTGAATGGCTGACGCGTTTCAGGGGAGTACCCCTTTCATCAGAGCCTACAAGTGGGCGATGGTCTTGTCTCCCCCCATTCTATTCCACTCTCTTCTTTTATGGGGTAAATGGGTGGGCGTGGTCGGGCACTTGACCCCTCCCCCCACCCCCTCCTCCTCATAGGCCCTCCCATACAATTAGACAAGGATGCATATGGATGTGAACGGTACCTCTATATACAATGGTCCTCCAATATATTCCCCAAGCCCCCAGGGCTTCTCAGGACATGAAGGGTCTACTCTTCCTGTCCAGGTCCTTAGCCGGCGTGTTCCCGTGAATCCCTTCAATAGCTGAATGGCTGGCGACTCCGATCCGGAAGTGCGGGTGTATTTGCGTTCCACCCGCGACTTCCGGTCGAACCACGCCTCTTTCTCAAACAGGCCAAAGCCTTATAGTATTATAACCGGCCATATCCCGGAAGCGCGGGTGTGTTTGCGCTCCACCCGCGACTTCCGGTCGGACCACATCTCGTTCCCAAACTGGCCACAAACCAAAGATGCTAAAATGAGCCATATCCCGGAAGTGCGGGTGTGTTTGCGCTCCACCCGCAACTTCCGGTCTAACCAAGCCTCGCTCATATAGCGGCCCTGAACCTGATGGGGCTATATGTACCTCTACTGCGCCTGCGCTCCTCTATTCTACGGGCTATTACCGCGCATGCGCGCCCATACATAGCGGCTTAGTGCGGGGGGGCATCGGTGTACCCCCTCTCCACCCAAGCCTCTAAAAAGGAACACCCACACAGTGTATTACTGGGACTGTGCAGTGTCAAGGAAAGTTAGTGCAAACACATACAGCAATACACAGGGAAGGGGGGTTGGGGGGGGAAGATCAAACGTGCCCCACCTTACTCGCTGGAAAAAGTGTGCATGGATAGTGCATACAGTAGTGCCACTGGCCATGGCCATGAACCAAGGAAGAGTATCCACATGTAGTTGTCGTGCTGTTGCATATAGTGTACATACATATATATACACATATATACACATATATGCACGCGCTACATGTGGATGAACAATGATGGTGGTAATGATGATAATGAACTTTAAAAATGATATTAAAAACATTTTTTTGTGTACAATCTATATAAAAAACACGTGCATAAAAAACGTACACATGCATATACACATACATACATACATATATATATATATATATATATATATATATATACACACATACACACTACACATAGAAGAGAGAGCTTTCAGGTTCAGTGTTCAAATCACTCCCTGCAAAGAGTGGATGTGCAAATTATATATCAAAAACCAGTTTTAGTTAAACGATCCCCAAATCAATGGAATTTGATAGATACATAATTGAATCGTGTTGTACCACATGGCATAGTATTTACTGTTAATAATAGATGTATGTTAAAATGTATTAACCCAATAGTGTGGCAAACTAAATAAAAAATCCAAAACAGACCCCTTTCTACAGTTTAAAAAGCCTCAGCACACTAACACTCTTACAGGTATAATTGTGTAAAACACTGAACCTTACTAGGATATACAAGTGCACTTCGCAGTACCATCAAATTGCGGTGCACACTTACTTATAGACCTCTTATGACCTCTACCTCGACCTCTACCTCAATGACAAGACCATTTAGCCCACTCTAGAACAGTCCCCATGTGAGACTTAATAATGCTGCAGAAGGCTACATGGATCCCTGACTGCCCTTCACCATACCCCTTTCTACCCCTATTTAGAAGGCTATGGCTGCGGGGCCCTACTGACATGTATTTGTACTCAAGAAATTTGGTATTCCCTAATACTGCAGAAATCAGTACATAGGTCTGCAGACCATATGCTAAAGATAGACTCGATGCTCAAGGACTAACCCCAGACCTAGCTGCCCCTCTGCCCCAACTGCAAATCTCAGACCAGATTATGTAGTTCTATTTCTTCGTTTAGGCCCTTGGGAGCCATGGTGTCCAAGGTAAAGATCCAATAGGCTTCCCTTTTGCATAGAAGCTGGTACTTTTTGCCGTTATCTAGCTCATTTGGCATAGCCTCAATGCCAAAAACCCTAAGACCTTCAATGCTACTACCATGAGCCTCTTTGAAGTGCCTGGGTACGGAGTATTTGTCTTTTTTCGTCAAGATATTGCTCCTGTGCTCATTCATCCTTGTTCTCATCTGTCTTGACGTGCGACCAATATAGAGGTGGCCACAAGGGCACAAAAGCCCGTAGATGACATATGCGGTCCCACAATTGATGAACTGTTTGATCTTGTGTAGTTTGCCATCGGCACCTATTAGTTCTTTTTTTCTATGGTGCATATATAGGCAGTTCCCACAGTTCGTGACCCCACATCTATAATTCCCCTTTTGGTCGAATAACGTCGTCCAAGGATTGTTGGGGCCTTTATTTCTAGTTTTCTTTATCCTGCTTGGGGCAATAAAACTCTTGAGATCTTTTGGTCTCCTAAAGATTATATTCGGGCGCTGAGGGAGATGCGTCCTCAAAATAGGGTCTGATTCCAGAATCTTCCAGTTCTTTTTTACAATTTTCTGTATTGCACTTGCTTTGTTGTTGAACCTAGTGCAAAACCGAACCTGTAGAAGCTCATCCCCCTGGGGTACCACCTTTTTTATTTTCATTTCCTCCATCTCAGTGTTATCATATTGCACGAGATACTTCTGGAAGGCTTCTTCTAAATGTTCGTCCGTAAACCCCTTCTCTTTGAATTTGTTTCTGAGGACTGCACTTTGTTCTTCATAATCCTGTTTGAGGGTACAGGTGCGCTTCAGTCTACAGAATTGACCAAAGGGGACATTGCGGATCCATTGTGGATGGTGGTGGCTACGGGCATGAAGGTAAGAGTTTCCAGCACTTGGTTTAAAGTGGGTTTTTGAGTAGATTTTCCCTTCATCATCTGACCGTAGTTCCAGGTCTAAAAAGACTAAGGAAAAGTCGTCCACCACATGTGTAAAAGAAATCCCAAAGGGATTCTCTGCACAATGTTTTAAGAAGCCCTCTAGATCCTCATCAGTTCCACCCCAAATGATAAGAATATCATCAATGTACCTTGAGTACAAGATTAAATTCCCGCCGAATGGGTTATTGGCCCAGATGTAGTTTTGTTCCCAGTACCCCATGAACAGATTTGCATAGCTTGGGGCAAATCTAGCCCCCATTGCTGTGCCCTTGACTTGCCTATAAAATCCGTCCATAAAGGTAAAGTAATTATGCGTCAGCGTAAATTCGATGCAATCATATAGAAACTGGGCTTGTGTCGGGTTGTACAGACGTGTATCGGCCAAATAGTACTCCACTGCTCTTAACCCAAATTCGTGCTGTATGGAAGTGTACAGAGATGCCACATCCAGGGAAAGCCATCTGTAGCCTTTCTCCCATGTATATGAACTCAGGATCTCCAAGGCATGGCCTGAATCTTTGATATAGGATGGTAGGTTCGTGACAAGTCCTTGAAGAAAATAGTCTATGTAACACCCCAGGTTACTGGTGAGGCTATCTTTTCCAGCTATAATCGGTCTACCCGGGGGTTTCTCCAGATTCTTATGGATCTTCGGAATATGGTAGAAGTGAGGTACTACAGGATGTTTGGGAAGCAAGAAATAGTACTCGTTTTTGGTGATAACATTGTTGGCAAGTGCTTTATCTGTAAGTGTTTTAAGCTCAGTACTATAGAGGGCCGTAGGGTCCCAAGTCAGTTTCTCATAGGTACTTTTGTCTCCAATGAGTCTTGATGCTTCGTCCACATACTGGTCCTTATCCTGTATAACCAGACCTCCACCTTTGTCAGCTTTCCTTATGATTATCTCCGAGTTTTTCTTCAGACTATTAAGCGGACCATCTAGATCTGCCTCATGTCCTTTATTGAACTTACGAGTCTGGTTCTCACATATTTTCCTGAATTCTCCCATCACTACCTCATAGAATGCTGGGATACAATTGCCCTTGTTCCAGTGGGGATAAAATCCCGATTTTGGTCTAAAATTGGTACTAATGATCCTATCCTCACAGCTCCAAGGAGGGAACTCCTCCATAGGATCCCTACCCCCTTCAGCATAAAGTTCTTCCAAAATTTCTAGTATTCCTTCATCCTCGAAGTCTCCAGGGGAGGGGGGAACAGTTGTCTCAGCCTTTTTGTCCGCAGACCCATTAATTTCCTTAAGCTTAAAGTGACGTTTAAGTGTCAAATTCCGTATGAACTTGTTTAGATCTATAAACAACTCAAACAGGTTGGGTGGACTCTCTGGGGCATAATTAAGACCTCTTCTGAGCAACTTTAACTCAGGTTCTGAAAATTCACATTTTGATAGGTTGAATATTCTTATTGTGGAGTGGCCTTCTTCTACTTTGGAGTTTTTTGAAATTCGCCGCCCTCCCCTGCGACCTCTCCTTGTAGCTTTTGCTGTAATTGACTTCTGGTGTTGGGAAGTGAGATCATTCGTGATGTACTGTTTTTCTGCGCTGCGGGTTTCATCTTCCCCGCAGCTCCATCCACAAAAAAAGACTCATCTACTTTTGATTGTGGTCCTTTAGTGTCTCTGGCTTTACACCCCCTTCCCAAAGTTGCATTCGATCTTGATCTTTGTGGGAGTGCCGATTCTTTCTCTATCTCCTCTCTGATCTGGTGTATTGGCAAAGGTGGATCCGTGACCAGATCTTTCGCCCTTTCTTCTTCCTCCTGTGGTACTGTATTAATGCAGTCTCCTTTGACTTGCTTGGTGTAATCTAAAGTTTTCTGTACCCTTTCATTCATGTTTTCATTAGTTCCATTGAGGGCCCTTGGGTCAAGATGTACCGATGAACTTTCTCGTACTGAGGGAGGAGGTGGGAAATCATCCTGTACATTCCCTCTAGGCGGACCATAGAGCAAAGTATCCTTACTCCTCCTATTGTTGGCATAGCTGTCTCCCCAGTTTTTATTATAGATATACTCTCTGTTTATATTTCTTTCTTTATTTTTATTTCTATTCCTATTACTATTCCTATTGTTCTTCTTCCAATATTTATTCTTATTCTTATTTCTATATCTATTGCTATTAGGGCCTATATTGTCACCTATAGTGTTTTCCACTCTACTATTGCCACTATGGGCAGTGTCTACTGGATGATCGGACTGCTCCATTTCACCACCTATACCCTTAGATCCCATTTTGTCCTTATTCCAGTGAAATTCACATCCCATCATATAATCCTGTCTGTCTCTCTCGAATTTTCCGGATTTTTTGACTATCAGGTCAGCTTCAAATTCCATAGTCTGTTCATTAATCCTCAGATCCCATACGGCGAAGGATTCAAGATCTGTGAACTTTGATAGCTGCTCCTGAATGTCAACTATATCTTGCTTAATGTGTTCTAGATTCCTCTCCCTTTGGCTAATGATCAAATTTAACCAGGATTTATTAAATGACCTCATTTCTTTAGTCCATTCTTCTCTAATGTCATCATCTAAAAAGCTGCAGATTTTAGTGATCCTCAACCCCCTTGGGATTCTATTAACTTCCAAATATTTCTGCAACAATATAATATCCCACCACTGGGTCATTTCATTCTCTAAGAGGTGTTTAAGTTTATAAAAAATTGTTATCATCAGTTCCTCTCTATTCGGTGTATCTTCAGTAATTTCAACAACATTGCATGACTCTGGTTGACGTTCATAGTTGTTTATACTATTCAGAAAACCTTTTGCCAAAGACGTTCTTCTTATCTGTCTTTCTTCGATCGATAGTACCATGATTGCTGTTTTTAATCAGTCATATATTAAATCACCTGGACCAATCACCTAGCAGCTGGAGTCCCCAAAGATAAACAACAAACATACGACAAATTCTCCTGCGCTCTGGTGTCTAGTCTCTTGGTTCATAAAAAAGTATATAAGTGTAATTCCTCAAGGTAATGTCCAAAATCTTGCAGCCCTCCTTTGAACAATGGGTGTTCACAACACTACGGAAACAAGAAAAACAGAAGGGCGCACCGACCCTTGTGCATTACCACTAAAAAAGTTTTATTAAAATATATAAAAACAGCAAAATGACTACTCACAAACGAGTACACGGTATAGGCAAAAACATGGATGGATGCACACGTCCACTGCTTTCAGTCACAATTCTTAAACACCGGGAGGATCTGATGGTTCCTCAGTGAATGGCTGACGCGTTTCAGGGGAGTACCCCTTTCATCAGAGCCTACAAGTGGGCGATGGTCTTGTCTCCCCCCATTCTATTCCACTCTCTTCTTTTATGGGGTAAATGGGTGGGCGTGGTCGGGCACTTGACCCCTCCCCCCACCCCCTCCTCCTCATAGGCCCTCCCATACAATTAGACAAGGATGCATATGGATGTGAACGGTACCTCTATATACAATGGTCCTCCAATATATTCCCCAAGCCCCCAGGGCTTCTCAGGACATGAAGGGTCTACTCTTCCTGTCCAGGTCCTTAGCCGGCGTGTTCCCGTGAATCCCTTCAATAGCTGAATGGCTGGCGACTCCGATCCGGAAGTGCGGGTGTATTTGCGTTCCACCCGCGACTTCCGGTCGAACCACGCCTCTTTCTCAAACAGGCCAAAGCCTTATAGTATTATAACCGGCCATATCCCGGAAGCGCGGGTGTGTTTGCGCTCCACCCGCGACTTCCGGTCGGACCACATCTCGTTCCCAAACTGGCCACAAACCAAAGATGCTAAAATGAGCCATATCCCGGAAGTGCGGGTGTGTTTGCGCTCCACCCGCAACTTCCGGTCTAACCAAGCCTCGCTCATATAGAGGCCCTGAACCTGATGGGGCTATATGTACCTCTACTGCGCCTGCGCTCCTCTATTCTACGGGCTATTACCGCGCATGCGCGCCCATACATAGCGGCTTAGTGCGGGGGGGCATCGGTGTACCCCCTCTCCACCCAAGCCTCTAAAAAGGAACACCCACACAGTGTATTACTGGGACTGTGCAGTGTCAAGGAAAGTTAGTGCAAACACATACAGCAATACACAGGGAAGGGGGGTTTGGGGGGGGAAGATCAAACGTGCCCCACCTTACTCGCTGGAAAAAGTGTGCATGGATAGTGCATACAGTAGTGCCACTGGCCATGGCCATGAACCAAGGAAGAGTATCCACATGTAGTTGTCGTGCTGTTGCATACAGTGTACATACATATATATACACATATATACACATATATGCACGCGCTACATGTGGATGAACAATGATGGTGGTAATGATGATAATGAACTTTAAAAATGATATTAAAAACATTTTTTTGTGTACAATCTATATAAAAAACACGTGCATAAAAAACGTACACATGCATATACACATACATACATACATATATATATATATATATATATATATATATATACACACATACACACTACACATAGAAGAGAGAGCTTTCAGGTTCAGTGTTCAAATCACTCCCTGCAAAGAGTGGATGTGCAAGTCAAGGGCACAGCAATGGGGGCTAGATTTGCCCCAAGCTATGCAAATCTGTTCATGGGGTACTGGGAACAAAACTACATCTGGGCCAATAACCCATTCGGCGGGAATTTAATCTTGTACTCAAGGTACATTGATGATATTCTTATCATTTGGGGTGGAACTGATGAGGATCTAGAGGGCTTCTTAAAACATTGTGCAGAGAATCCCTTTGGGATTTCTTTTACACATGTGGTGGACGACTTTTCCTTAGTCTTTTTAGACCTGGAACTACGGTCAGATGATGAAGGGAAAATCTACTCAAAAACCCACTTTAAACCAAGTGCTGGAAACTCTTACCTTCATGCCCGTAGCCACCACCATCCACAATGGATCCGCAATGTCCCCTTTGGTCAATTCTGTAGACTGAAGCGCACCTGTACCCTCAAACAGGATTATGAAGAACAAAGTGCAGTCCTCAGAAACAAATTTAAAGAGAAGGGGTTTACGGACGAACATTTAGAAGAAGCCTTCCAGAAGTATCTCGTGCAATATGATAACACTGAGATGGAGGAAATGAAAAAAAAATAAAAAATAAATAAAATAAAAAAGGTGGTACCCCAGGGGGATGAGCTTCTACAGGTTCGGTTTTGCACTAGGTTCAACAACAAAGCAAGTGCAATACAGAAAATTGTAAAAAAGAACTGGAAGATTCTGGAATCAGACCCTATTTTGAGGACGCATCTCCCTCAGCGCCCGAATATAATCTTTAGGAGACCAAAAGATCTCAAGAGTTTTATTGCCCCAAGCAGGATAAAGAAAACTAGAAATAAAGGCCCCAACAATCCTTGGACGACGTTATTCGACCAAAAGGGGAATTATAGATGTGGGGTCACGAACTGTGGGAACTGCCTATATATGCACCATAGAAAAAAAGAACTAATAGGTGCCGATGGCAAACTACACAAGATCAAACAGTTCATCAATTGTGGGACCGCATATGTCATCTACGGGCTTTTGTGCCCTTGTGGCCACCTCTATATTGGTCGCACGTCAAGACAGATGAGAACAAGGATGAATGAGCACAGGAGCAATATCTTGACGAAAAAAGACAAATACTCCGTACCCAGGCACTTCAAAGAGGCTCATGGTAGTAGCATTGAAGGTCTTAGGGTTTTTGGCATTGAGGCTATGCCAAATGAGCTAGATAACGGCAAAAAGTACCAGCTTCTATGCAAAAGGGAAGCCTATTGGATCTTTACCTTGGACACCATGGCTCCCAAGGGCCTAAACGAAGAAATAGAACTACATAATCTGGTCTGAGATTTGCAGTTGGGGCAGAGGGGCAGCTAGGTCTGGGGCTAGTGCTTGAGCATCGAGTCTATCTTTAGCATATGGTCTGCAGACCTATGTACTGATTTCTGCAGTATTAGGGAATACCAAATTTCTTGAGTACAAATACATGTCAGTAGGGCCCCGCAGCCATAGCCTTCTAAATAGGGGAGAAAGGGGTATGGTGAAGGGCAGTCAGGGATCCATGTAGCCTTCTGCAGCATTATTAAGTCTCACATGGGGACTGTTCTAGAGTGGGCTAAATGGTCTTGTCATTGAGGTAGAGGTCGAGGTAGAGGTCATAAGAGGTCTATAAGTAAGTGTGCACCGCAATTTGATGGTACTGCGAAGTGCACTTGTATATCCTAGTAAGGTTCAGTGTTTTACACAATTATACCTGTAAGAGTGTTAGTGTGCTGAGGCTTTTTAAACTGTAGAAAGGGGTCTGTTTTGGTGTTTTTTTTTATTTAGTTTGCCACACTATTGGGTTTAATACATTTTAACATACATCTATTATTAACAGTAAATACTATGCCATGTGGTACAACACGATTCAATTATGTATCTATCAAATTCCATTGATTTGGGGATCGTTTAACTAAAACTGGTTTTTGATATATAATTTGCACATCCACTCTTTGCAGGCAGTGATTTGAACACTGAACCTGAAAGCTCTCTCTTCTATGTGTAGTGTGTATGTGTGTATATATATATATATATATATATATATGTATGTATGTATGTGTATATGCATGTGTACGTTTTTTATGCACGTGTTTTTTATATATATTGTACACAAAAAAATGTTTTTAATATCATTTTTAAAGTTCATTATCATCATTACCACCATCATTGTTCATCCACATGTAGCGCGTGCATATATGTGTATATATGTGTATATATATGTATGTACACTATATGCAACAGCACGACAACTACATGTGGATACTCTTCCTTGGTTCATGGCCATGGCCAGTGGCACTACTGTATGCACTATCCATGCACACTTTTTCCAGCGAGTAAGGTGGGGCACGTTTGATCTTCCCCCCCCAACCCCCCTTCCCTGTGTATTGCTGTATGTGTTTGCACTAACTTTCCTTGACACTGCACAGTCCCAGTAATACACTGTGTGGGTGTTCCTTTTTAGAGGCTTGGGTGGAGAGGGGGTACACCGATGCCCCCCCGCACTAAGCCGCTATGTATGGGCGCGCATGCGCGGTAATAGCCCGTAGAATAGAGGAGCGCAGGCGCAGTAGAGGTACATATAGCCCCATCAGGTTCAGGGCCTCTATATGAGCGAGGCTTGGTTAGACCGGAAGTTGCGGGTGGAGCGCAAACACACCCGCACTTCCGGGATATGGCTCATTTTAGCATCTTTGGTTTGTGGCCAGTTTGGGAACGAGATGTGGTCCGACCGGAAGTCGCGGGTGGAGCGCAAACACACCCGCGCTTCCGGGATATGGCCGGTTATAATACTATAAGGCTTTGGCCTGTTTGAGAAAGAGGCGTGGTTCGACCGGAAGTCGCGGGTGGAACGCAAATACACCCGCACTTCCGGATCGGAGTCGCCAGCCATTCAGCTATTGAAGGGATTCACGGGAACACGCCGGCTAAGGACCTGGACAGGAAGAGTAGACCCTTCATGTCCTGAGAAGCCCTGGGGGCTTGGGGAATATATTGGAGGACCATTGTATATAGAGGTACCGTTCACATCCATATGCATCCTTGTCTAATTGTATGGGAGGGCCTATGAGGAGGAGGGGGTGGGGGGAGGGGTCAAGTGCCCGACCACGCCCACCCATTTACCCCATAAAAGAAGAGAGTGGAATAGAATGGGGGGAGACAAGACCATCGCCCACTTGTAGGCTCTGATGAAAGGGGTACTCCCCTGAAACGCGTCAGCCATTCACTGAGGAACCATCAGATCCTCCCGGTGTTCAAGAATTGTGACTGAAAGCAGTGGACGTGTGCATCCATCCATGTTTTTGCCTATACCGTGTACTCGTTTGTGAGTAGTCATTTTGCTGTTTTTATATATTTTAATAAAACCTTTTTAGTGGTAATGCACAAGGGTCGGTGCGCCCTTCTGTTTTTCTTGTTTCCGTAGTGTTGTGAACACCCATTGTTCAAAGGAGGGCTGCAAGATTTTGGACATTACCTTGAGGAATTACACTTATATACTTGTTTATGAACCAAGAGACTAGACACCAGAGCGCAGGAGAATTTGTCGTGGCTACAGGACAAACACTGACGTGAGACGCTGCTCTACTCAGAAGCTACACTGCCGCCAGGAGCAGAGACCTAGGAGTTGGTGAGAGACTACGGTTGTGCGCAAACTTCTGGTCCGCCGTGGCCGCAGTACACCACTGTACCATTACAGTTCGTTTGCAGTGTTTTTACTGAAGGCTTAATTTTATTTTGTGAAATGTGAGTTTTACTATTGGAAGTGTTGGTGTGATTCATTAAACTGGTTAAACTTTATCACACTATGTGGAGCACTTATTCATTTTTTTACATATGGAGTCACATTGGTATACAACACGCTGATCGAGTGGATGGTCATTATTAACCCCTGGTGTGGGTGAAATACGCTGAAGCCAAACACGAGAGTGGGAGGCATTGTGAGCTGGTGAGTGTGCTCTTCAGAGGGAGAGGTGTCACAAGCATGCGGTGTGGTGGTTGATTCAAGATTCTTTGAAGATCCTAATTGAAGATTTTACTTGAAAATATATTCTGAATCACTTTATTCAATTTGGACTATTTTTGTATCACTTGTCACTGGGAGATTTATACACATTTTTAATTAAGTCATTTACATATCACATTTTTATTTTGTACTTTAAAATTTGTATGTGATTTTTTTTGCACTAGCGCTACTAGTTTTTCCTATTTATCTATTTTTAGGTTGAATTGCAGACTTTACATTATAACGGTGTGATGACAGCAGCGTATAGGCAGGTGCAGTCTGATTTCTCTACTGCAGGTTGCGCTATTGATGGTGGCACTGCAGATGGAGAGGAAGGCAGGAGGAACAGGGTTTCCTGGGTCACTGGGGAAGTGACCTGATTGGATGCTATTGCCCCATGTGACTCTGGTAATCTTGGGTCAGGCAGAGACTTTTTAAGCCCAGGCTCCCAGGTGTGGCACGCTTTTGGCGAGCTGGTAGAGTAGGGACAGGTCCCCATCTGTGAGGGACAGTAATAGTGCTAGGGGAAGGTTTCTGACAGGGAGGGAAAGCGTAGGGTTGCATCTCTCTGGATACCATCCTGATTGGGTACGAGACGGCCAGGCCGCATTCTTTCCCCTCTCAACAGACACTGTTCAGCTGGAACCTACTTCTTCATGTCCCATCGTGTTTGTTGTGAACTTTTGCTGCATCACTTCAATACAAGTTTTCTGTTGCACCCGACTCTGAATTATTGTCCCTGCCCTCGCTTCACCCCACCAACAAGCAGCAAAGATAAGGGGAGGATAGGGGGTCCACATCTCTCCCACAGCATCCATGGCATTAGCATCAGGCTGGGGAACATTCTCTGCATCTCCTGGCTAGCACTCTGGGCCCCTACATCCCTGCTAACCATTTCACTCTCATTTCCAGGGCTGCCCAACATGTTGCTTCTGGGCAGCTACATTTTTTTTCTATAAAGGCATAAGGAGGGCAGCCTTAAGAATACCCGGCTGTGCAGGACAGCGCAGTGAGAAATGCGGACCCGGCTGTGAAGCTGCAAGCTGTCACAGCCGGATGCCCACAGTAGTATTGCCAGCACTGTGGACAGAATAGAGGGTTTGTGTGGCCACGTCGCTGGATTGTGGGACAGGTGAGTGTCTATATATTAAAAGTCAGAAGATTTTTTTGTAGCTGCTGACTTTTAATTAACAAAAAATTTACTTGAACCTTTCTTTGAATTAAAAATAACCTCACTCCCGTAAAGTGGAGTTCCACCCAAAAGTGGAACTTCCGCTTTAAGCACTCCTTGCCCCCTGACATGCCACATTTGGTATGTCATTTTTTTTGGGGCGGGGAGTGTGTGTCCTTTTTTTAGTGGGACTTCCTGTCCCGGCCGCCTAGGTGACTCCTCCTCTCACACTAGGCGGCCCTTCCCTGCCAGCGATCTTCTGGGACACGTGACAAGTCCCAGAAGATTGGCTGGCCCATGGCAGAGTCACGGCCGGGAGCCCACAGTAGATATGATAGCGCCGAGGAGAGGAGGGGGAGATGATCGAGGCTCTGTCTGGCCGCATCGATGGACAGGTGAGTGTCTGTTTATTAAAAGTCAGCAGCTAAACTTTTTGTAGCTGCTGACATTTAATAAACTAAAAAACGGGTGGAACTCCACTTTAAATGGTGCACTAATCCGGCACAACAGGGTACAGGAATTCACACACACGGCTCCTGGGAGGTCAGTAGGGATTACAATCCACAACTGACAAACAACCCTGTGAAGTTCCCTGTACTGTCTCTGTGCTGACATTTCTCTGGGCTCCCACCTTCCAGCACACTAGGAGTTAACACAGTGGAATGTGCAAAGGGGGGGAGGGGAGCCGGGGAACTGTCAGCACAGAGCACGTGTAGGAGGTGTAGGTATACTGCTGTTAAAATACCTGTTTTGTAATAAATGCAATTATAATCCATTAAGTGCCCACCGTTCTATGTGTTTTTTTTAAATATATGCAGCCTCATACTTGCATTTCTTAGTCTATGTATAACTGTATATGCCGCTCATGTGACTGCTCAGTCCGGCCCACCTCTCACATCTCTTGTCTCTCCTGACGTCAGTGGGAGTTCTCAGCCCCGCCCACTGACTGTAGCTATCAGATCAGAAGAGAGGCGGGCGGGGCTGACATCAGGAGAGACATGAGAGGCGGGCCGGACCGGACAGTCACATGAGCGGCATATACAGCGTATACACATGTATGAAGCTGCATATATTTTAAAAAACACATAGAATGGTGGCCACTTAATGGATTATAACTGCATTTATTACAAAACAGGTATTTTAACAGACACGCTTGGAGCGCTCTCCTGAGAGGGGCGGGGCATGTCGGGATGACGTCACCCGACATAGATTTTTTTGGGTCGCATGCATCGATGCCGCATCGGAGACCCCCGAAGCGCGATGCATCAATGCAGCGATTAAATTCTTCACCCCTAGTATGTATACAGTTTGTATATAGGTATAACTGTGTGAATCTGTGTGTATGCAAGTGGATATGTGTGTATACAGTGTGTATATGGGTATAACAGTGTATGTGTGTATACAATGTGTGTATGTGTATAAATAGTGTGTGTCTGTGTGTGAATAGGGGGTACTGCTGTGTTATGCATAAAGGGAAGTGTCAAAATGAATCATAGGGGGTGCTGGGCTGACTCCTGCACTGTGCACATGAACTATACCTGACTCCTGCAATCTGTGCATTACCCACTACTGACCCCTACTCTTGGTAGATTACATGCCCCTTCACTATTTACATTACATACTCCTGACACCTGTACATTTCATATACCTGACCCATACACTATTTACTGTACATTACATAATCCTGACACCTGCACTCTGTCCGTTTCATATTCCTGACCCCTGTACTCTGTATATAGGCTAAAATGTGGTAGTAAACCGCTGTGTGTTTTTTTTTTTCTGGAGCCTGCAAGGTAAAGTCATAATGTGCTAGTATGCATTGGTGTCACCATCACCACCACCACTGCTTCCATCTTCACCCGTCTTCCTTCCGGGGCGTGGACTCCAGCTGTGTGAGTGGTGGGAGCCACGATGCCGTCACTCTGCCACATGAGCGCGGAAGCCGCCACTTATGGTACAGGACTCTGGAGGAACGGCCCAGGTGGCCGTTCCTTCAGGAGCGCATGCACCGGTGATGTAACCGGCAGCATGTACAGTAAATATCTCCTAAACGATGCATGTTTAGGAGATATTTACAGTACCTATAGGTAAGCCTTATTATAGGCTTACCTATAGGTACAAATGATGCATGAGAGTTTACTTCCACTTTAAGCTACTCACACTGTTAGAGCAATTTTGCCACACCCACAATTCCCTGAAATACAGTAATGTCCAAATAACAGGGCAAGCCAGGGGAGGGCTATGAACATTTGGCCTGGAGGGCAGACAAAACCTTTCTATGGTATGACAAAGTGTGCCATCTTGCCCCATTTATTGGTAGATATGATGAAATGTGGGCGTTTCCAAAGGACGTGATTTAGTGCGACACCTTTTAAATCTTCTAGAATCAGCTCCCATTGCATCTCTCAGCATTTGGTCACATGACATTTCAGAACCTCAGAAGCAGTTGGTGCTTAATAGGGATGAACTTCGTGTTCGAGTCGAACCCATGTTCGACTCGAACATCGTCTGTTCGCCCGCTCCGCGAATTTCGAACGTTATAGGCCGTTCGCGCCAAATTTGAGTGGCGCGTCACGGCCCATAATTCACTGCGGCATCGCAGTGCATTGCTGGCTGATGATTGGCCAAGCATGCACTATGACCAGCATGCTTGGCCAATCACAGCGCCGTCTGTCTAGCGAGCTGTAATTGGCTAACGCCAGGGTGGCTTTGGCCAATTATGGCTCAGGGGGTTTAGTACACGCCCCACACTATATAAGGCCGCCTGTAAGTTGGCCTTGTGTAGTGTGTTCCGGCATGGTGATAGGGAGCGAGAGATAGAGAGTGTCATTTCATTTCATTTGAGTTAGATAGAGCAGGCAGGAGGCTAGTCAGTTAGCTGCAGTCAGTGTACTGTGTATATATATGCATCCTAGGTGTTGTGTGTGTGTGTGTGTGTGTGTGTGTGTGTGTGTGTGTGTGTGTGTGTGTGTGTGTGTGTGTATATATATATATATAATATATATATATATATATATATATATATATATATATATATATATATATATATATATATATGTATGTATATATATACACTGTATTCAGTTAAGCTACTGTGTACTCTGCAGTTGCAGATGACACAATTACAGTTGGTGTATTGTGTCATCTGCACAGTGTGCACCTAAAGCTACCCTAATTGCTGGTGTTCTGCTGATCCTATCCGCAGGCAGTTATAGCAATTACAGTTGGTGTATTGTGTCATCTGCACAGTGTGCACCTAAAGCTACCCCAATTGCTGGTGTTCTGCTGATCCTATCCGCAGGCAGCTGTAGAAATTACACCTCGTATATTGTGTCATCTGCACAGTGTGCATCTAAAGCTACCCCAATTGCTGGTGTTATGCGGATCCTATCCGCAGGTAGCTGTAGCAATTACAGTTGGTACAGTTGGTGTATTGTGTCATTTGCAAAGTGTGAACCTAAAGCTACCCCAATTGCTGGTATTCTGCTGATCCTATCCACAGGCAGCTGTAGCAATTACGGTTGGTGTATTGTGTCATCTGCACAGTGTGCACCTAAAGCTACCCCAATTGCTGGTGTTCTGCTGATCCTATCCGCAGGCAGCTGCAGCAATTACAGTTGGTGTACTGTGTACTTTGCACAGTTTGCACTTAAAGCTACCCCAATTGCTGGTGTTCTGCAGATCCTATACCGCAGGCAGCTGCAGTAATTACAGTTAGGGTACTGTGTACTCTGCACAGTGTGCACTTAAAGCTACCCCAATTGCTGGTGTTCTGCTGATCCTATACCGCAGGCAGCGGCAGAAATTACAGTGTGTGTACTGTGTACTCTGCACAGTGTGCACTTAAAGCTACTCCAATTGCTGGTGTTCTGCTGATCCTATCCGCAGGCAGCTGTAGCAATTACAGTTGGTGTATTGTGTCATCTGCACAGTGTGCACCTAAAGCTACCCCAATTGCTGGTGTTCTGTTGATCCTATCCGCAGGCAGCTGTAGCAATTACAGTTGGTGTATTGTGTCATCTGCACAGTGTGCACCTAAAGCTACCCCAATTGCTGGTGTTCTGCTGATCCTATCCACAGGCAGCTGTAGCAATTACAGTCGGTGTATTGTGTCATCTGCACAGTGTGCACAAAAAACGACCCCAATTGCTGGTATTCTGCTGATCCTATCCGCAGGCAGCTGTAGCAATTACAGTTGGTGTATTCATCTGCACAGTGTGCACCTAAAGCTACCCCAATTGCTGGTGTTCTGCTGATACTATCCGCAGGCAACTGCAGTAATTACAGTTGGTGTACTGTGTACTCTGCACAGTGTGCACTTAAAGCTACCCCAATTGCTGGTGTTCTGCTGATCCTATACCGCAGGCAGCTGCAGTAATTACAGTTGGTGTACTTTGTCATCTGCACAGTGTGCACTTAAAGCTACCCCAATTGCTGGTGTTCTTCTGATCCTATACCACAGGCAGACAGCTGCAGTAATTACAGTTGGTGTAGTGTGTACTCTGCACAGTGTGCACTTAAAGCTATGCCAATTGCTGGTGTTCTGCTGATCCTATACCGCAGGAAGCTGCAGTAATTACAGTTGGTGTACTGTATACTCTGCACAGTGTGCACTTAAAGCTACCCCACTTGCTGGTGTTCTTCTGTTCCTATACCACAGGCAGGCAGCTGCAGTAATTACAGTTGGTGTACTGTGTACTCTGCACAGTGTGCACATAAAGCTACCCCAATTGCTGGTGTTCTCATACTAATAATACTACAGGCAGGCAGTTGATTCTGCTAGCTGCAGTATATATCAGTATATACGTCCCAGCTTTGTGCAGCTACATCTCCCTGCAGGCCATTAGTATGTCTGGAAGGCCAACAAGGAGAGACAGACAGTCACGAGCCAATAAAAGAGGGCAAGCAGGCTCTGTGTCTAGAGGCAACAGTGCTGGTTGTGGACACGGTGCATCCTCATCAGCACGTGACTGTGGGACACGCTTGTCCTTTTTTTCGGCAGCTGGCCGTGTTGAGCAACATGCCGAAGACTTGGTAGAGTGGATGACCAAGCTGTCCTCATCCTCCTCATCCTCTCTCATCCAGGCTCAGGGTACTTTGGCAAAGCATCTTCCAACGCGGCCTCTTCCCTTGGCTCAATGGCATCAGTCACTCCTTCCCTAGTCCCACTATGTCCCCCGAACTGTTTGAGCACAGTGTTGGGTACATGCTCCAGGAGGATGCCCAGCGTTTTGAAGGCTCTGATAATGATACCCAGCTAGAGGAAGGCAGTAACGTGAGCCCAGAGAGAGGGGATGCCCAAGAAGGACAGCAATCTGGCAGTCATGTTCCCCCAGCTGCAGCATACTGCCAGGTTTGCTCCAGTGATGAGGAGGGAGGGGATGATGAGGTCACTGACTCCATGTGGGTGCCTGATAGGAGAGAGGAGGAGGAGGAGGCACATCTCCAAACGAGGCAGGATGCCGTCCAGGGGCCAGCTTAAGAGCAGCACACCGACTGCATCACACCGCAGAGCTCCGCATGTGCAGGGTGCTGCATCTGCGCGTTATTCCAAAAGTTCTTTGGTGTGGGCCTTTTTTGAGACGAGTGCATCAGATCGCACCACTGCTATTTGCAACATATGTCTCAAGCGTATCTCGCGTGGCCAAAACATCAGCCGCTTGGGCACCACATGCTTGACCATACATATGTCGACCTGCCATGCAGTTCATTGGCAAGCGTACCTGAAAGACCCACACCAAAGAACAAAGCGGAACGCTCCTTGCTCCTCATCAGCTGGGATCCCAAACCCCACTATACCTTCAGTCCTCTCTGAAACCTGCACTGAGAGGAATGAAGGTGTAGAATTAGGTGTGTCACAGCCAAGTACTTGCGGGCAATCTGCTATCTGTACACCAACGTCCGATTGTACCAGGCAAATTTCCCTGCCCCAGCTGCTGCACCGCTGAAAGAAGTTTACTCCCAGCCATCCACATGCCCAGTGGTTGGATGCTAGCTTGGCTAAATTGCAACTGCTGCCTTTTCAGTTGGTAGACTCTGCCCCCTTCCGTGAGTTTGTGGAATGTGCAGTTCCTCAGTGGCAGGTTCCCAAACACCACTTTTTCTCACGGAAGGCGATTCCGGCTCTCTACCAGCATGTGGAAGGCAATGTCTTGGCCTTGCTTGACAGGGTGGTCAGTGGTAAGGTGCATATTACCGCTAACTCATGGTCCAGCAGGCATGGACAGGGACATTACCTATCTTTCACGGCGCATTGGGTGACTCTTCTGGCAGCTAGGAAGGATGCAGGACAAGGTGCAGTAGTGTTGGAGGTTGTTCCGCCACCACGCCTCCAAAATACTACTACTGGTGATTCTGACACACCTCTCTCCTCCACCCCCTCCTCTTCTTCTTCCTCCATGGCTTCTTCCTGTGCTTTGTCCTCGGAACCAGCGGTGCTCCGTAGGCGTTCAAGGGGCTACGCTAGTACGCAGGCAAAAAGATGCCATGCGGTGCTTGCGCTGGTGTGCTTGGGGGACAGGAGCCACACTGGGGCAGGCTGAGAGGTGGTTGATGCCACGCCAGCTTAAGCCAGGAATGGTGGTTTGCACAATGGCACCAACCTCCTCTCCGTCCTCCAACAGGGACAACTGACCCATGTGCCCTGTATGGCTCACGTCCTTAACTTGGTGGTGCAGCGGTTCTTGGGCAGGTACCCAGGCTTACAGGATGTCCTGAGGCAGGCCAGGAAAGTCTGTGTGCATTTCCGCTGGTCATATAATGCCAGCGCTCGGCTGGCTGACCTCCAAAAGGAATTTAACCTGCCCAAGAACCGCCTAATCTGTGACATGCCCACCAGGTGGAACTCAACGTTGGCCATGCTGCAGCAGCTGCACACGCAGCAGAGGGCCATCAATGAGTACCTGTGCGACTACGGCACCAGGACAGGGTCAGGGGAGCTTGTTTTTTTTCCCCCACGCCAGTGGGCCATGATCAGGGATGCATGCACTGTCCTGTCACCATTTGAGGAGGCCACGAGGATGGTGAGCAGTGACAGTGCATGCATCAGTGACACTGTCCCTCTTGTCCACCTGTTGGAGCACACGCTGTGTGGAATAATGGACAGGGCACTTGAGGCAGAACAAGGCAAGAGGAGGACTTCCTTACCTCTCAAGGCCCCCTTTATACAGACAGTGTCCCTGCTGGCCCGCCGATCACACAGGAAGTGGAGGAGGAGGATTGTGTCAGCATGGAGGTGGAGCTTGGCACTCAGCATAAGCAGCAGTCTTCTAGGGATCATTCACAGTCCCAAGAAACCCATGGACTTGTACATGGCTGGGAGGAAGTGGCTGTGGATCATGTTGTCCATAGTGACCCAGAGGACTCCGGACCGAATGCCTCAGCTAACCCACGCTGCATGGCCTCCCTGATCCTGCAAAGCCTGCGGAAGGATCCTCGTATTCGTCGGATCAAGGAGAGGGATCATTACTGACTGGCAACCCTCCTTGATCCACGTTACAAGGGTAAGGTTGCAGACCTTATCTTGCCATCGCAGAGGATGAAACATCTTCGGGAGGCCTTGCAGAAAGGTCTGTTCAACGCGTTCCCAGAGACTGGGAGGTCACAAATTCCTGGTCCTGGACAACATGTTGCTGAGGCTTCGGTCAGTCACAGAAGGAGCGGTGGAGAAGGTGGCCATCTGACCGTTGCGTTCAGACAATTTTTTAGTCCGCAGCCCCAAGGTATGATCGGTTCCAGCAACCATCGCCAGCGTCTGATATACATGGTGCAGGAATACCTAGGGGCAAGATCAGACTTGGACACCTTTCCCACCGAAAATCCTCTGGGTTACTGGGTCTTGAGGATGGATCACTGGCCAGAGCTTGCACAGTATGCAATTGAGCTACTGGCATGTCCTGCATCCAGCGTTCTTTAGGAAAGCACATTCAGTGCTGCTGGAGGCTTTGTAACTGATCACATCACCACCAGCTACCAAGCACCTGATGCTGATGTAACCGAATAATTTTTTTTTAATGTGAGATCCCTTCAAGACTGCCTATGCTGATGCTGAGTGACTATCCTGTTATGCTGAGTGACTATCCTCTTCCTCCTCAATGTTCATGCTGATAGCTTGTAAGAACATTTTTGGTTCTGGGCACCGCCACCAGTGGCTAAGGCCCAATTTTTCAGCCCCTGTTTAACAGGGGCATGTAATTACAATTTTTGATGCAATACTTTGCAGCAGGGCTCATTCCTCCGCTCCAACTAAATTTTCTGTGAGGTGATACAGTGTTGTGGCACCAGTGCCTATGGCCCAATTTTTATGCCCCTGTTCAACAGGGACATGTAATTACAATTCTTGATCTAATATTTCACAGCAGGGCCCATTCCTGCGCTCACCAAGAGTAACTGTGAGGGATTACAGAGTTGTGGCAACACCACCACCACAGGCCCAATTTTTCTGCCCCTGTTCAACAGGTGCATGTAATTACAATTCTTGATATAATATTTCACAGCAGGGCCTGTTCCAGCGCCGACCAAGAGTAACTGTGAGGACTTACAGTGTTGTGGCACCAGCACCACCACCACCAAAGGCCCAATTTTTCTACCACTGTTCGACAATGGCATGTAATTACAATTATTGATATAATAGTTTACAGCAGGGCGTTCCAGCGTCCACAAAGAGTACCTTTGAGGTCTTACAGTGTTGTGGCAACACCAACACCTTAGGCCCAAATTTCTGCAGAGCATATAGGGCAGGCCCCTACTTTCAAACATCCAACTTACAAACATCTCCTACTTGCAAATGGAAGGAGACAACAGGAAGTGAGAGGAAATCTACCCCTAGGAAGGGAAATTCTCTCCTGTAATGCCACGTACACACGGTCAGAATTCTCGTCGGAAAAATCTCTGATGGTTTTCCCGTCGGAATTTCCGATGGAATTTCTCTCAAACTGTCTTGCCTACACACGGTCACACCAAATTCCGATGGTCAATAACACCACGGCATACAACACATTCGACTGCACTATAAAAGGGACGTTTAATGCTTCTGAGCATGCGCCGAATAGTTTGAGCATGCGTTGGAATTTTGCGTGTCGGAATTGCATACACACGATCGGAAAATCCGATCGAAAAGGTTTTCCGTCGGAAAAATTAAGAACAGGTTCTCAATCCAAAGTCCGTCGGAAATTCCGACAGAAAAAGACTGATGGGCATACACGCGGTCGGAAAATCAGATGAAAAGCTCCCATCGGACTGTTTCCACCAGAAATTCCGACCGTGTGTACGCGGCATTAGAGTTGGTATGATATCCACTGATGCTTTATCACCAATCGTTGTTTCACTAAAAACCCCAAATTTTCAAAAAACATTTGTCATTGGGACAGAAAGTGAGGTGAAATCTTCTGAAGAGGTGCACAGACAGCAAAAAAAAAAATGTTAAAGGGATGATAACCCTTCCCTATGTTTTCTAAAAAGCTTAAAAATAGATTTTTTGACTGGAGCTACACTTTAAAAATTTACTAGTTCAAAATTACAAACAGATTCTACTTAACAACAAACCTACACAGTCCCTGTCTTGTTTGCACTGCCTGTATACTGCTGTTCAGAGTATATAGGGCCTGGGGGCCCCACGCCTTTCCTTTTTTTAATTCGGGTGCGTGGGGTTCCCCTTACTATCCATACAAGACCCAAAGGGCCTGGTAAACGGTCATTTTTAAAACTTTTTTTTGCATTGATATATGTTCCCTGGGCAGGACCCGGGTCCCCAAACCCTTTTTAGGAAAATAACTTGCATATTAGCCTTTAAAATTAGCACCTTTGATTTTGAACGTTCGAGTCCCATAGACTTTAATGGGGTTCTAAAATATGCGTGAATTTTCGGTCCGTTCGCAGGTTCTGGTGCGAACCGGGGGGTGTTCGGCTCATCCCTAGTGCTGAAAGACTTTTTTGAACACAAGTCTGAGTAGAGAGCAGATAGCTACAATATATAACATTCCTCCCATGTGTCACTGACTGCGTGTCCTTTAGTGTATGCTGGAAACTTAAACCACCAACCTGCTTCGAATGGGAATAGTAAACAAAGCTGTCAAATATACATAAAAAAGTATATTAAATAGGATGAAATTACACTTTCTGGATGTAGGTTGGCCTCTCCTGTACACTCTGCATTCTTTGGATTGTTTCTTGTTTGTGGTTTTTCAAAGGGTTCTGTACAATTCCGCTTGTCTGTTTGGTCACATTGTTCCTGTTGGAATAGAGATGACCAATGATAACTACGGAGACCGTAATTATGAACACTTATATTAATTTGTCATCCTGTTACATTAAAAGCATACTCCAGTCATAACTGAAAATGAAGAATTGGGAGGCATACTAGGAGTTCTACCAACATGCTTATGGCTCTAGTAAAGATTCTGCTTCCTTCCCTCACACTATAGTGTTCTGTTCTTACACATTAGGCCCCTTTCACACTTGTGTGACTTCAAAGTCGCACAAATTTAACGCAGTTCGCGGCCGCGATTTCAATGAATGCTTGTGTAAGTGGCATCAAAATTGGACCAAAGTAGTGCAGGGACTACTTTGAAGTCAGAACCGCTTTGAAGTCGTACTAATATGAATGGTTGTCATTGGAAATCATGGGGAACGACTTGTCCTGCTACTTTGCAATCCTAAATCGTGGGGCAATTCGTATGAGTGTGAAAAGGGCCTAAGTGCTCGTTTTCTTGAAGTGCTGTATTCTTGTTCTCTGTTTCTCACACCACTCATCACAAGTGTCCTTATACAGACTTGTATTGCAGAGAAGGGGAGGAGGTGTGTCAGGAATCAGCAGCAGAGATGACCAAATCTGCATGGCTACACTCAAGAAACTGGGACCAGATTGTGTATGCGTTTAAGTGAGATTTATTTACAGTGAAGCAAAAACCATCCAAACACCAGCACATAGCAAACATAGAAAATATAAGTGAATCAAAAATCCAGTGACAGAATACCTAACTATTTAAGCCAATAAACAGAAAAACTTAACCAAAAACACAAAATAGAGGGAAACCACATCACCAGCTAACGTGTTTTATGCTCCCTTAGCGCTTAGTCATGGCTCATATACATATGTTCACTACAGAGATATATATATATACATATATGCAACAATTATTTGTGATTTGAACAATCAGTGTGGAATTGGTTTGCGTCTTGCAATAATTGGCAGATAAGTACCCCTGTTTTGAGATGCAAATCATCAGATCATTTTCCTTCAACTTCACAATTATGTGCCACTTTGTGTTGGTCTATCACATAAAATCCCAATAAAATACATTTATGTTTTCGGTTGTAACATGACCAAATGTGGTACATTTTAAGAGGTATGAATACTTTTTTTCATGGCACTGTATGTCCACTATATATATATATATATATATATATATATATATATATATATATATATACACACACACACACACACACACACACACACACACACACACACACACACACACACACACACACACGCACACACGCAACAATTATTTGTGATTGGAACAATCTGTGTGGAAATTGTTTTGCGGCTGCCAATAATTGGCAGATAAGTACCCGTTTAGAGATGCAAATACTCTAACATATATAACAGATATAAAACATCAAATAAATCATATGAAAGACAGACTGAAAATAAATTATAAATAATAATAATATTTTTTTTTGAAAAGCCAGAAAAAAATATGTTTATCGGGGGTCACTAGTAGCATAAACCTATGATGTACTATATTTATCCATAAATATTTGACACATCCCATTCATGATTGAGCCCTACAGGTTTCCGTGTACCCAGACAGAAGATCCAAAACACGTCCTTTATGCACAAAAGTCTGAACGTATCGCCACCTCTCCTGGGGACTGTGATCTTTTCAACACCTTGTATAGATACAGCAGAGGGATCACTTGCATGACAACAGTTGAAGTGGTTTACTACATTAGTTAAATGTTTCTTATTAATATCATAAAGATGGTCGTGCAGGCAATCCCTTAATCACTTGCCAACCAGCCACAGTATATACTGTATACTTTGGTAGGTCGGCTCTCCTGCGCAAACCGATGTACCCGTACGTCGGTCTGTGCAAGTTAAACTGCGGGCAATTCATTTAACATGTGATTGAACAACGTGATTGCGTCACTTCCGGTCTGACGGCTCAGGTTTTGTTTACATTTCTAAAACGCTTGATTGTTTGGTTTTAAATGTGAGTACAACTCTTGAATTTTAATAAACATTGAAAATCGTAAAGCGGGTTCACGCTATGGGCATTTTCCTTCTCTTCTCCCCCATATGATGATATCTATGAGGATTTAAAAATAAAGAGATCTGGATTCACATTGCTGCACAGTGGCATATACTATGACCGCTTAATAACCTGGAGGGGTAAGGCTTTTTGGTGAGTGCTACTAACATAGGGGCACGGATAAGGAGCACAGCACTGAATGTCACCTGCATAGAAAGTTTTTTTCCTTCATAGGCACCTTCTAAAAAAGTTTTGCAAGCACTGGACACTTTTGTTTCAACAGCAGGGACACTTTTCTTATTGGTTTCTTCAGTTTTATTTTTCTTTATTTTTATTCTTATATTTATTTTTATTACTATTGTTTTAATTTTAATATAATTTTTTTGGCCACCTACGATCACAGTAATGCTGGCCATATGCTATCCAAAAAAATTGGCCGAAAATTCGGTCATTAGACCGTTCGTTCTTTTTTTCGGCCAGTTAATGGACACAAAATCGATAATCGTTTGGACGTTTTTGATCCGAAATAACGAAGAACAAGTTTGGAAATTTTCTGCCGAATGAACGATAAATTGAAAGGTTAATGTGTTTCCCGTCCGACCTGTCTACACTAGGTATATGTAAAAAAACTAACATAAAATGTATTTATTTATGTCCACTGAACGATTTATCGGTCATTACATGATGGCACCATTGTTTGCGCTCGCGGCCGAACGTTCGTTTTTCGAAATTGGGTTCGGCCGATTTTTCGTATAGTGTATGGCCAGCTTAAGGAGAGGCAGAATGGGGATCTGCCTGTAAGGGGACAACTCTGAGATCTGCTGTTCCTAGTGATCAGGAACAGCGATCTCTTTGTTGTCCCAGGCAGCCCAGTCCCCACCCAGTTAGAACACACCTTGGTTAACTGTGTTCCCTCTTGACTGCCCCCTAGTGTTAATCCCTTCCCTGCCAGTGTCATTTATACATTAATCAATGCATTTTTATAGCACTGATCAATGTAATAATGTCACTGGTCCCCAAAAAGTGTCACTTGGGGTCAGATTTGTCCGCCACAATGTCGCAGTCCTGCTAAAAATCACAGATCGCTGCGATTACCAGTAAAAGCATAAAAAAAAAAAAAAAGTCTATGAATCTATCCCAATTTTGTAGACGCTATAACTTTTGCGAAAACCAATCAATATACACGTATTGTGATTTTTTTTTTACCAAAAATATGTAGCAGAATACATATTGGCCGAAACTGATGAATAAATTCGTTTTTTATATATATATTTTTTTGGATATGTATTATAGCAGAAAGTAACTTTTGTGAATCAGTACTGCTAAGACCTTGAAGAAGGGGACACACCCCGAAAGCTCGTCCATGAAAAATGATATGTTAGTGCAAATAAAAAAAGTATCACGGACAGTACTCAATTTTCTCTGTCACAATTGCACTAATACGGCTACAATCACTTCAAGCAGAAAGTAAAAAATATTGTTTTTTTTTTTTTGTTTAGAGCGCAAAAAAGAAAAAAAAAAAACGCAGAGGTAATCAAATACCACCAAAAGAAAGCTCTATTTGTGAGAAAAAAAAGGACATCAATCTTGTTTGGGTAGTGTCGCACGCCCGCGCAATTGTCTGTTAAAGCAACGCAATACCGTATCGCAAAAAAATGGCCTGGTTATTAAGGAGGTAAAACCTCCTGGGGCTGAAGTGGTTAATCTACGGGTGGTAGGGCCGATATACTGAATTTTGCAAAACTTACATGCAAGTACATACTGTATATCGAATGTTGCAGTTAATGAAGGAAGGAATGTAATGATTTTTATCATTACTAGTAGAATGTACAACAGCTCCCCTCTTAATATGTGAACAACAGGGGCATCCACCAATGCCACATGCAAAAGTACCTTTGAACTGGAGCCAAAGTGAAGGATTATCCTTCCTGCTGGGAAATAAACTTAGAGACAGATACTGTCTCTGTCTAACGTCGGTGCCCTGCGAGAGGCTACCTTAATGCCCATAGACAACACCTGTGTATACTGTAAATAGAATCATTATACAAAACAGGCAACCTTTTAACAATGTTTATTTTTTTATTCAGTCGGTTTTTTATGTGATTTATATGGTTTATTTGATGTTTTATTAGGGATGCACTGATGCCACTTTTTTGACACCGAGTACGAGTACCGATACTTGACATCATGTACTCGCCGATACCAATTACCAATACCTACAGGAGACAGTCAGAGACTGCAGGCATGGTACAGGAGACAGCCAGAGACTACAGGCATGGTACAGGAGACAGTCGGAGACTGCAGGCATGGTACAGGAGACAGTCAGGGACTAAAGGCATGGCATAGGAGACAGCCAGAGACTGCAGGCATGGTACTGGAGACAGTTAGAGACTGCAGGCATGGTACAGGAGACAGTCAGGGACTGAAGGCATGGTACAGGGAGAGAGCCAGGGACTGCAGGCATCATGCAGCAAGGAAACAACGCTTGTGGGCTGTTAGGATGGGCGGGCCTGCACCTAGCGATGCCAATGGGAGGAAGAGGCGGGGAAGGCACTGTCCGGAGGGGAGGAGGAGGCGGGGAATGCACTGTCCGGAGGGGAGGAGGAGGCGGGGCAGGCACTTTCGGTCGGTTTCCGGTATTGGAGCATTTTCGCGAGTACCGATACTCACGAAAATGGCTAGTATCGGCGCTGATACCGATACCAGTATCGGTGCATCCCTATGTTTTATATCTGTTATATATGTTAGAGTATTTGCATCTCTAAACAGGGGTACTTATCTGCCAATTATTGGCAGTGATGTAAGTAACTGAGTTCAAATAAACGGAGTTACTTAACGCAGTTACTTTAGAGGGTAACGAGTAATCTAACTGATTACTCTTCCCCTCCTCCATGGTAATGCCGTTCCCATTACTTGGGCGGCGTTACCACAATTACATCTACCGCCACTAGATGGCTCTCCAGCTTGCAGTGCCGCCCTAGCAGTGAGAAGATGAGGGGAAAGAGCCGGTACAAGGAGCAGCCGACCGGAAGTGCTGCATGATCGATGGAACCGGCTGGAGCGGATGAGATGAAAGCCCTGCATACGGGCTTGCCGCGATGTCTGCTCCCCCTCCTCCTGGTCGCTCAGAGATCTGTTGTGAGAGGACAGGTAGGCAGCAGCGCCGCTCTCATGGATTAAAGCCCCGATTGCTCATGTATAGTAGAAGCACAGGCAGTCACATGTAATAAAAAATATACTCTGCTGTCAGGTTTATAGTGCATTGCACTGTGTACAGAGGGGGAACAGATATATGTGTGTGTAGGGGGGGGGGGGGTAGATGTACAGAGGGGGAACAGATATATGTGTGTGTAGGGGGGGACAGATGTACAGAGAGGGAACAGATATATGTGTGTGTAGGGAGGGACAGATGTACAGAGGGGGAACAGATATATGTGTGTGTAGGGGGGGACAGATGTACAGAGGGGGAACAGATATATGTGTGTGTAGGGGGGGACAGATGTACAGAGGGGGAACAGATATATGTGTGTGTAACAGACATGCAGAGGAGTACAGATGGGGAACAGAAGTTGCGGGGCAGTACAGAGGGGGAACAGATGTGCAGGGGGAACAGATATGTGTGTGTGTAGGGGGGACAGATGTGCAGGGGGGTACAGAGGGGGAACAGATGTGCAGGGGGGTACAGAGGGGGAACAGATGTGTGTGTGGGGGGTACAGAGGGGAACAGAGGTGCGGAGGGGGAGTGCAGAGGGGAACAGACATTTAGACATTTAGGGCGATACAGTGATCGGGTGATCTGAGGTGTGATTGGGGTGATCTGAGACCTGAAAATACAGGAATTGGGGTGATCTGAGGTGTGAAGGTTCAAGTTCACCTTTGTAAAAAAATAAAATAAATGCAGATCTTTTTGCAGGTACAAAAATTTGGTTTTTTTTTATCATTTTTAGTAAGAGCCTGTAAAACATTGTCATTGTATCTGTATGCTTGTACAGACAGGCAGTTACACAGTTAGTCTGTCTGTATACTGCCCTAGCCTGTGGACCACGGCTGGCGCGAGGAAGCGATCTGGTGCCATCCACTGTGTCTTCGGGCCTGGTCCAGAGGCACAGGTGCAGGCCTGTGGACCACGGCTGAAGAAATAGGTGAAGAGGTGCCGCAAAAATCTCAGTGAGGGTGGAGCCAATTGGGGGGGGGGGGGCGTCAAAATGAGGTTTCACCTAGGGTGTCAAAAATCCTTGCACCAGCCCTGCTTGCGCAGTACGAAGGACTACGGAGCTTACAAAAATTGGTTACATCATATATATAACAATAATAAGAATATTAAAAAAAATATTTAAAAGAAAGTCACAGTTACTTTGCTGCGTAACTAATTACTTTTCCAATGTAGTAACTGAGTTACTAACGCAAATACTTTTTGGGAGAAGTAATTTGTAACTTAACTAATTACTTTTTTAACGTAAGATGACCAACACTGATAATTGGCAGCCGCAAAACCAATTGTTCCACACAGATTGTTCGAATCATAAATAATTGTTGCATATATATGTGTGTGTGTGTGTGTATGTGTGTGTATATATATATATATATATATATATATATATATATATATATATATACACACACACACACACACACCTCTGTAGTGACATACAGTGCTTTGAAAAAAGTATTCATACCCCTTAAAATGTACCATATTTTGTCATGTTGCAACCGAAAACATAAATGTATTTTATTGGAAAATTTTATGTGATAGACCAACACAAAGTGGCACATAATTGTGAAGTTGAAGGAAAATGATAAATAGTTTTCAATTTTTTTTTACAAATAAATATCTGAAAAGTGTGGCGTGCATTTGTATTCAGCCCCCCTGAGTCAATACATTGTAGAACCACCTTTCGCTGCAATTACAGCTGCAAGTCTTTGTAAGGATGTCTCTACCAGCTTTGCACATCTAGAGAGTGACATTTTTGCCCATTATTCTTTGAAAAATAGCTCAAGCTCTGTCAGATTGGATGGAGAGCATCTGTGAACAACAATTTTCAAGTCTTGCCATAGATTCTCAATTAGATTTGTCTGGACTGGGCCATTCTAACACATGAATATGCTTTGATCTAAACCATTCCACTGTAGCTCTGGCTGTATGTTTAGGGTCGTTGTGCTGCTGTAAGAAGAACCTCTACCCCAGTCTCAAATCTTTTGCAGACTCTAACAGGTTTTCTTCTAAGATTGCCCTGTATTTGGCTCCATCCATCTTCACATCAACTCTGACCAGCTTCCTGTCCCTGCTGAAGAAAAGCATCCCCACAACATGATGATGCCACCACCATGTTTCACGGTGGGGATTGTGTGTTCAGGGTGATGTGCAGTATCACATAAAATCCCAATAAAATACATTTACGTTTTTGGTTGTAACATGACAAAATTTGTAAAATTTCAAGGGGTATGAATACTTTTTCAAGGCATTGTATGTATGTAAGCTATGACTAAGCACTAAGGAAGCGCAAAACGGGTTAGCTGATGATGCTGTTCCTCTCTATTTGTGTTTATGGTTATGTTTTTACGGATTGCTGAAATAAAGGTGATTTTACTGGACATGCGACCAACCAGAACTCTTTTTGCTCATTGGAATCCATGATGGACGGGGCCCAGCACCTATCTGTGCGTTAGTGAAGGTGGAAATAGGGCACTGACCTAGAGCGTTGTTCATACACATCGAAAAACTGGAGGTGCAGGAAGCTGATGGGAAATGGGAACCAAAACTGGGATCAGAAGGGTGAGCAGGTACCAGGCAGCAGGGTGCAGCGTACAGGGCAGGAGTAAGATCAGGGACAATGGCAAACAAAATCTGGCAGCAGCAAAACACTGGAGTTAGAGACACTAGTATGGGAGGCCCTAAATACCCTCCCAGCGGCCAGCATTAGGTGAAACGGATTACTGAGATCTGCTGGCTGCTGGGAGACACCCACTTGTGGACACCTGAAATACAACCTTCCACTCTGAGAAGCACAGTGTCACCAGCAGGTGATCCACATCCTGATAATGTGTGTCTCACCAGCTCTGTTACTGAGATCTGATTACTAAGTGCACTGGGGTTATAAGGCAGCCTATACATAAGTCTGTTTTCTTTGTGGGTTGAACAAAAATATCTGACTTGATTTTCCTAGCCACACACTTAATGTGGATGAGGTAATCCTCCCCGTTGAGCTATTGTATTCTGATAGCAGGGATACTTTCCTGCCATCAGAATTCACTTGTCAGTGCTGCCAGCTAAAGTCTGCAGTGCTTATCAAGGTGTAAAATCGACAGGTTGGTTGTACAGAAGTCAATCTACCAATTGACTTCTGTACAACCTTCCTGCCCATACATGAATTGGAATTTGTTTGGTCTCTGCTAAACTAGCCGAATTTGGATCCATGTATGGCCAGCTTTACTCTACTGCACAGTCATATTTAGACAACCTAAACTGCTATAACAGTAAAATAAAGGTAAAGCTATGAAAAAGAGGTAGTTTGTATAATGTCCACTATACTGCAAATCTTTTCCTGTGCCATAAATTGGGCTTTAAAGTAACCCTCAGTGGGGCTATACACAATAAACGTTGGCTGTGGTTAAAGTTGTAGTAAAGTCTTGGTAATTTAAATGGCTGTCTGCTTCCCCAATTATCCGCTGCTGATGCAGGGATTCTCAACACCCCACTGTCACTGGATGAAATGTTGGATGCTTTGGCTTTTCCCCCTAATGGGAAATCACCAGGGGCAAATTGTTTCCCCTCAGGGGTGTACAAGCGGTATGAAGAAATCCTTTTACCAACCTTACATAGAAAGTAAACTGATGCTCTGTGGCTGGGATGCTTACACCCTTCTATGAACAAGGCTGTCATAATTGTACTGCTTAAAGTGATTGTAAGGCTTTGTTTTTTATTAACCACTTTAGCCCCGGACCAATTGTCAGCTTAAGGACCAGAGGTCTTTTTTCAATTTCGCACTGCACTACTTTAACTGGTAATTGCGCGGTCATGCAATTTTGTAACCAAACGAAATTTGCGTCCTTTTCTTCCCACAAATAGAGCTTTCTTTTGATGGTATTTGATTGCCTCTGTGATTTTTATTTTTTGCGATATAAACGGAAAAGGAGCGAAAATTTTGAAAAAAAAAGAGATTTTCTACTTTTTGTTATAAAAAAAATCTAATAAACTCAATTTTAGTCAAACATTTGGGCCAAAATGTATTCAGCCACATGTCTTTAGTAAAAAAAATGCCAATAAGCGTATATTTATTGGTTTGCGCAAAAGTTATAGCGTCTACAAACTAGAGTACATTTTCTGGAATTTACACGGCTTTTAATTTATGACTACCTATCTCATTTCTTGAGGTGCTAAAATGGCAGGGAAGTACAAAACCCCCCCAAATGACCCCATTTTGGAAAGTAGACACCCCAAGCTATTTGCTGAGAGGCATGTTGAGCCCATTGAATATTTTTTTTTTTAGTCCCAAGGGATTGAATAAAGACAAAAAAAAAAAAAAAAAAATTTTTTTTTTCATAAAGTTGTCACTAAATGATATATTGCTCACACATGCCATCGTTATATGTGGAGATGCACCCCAAAATACATTTTGCTGCTTCTCCCGAGTATGGGGATACCACATGTGTGGGACTTTTTGGGAGCCTAGCCGCGCACGGGGCCCCGAAACCCAATCAACGCCTTCAGGGTTTCTAAGGGTGCAAATTTTTGATTTCACTCCTCACTACCTATCACAGTTTTGAAGGCCATAAAATGCCAAAATAGCACAAAACCCCCCCAAATGACCCCATTTTGGAAAGTAGACACCCCAAGCTATTTGCTGAGAGGCATGTTGAGTACATGGAATATTTTATATTTTGCCACAAGTTGCGGGAATATTACAAACTTTTTTTTTTTTGCCAAAGTTGTCACTAAATGATATATTGCCCACACATGCCATGGGCATATGTGGAATTACACCCCAAAATACATTCTGCTGCTTCTCCTGAGTACGAGGATACCACATGTGTGGGACTTTTTGGGAGCCTATCCGCATACGGGACCCCGAAAACCAAGCACCGCCTTCAGGATTTCTAAGGGCATAAATTTTTGATTTCACTCCTCACTACCTATCACTACCTATCACAGTTTTGAAGGCCATAAAATGCCAAGATGGCACAAAACCCCCCAAATGACCCCATTTTGGAAAGTAGACACCCCAAGCTATTTGCTGAGAGGCATGTTGAGCCCATTGAATATTTTTTTTTTTAGTCCCAAGTGATTGAATAAAGACAAAAAAAAAAAAAAAAAAATGTATTCAAAAAGTTGTCACTAAATGATATATTGCTCACACATGCCATGGTTATATGTGGAATTGCACCCCAAAATACATTTTGCCACTTCTCCTGAGTACGGGGATACCACATGTGTGGGACTTTTTGGGAGCCTAGCCGCGTACGGGGCCCCGAAACCCAAGCACCACCTTCAGCATTTCTAAGGGTGTAAATTTTTGATTTCACTCCTCACTACCTATCACAGTTTCGAAGGCCATAAAATGCCAAAATTGCACAAAACCCCCCCAAATGACCCCATTTTGGAAAGTAGACACCCCCAAGCTATTTGCTGAGAGGCATGTTGAGTACATGGAATATTTTATATTTTGCCACAAGTTGCGGGAATATTACAAACTTTTTTTTTTTTGCCCAAAGTTGTCACTAAATGATATATTGCCCACACATGCCATGGGCATATGTGGAATTACACCCCAAAATACATTCTGCTGCTTCTCCTGAGTACGGGGATACCACATGTGTGGGACTTTTTGGGAGCCTATCCGCATACGGGACCCCGAAAACCAAGCACCGCCTTCAGGATTTCTAAGGGCATAAATTTTTGATTTCACTCCTCACTACCTATCACTACCTATCACAGTTTTGAAGGCCATAAAATGCCAAGATGGCACAAAACCCCCCCAAATGACCCCATTTTGGAAAGTAGACACCCCAAGCTATTTGCTGAGAGGCATGTTGAGCCCGTTGAATATTTTTTTTTTTAGTCCCAAGTGATTGAATAAAGACAAAAAAAAAAAATAAAAAAAATTTATTCAAAAAGTTGTCACTAAATGATATATTGCTCACACATGCCATGGTTATATGTGGAATTGCACCCCAAAATACATTTTGCTGCTTCTCCTGAGTATGGGGATACCACATGTGTGGGACTTTTTGGGAGCCTAGCCGCGTACGGGGCCCCGAAACCCAAGCACCGCCTTCAGGATTTCTAAGGGTGCAAATTTTTGATTTCACTCCTCACTACCTATCACAGTTTCGAAGGCCATAAAATGCCAAAATAGCACAAAACCCCCCCCCCAAATGACCCCATTTTGGAAAGTAGACACCCCAAGCTATTTGTTGAGAGGCATGGTGAGTATTTTACAGCTCTCATGTGTTTTTGAAAATGAAGAAAGTAAAGAAAAAAAAATTTTTTTTTTCTTTTTTCAATTTTCAAAACATTGTGACAAAAAGCGAGATCTGCAAAATACTCACCATACCTCTCAGCAAATAGCTTGGGGTGTCTACTTTCCAAAATGGGGTCATTTGGGGGTGGTTTGTGCCATCTGGGCATTCCATGGCCTCCGAAACTGTGATTGGCAGTGAGGAGTGAAATAAAAAAATTACACCCTTAGAAAGCCTGAAAGCGGTGCTTGGATTTTGGGGTCCCGTACGCGGCTAGGCTCCCAAAAAGTCCCACACATGTGGTATCCCCGTACTCAGGAGAAGCAACAGAATGTATTTTGGGGTGTATCTCCACATATGCCCATGGCATGTTTGAGCAATATATCATTTAGTGACAAGTTTTTGTAAAAAAAAATATTATTTTTTTTTTTTTCATTATTCAATCTCTTGGGACCAAAAAAAAAAATATTTAATGGGCTCAACATTGCTCTCAGCAAATAGCTTGGGGTGTCTACTTTCCAAAATGGGGTCATTTGGGGGGGGTTTGAACTGTCCTGGCATTTTATGCACAACATTTAGAAGCCTATGTCACACGTCACCCACTCTTCTAACCACTTGAAGATAAAGCCCTTTCTGACACTTTTTGTTTACATGAAAACATATTTTTTTTTTGCAAGAAAATTACGTTGAACCCCCAAACACTATAAATATTGTTAAAGCAAAGGCCCTACAGATTAAAATGGTGGGTGTTGCATTTTTTTTTTCCACACAGTATTTGCGCAGCGATTTTTCAAACGCATTTTTTGTGGAAAAAATACACTTTTTTTTATTTTAATGCACTAAAACACACTATATTGCTCAAATTTTTGATGAAATAAAAAATATGATCTTAGGCCGAGTACATGGATACCAAACACGACATGCTTTAAAATTGCACACAAACACGCAGTGGCGACAAACTACATACATTTTTAAAAGCCTTTAAAAGCCTTTACAGGTTACCACATTAGATTCACGGAGGAGGTCTACTGCTAAAATTACTGCCCTCGATCTGACCTTCGCGGTGATACCTCACATGCATGGTGCAATTGCTGTTTACATATGACGCCAGACCAACGCTTGTGTTCGCCTTTGCGCAAAAGAAGGGGGGGCAGGGGTGCTTTTTTTTTTTTTTTTTTTAGTTTTTCTTTTTATTTAGCTTTTTTATTTTATTTTTAAACTGTTCCTTCCATTTTTTTTTTTCTTAGTTGTCATTTTTATTGTTATCGCAGGGAATGTAAATATCCCCTATGATAGCAATAGGCAGTGACAGGTACTCTTTTTTTGAAAAAAATGGGGTCTATTAGACCCTAGATCTTTCCTGTGCCCTCAAAGCATCTGACCACACCAAGATCGGTGTGATAAAATGCTTTCCCAATTTCCCAATGGCGCGGTGGGTATGCCCACCATTAGAATACCTCCCTTCATCCACCCACTTCTAATGATGGGCATACATGCACCATTTATATATGCCGAAGCATGGGGGCATCCTCCCGCAAAAAAAGTTATGCCACGTATACATGGTCGAACTTTTTTCGACCGTATGTACGTGGCATTAGGAGCAAAATCGCTCCTCCGCCCTCTGCTGCCCCCATGCTTCGGCATATATGCTCTTTTTTTTAACTGTGGTGGTGAAATCACCTCCTACAGCATTGGAGTCGCGGCTTTATGTATCGTGGGAGCAAACGCTGTTGCTGTCAAGATAAATAAATCCACGCTGCAACTGTATGGCGTACCTGCTAAGCAAATAATGGTTAACATTAAAACAAAGTAACATTACAGTATAACAGTAAGACCTTACCATACCATACCTGCAAAGCAAATACCAAAAAAAAAAAATACATAGTAAAAAATAAAACATTTTGTTAACGCAACCGGTGCCTAAAATATATATATGCCGAAGCATGGGGGCATCCTCCCGCAAAAAAGTTATGCCACGTACACATGGTCGGACTTTTTTCGACCGTATGTACGTGGCATTAGGAGCAAAATCGCTCCTCCGCCCTCTGCTGCCCCCATGCTTCGGCATATATGCTCTTTTTTTTAACTGTGGTGGTGAAATCACCTCCTACAGCGTTGGAGTCGCGGCTTTATGTATCGTGGGAGCAAACGCTGTTGCTGTCAAGATAAATAAATCCACGCTGCAACTGAATGGCGTACCTGCTAAGCAAATAATGGTTAACATTAAAACAAAGTAACATTAGAGTATAACAGTAAGACCTTACCATACCATACCTGCAAAGCAAATACCAAAAAAAAAAAAATAGTAAAAAATAAAACATTTTGTTAACGCAACCGGTGCCTAAAATATATATATGCCGAAGCATGGGGGCATCCTCCCGCAAAAAAGTTATGCCACGTACACATGGTCGGACTTTTTTCGACCGTATGTACGTGGCATTAGGAGCAAAATCGCTCCTCCGCCCTCTGCTGCCCCCATGCTTCGGCATATATGCTCTTTTTTTTAACTGTGGTGGTGAAATCACCTCCTACAGTGTTGGAGTCGCGGCTTTATGTATCGTGGGAGCAAACGCTGTTGCTGTCAAGATAAATAAATCCGCGCTGCAACTGAATGGCGCACCTGAAAACAAAAAAATGGTTAACAATAAAACATACCTGAAAAGCAAGCATGATAAAACATAATAAAACATTGCAGAATAGAATAGAGTAAAAAAGAGCAACAATAGAGAGAGAACAATAAAACGACAACTATTTTTGGTTTTTTATTTTATATTTTTTTTGGGGTTTTTTTTTTTTGTACTTTTTTTTTTTATTTTTATTTTTTACACTTTTTTTTTAAACTATAACTATAATTTTAACTGTAACGGTCGGGTCTCAAAATGCGATGGCATTCTTGAGACCCTGTAACTATAATTTTAACTGCAACGGTCGGGTCTCAAAATGCGATGGCATTCTTGAGACCCTGTGAAAGTGTATCCTAGCCTGTGAAATGCTGTACCCTACGCTAAAACCTCACTAGTTCGTGGTAGCGTTCAAAGCAGTCACCAACGCAGAGACCAGGATTGTCAGGACAGCGTGGACAATAATAACGGGTGTCACGCCTAAATCCGCGCTTGGTACAGACACGACATCTTCTTTGGGGGGCTCGTTGGGTAGGGGTACTCTGGAGGACATGAGGATAATGCCTCTCATGCAGCCGGCTTACTGCATTTGGTAGGGGATGGTGAGGTGTGGAATCGCCTGGATACAGGAGTTCCATGACAACCGCTCCCTGGAATTCAAGGAAGGGTAACGTCCCGCCTGAAGCTCCGTATAGCACATGAGCATTCAGCAAAGCCAATTGGAATAAATAAATAGACACTTTTTTGTACCAGCGTCTAGCCTTACGGACAACTAGGTACGGCGCCAACAACTGGTCGTTGAGGTCCACCCCCCCCATATTAAGGTTGTATTCGTGGATACAGAGGGGTTTCGTCACAACACCAGCCGCCGTACGAATTTGGACTGTCGTGTCTGCATGAAGGGAGGTAAGAACGAAAACATTCCTATTATCCCTCCACTTCACAGCGAGCAAGTTATTACACTTCAAGCAGGCTCTCTCCCCCAGCCTAAGACGGGAATCTACAAGCCGCTGGGGAAAGCCCCGGCGATTAGGTCGCACGGTGCCACATGCTCCAATCTGATGATCAAACAAGTGACTAAACAGTGGCACGCTCGTGTAATAATTGTCCACGTACAAGTGGTACCCCTTTCCGAATAAGGGTGACACCAAGTTCCACACTATCTTGCCAGCGCTCCCTATGTAATCTGGACAGTTCTCCGGCTCTACGTGACTATCTTTTCCCTCATAAACCGTAAAGCTCCACGTATAGCCTGTTGCCCTGTCACAGAGCTTGTAGAGCTTGACCCCGTATCTGGCACGCTTGCTGGGAAGGAACTGTTTGAAAGACAAGCGGCCAGAAAACTTAATCAGGGACTCGTCAACGCAGACAACTTGATTGGGCGTAAACAAGGCTGCAAAACATTGGTTGAAGTGGTTTATGAGGGGCCGAATTTTGTAGAGCCGATCAAATTCAGGGTCTCCACGAGGACGACAAAGTTCATTGTCACTGAAGTGCATGAAGCGCAAAATCATCTCGTATCGTGCCCTGGACATGGAGGCAGAGAACACGGGCATATGGTGGTGCGGTGAGGTGGACCAATAAGACCTCAGCGTCGGGAATTTGTGTATGCCCATGTTGAGGGAAAGGCCCAGAAAGGTCTTAAATTCGGAAACCGTAATTGGTTTCCAATCTCTGGCAAGGGAAGGCACTTGGGGATTAGCGGCGATGTGTTGACCAGCGTATATATTACTTTGGTCCACAATAGATCTATAGAGATCTTCCGTGAAAAACAGCGAATAAAAATCGGATGGCTTAAAATCAGCTGTTTCCACCTGAATACCGGGTTGGCCAGTGAATGGGGGAAGTACGGGTTCTGCAGAAGTGGTGGGCACCCAATCAGGATTGGCGAATTCTGCAGGAAGGACACTATGTGATCGACGGACCTGCCTTTGTCTTCTTCTTGGTGGCAGCGGGACACTACTTGTGCTTGCCACCTCGCCAGCTTGAACTGCACTTATGGGACTCGCCACGTCACCAAGTGTTACTGCAGTGCTGGTTTGACTACGTCCAGGGTGTACTAGGCCGCTGGTGCTTGCCAGTTCACCAGAAGGAATAGCGGCGCTAGTACTTCTCTGCTCCATACGAGAGACCTGCGGTTCCTGCACCTCAACAACATCAGAAGATCGGGATCGGGTACGCCTGACCTTAGCAGGGACCTCACCTTCGTCGTCAGAGCTATCTGTCATGGAGCCACTGTCGTCTACTGGATCGTATTCTGAGCCTGATTCTGACAGATGAGTGACCTCCTCTTCACTATCTGACATACTCAGAAACAAGTAGGCCTGTTCACTAGTGTACTTGCGATTTGCCATTTTGGGCTCTAAATTTAGTAGTACACTAGTGAGATTCACAGGAAAAAAAGCTCCTAGGCTGCTGGCGAATGAATCAAAACGCTACCAAAAAAACTGTTAGCGATCGCAGGGATCAGGCCTGACTCTGCGAACGCTGCAGTTATGTGTGCTTAGTGTTTTGGAAGTGACAGTGATCGATCGATACTGCACTTGGGTGGGCTGGGCTGGGCTGGGCGGAGGGGGAAAACGCAGGTGCTAGCAGGTATCTGGGCTGATCCCGCTAACAATGCGTTTTTTGGAACCCTAAACTGCTGGGACGCTAGTATAGATCTGATCAGATCAGATATTGATCTGTTCAGATACTATACCACTAAGGGAGGTGTATGCTTTGCGCGTGGGTGTTTGCGGTACTGGCACTAACCTGGGGCGACGCAGACCTTATTTGACCCTAACACCTAATTGATATCACCCGCCGGGCGATCAGGGGGTTAAACCGATAGTTGGGTAATAAATGGCGGGTGCCCTGACAGTATAAAAAAACAAGCTAACTAACCAGCGTCACCCGTAACAGTTATACGGTGATCACTGGTGAAAGGGTTAACTAGGGGCAATCAGGGGGTTAAAACCTTTATTAGGTAATATATGGGGGTACCTGACACTATATAAAAACCTGACGGGGAACCTAAATAACTAAATAACTAACTGGCTAACCAGCGTCACCAGTGACACTTATACTGTGATCACTGGTGAAAGAGTTAACTCTAGGGGCAATCAAGGGGTTAAAACCTTTATTTAGGTTGTAATATGGGGGTACCTGACCTATAAACCTATTTATAATCCTATATAAACCTGGCGGTTACCTAAAAAAAAAACTGGCTACCTAGCGGCACCAGTGACACTAATAGAGCGATCAAAAAAACGATCGCTTAGTGACACTGGCAAAAGGGGGTGAAAGGGTTACCTAGGGGGCAATCAAGGGGTTAAACCTTTATTGGGGGGGGTAGGGGGCTACCTTGGACCTAAAGGGGCCTAAAACTAACTGCCCTGACAGTTATTGCAGTCACACTGACACTAAATGCAGTGATCAGTAAATAAATGATCACTGCAATCAGTGACACTGTGACAGGGGGGGCAGGGGGTGATCTGGGGGGGGATCAGGGGGGTGAAATATGTGCCTATGTGTGCCTGGTGTCAGTGTAGTGTTGGTGCACTAACCTGATGTCTTCACAGCTCCGCGTCCCGGTCAGAAAGACCGACACGAGGAGCGTGACATCACTTCCCCTTGCCTGTGTTTACAATTACACAGGAAGGGGAAGGAAGCGGACGAATCCCATTGGCCAGAGCGATCGGGAGGGGGTGGCCAGAAACGACTGGCCGTTACCTCGTCCCGCATCGCTTCTGAAGCCATCCCGACCGTCCCCGCCGGCGGAGGGGGGTCCGATCGGACCCCCCAACCGCCTGAAGAATGGCACGTACAGGTACGTGCTTCTGCCTGTACGTGCCATTCTGCCGACGTATATATACAGGGGGCGGTCGGGAAGTGGTTAAATAACAAACATGTCATACTTACCTCCACTGTGCAGTTCGTTTTGCACAGAGTGGCCCCGATCCTCGACTTCTGGGGTCCCCCGGCTGCGCTGGTAGCTCCTCCCCGCATTGTATAACCCCCTAGGAGAAGCGCTCTCCTGGGGGGGTTACCTTGCGGGTGCGCTCCCGAGTCCAGTATTCGGCGCCCATAGACGCCAAATGTAGGACTTCGCCCCCCAGATTTGATTGACAGCAGCGGGAGCCAATGGCTGCACTGCTATCAATCTATCCAATCAAGAGACGAGACAACGGGCAGAGGGGAAGAGCGTGTCTCCAGCGGGGAATACAGGACTCAGGTGAGGGGGGGGGGGCGGTCAGTGACAGAAGTTTTTTCACCTTAATGCATAGGATTACAACCCCTTTAAACCTGGCAAAGAGGGATTGTCCCCAGACTCTTACAGGCCCATTTCTTTATTGACAACTCATGTCAAGCTATTGGCCTGGGTACTAGCGACAAGACTGGCAAAAGTATTTTCCAAATAGATTCATATAGACCAATCAGGATTTATTCCGGCCCGATCTACAGCAGTAAACATTAGATGATTATTTTTGAATCTTCAGTTGTCTGTATACAACCCTGGCAACAGGGCAATACTATCCCTTGAAGCTGCCAAGGATTTTGAGAGCAATGAGTGGACCTATCTTTGGGAGCATTTTGGGCTAGGTAACTATTTTATCAAATCGATAGGATTGTTGTATGTGGCCCCTTAGCTAGATTGCAGATCAATGGGGACCTCTCTGACCCTTTCCCCCTTTATAGGGGTATGATGCAGTGGGGTATTTTGTCATCACTGCTGTTCTGCCCTTGGCAGCAAGAATAAGGGCCTCCCTGGATATTATGGGATTCCTCAGTGGATCAGGGGTGGACAAGGTCTCATTGTACATCGATGACACCCTATTATATCTGGGGGATATGACTACTTCCCTTTAAAATGTTATGTCCCTTATTGAAAAATTCAGGACCATATGGTGTTTTTCCATTAATTTGAATAAATCGGTCCTATTACCCCTGGACAACCAATCACATCCGTTACCGGAGTGTGCCCAACCTCTCAAGGTGGTCACCTTATTTAAATACCTGGGTGTCCATGTTACAACGGACCCAAAGTCGTATTAAGATGTAAATTCACTCCCCTTTGTTGGAAAATTTAAATTGAAATGCTTGACATGGTGTGAACTCCTGCTGTCGGTTGTGGGAAGCACTAACCTGATTAAAATCTTTGGAGTCCACAACTGTTATACATATTTCACAACTTCCCCACTTGGATAGCCTGTAGGTGGTTCACTCGTATTAACACTTTATTTAGGGATCTGATTTGGAAAAAAGGAACTGCCAGAATTAAGTTATCTACACTCCAATTAGGTAAAGTGCAGGGGAGTTTGGCAATCCCCAACCCTAGAGTTTATTTTCCCAGCATCAGCATCTGGGGGGATGAGGTCTACAAGACCAATCAGACCCCATACGTAATTTGTTGCTACCTCCGGAGTCAGTATTTTCTACAGTATCCCATTTAGAAGCAGGATTTCCTGCTGTTCCACCTGACAGCCCTACAATAAATATAATGAAGAATCTTTGGTATTTTAAGAAAACTAGTCTACAGATAGAGGGCTTACCTCGCCACCCATACACCCTCCCCCCGCCAGGAGAACACAATGACTGGGCGGGAGGGATTCAACTGTCAAAACTGTCTGTGTCGATCAAGGTTGCAGGAAAGAAATTTGCTTTGTCTATGGCCGGCAATCAAAGTTGCCTTCCAGGTGCAAATAAGAACAAGGTCTGAGGGATTTTGGGGGTGAGGTATAGGAGACATGTCTACCCTGTTTCCCCGAAAATAAGACCTAGCGTGATTGTCGGCGATGGCTGCAATATAAGCCCTACCCCCCCAAATAAGCCCTATTTAAAGTCCTTGTAGGTCTTGTTTTCAGGGTAGGGCTTATTTTCGGGGAAACATGGTAGGGCTTATTTGGAGTGTAGGGCTTATATTGCCGCCATCACCGACAATCATGCTAGGTCTTATTTTCGGGGAAACAGGGTAATGTCTATACCTATCTCAGTGTAACCCCTCCCAAAATTATTTTGGTGCGAGAAAAATTGACATACCAGCATAGAAACGCTTTAGGAAAATTTTCCACTATCTGGCAATCTTGGCTGGATACACCGGGACTCACTCTTCCCCAAATGGTTCTGCATAGGCTCCTGCAGGTGTGATGGATTACAAGCTCTGAGGATGTATACATTGAGTGTTGTAATGTGCAATAATAAGACAAGTGGATAAGCTGTATTCTCTATGATATATCTCCTTAAAGCGGAAGTAAACCCATCGATTTAACAGTCTAAAAAAAAAAGGCATGCCGTGAATGCTAACTGCACATTGGCTGTGCTCTCAACCAAACAGTCAAACCATCCAATGGCTGGTGTCATAACGGATCACATGTGCAGCACTGTGGCAGTTGAAGATTAAACAGAGGCAAAGATGGCAGCTTCCTTGGCTGAAAACGATAGGGGGGTTTACTTCCACTTTAAGTAATACCGACATTTGTACCCTCCTTCTGGCGAGTTTAAGTTTTTTTTTTTTTTTTTTGCCATGCGCTGTTAGTGTAGTTGGTTTTGTATTTAATTTCTTAAAATTCTTCTTGATCTTTTTGTTCTATGAGAACCTGTCACGGTACATAATAATTTTGTTCAGTAATCATCTTGTGATATGTGTATATTATGGCAAAGGCTTGGGATTTACATTGTAATGTACATATCGGTCCACATATGTACTTTTTTTATGACTAAATGAAAAAAAAGTATTTGTAATAATGCAAAGAAATGCCCCCCCCCCCCACAGGTTTAGTCATTAATGTACTAGTATGCACTTCATACTAGTACATTAAGACAGACTTGCCTACAAACTGAGCCTTCCAGTGCAGCACTGTCACGGCTACTCCAGCACTTCCGGACATTTATGACATAGATCTCCAGGGTCTCTTCTGTTATAAAAACCCTGCCTGTCGGTGGTTTTTGCAATTCTTCAGTTTACTACCACTTTAGAAAGTGCTATATGATTGGGCATGGCCTGAAGCTACATAGTGTAGGGTGTGCAGAGTGAGAGCTCCATCTGAGAAACTATCCTGTACTCTTATCCTCTGGGGAAATCCTCCTATAAACACACCGATCGGCTGCCCACGGTGTCTGCCTGCATCTCCGCATCCATGTCACCGCTGAAAAGGACATCTGAGGCCATATCAAGCTGGACAAATATCGCCATGAGGGCCGGGAGTATGTGGAGGAAGATGGCGCCGTTCCCGTCCCGCCCGCGGAGGAGCCGCCCTCCGACGACACCGCCAAAATCCTCTAGGCTGTCTCCCTTTGCCAGACTACCCTCACCTCCAAGATTGAGGAGGTGAAGATTGACATCTCCCTCATCTGACAAGATATCCAGAAATTGAGGGACAGAACTACTGAAACCGAACGCAGAGTGGGCCGCATGGAGGCAGACATCACACCCCTACAAGTGATCACAGAGCAGCTCCAGCACCAGCTCAGCGTCGTCCTGCACAAGCAGGACGACATGGAAAACAGACTCCGAAGATGCAATCTATGGTTCGTGGGTCTCCCTAAAAGAACTGAGGGTTCCGACCCTCCCACATACCTGCAAAACCTTCTTATCAAAACCTATGGCAGAGAGGCCTTCTCGACCACGTTCTTGGTTGAGCGTGCTCACCGTCTGGCTGCTCGCCCCCCACCAGCCGGCGCACCTCCGCGAACCTTCATCGCAAAACTACTGAACTACAGGGATAGGGACACTATTCTGCGCCTCACACCTCTGTCTGACACAATGCTTCTGGGCAGGCCATGAAGTCCCATTATTTCTTCAATAAAAACGTGAGCCGTGTCCGACGGACTTTCCAAATGAAAGGACTTGCACACACACAGAGTAAAGTCCGTTAATTTTGGACGTGACTCGAGGTACGACTGGACTAGAGAAGGAAGTCCACTCCTGAGCCGTACCAGCCGCATGCCCTCAACATGGGGGGTGGGTGCTTTGGGGGAGCGCCCTGCGTCCCCACCCCCTTTCCTGACCGGCCGGGCTGTGTGCTCAGATAAGGGTCTGGTATGGACTTTGGGGGGACCCCATGCTGTTTTATCGGCGTAGAGGATTACCCTCAAAATCCATACCAGGCGACCGGGCTCGCAAGGTGTCAATCTCGCCGATGAAAGCGGCGAGATTGACTTCCTTCTCTAGTCCCGTCGTACCTCGAGTCACGTTCAAAATGAACGGACTTTACTCTGTGTGTGTGGGCAAGTCCTTTCATTTGGAAAGTCCGGCGGACCTCCGCCGAAAGTCCGGCGGATTGTCTGTTGGAATTAGTCCGCCGGAAAGTCAGTTTGTGTGTGCTCGTGTGTGGGCAAGTCTGCTCGTTCGCAAAGTCCAGCGGACCTCCGATGTAAAGTCCGGCGGATTGTCCGCCGGACCAAGTCCGATCTTGTGTACGGGGCAAAAGTCTAAATTTCGTTCCATGTTTTTTTCTGGGAAAATGACAACATTTTCATACCACAGGAAACAAGGACCCTAGTCCTGAAGGCATGTCATGACCAATTGGCAGGTTATTTTGGGGTACACAAAACCATCAAACTCATCCAATGATCTTTTTGGTGGCCAGGTCTGAGTCAGTACTTTACAGATTATGTTGGCTCCTGTGCAAGGTGCCTTCACAACAAGGGAAGTAACACTAGAGCCTGGGGCCTGCTAAGCCCTTACCAATTCCTGATTTGCCTTGAAAAATGTTGTCCATGGACTTTATACCTTTATATGACCTGCCTCCCGCTGAAGGATTCTCATCTTTCTTTGTAGTCCTTGATCGATTATCTAACATGTCACATTTTGTGCCTATGATGGGTGCGCCTGCTGCCGCAGACACAGCTCACGTTTTTATTGAAGAAATAATGTGACTTCATGGCCTGGCCAGAAGCATTGTGTCAGACAGAGGTGTGCAGTTCCCCTTTAAATTTTGGAGAAACCTTTGCAAAGCCTTAAATATTGATGTCTGATTGTCCTCAGTCTACCACCCACAAAGCAATGGTCAGACAGAGGACCAACCAGACCCTTGGAGCAGTATCTTCATTGTCTCTCCACCTTCTCACAGGACAATTGGGTATCTCTGCTCCCCTGTGCTGAATTTGCCTACAACAGTGCATGCAGCCACTAACCAAACCCCATTCTGGGTTAACTATAGCTTTTACCCATGTTTTTTCCTGGATCCCCTGCCAGAAACAGCTGTACCCACAGTGCAAGACAGAATAACCTCTATCTCTACGAACTACCAGATCCTGCAGAAGGCAATACAAAAGGCCCAGGACGACTACAAGAGACACTATGATAAGAAGAAAAAGGAAGAACCCGGCCTTCAAGGTTGGTGACAAAGTCTGTCTCTCTACGGCCAACTTAAAACTCCCCTGTTCTTCTTGTAAGCTGGGGCCGAGGTTCATCGGACCATTTGTAATTAGAAAAATTATGAAATCTGTGGCTTTTGAACTTACTCTTTCCCAATCTTACAAGATCCACCCGGTCTTTCACGTGTTTCTTCTTAAACCTGCTGTTCCAGATCGTTTTACAGGAAGGCAAGACCCACCACCACTTCCAGTTACTGTTCCAGAATTGCTTCCACCTCAAATTCGGCTTCCTCACCAACAGTAACTGGAAGTGGTGGTGGGTCTTGCCTTCCTGTAAAACGATCTGGAACAGCAGGTTTAAGAAGAAACACGTGAAAGACCGGGTGGACTTCGGATTGCCCACAGATTTTCTCTTGTCTTCTGTCCTATGTATGACCCCGGCTTGCCTAACCACGATTCTGATACCTGATCTGCTGACCACTGGTTTCCTGCTCTGCTATCATTCCTGACTATGTCTTCTGCTGTGATCCGCCTTGGTGCCTACCTGCTGTACAAAGCCTACAGTACTCACCTGTTGCTCCAGCCTGCAGCACCTACCTACTGTATCCAGCCTGCTGCACTTACCATTGCAACCTGCTTCCTGCTGTGTGCAGTCTGCACCACCTTCAGCTCTCCTGGATCCTATTTCACACTTTATCTGGGATTCACCTGCAAAAAGATCTCCACGCCACCATCTCTCATCTGTGGCACAGCTGGCAACACCTGCTTTTTTGGGCTTCGTGTCCCCTGTTATGACCTTCAGGGGCACCGAGCACTCAGCCGCAAAGAGAGCCCTCTCAGCATTTCGGCTTCAGGAACAGGTATGTGACAAAATAACACTGGGATAATTCCCCAGAAGGAACCGGTCCCCAAAAAGAGCCTAGGACAATAAAAACTTGTCTGTTAGAAAAGAGCAGCTGTTCTATACAGTAAACCCATAGAGTTCCCCTGACACTTTACACATGGGTAGGGGAGAAGGGATGAACACCCATTCTAAAGACAAGGGCTCTAATAAAATAGAGTGTAGACGTTTTTAATGAGGGATTAAGCTGAACACCCTTGCCCACCAATGACATGTAGCTGCCAAAGACAGATATCTGCGCAGTCATACCTGGTCAAATCTTGCAGTGTTAGGCTTTTCAGGAAGGTGCTGACTACAAGGATCCAAAAAAGTTGCCTCTTTTCACAGAAGGTCATCTAAACATTTCACAATGGGAATACAAGGAAAAGGCAGTAGACTGAACACAAGGGCTGGTGCTTCAAGAAGCAGCAGATGGGGGACAGGTATGGCTGGTTCGGGATGACCTTGCAGGTCAGGGAGTCCCTCTGGAGAAGAGGGATTCTGAGGGATACTAAGTACCATGTGCGTCCAAACATGATCAAGGGTCCAAGTATGTAGAAAGGGAGTGAAGACCTGGATAAGGTACAATTTCAGAAGCCGCACACCTCTGGTCCTTTTCTCCTCTCCTGAACTGAGCTGCAGTGCTGTCATCATGCACAGTTACAGGTGAGGGACTCAATTCACCCCACAGCAGCATTGCTTACATTACTGGATTATGCCTGGCTGGTGACACAGGGAGGCAGCGTTTTGTGCCTTCAGATCTGTGTGGTAATTTGCAGCTCCAGAGAGAACATGAGGGAGTTTAAAGCTCTAGTCCCATGAGTCACATCTTACTTCTCAGTAACTTACCTTTCCCTGCTGGGTACTGCATACCTCTCAACTGTCCTGGAATGGGCAGGACCATCCCAAGATTTCATTGAAATCCCGGCATCCAGCACATCCAGGCTAAATCTCAGAGCTGGAACTCGTTCTGGCTTTGGGCTTCACTAATCCCCCTGCTCCGATCTGGTTTTCGACCCCCTTAAACTGCAGCCGGCTTCTCCTCCTCTCTCTCTAGCTGCATTGCAGGAAAATCAAATTGGTGTCCGCACCCAGTACCTTCTCCCCCCCCACCATTCTAATCCCCATCCCCACGCTGCTCTGATTCTCCCGTGTGCCCTACCAGCACTGCTGGTTATTCTCCACTCCCTTATAATTATGGTTCACACCTTGGTTCCTGAAGAGCGATCGGCATACAGATTGCTCTTCAGAGAGCATTTGACAGGCAGTAGGGAGCGTTAGATTGCCTCCGCCCCACCTGCTTTTTCCCTCTTAACCCCCACACGCTGCAACTGTCCCTTCCCGGCTATCAACATTTAACCACACCCACTTTTAAACCACGCCCACTTTGCTGCGACACACTACGCGTGCCACAGGTCTCTCTCCCCCTAAATTCTCATTCTCAACATCAATAGTTGGGAGGTATGTGATTCTGAAAAAAAAAAAACATACTTCTCTTTTAAAGTAATTGTAAAGGTTACTTTTTTTTTTTTATAAAAAAACAAACATTTCATACTTACCTGCTTTGTACAATGGTTTTGCTCCTCTTCTGGGGTCCTCTGCTAGCACTCCTGGCTCTTCCTCCCTTCCAAGTGCCCCTATAGCAAACCGCTCACTATGGGGGGCACGTGTGTGGATGCACTCCCAAGCCGGTCTATGTGTGTCCATTGACACACATAGCGTGGCTCGGGCCCTCCGTCTTCCAAAGGATTTGATTGACAGCAGCAGTAGCCAATGGCTCCAGTTGCTGTGTCTGAGCAAGTGAGAAGAGAGACAGAGCAATGCTGCTGCTCTTGAGCACAGCACTGGATCGAGATTGGGTTCAGGTATGTATTTGGGGCTGGGAGCAGCTTTTAAAAGGTTTAGTACCCTAATACAAAAAATGCATTAAGGTAAAAAAAACAACAACAAAAAAACCTTTAACCTTTAGAACCACTTTAAAATCAATTCTGACCATTTTCTCAGCTAATAGGAAAAAGTGAAAAAATCATACCAGAACCCTTATCCTACCTCCCTGACCATTTGGTACCAATTAAATATATTGGGCCAATATGCTCCTCAGATGTCTCCTCTGGCGCCTCTAGGAGCCTATCCCTGGTTTCCACCAGGAGAAGGACCTGGGTTCTTTAGTTCCTGGGGCTCAGATAGGAAAGTTGCTTGTGCCATATTTGCCCCACAGGGCACCTTGTCTTCCCTCTCTGTTTTGCTTCTTTTTTGTGACTATTCCCTTTGCAACCTGGAGATAGCCAAATAGCAGTCTTTCTAAATAAATAAAAAGCCCCAAATACGATCAATATGCTTAACACCTTTGAATCCCTATGCGTAAATCTCCCAGAATCTAAGCATCTTTTGTCACAAATGTATAAGCTTGTGCTCAGCGTACAGTCCACATCTGTCCCCTACTATATCAGGGAATGTGAAAGAGAGCTAGGACAGGATGTCACTCCTCATAGTTTCTTAGGATGATCAGACTAACACATACCACTTCCATTAGCTCACAGGTCTAAGAAACCTTGTATAAATTGGTATGGTATAGGACCCCAGATGTTTCCGATGGTGGACGCTTGCTGTTGGAAGGGATGTGACCAAAGGGGCACATTTCTCCATTGGTCCTGTCCTAAGATTAAGACCTTCTGGGAGGGCATTACCCCGTGGATTAAAAAAATGACTTTTAGACCAATAGAGAGCCCTCCTATGCACTCTTTTTTCCATGGGGTTCCTACCTCTGTTAAATTATACAAAAAGAGCGTCACCCCTCACTTGCTAAATGCAGCTAAATCCCTGATCCCCAGGTTCTGATTACAGACATCTTGTCCCTCACTATTAGATTGGAAAAGGGAAGTAGACTCTATCATGGAAGCAGGATGGTGGATACACATAGTCAGAGATCAACAAGAGAGATTTAAAGAAATCTGGTCAGGTTGGATGTATTACTCATCCGAGATACCAATGAACAAAACTAAATCCCAATACAATGTCTAATGACCCGTTTGCCATTGATGCACGATCCTCCCAATAGATGTACCCAACACTAGTTAGCTAGGGTTGATGTTTGTTCTCTTTCCATTCTCCCTCTCTGAGTTTTTCTACCCTTCCCCACTACTTTTTTTTTTTCTTTTTTTCTCTGTCCCACACAAAAGTGGTGCCTCGTCTGAGATGCATCAGACCATTGTATACACAATATACACCTCAGGTATATTCATAATGATGTGAAATACAGTATACTGTACTTTGGTTCAATCCCACCTACTCGCTCACACCCGTGTTGACAAAGGTATGGGGACAGGTGGAGGACCCATGTGCCTTTCCTGGAAGAATACATATCTTATATACAGCTCACAGCTTGACTTTGTTAGACCTGTTTCTGAAATATAAACCAGACGTGAACATTTTGTTTATTTGTGGATTTCTGTTATTCTGAATCCTACTTACCTTTCTTGTAAAATTCAATAATTTAATTTGATTATGAAAAAAAAAGAACCCTTATCCTTGAAGAGGGTCTGTTATAGATTCTAAGGAGCAACCCCACATGTAAAAAAAATAAATCATGAGCATGAAGCCTGGCTGTCCACGAAAGGTGGGAGACGAGCATGCCTCCCTTTCTCATAAACCATATCACTCCACATACCCTCAACATAGGAAGGGTATCTTGCCAGGGTGCAGCCCTCAGGCAAAGCACTTTATTCCCATGTTTATGAGAACAAGGGCCTCTTCCCCACAACCCCAGCCCTAGTGAAAGGGAACTGTGGGCTGAGGGCTTATTGGAATCCTGAAGCCCCCTTTAAAAATAAGGGGACCAATAAATCAGCCTCCCCAAGTGAATGAGTAAGGGGTACATAGTAACCCTACTCATTTACAGAAAAAGGTTAAGAGTAACTCAACACAATCCACACTTTGGCAAGTCCTTCATTTAAAAAAAAAAAGCCACATGATGATATCAGTCAGTGAATTATGATGAACACCTGTCGAAAAAAAAACACACCGACCTGCCCACTCCCAATGGAGTATTGCGCTGAATGACATACCCCGGGCTGCCACCTGAATTGTAAACGAAGGGAGGGGGATGGAATTTACTAAATATGGCCATGCAGTAAACCAGGTTCCTTTTTTTGGGAAGTGATTTTACAGATTGTTAGCCAAAACTACCTAATTGTTCTAGATACCTCTGTGAATCTTGCTTTCTTGTTATTGTCTTCATTCCGAAAGCATTTGTTATCAGGGAGTTTTCTTTTCCCAGGGGTGGGCTGGTGGCTCTGCTAGAAGAAAACAAAAATAAAAATAAATTTATGACTTATATAATCACTCTGTCACCTCTGAGCTATTGTAAAATGAACTACAATTGTAGGGCTTTCTCTGGCACTTTCTCAAGTGAGCAACTGCTCCTCACAATGACAACAAGAAATGACAGATGAGTATCAAAAGGCTAAATCATTTTCAGGGTATCTTATTAGTGCATGTATAGCTGGCACCAGGGGACAAATAAGAAATAATTGTCATGGTCCTGTCACAGTTCTCCACACTGTCCTAAATTAAAATAAACCCCTTACTTTTGGGATTTGTGATGGAAGACAGACCGATAGATACCTACTCTTGTAAAGCAAAAGCTGATATAATATAATAATATCTTTTTTGACTGGAGTATTGCTTTAATATACACCTGTGGGAAATTCCCTTACTTACTTTACAAGCTACTGGCAACTGCTAAATTTTGAATTTTCTTTCATTTGATGTCCCAGTAACACAAGGTCATGAATATGCAATAACTTATCCTAACATTTCAGGGTGTGGATCTCCACCAATTAGGCCAGACCTCACACTCCCTACCCCCAAAACACTCCCCCCTCTTTTTAGCCAATTTCCCCATTAATTTAATTTAACAAAAATGGAAATGGCTCAAATACTAATATGCAGGTTCCCGAGTCTTTTCTCTTTGGAGCTGCCATGTGAAATGGTCCTTTAGGTGCACACATAACTGCTTGGTGATGTGGACACTTCTCACTTGGTCCATCAATGGAGTTCTCAAAGGCTCCTTAGGATTCCAACAGCAGGTAGTGAAGTCAAGAAAGGGACAGTGAAAAGAGTATCATATTATAGTCGAATTGTGTAAGTTAAAAGGGGCTAAGGAAAGGTTTCCTTTTTAAATGTGAAATGAGTGGAAGTGGGATAGATGGAAGATTTCTAGTTTTGCCTACATGTGGGCCTTTGACCATGAGCCAGGAAAAAAAAGCACTGCTTATCATTTGGTATAAGTATCATCTTGTGTGTGTATATATATACACACACACACACATATACATATATATATATACACACACACAGTATCTCACAAAAGTGCACCCTTCACATTTTTGTAAACATTTTATTATATCTTTTAATGTGACAGTGAGTGTACAGCTTGTATAACAGTGTAAATTTGCTGTCCCCTCAAAATAACTCAACACAGCCATTAATGTATAACCCTCTGGCAACAAAAGTGAATACACCCCTAAGTAAAAATGTCCAAATTGGGACCAATTAGCCATTTTCCCTCCCAGGTGTCATGTGACTCTTTAGTGTTACAAGGTCTCAGATGTGAATGGGGAGCAGGTGTGTTAAATTTGGTGTTATCGCTCTCACTCTCTCATACTGGTCTCTGGAAGTTCAACATGACACCTCATGGCAAAAAACTCTCTGAGGATCTGAAAAAAAAAGTATTGTTTCTCTACATAAAGATGGCCTAGGCTATAAGAAGATTTCCAAGACCCTGCAGCATGGTGGCCAAGACCATACAGCTGTTTAACAGGACATGTTCCATTTAGAACAGGCCTCACCATGGTCGACTAAAGAAGTTAAGTGCACGTGCTCAGCATCATATCCAGAGGTTGTCTTTGGGAAATAGACGCATGAGTGCTGCCAGCATTGCTGCAGAGGTTGAAGGGGTGGGGGGTCAGCCTGTCAGTGCTCAGACCATACCACACTGCAGCAAATTGGTCTGCATGGCTGTCATCCCATAAGGAAGCCTCTGATGCACAAGAAAGCCCACAAACAGTTTGCTGAAGGCAAGCATGCTAAGGACATGGATTACTGAAACCATGTCCTGTGGTCTGATGAGACCAAGATAAACTTATTTGGTTCAGATGGTGTCAAGCGTGTGTGGGGGCAACCAGGTGAGGAATACAAAGACAAGTGTGTCTTGCCTACAGTCAAGCATGGTGGTGGAAGTGTCATGGTCTGGGGCTGCATGAGTGCTGCCAGCACTGGGAGCTACAGTTCATTAAGGGAACCATGAATGCCAACATGTCCTGTGACATACTGAAGCAGAGCATGATCCACTCCCTTCAGAGACTGTGCCGCAGGGCAGTATTCCAACATGATAAAGACCCCAAACACCCCCAAGACGACCACTGCCTTGCTTAAGAAGCTGAGGGTAAAAGGTGATGGCCTGGCCAAGCATTCTCCAGACCTAAACCCTATTGAGCACTGTGGGGAATCCACCGGCTCCGTGATGTCGTCATGGAGGAGTGGAAGAGGACTCCAGTGGCAACCTGTAAAGCTCTGGTGAACTCCATGCCTAAAAGGGTTAAGGCAGTGCTGGAAAATAATGGTGGCCACACAAAATATTGACACTTTGGGCCCAATTTGGACATTTTCACTTAGGGGTGTACTCACTTTTGTTGTCAGCGGTTTAGACATTAATGGCTGTGTGTTGAGTTATTTTGAGGGGACAGCAAATTTACACTGTTATACAAGCTGTGCACTCACTACTTTACTTTGCAAAGTGTAATTTCTTCAGTGTTGTCACATGAAAAGATTTAATAAAATATTTTAAAAAATGTGAGGGGTGTACTCACTTTTGTGAGATATTGTGTGTGTATTTATATAATTTATAAAACACCTTTTATGTACATATTTACCATAGCTGCACAGACTGCTGCACAGTTAACTTAAGCTTTATTTACTTGAAATCCCACATAGAGACAAAAATTACATCAGATTGTGATGAAACGCGTAGGGGGGACTTGTGATGTGTGTTCAGCATGCTGGACATCGTGGCCATTTTGCTGGTTTGATTGATGCACATTTATTCCTATGTATAGGTGTATTACTGAAGGGATTTGATGATGGTATCTGTGGATGTGTGTGGTAATTACGAGATGTGGAATCCATGGGAAATATTTAAAGGCACAGCTTTCTCATTTATATTCATGTGTTGAGGTTATTGCTGGATTCCAGAGGATCCCTGCTTTATACCATTGCTGGAGAATTTGAGTACCAACCAGGGCGTTTTAAGACCACGCTATAATCTGAGAGTCTACACCATCTGGTAAGCTGATTGGCCTCATCACTGAAGCTGGTGTTGGGATCCTTACTTATAAGCGAACTATAGTGTATGGATTTTATTGTTATCATAAGCTGCACATACTTTTTTTATATACCTTTACTTTGTGATCAACAAATTGTTGCTGGGTGCTTATTTCTTTAGGTTACATTTTTTTTAATGTTAAAAATGACATAACAATCTAACTCTTTGTCATGGGGCCTGATGTGGTGGTTTCTTTTTTTTGTGGCTCATGAAAAAAGAAGTAAAGAGAAATCTCCCAACATGTCCACATACAGCATTACACGCCTGATAGAGCTTCTAACTCACTCCTACTCTACCCATTTTTTTTTTTACAATTTTGGGCTGGAGCTATATTTCAGTGAACTGGAAATATCTTCTAAAAAAGCCTTTTTTAACCAGGGTGCCTTCAGGTTTTCTTCAGGGGTGCCTTGGCAAAATGCCTAGAAATTGCCCAAAAATTGTATACAAGCCAGAGGGTGGTTAAAGTATGCCTTTTTTTTATTGTGCACCATTACAACCTAGCTGTTAGTGTCAGTTGACATCATCGGTTGATAAGAAGGACATCAGGCACCTGCACATGTTGTTTGCCCCTCTTTATGAGCATTGGGGTCACATTAGCTGAGTGAGGGAGAGAAACTGAGGGAGAAGAGAAACATTGGAATACTAGTCAGTACCAGTGTGCACAGGTGTATTTGCTTTGGAAGAACAAATCACTGCTAACGTTGGGTGTCCTACAAATGTGGATGTTTCTGCATTATGTAAAAGTATTAGCTTAGTTTTTAACATTTTAAAATGGGGTGCCTTAAGATTGTTCAGAATTGTAAAAAGGTTGAGAAACACTGCTCCAGAACATGCTGAGAATATGTAAAGTAATCTGTGTTTCTCCTGCAGAGATTCTATTAAAATTGTACTGTGTAACCTTTTTAGCAGCTCGTTTATAAGCTCTTGTGCTGGGCTTGTTTGATGCTTCCAATTGGTTTTCCTTCCCAGGAAAGTGTCCAGTTTCTTGGCTTTGCTGCAAAAAGATGGCATATAACAATTGTCACCATTTACAGACAAGATAATAAGATATAATATAGATGGCAAAAACATAGTTACTGTAAATGTAACAAAGATGACACAAAATCAAAAATGCTGGAAAATTATTGGTATTACCAGTAGGGTTGAGCAAACCCGAACTGTAAAGTTCGGGTTCGTACCGGACTTTTGGGTTTTTGGGTCCCGGCCCCGAACAATGTACTGTATGTTCGGGTTAGAGTTCGGTGTTCGGCAATGTAATGGCGCTTTTTAAAAAGTTATTGTCAGTTTGTCACAAAGTGTAATTTCTGCCGGAAAAAAAGTCTTTTAAAAGCACTTGCGGCTATAATGAATTGTCGGCTCCCCGTAATACAGAGAACAGTCATTGAAAGTCATTGATTTTTAAAAAGTTATTGTCATAAAAAGTGTTTGGGGACCTGGGTCCTGCCCCAGGGGACATGTATCAATGCAAAAAAAAGTTTTAAAAACGTCCATTTTTTCAGGAGCAGTGATTTTAATAATGCTTAAAGTTAAACAATAAAAGTGTAATATTCCTTTAAATTTCGTACCTGGGGGGTGTGTATAGTATGACTGTAAAGGGGCGCATGTTTCCCGTGCTTAGAACTGTCCTTGCACAAAGTGTAATTTCTGCAGGGAAAAAAGCTATTTAAAAGCACTCGTGGCTATAATGAATTGTCGGCTCCCCATAATACAGAGAACAGTCATTGATAAAAAAATAAAAAAAAGGGTGGGCGAGAGAGTGCCCCCACCCTCCTGAACTGTACCAGGCCACATGCCCTCAACATTGGGAGGATGCTTTGGGGCCCCCCCAAAGCACCTTGTCCCCACATTGATGAGGACAGGGGCCTCATCCCCGCAACCCTGGCCGGTGGTTGTGGGGGTCTGCGGGCGGGGGTGCTTATCGGAATCTGGAAGCCCCCTTTAACAAGGGGACCCCCAGATCCCGCCGCCCCCTGTGTGAAATGGTAAGGAGGTACAAAAGTACCCCTACCATTTCACCAAAAAAGTGACAAAAGTGTTAAAAATGACAAGAGCCAGTTTTTGACAATTCCTTTATTTAAGTTTTCTTTCATTTTCTTTCTTCTGGTCTACTTCCTTCTTCCTTTCTTCATCCTTCGGTTTCTTCATCTTCTTCCTCCATCTTCTTCTTCCTCCGATCCGCTTCTTCTTGCTCCGGTGTTCTCGTCCGGCATCTTCCTCCACGGTGCCTCTTCTTCGTTCTCGGACCGCTCCCCGCAATGGGAGGCTCCCGCTGTGTGACGCTTCTCTTCTTCTGACACTTCTTATATAACGTAGGGCGGGGCCACCCGGTGACACCGCCCCCTCTGATGCACGGGGACATTTTTTTTATTGGGAGTGGAGTTCCCCTTAAAATTCATACCAGACCTTCAGGTCTGGTATGGATATTTAGGGGGAACCCCCACGTCATTTTTTTTTTTAATTTGGAGTGGGGTTCCCCTTAATATCCATACCAGAACTGAAGGGCCTGGTAATTGAATTTGGGGGAACCCCATGCTTTTTTTTTTTTTTTTTTTATCAATGACTTTCAATGACTGTTCTCTGTGTTACGGGGAGCCGACAATTCATTATAGCCGCGAGTGCTTTTAAATAGCTTTTTTTCCCTGCAGAAATAACACTTTGTGCAGGGACAGCACAGGACAGGAAACATGCACCCCTTCACAGGCATACTATACACACCCCCCAGGTACGAAATTTAAAGGAATATTACACTTTTATTGTTTCACTTTAAGCATTATTAAAATCACTGCTCCCGAAAAAACTGCAGTTTTTAAAACTTTTTTTGCATTGATACATGTCCCCTGAGGCAGGACCCAGGTCCCCAAACACTTTTTATGACAATAACTTTTTAAAAATCAATGACTTTCAATGACTGTTCTCTGTATCACGGGGACGGGAACCGACAATTCATTATAGCCGTTCGGGTCCCCATTGACTTCAATGGGGTTGGGGTTCGGGGTCAAGTTCGGGTCAAGTTCAGTCCCGAACTCGAACCTTTTTGCAAAGTTCGGCCAAACCCCTCGAACCCGAACATTCAGGTGTCCGCTCAACTCTAATTACCAGCAATACCAAACCAGAACAAGTATAATAATTTGATTTTGTTTAGCTGTATTAATACATACATTACATGCAACTGCCAATTATTATTTAAAGCTCAATTCTGGACACACAGAAGGATTTGAAATTTAGGCCATCCAGTCCTGAATAGGGATGAGCTTCGAGTTCGAGTCGACCGTTCGTCGAATTACGAACATTATGGACCGTTCGTGCTAAATTCGAGTGGCGCGGTCATGGCCCATAATTCACTGCGGCATCGCAGTGCATTGCTGGCTGATGATTGGCCAAGCATGCACTATGACCCGCATGCTTTGGCCAATCACAGCGCGGTAAGAACGGAGAGCCATAATTGGCCAAAGGCAGGGTGGATTTGGCCAATTATGTCTCAGGGGATTTAGTACACGCCCCACACTATATAAGTCCGCCTGGAAGTCGTGCTGAGAGATAGAGAGAGACACAGTGTCATTTCATTTGAGTTAGATAGAGCAGGCAGGCGAGTCAGTTAGTTAGCTGCAGTCAGTGTATTTAGTGTGTGTGTGTGTGTGTGTGTGTGTGTGTGTGTGTGTGTGTGTGTGTGTGTGTGTGTGTGTGTGTGTGTGTGTGCACACTGTATTCAGTTTAGCTAGATCCGTTCCTTTTATTCTCTTCCTAATATACTTACAGGCAGGTAGCTGCAGTATTTTCAGTCAGTGTACTGTATCCTGTGCACAGTTTGCAACTAAAGCTAACTGCAGACATATGCTGGTGTTCTCTTCCTAATAATACCACAGGCAGCTGCAGTATTTTCAGTCAGTGTACTGTATCCTGTGCACGATGTGCAACTAAGGCCCCATGCACTTGAGACACAGATACAAACTCTGCTAAACGCATGTTTTAAAAAGCAGAAACCTGCGTTTAAAAACGCGCGTTTTGCGTCTATAAGCGTTTGTAAAGATAACATCATATGGTCTAGCTCCCCAAGCTCAGAAAGCATGTAATATTAACTATTTCTGCCATTTTGATCAGAGTGAGCAGCAGCGGCAGAGAGAGCAGTTGTACACTTGCATTTGCCTCTCTTTCTGTGTTTTTTTTTTTTTTGGAAATGGATCCCATATTGAATATATGTCAGCAAATGCTCCTGATGTTGCTCTTAATGAGGCAGCAACGTCATCGCAAATTGCGCCAGAGGTCCAGAGTTGTCGATATTGGACCCATCCGTTGATGGCACAGCGAATGTCCGTTGGATATTTCACAAACATGGTAGGGGGTTGGAGCTGACTAGACATTGGTATGCAGGTTTTTCTTTGTGAAAAAAAAGACATTGCTATGCTCTGGTCAGACTAGGTGGAGTCACTGATTAGATTAGAAATTGGATGAAGGGTTGGGGCAAAGAAGTGGAGGCATTCCTCATTGTCTAAGCCACCTAAAAAACTAGAGTTTTTTTATGGCATTGCATCAGTGAGTATATATGCTCTATGAACTATCTAAAGTAATTACGACATTTTAAAACAATTTTTTTATGGTATACCATCATATTTATGAGTTTTCTGGTCCAAAAAATTGGGTTCCTTTAAAAACGCTTATAAAGCAAACGTGGGTGCCAGCTAACTGCAAAAAATTGCTGATGTTCTCTTCCTAATAATACTCTAAAATTCGCACTTTTGATTTCTCACGTTCGAGCCTCATAGACTTCAACGGGGTTTGAAAGTTTGTGTGAACTTTCGGTCCGTTCGAATGTTCTGATGCGAACTGAACTGGGTGGGGGGGGGGGGGGGGTTGTTCGGCTTATCCCTAGTCCTGAAATGTACACAGTAGCAAGAAAAGGTCTACCTGGGTGTGCCTCCCTTTTGGGTAAAAGGCACCAACAATTCACACTCATAATTGCAAATCAAGCATTGTATTAGGACTACAGGAGACGTACACAGCCCTTATTCAGCTATGGATGCCGAATAATGGACTCAGGAGAGCACCCGCAAGGTAACCCCCGGGAGAGCGCTTCTCCTAGGGGGTTATCTGATGTGGGGAGAAGCTGCGAGAGCCACCGGGGGACCCCAGAAGAAGAGGTTCGGGTGCACTCTGTGCAAAACGAGCTGCACAGTGGAAGTATGATATGTTTGTTATTTTAAAAAAAACCCTTACAATCAATTTAAGCCTAGTACACACGGCTAGTTAATTTTCATTCAACACAACAGGCTTAACAAAAAAAAACTGACAGCTCAGGTCAGAGTCGCTGTACTGATGTTAGTACAGCGATCCCCCTGCTGTTCTGATGTATTCTGACAGGTGGACGGGGGGGCCCCCCCCCCCCCCCCGCGGCCAGAACACTCCAGTCAGCGCTCTCAGCCATTGACTGGGAGAGAGTGCTGATTTTTCAGCCAAGCCCCATCGACAGAAGCCGGCCATTCGGTCTGCTTGTGTGGGCCGGCTGTCTTACACACGAGTCAAATGTTGGACGGTTTCTATTGAACCTTCGGCCCGTGTGTACGGAGCTTTATCAGTTAAAGAGAATATGTTTTTTTAGGACAGTTTTCAACACATTTAGTGTCCATCCACATCAGCGGGTATGTGGTATAGTGAGCATAACCTGTGCATGCAGGCTACAATGCGGTATTACAATACATTGCAGTGCTTGTTTTTTTTTTTCTAAGTTTTAATAAACTAACACTTAATTTAACAATGTTAACAATAACAATTGTAATGTATGCAGCATTTCTTTATTTTTCTCAACACACACACCAAAGCACTAGTGTGCATAGATAGCAATTGTTTTTGCAGTGTCCTTGTGTTGATCAACTCAGATCAATGCAGCTCAATGCACTAAGTGTGAACAATCCCTTAGCCCAGGTTCAGCAGTGCAAATTCAGCTGAACTCGCACTATTTCACTCCCGCATGTGAGTCACGATTTTGGCGGCGATTTCACAGACATCTGTGCGGGTTTCTGCACAGATGTCAATGGAAATTGCACCCCGAAATCACAAAAAGTAGTACAGAAACGACTTTTTTAAATTGGTGCGACGCCGCAAATGTGGCGTCGCACCAATTAGGATTGTGCCATTGCAGGCAATTGCCACCAATTTGACATGGGATTTGACATGTCAAATCGCACCAGTGTGAACCAGGGCTAAATCTGAACACCAGAAAGGGTTGCACCCCATGCACAAATAGTAGCATACCTGTGATGAATCCCAGTATCATCCCACAAAATGGTCATGACAATAAACCTTCATGCATTCTTCTCCAACCCCCTAAAAGAACCTGTTTCATGACACAGAATCATGATAAGCTAGGCATATAAAAGCCCAAATAGAACAGTCAGTTCAAATGGTTGACAGTCAACAGTCCCTTAGGGCTTTTTCCCACTTACCCAGGTAACAGATTGGTGACTTTTCTCTATTTCTTTGCAGTTTATCCAATTTTTTTGAGGATCTGGCATGTACACCAGGGAGCAAATACAGTGGAATTGATACAAGTGTGTCGTAGACATTCATTAAAATTTCATTGCTCCACCACACAACAATTGCTGGTGTGGGTGGTAGATTGTTGTGCCTTGGGGAACATCTACAGTGCATGATTCTGTTACATGGGGGGACAGCACTAAAGCTGGACTGTTCATACTATAGATACACTGTCCTCAGTGCATGTTTAGTCCCTAGCTAGCTAGGACATGTTTGGCTTTGCAGCTGACAGCGTTGTAGCAACCAAAGAGTCATCCCTATTTAGCTGCCGGCCAGGAAATACCCTGGCTGACAGTTGAAAGTAAACAAAGTGACATGGATGCTGGCTGACATCATTGTCCAAATATAGCCATTGCCATATTTGGGTAATGGCACCAGCATCCGACCCTATGTTTACTTTCATCTGTTGACAGGGAAATCTCGTGGCTTGCAGCTGAATGTGTCTGTAGATGAGTCATCAGTATCTATGATGCTGGTGAACACATAGCTTCATAGCAACCAAGCCAGCACAAAATGCACAATTCTGAGCACTGGCCCCTCTCTGTGCGCAAAACATGATTCGGCCCCCCAGGCACCCGCCTCATTGGATTTGATTGACAGCAGCGGGAGCCAATGGCTGCGCTGCTATCAATCTATTCAATCAGGACACGAGACACCGGCCGGAGCTGGTGTGCTCGTCCCGTCACGCTCAGGTAAGTATAAGGGTGGCTCAGGGGCGCTGCTGCATTAAAACATGTTTGGAATGCATTAAGGTGAAAAACAGCGAGGCTTTACAACCCCTTTAAGGCACAGCTGTACTATTGTAATGCAGTAAAAATGCTCCTGGTAGAGTGTGTGTATTGGCTCTCTTTTCTCTCTTCAGGAATAGTGTTCCCACACATTAATAAAAACTTTTTACTATTGCCAGTGCCGGGGCAAGGTCATCCGGTGCCCAGGGCGAAGATGAAAAACTGCGCCCGCCCCCTGTGAAAAGCTACAGCGCCTACAGACGATGGGAGCTATACTAAGGCATCAGTGACAGTGCATTAACCCCCTTCCTGCTGCATATTACCAATACCACAATACCACTGCTAATTAAAGTGGTTGTATACCCTAAAATTAAACTTGCACCTACAGGTAAGCCTAGATTAAGGCTTACCTGTAGGTACAAGAAATATCTCCTAAACCTGCACGGTTTAGGAGATATTTAAAAAGAACGTTTTACAACGTTGTCTACGGCGCATGCGTGCCGTAGACAACGGTGCATTTACAGGGTTAATCCCCATCTTCAACTGCGGCTCACCGCAGTTGAAGTGTCCCGCGCGCATGCGCGGAGCGACGTCCTCGCCGCTCTGGCCAATCACAGCGCCACAGCGGCGCTGTGATTGGCCGGAGCGGCGATACCCGGAAGGGTATCTGTTTAGAGATGGATGCGGCCGGAGGGGGAGAAGAACACGGCGTCGGGGGCCCCGATCTAAGGTAAGTGATGCATAATGAGCTAGTATGCTAGTCATACTAGCTCATTATGACTTTGTCTTGCAGGTAGTTGACAAAAAAAAAAATTGTTTAAATGGGTATACAACCACTTTAAGCAACTCCCCTCAGAGACTGCAGACATGATATAAGACAAGAGATGGTTAGAGACTGAGGACATCATACTAAAAGATGGTCACAGAGACTGCTGACATGATACAAGAGATCAATTCAGTCTCACCAATGCCCATCAAAAGCAGCCTACCGCTGTGCCCATAATTGCAGCCTCTCTGTGCCCATAATTTCAGCCTCTCTGTGCCCATAATCGCAGCCTCTCTGACCATAATCGCAGCCTCTCTGACCATAATCGCAGCCTCTCTGACCATAATCGCAGCCTCTCTGTGACCATAATCGCAGCCTTTCTGACCATAATCGCAGCCTCTCTGACCATAATTGCAGCCTCTCTGTGACCATAATTGCAGCCTCTCTGACCATAATCGCAGCCTCTCTGACCATAATCGCAGCCTTTCTGACCATAATCGCAGCCTCTCTGACCATAATTGCAGCCTCTCTGTGACCATAATCGCAGCCTCTCTGACCATAATCGCAGCCTCTCTGACCATAATCGCAGCCTCTCTGTGACCATAATCGCAGCCTTTCTGACCATAATCGCAGCCTCTCTGACCATAATTGCAGCCTCTCTGTGACCATAATTGCAGCCTTTCTGTGACCATACTCACAGCTTCTGTGACCATAATTTCAGCCTCTCTGTGACCATAATTGCAGCCTCTCTGTGACCATAACCGCAGCCTCTGTGACCATAATCCCAGCCCCTGTGGCCATAATTGCAGCCTCTCTGACCATAATTGCAGCCTCTGTGTCCTTTAATCACAGCCTCTGTGAACATTATTGCATACTCTCTGTGCCTTACTTTGCCTATGGATGCAGACTCACCATAGCCTGCCCTGGATGGATCACACATCTTCTCCCGCAGCGCTGTGTGTCACACAGCTGGGTCTGTGTGTTTGGCGGCGCTGTAACAAGGTCCCGCCCCTAGACCGGCTCGTGTGATAGGTGGAACACTGGTTCAATCTGCTACCACATGAGCCGGTCTTGAGGGGGGTCGGGTCCTTGTTACGGCGCCACCGAAAACACACACACAGACCCAGTTCCCTGTCACACAGCGCTGCAGCCACAGATCAAAGCAGCCCCAGGACAGGCAGCCTGTAGAGTGGCCTTTACTGCGCCCCCCTTCCTCCAGTAAATGGTCCTGCCCAGGGCATCCGCCCCTTCTGCCCACCCCTTGTACCGGCCCTAACTATTCCTCTATGAGCCCAGTGGTATTGGCTGAATTCCATGACATATTTTAATACAAAATGGCCATGATACCCATGGGCGTCCGCAGGTAGGGGCAAGGGGGGGTGGGTGCCCTGATCCCCTGGAATCAGGGATTGAATCAGGAGTTCCCCACTCAATCTTTATCCTAGTGCCAACGCCGGCCCTGCCTGCACCTGCAGTGGTGTATCCAGGGTATGGCACATAAAGGCAAGTGCCATGGCTGCTGAGTGGCTGGGCAGCAAGGTTTTGTCCTGCATAATTATGTTGCTTATATGCCAACTTGTGGCTGAATAGGACCTGCAACAGTGTGAACACCCAGCACATCCAGGTATTGGCCAGCAAGCCTGCTGGATGTTCACTGTGCAACTCCGATGAAAGACTTCACCTGTCAGATTCAAGATGTGATGTCGGGTATGGGCTGGACTGCTACTCAGACCCGCCCCCTCTGTCAAACAACCAATGTAATGAAAGAGCCAACTCACATGGTACTACATGTATTGCTCCTCCCCCTCCCTATCACATCCCACACACCACACTTCCCCATTCCTCCCTTTCACAGAGCACAGCAGCTCCTCCCCTCTAGAACGTTGTATCTAAACCCCGCCCCTCCCCCTCTTTTCCAGCATGAGCAGCTTCTGATAGGGCTAACACTGCACATGAATGTAAGGTGAGTGTATAGTGAGAGCAGGCTGAGCTCTGATAGGACAGTGGGGTATCAGACATTCACAGGAGGGACTACAGGTCCCAGCATGTCAGCTGCTTTCTGGGGAGGTTTATGATTGTGCCATCACTAGTGCTGAGGACATCACTTCCTGGGTACAACAAGCTGTGTGATGTTCCATCTACTCACTGTGCTGGGGGGGGGGGGGATGATGTGTCAGGCTGGCCTCCCCCTCAGCTCTCAGTATGTATTGGTGGGATCTATATCTCTCTGAAGATTGGACCTGTCCAGTGTGTGGGCTCCAGGGCCCCCTACAGGGGATCTGAGAGGGGTGTCTGCCAGTAAAGAGAACCTGTCATCGTCCATTCAGATCAAAGTAAATGATAAATACTAGAGCTGAGCGCCTCCATTGCTGACACCATCCCTGCACTCAACTGCCATCTGTCTGTCTGTCTGTAAGGCACCTGGTGAATGCTTTGCTCTGTGCCATCCCATCCCTGGTGTGGGGGACACATTAAAGCTGACATTTACCCGAAAATGTAATTGGGTACACACTATTCAATTTTTCTCATTCAACCAGCAGGCTGAATGGAAAAAAAACTGACAGCTCTGGGCAATTCTTTCATTATATTGGTTGTTTGACAGAGGGGGCGGGTCTGAGTAGCAGTCCCACCCATAACCAAAATCACAGCTTGGATCTGACAGGTGGAGTCTCTGATCGGAGCTGCACAGTGCACATCCAGGGATTGGTGAGCAAGCCGGCTGGATGTTCACACTGCTGCAGGTCCTATTCAGCCAGAAGTTGACATATATCGCTGGCTGGGACAAAGATGTAAAGTGTCAGGAGCAATTGTCTGTTCCCCTCCCCAGGGTTTTTTTCAGCCTTGTGTAACCCTGCACGCACAGATCGCCACTTTCTCTTACTTCACTTACCCTGTACATAATGCATTCCTGAATCCTTCTACACTTTGTGTAATGCACACTTTCATAGTTTATGCAAAACCATTTGTAATGGAAGATTTTTCTTTTTTTCTATTATAGTGCTGGGGTTTGCATGTGTCCGTGAGACTTTATTTTAGAGGTACAAGGAAACCTGGCTTTTGTTTAGCCAGGCCCATTAAGCCCCCCCCCTCACTGTTAAGAATTTGACCACATCCACTTTTGCCACGTGCCATCGGATGCTTCCTCCCTCATGTGTCCCTCATTCTGAAGTTCAAAGTTGGGAGGTATGGTCTTTTCTGCCGTAAAAGCCTGTTACGGGCAGCGATAGACGTGGGCCGGACATGCAACGATTCCAAAGCCTGCAGGGCTCAGGAAAGATCGTACAGGCTTGACCAGGCAGCGCATGTTCAGTAACGTGATGTCGCCGCCTGGCACCATTTTTAAATGGAAGGCACTCGTTCTCGGCGGTGACGCAGTGGTGCAACGGTGCAGAGAGGAGGCACAGGCCACAGGAGGACATTACTGGGGGGGAGGAGAGCCGGCCCGGCAGAGGAAGACAGTACACTGATGTGCACAGTGCCCGACTGGAGAGGTGAACGGTACAGAAGACAGACACTGACTGATGTGGAACGGTATGGTAATATGAAGGGGGGACAGAGAAGGAAACTACCATGTCCACAGCATCTAACCGTGTCCTGTCCACAGTATCTGAAAGATGGGTTTCAAATGTTTTAACAGGGGCGCAGTGTCAGTGTTTGCCATAGGCGCCATTTTCACTAGATACGCCTCTGTGCACCTGTACACAGTTTAGCAGGGCCAGTGACAGCTTGTGCGAGGAGCGGGACAGCGAAGGCCTCAAGGGGTGGGCAGGATGACATCACCCAGTCTACATAGTGCGAGCGAGTGGTCTAGGAGACGGAAGCCATGGGAAAGGAGAGCAGCAAGACGCCAGGAACAGTGGGTACAACGTCCCCGGTGCCTCCCAGAGCCTGGAACCCCTGGACTCCTTAAACCTTGTCACTGCTCCCAGGCCTGGAGGACAGACTGACCGGGGGTTCAGAGAACAAGGACGGGCAGGAAATGCAAGCAGCCATGGACCGCTCCATGTCACATAATAGATCCGATGGAAGTAACAGAGCACCTCCTGTCCTCACCCAGGATGAAAACGGGTCTTGCCAGCTGCTGGCCATCATGGGCATCCTAGTGGCATGCAAGGTATCGTACTGAGCATTACACACACCACTGGGACATAGGGGCACTTGAGGGACTGCAGACAGGGCTAGGGGGTCCCTCTCTCTGACCCCCATCACCCCTCTTTGTCACCCCCCTCTGTCTCTCTCTGTTACACTCTTCTGTCTCTCTCTGTCTCCCCCTCTGTCTCTCTCTGTCACCTCCCTCTGTCTCTCTCTGTCACCCCCCTTTGTCTCTTTCTGTCATCCCCTCTGTCTCTCTCTGTCACCCCCTCTCTCTGTCACCCCCGTCTCTCTCTGTCAGCCCCCACATGTATGCAGTCTCTTGTGCCATGTCCGCAGTCTCTTATAGTCTCTTGAGCCATGTATGCAGTCTCTGACAGTCTCTTGGGCCATGTCCGCAGTCTCTGACCATCTCCTGTACTACGTCTGCAGTCTCTGACCATGCTAATGTGATAATGACATTGTCGAAAAAGGGTCCAAGCATGGGTGACATTAAATTGATGCCCCCCCCTGAAAAAAGTTCTGCGGACGCCCATGATGACACCTCATTTATCATCTGCATGAGGTGATTCAGCTACAAAAATGCACAAAAAACATATTAGTATATTAAAAGATCCGTTAATAATCACCCTGTAATAATAAACAAAAAAAAAAAAACAATAAAGAAAGGAAAAATCACAAGAACATCCTCATTTACTGAAACTTTATATATTTATTAACTTTCTTTATTTCTGTGAAAAAAAACATCAAATAACAATACAAAATAAATTTAGAAAACATTCAGAAAATGTAATGACACAGGTAAATATCTTGGGCTTTGTACACATACAGGATTGTTTACACATACACTATATTACCAAAAGTATTGGGACGCCTACCTTTGCACACACATGAACTTTAATGGCATCCCAGTCTTGATCCATAGGGTTCAATATTGAGTTGGCCCACCCTTTGCAGCTTCAACTCTTCTGGGAAGACTGTCCACAAGATTTAGGAGTGTGTCTATGGGAATGTTTGACCATTCTTCTAGAAGCACATTTGTGAGTTCAGGCACTGATGTGGACAAGAAGGCCTGGTCCGCAGTCTCCGCTTTAATTCATCCCAATGGTTCTATTTATCAGGTTGAGGTCAGGACTCTGTGCAGGCCAGTCAAGTTCCTCCACCCCAGACTCACTCAATCATGTCTTTATGGACCTTGCTTTGTGCACTGGTGCGCAGTCATGTTGGAACAGGAAGGGGTCATCCCCATACTGTTCACACAAAGTTGGAAGCATGAAATTGTCCAAAATGTCTTGGTATGCTGAAGCCTTAAGGGTTCCCTTCACTGGAACTAAGGGGCCAAGCCCAACCCCTGAAAAACAACCCCACACTATAATCCCCCCTCCACCAAATGATTTGGACCAGTGCACAAAGCAAGGTCCATAAAGACATGGATGAACGAGTTTGGGGTGGAGGAACTTGACTGACCTGCACAGAGTCCTGACCTCAACCTGATAGAACACATTTGGGATAAATTAGAGCAGAGACTGTGAGCCAGGCCTTCTCATCCAACATCAGTGCCTGACCTCACAAATGCGCTTCCGGAAGAATGGTCAAACATTCCCATTGACACACTCCTAAACCTTTTGGACAGCCTTCCCAGAAGAGTTGAATCTGTTATAGCTGCAAAGGGTGGCCCAACTCAATATTGAACCCTACGGACTAAGACTGGGATGCCATTAAAGTTCATGCATGTGTAAAGGCAGGTGTCCCAATACTTTTGGTAATATAGTGTAGGTTTGAATGGAACTGGTATTTGAGAAGGGGTTGGCATAGTAACAATTAGAAGGGAGAAGATGATTGGATTTGAAATCAATATAAGGAATTTTACCAATTTATGCTGGAAACAGAATTAAAGCTTAACTCCAGGATGATATAGAAGACACAAACAATGCAATGTATTGATTAACCACTTAACCACTTCCCGACCGCCCCATGTACATATACGTCAACAGAATGGCACGTACAGGCAAAAGGACGTACCTGTACGTGCCATTCTTCAGGCGGTTGGGGGGTCGGGATCGTGTCAGGAGCGATGCGGGAAGAGGGGGCGGCCAGTGGTTTCTGGCCACCCCCTCGCGATCGCTCCTGGCGAATCACATTCTCCCTTGCCTGTGTAATTGTAAACACAGGCAAGGGGAAGTGACGTCACGCTCCTCGTGTCGGTCTTTCTGACCGGGACGCCGAGCGGAGAAGACGCAGAAGTAAGTGCACAACACTACACTGACACCAGTCACACATAGGCACACAATCCACCCCCTGTCACCCCCAGATCACACCCCCGCCCCCCCCAGTCACAGTGTCACTGATTGCAGTGATCATTTATTTACTGATCACTGCATTTATTGTCAGTGTGACTGTAATAACTGTCAGGGCAGTTAGTTTTAGGCCCCTTTAGGTCTAAGGTAGCCCCCTACCCCCCCCCCCAATAAAGGTTTAACCCCTTGATTGCCCCCTAGGTAACCCTTTCACCCCCTTTTGCCAGTGTCACTAAGCGATCGTTTTTCTGATCGCTCTATTAGTGTCACTGGTGCCGCTAGGTAGCCAGTTTTTTGTTTAGGTAACCGCCAGGTTTATATAGGATTATAAATAGGTTTATAGGTCAGGTACCCCCATATTACAACCTAAATAAAGGTTTTAACCCCTTGATTGCCCCTAGAGTTAACTCTTTCACCAGTGATCACAGTATAAGTGTCACTGGTGACGCTGGTTAGCCAGTTAGTTATTTAGTTATTTAGGTTCCCCGTCAGGTTTTTATATATCGTCAGGTACCCCCATATATTACCTAATAAAGGTTTTAACCCCCTGATTGCCCCTAGTTAACCCTTTCACCAGTGATCACCGTATTACTGTTACGGGTGACGCTGGTTAGATAGTTTGTTTTTTATACTGTCAGGGCACCCGCCATTTATTACCCAATAACGGTTTAACCCCCTGATCGCCCGGCGGGTGATATCAATTAGGTTTTAGGGTCAAATAAGGTCTGCGTCGCCCCAGGTTAGTGCCAGCACCGCAAACACCCACGCGCAAAGCATACACCTCCCTTAGTGGTATAGTATCTGAACAGATCAATATCTGATCTGATCAGATCTATACTAGCGTCCCAGCAGTTTAGGGTTCCAAAAAACGCATTGTTAGCGGGATCAGTCCAGATACCTGCTAGCACCTGCGTTTTCCCCCTCCGCCCAGCCCAGCCCAGCCCAGCCCACCCAAGTGCAGTATCGATCAATCACTGTCACTTACAAAACACTAAGCACACATAACTGCAGCGTTCGCAGAGTCAGGCCTGATCCCTGCGATCGCTAACAGTTTTTCTGGTAGCGTTTTGATTCTGTCGCCAGCAGCCTAGGAGCTTTTTTTCCTGTGAATCTCACTAGTGTACTACTAAATTTAGAGCCCAAAATGGCAAATCGCAAGTACACTAGTGAACAGGCCTACTTGTTTCTGAGTATGTCAGATAGTGAAGAGGAGGTCACTCATCTGTCAGAATCAGGCTCAGAATACGACCCAGTAGACGACAGCGGCTCCATGACAGATAGCTCTGGCGACGGAGTTGAGGTCCCTGCTAAGGTCAGGCGTACCCGATCCCGATCTTCTGCTGTTGTTGAGGTGCAGGAACCGCAGGTCTCTCGTATGGAGCAGAGAAGTACTAGCGCCGCTATTCCTTCTGGTGAACTGGCAAGCACCAGCGGCCTAGTACACCCTGGACGTAGTCAAACCAGCACTGCAGTAACACTTGGTGACGGGGCGAGTCCCATAAGTGCAGTTCAAGCTGGCGAGGTGGCAAGCACAAGTAGTGTCCCGCTGCCACCAAGAAGAAGACAAAGGCAGGCCCGTCGATCACATAGTGTCCTTCCTGCAGAATTCGCCAATCCTGATTGGGTGCCCACCACTTCTGCAGGACCCGTACTTCCCCCATTCACTGGCCAACCCGGTATTCAGGTGGAAACAGCTGATTTTAAGCCATCCGATTTTTTATCGCTGTTTTTCACGGAAGATCTCTATAGATCTATTGTGGACCAAAGTAATATATACGCTGGTCAATACATCGCCGCTAATCCCCAAGTGCCTTCCCTTGCCAGAGATTGGAAACCAATTACGGTTTCCGAATTTAAGTCCTTTCTGGGCCTTTCCATCAACATGGGCATGCATAAATTCCCGACGCTGAGGTCTTATTGGTCCACCCTCGCGCTCCACCATATGCCCGTGTTCTCTCGCTCCATGTCCAGGGCACGATACGAACAGATCTTGCGGTTCATGCACTTCAGTGACAATGAACTCTGTCGTCCTCGTGGAGACCCTGAATTTGATCGGCTCTACAAAATTCGGCCCCTCATAAACCACTTCAACCAACGTTTTGCAGCCTTGTTTAGTCCCAATCAAGTTGTCTGCGTTGACGAGTCCCTGATTAAGTTTTCTGGCCGCTTGTCTTTCAAACAGTTCCTTCCCAGCAAGCGTGCCAGATACGGGGTCAAGCTCTACAAGCTCTGTGACAGGGCAACAGGCTATACGTGGAGCTTTTCGGTTTATGAGGGAAAAGATAGTCACGTAGAGCCGGAGAACTGTCCAGATTACATAGGGAGCGCTGGCAAGATAGTGTGGAACTTGGTGTCACCCTTATTCGGAAAGGGGTACCACTTGTACGTGGACAATTATTACACGAGCGTGCCACTGTTTAGTCACTTGTTTGATCATCAGATTGGAGCATGTGGCACTGTGCGACCTAATCGCCGGGGCTTTCCCCAGCGGCTTGTAGATTCCCCTCTTAGGCTGGGGGAGAGAGCCTGCTTGAAGTGTAATAATTTGCTCGCTGTGAAGTGGAGGGATAATAGGAATGTTTTCGTTCTTACCTCCCTTCATGCAGACACGACAGTCCAAATTAGTACGGCGGCTGGTGTTGTGACGAAACCCCTCTGTGTCCACGAGTATAACCTTAATATGGGAGGGGTGGACCTCAACGACCAGTTGTTGGCGCCGTACCTAGTTGTCCGTAAGGCTAGACGCTGGTACAAAAAAGTGTCTATTTATTTGTTCCAATTGGCTTTTCTGAATGCTCATGTGCTATACGGAGCTTCAGGCGGGAGGTTACCCTTCCTTGAATTCCTGGAAGAGGTTCTCACAGACCTTCTGTTTCCAGACGGTTCTGCACCTCACCATTCCGAACCAAATGCAGTTAGCCGGCTGTATGAGAGGCATTATCCTTATGTCCTCCCGAGTACCCCTACCCAACGAGCCCCCCAAAAAAGATGTTGTGTCTGTACCAAGCGCGGATGTAGGCGTGACACCCGTTATTATTGTCCACGCTGTCCTGACAATCCTGGTCTCTGCGTTGGTGAATGTTTTGAACGCTACCACTCACTAGTGAGGTTTTAGCGTAGGGTACAGCATTTCACAGGCTAGGATACACTTTCACAGGGTCTCAAGAATGCCATCGCATTTTGAGACCCGACCGTTACAGTTAAAATTATAGTTATAGTTTAAAAAAAAAAAATTAATAGTAAAAAATAAAAAAAAAGTACAAAAAAAAAAAACCCCAAAAAAAAAATAAAATAAAAAAACCAAAAATAGTTGTCGTTTTATTGTTCTCTCTCTCTCTCTCTCTCTCTCTCTCTATTGTTGCTTTTTTTTACTCTATTCTATTCTGCAATGTTTTATTATGTTTTATCATGCTTGCTTTTCAGGTATGTAATTTTGTTTACTGTGTTTTATTGTTAACCATTTTTTTGTTTTCAGGTGCGCCATTCAGTTGCAGCGCGGATTTATTTATCTTGACAGCAACAGCGTTTGCTCCCACGATACATAAAGCCACGACTCCAACGCTGTAGGAGGTGATTTCACCACCACAGTTAAAAAAAAAGAGCATATATGCCGAAGCATGGGGGCAGCAGAGGGCGGAGGAGCGATTTTTTGCTCCTAATGCCACGTACATACGGTCGAAAAAAGTCCGACCATGTGTACGTGGCATAACTTTTTTGCGGGAGGATGCCCCCATGCTTCGGCATATATATATTTTAGGCACCGGTTGCATTAACAAAATGTTTTATTTTTTACTATGTTTTTTTTTTTTGGTATTTGCTTTGCAGGTATGGTATGGTAAGGTCTTACTGTTATACTGTAATGTTACTTTGTTTTAATGTTAACCATTATTTGCTTAGCAGGTACGCCATTCAGTTGCAGCGTGGATTTATTTATCTTGACAGCAACAGCGTTTGCTCCCACGATACATAAAGCCGCGACTCCAACGCTGTAGGAGGTGATTTCACCACCACAGTTAAAAAAAAAGAGCATATATGCCGAAGCATGGGGGCAGCAGAGGGCGGAGGAGCGATTTTGCTCCTAATGCCACGTACATATGGTCGAAAAAAGTCCGACCATGTGTACGTGGGCTAACTTTTTTGCGGGAGGATGCCCCCATGCTTCGGCATATATAAATGGTGCATGTATGCCCATCATTAGAAGTGGGTGGATGAAGGGAGGTATTCTAATGGTGGGCATACCCACCGCACCATTGGGAAAGCATTTTATCACACCGATCTTGGTGTGGTCAGATGCTTTGAGGGCAGAGGAAAGATCTAGGGTCTAATAGACCCTTTTTTTCAAAAAAAGAGTACCTGTCACTGCCTATTGCTATCATAGGGGATATTTACATTCCCTGCGATAACAATAAAAATGATAACTAAGAAAAAAAAAAATGGAAGGAACAGTTTAAAAATAAAAAAGCAAAATAAAAAGAAAAACTAAAAAAAAAAAAAAAAAAAAAGCACCCCTGCCCCCCTTCTCTTGCGCAAAGGCGAACACAAGCGTTGGTCTGGCGTCATATGTAAACAGCAATTGCACCATGCATGTGAGGTATCACCGCGAAGGTCAGATCGAGGGCAGTAATTTTAGCAGTAGACCTCCTCCGTGAATCTAATGTGGTAACCTGTAAAGGCTTTTAAAGGCTTTTAAAAATGTATGTAGTTTGTCGCCACTGCGTGTTTGTGCGCAATTTTAAAGCATGTCGTGTTTGGTATCCATGTACTCGGCCTAAGATCATATTTTTTATTTCATCAAAAATTTGAGCAATATAGTGTGTTTTAGTGCATTAAAATAAAAAAAAAGTGTATTTTTTTCCACAAAAAATGCGTTTGAAAAATCGCTGCGCAAATACTGTGTGCAACACCCACCATTTTAATCTGTAGGGCCTTTGCTTTAACAATATATATAGTGTTTGGGGGTTCAACGTAATTTTCTTGCAAAAAAAAAATATGTTTTCATGTAAACAAAAAGTGTCAGAAAGGACTTTATCTTCAAGTGGTTAGAAGAGTGGGTGACGTGTGACATAGGCTTCTAAATGTTGTGCATAAAATGCCAGGACAGTTCAAACCCCCCCCAAATGACCCAATTTTGGAAAGTAGACACCCCAAGCTATTTGCTGAGAGCAATGTTGAGCCCATTAAATATTTTTTTTTTTTGGTCCCAAGAGATTGAATAATGAAAAAAAAAAAAAATATATTTTTTTTTTACAAAAAGTTGTCACTAAATGATATATTGCTCAAACATGCCATGGGCATATGTGGAAATACACCCCAAAATACATTCTGTTGCTTCTCCTGAGTACGGGGATACCACATGTGTGGGACTTTTTGGGAGCCTAGCCGCGTACGGGACCCCAAAATCCAAGCACCGCCTTCAGGCTTTCTAAGGGTGTAATTTTTTTATTTCACTCCTCACTGCCAATCACAGTTTCGGAGGCCATGGAATGCCCAGATGGCACAAACCACCCCCAAATGACCCCATTTTGGAAAGTAGACACCCCAAGCTATTTGCTGAGAGGTATGGTGAGTATTTTGCAGATCTCGCTTTTTGTCACAAAGTTTTGAAAAATGAAAAAAAAAAAAAAAAATGTTTTTTCTTTACTTTCTTCATTTTCAAAAACACATGAGAGCTGTAAAATACTCACCATGCCTCTCAACAAATAGCTTGGGGTGTCTACTTTCCAAAATGGGGTCATTTGGGGGGGTTTTGTGCTATTTTGGCATTTTATGGCCTTCGAAACTGTGATAGGTAGTGAGGAGTGAAATCAAAAATTTGCACCCTTAGAAATGCTGAAGGCGGTGCTTGGGTTTCGGGGCCCCGTACGCGGCTAGGCTCCCAAAAAGTCCCACACATGTGGTATCCCCATACTCAGGAGAAGCAGCAAAATGTATTTTGGGGTGCAATTCCACATATAACCATGACATGTGTGAGCAATATATCATTTAGTGACAACTTTTTGAATACATTTTTTTTTATTTTTGTCTTTATTCAATCACTTGGGACTAAAAAAAAAAATATTCAATGGGCTCAACATGCCTCTCAGCAAATAGCTTGGGGTGTCTACTTTCCAAAATGGGGTAATTTGGGGGGGTTTTGTACTTCCCTGCCATTTTAGCACCTCAAGAAATGAGATAGGCAGTCATAAAATAAAAGCGGTGTAAATGCCAGAAAATGTACTCTAGTTTGTAGACGCTATAACTTTTGCGCAAACCAATAAATATACGCTTATTGGCATTTTTTTTACTAAAGACATGTGGCTGAATACATTTTGGCCCAAATGTTTGACTAAAATTGAGTTTATTGGATTTTTCTTATAACAAAAAGTAGAAAATATCTTTTTTTTTCAAAATTTGCGGTCTTTTTCCGTTTATAGCGCAAAAAATAAAAATCACAGAGGCAATCAAATACCATCAAAAGAAAGCTCTATTTGTGGGAAGAAAAGGACGCAAATTTTGTTTGGTTACAACATTGCATGACCGCGCAATTACCAGTTAAAGCAGTGCAGTGCAAAATTGAAAAAAGACCTCTGGTCCTTTGGCTGCCAAATGGTCCGGGGCTGAAGTGGTTAAAGACCCCCCACTGCATATATACTGTGGCAGAACGGCTCTATTGCACAAAACAACGAACCTGTATGTCGTTTCATGCAATAGGTAGTGTGGGTACACGTGCGCCGCTGGAGGCGCATGCCCATGGCATGGAGGAGGACCCGCGAGAGAGGCAGAACAGGGATCTGCATATGTAAACAAGGCAGATCCCCGTTCTGACATGGGACAACATGCTGATCTGCTGTTTCTAGTGATTAGGAACAACGATCTCTGTGTTGTTCCTGTCAGCACTTCCCCCACACAGTAAGAAAACACACTGGGGGAACACATACAACTCTTTGATTGGCCCTGGTGTTAACTCCTTCCCTGCCAGTGTCATTTATACAGTAATCAGTGCTTTTTAGCACTGATCACTGTATTGGTATCATTAGTCCCCAAAAAGTGTCAGATTTGTCACAGTCCCTTTAAAAAGAGTTAAAAATTAAAAGGCCATAAATCTATCCTGTAGTTTGTAGAAGCTATAACTTTTGCGCAAACCAATATACGCTTATTGGGATTTTTTTCACCAAAAATATGTAGAAGAATACATATTGGCCTAAATTGATGAAGAAATTAATTTTTTATTTTTTTTGGATATGTATTATAGCAGAAAGTAAAAAACATAATTTTTTTTTTCTAAATTGTCAGTCTTTTTTTTTGTTTATAGCGCAAAAAAAAACAAAACAAAAAAAAAAAAACGCAGAGCTGATCAAATACCACCAAGAGAAAGCTCTATTTCTGGGAAACAAAGGACATCAATTTTATTTGGGTACAGCGTTGCACGCCCGCACAATCATCAGTTAAATTAACGTAGTGCCGTATCTCAAAAAATGGCCTGGTCATTAAGAGGGTAAATTCTTCCGGCGCTGAAGTGGTTAATACATCACAAGGCTGGGTTTGTACATTTTGGGCACAGTGTAGTGCTTTTTTTTTTTTACACAATAATGTGCATTGCACTAAGGCTAGTTTCACACTGGGGCGTTGGCAGTAAAGCGGCGTTATATTTAGCGCCGCTTTACTGTAGTTTTAGCGGCCGAAAAAGAGTTAATACCGCCCGCAAACCGCCGCTGCAGCAGCGTTTTGCGGGCGGGTTCGGAGCGCTGCCCCATTGTTTTCAATGGGAATGGGCGCTATAGGAGCGGTAAATATACCGCTCCTACAGCGAGCCAAAGATGCGGCTTGCAGGACATTTTTCAGCGTCCTGCAAGCGCACCACTTCAGTGTGAAAGCCCTCGGGCTTTCACACTGAAGACAAAGCAACAGCTGTTTCGGGTCGGTTTGCAGGCGCTATTTTTAGCGCAATAGCGCCTGCAAACCGCCCCAGTGTGAAAGGGGCCTAAGGCAGAGGGAAGATTTGATAAGACAGAGGAGGGATTTGATGATGGGATTGGTAACCAATAAGAGGAATTTACAAATTTATGCTGGAAACAAAATTAAAGATGAACTCCAGGATGATATAGAAGACACAAACAATGCACAAGTCCTGTAAATGTTACTGAGTTGGGTAATCTGACTGGATGGACAGAAATACAAATCTCTGGCAGGTAAAACTGTTCCCTTATATTTATTTCATCTGTATATTTAACCATTTGCCTGGAGATCCAATTTAAATAACTACTAAAAAAAATTGATGTATTTTTTTTTTTTTTTACCTTTCCTCTACGATTCTTTGATTGTTCTGATAACTTATTTAACCAGTTATCATTGGGTGTTTTGGCACGGAGTGGCGTTTGTTTGACCTATGTTAGAAAGCACATGATTACAAGTCAGCTTATGCATATTACATTTTTTTTTTTTTTACAAAGGACAGACAGTTGAATATTTTCAACCACTTGAGCCTTGGAGAATATTAACACATGACTAATAATAATAATATATATGCTGCCACCGTACATTTTAAATACAAAATAATAAACAAGAGCAACTAAATTTCACTCTCTGGTAGCACAATATTAATCCAATCCAAAATACAATTAAAAAACATGCTTTTGACACAAAAAACCCAATAACCAAAGTGCCCACATCAGTGATATCTTCATAAAATTCATAAGGGATATTTCAAGCATCAATCAGTGATATATTCATAAAAGTTATTTCATGCATCAATGTCCAACTTCCAAAACACCATTCCACTTGCGCAATTCTTCCAATCTTTCACCGCTGTGTAGAAAGTGCTCTCATATCCCCATAAGACACCACACTCACCAACGTTATTCAAAGTTATTCAAGTTATCTCATTTTATTGATCGGCAAATAACGTTCAAAGGGATCCCCTTCACGGTCGCTGCTCTTTTAAAGTACTTTCCCCAGCTCTCCACAGTCTCCATACACATACTAGGACTGAAAAAATAAGAATGGTTTAAATAGCGTAATCCCATTTTAACCAATTTATTAAAAGTTAAAAACACTCACAAGCACATTCAGTTTTTATGCCCATCAACACTATACAGCCATCAAAACGGCCCAGACTACAATGGCCGATGGTCTCCCCGCACTTGTCAGCCATGTCCCCTGCGCCTGCTGTCATTTCTGGTCTGACGCCTGATGTAATTTATGGTCTCTGTACAGGCCTGTCTGATGCATTTCGTCACTGGCCATTGTAGTCTGGGCAGTTTTGAGGGCTGTATAGTGTTTATAGGCATAAAAACCAAATGTGCTTTTGAGTGTTTTTAACTTTTAATAAATCAGTTAAAATAGGATTACGCTATGTGGGCCACTCCAAGCCCTGCTCTACAGGCCCCTGAAAAAAATAATTAAAATGCACATTTTTTACCTGCAAAAATCTGTACATTTTATTTATTTTTTTATTTTTTAAAGGTGAACTTTATCTTTAAAGCAAAATCCATGCTTAATGTTGTGCTCCCCCAATTCTAGTTTAATACATTTCAAACATACATCCCTTTTTTCTGTGTTAACATGGTCATGGGTCATGGGTTCCTTTTTCATCCTCTGCAACATTTGTTGTGGGGTGCAAAATGTGAGTGCCACACTCTGCACATTCCACTCCTCTGAGCCTATATTGTATGATGACAGACTCCATGGGGTGTGTCCATCACAACCTGGGTTCACAAGAAGCATCATTTAACCCAAAAAAACTGTCAGATAGGAGAACATTGATGGCATCACTGAAGCATGGAGAGGGTGACTAGTGCGTTTTAAAACTTATTTTATATTAAATAGGTGAGGTGTGGATGATTAAAGGGAGCTTAAAGCGGTATTAAACCCAAAACCAAAAATGAATTATATATTCCAGGTTACCAATCATTAGATGTGGTGGCTGCATTTGTTTTCTTTTTTAGGTGATTTTCCCTCTGGTTTCCCCTGGTGATCTGGCCAGTAACACACCTCCTGTATTAGTGTGCCTCCATTCTGGATGAATGAGAACAGGAGCACTTTTGGACAGTAGAATTTTCAGTCTGGGGAGGAAAGTGTTAGATGTACTAACAGATTAAAATATACTATACAAATTGACACAAAAATACAGCTAATACTTTATAATAGATTACAGCTTGTTTTTCCTTTTGGGATAAAGGTTTTATATAAATAAATAAAAGCTGACCATGGTAAGTACCCCTGTCAGTGGTAAAATGGTTTGTCTCATCCCTGTAACTGTTACATCCTCATGAGAGCTTACTATTTTCAAAAACATCAGACCTACTGGCTGGATCACCACATGAAAATGGAAGAAAGAAAAAAATCCTAAAAAAATTAAAAAAAAGCAGCCATCACATCTAAGACTTGGTAAGCTGCAATATAATACATTTAAATGAAAATAGTTGCGCAATACCTTTAACTAAAAATGAAAACTTTTTTTTACATCACAACAACCTTATAAAGCACAGCATAGCCAGTGAAAGCAGTATTGCAAATATCAAAAATATGTAAAAACAATATAATAAAATATATAATATAAAATCAGTGCAAAATAACTTAGACCCCATTCACACCTGAGCATAGTGTTTTTACATAGCTTTTTTGCAGCGTTTTACCGCGATTTTGTGCAGGGCAAAAGGTCACCAATGTAAAAAAGAAGAAAAACGCCCAACCTGCCCGATTCGAGAGACAAAAAAGGGTCCAGAACTTGTTTGAGCTTCAGGCGTTCGGCTTCAGGCGACATGGAGTGGAGATGTGAACCATCTCCATTGAGAATAATAGATTTTTTCCCCTCCAGCGTTTTGTAGCTTGAGACTTCAATCTACAAAACGCTCAGGTGTGAATGGGGCCTTATAGTGCAAGTCCCAAATGGAACGTGTGAGAAAATCTCAAGCAACCAATCACACTTATTATTATCAGGGGAGCTGGCTATCTTGCCTGCAGTATCAGAAGACACTATGCAACATTGTTGCAGTGAGACTGTTTCTCTCTATTGCCAGCTAAGACTCTGTGTCATCACATCCTGTCAGCAGAGTGATTACCACCAGGGAGCAAAGCATAAAAGGGAATTGTAGGCAATTTAGGCCTCTGCCGCCAGTCAGGACATCCAACCTGAGAGAGGGGGATCCCAGGCGCACCTGCACCAGTGGTGAAGCGTTCTAGTGTAAGGTGACCAGTCGAGTCACCAGGAGAGCTTGCTTGTTCCAGGATGTTCGTTTTGGGCCTTGACTGCAGGATTGGGTGAGGGGGCTTCTGCCCATTTGCAAGAAACAGGGACACTGCACCACAGAAGAAATTAAATGGACACTGTATACAGACATCATTGCTGTTAGTCATCTTGCTGACACTTGTAGTGCCACAGGGCTAAAGGATAAGGTCATCCATTCCCAGGGACACTGTATACAGACACCATTGTCCTTTCACCTTGCTGAGAAAGAGCCTGCCTTCCTCACTTGATAATCCGGGCCAGTTTTGTGTTTGGCCCTGCTATTCAGGAGTTTAAGTGCACCAACGAAAGTGGCTAGCTGAAGACACAAAGTCTTATCTTTTTTTCAAAAGGACTGAAGCTACTAGTGCATACGGACCCGCACACACATATTCAGGGCTCTATATATGCATTAAGAGTGTGTGCGGGACAGTTTATCTAGGAAGTTAAGCCATTACATGTTGATTTAAATAAAGTGTTTAAAGTTGGGCCTTTGATGTCAGGAGACAGAAAAGAGAGGTCTGACATAAGAGGGTCATTCGTCTGCTCTCCTCCTGCCTGGACTCATACTGTAGAGTCGACCTGAGTAAAGGTAAAAAATATGGTACAGGTTGCCATATTTTGATTTATTGTTATTGAAGTGTTTGCCTCTGCTCTTGGGGTTATTCTCAGGTTTGGAATCCCCTGAAAGCAGCCTGAATATGGTATTGAGCTATATTGCTCTTAATCTCAGTTATTGCTCTCCAATTGCATTATTTGAATATATATGGTTACTGTTTGTTACTCTTTTCCACATTGCAGTAAAGAAAATTTCTGTGTTTTATCATAACGTGTGTGTTTCTCATTGGTCCTTGCAGTTACACTACTGCCAGGTGTGCCAGAGGGGCTGAGACTGTTCTAAGGGTTAAGAGGCAGAGTACGGAACCAAACATACTTAACCGTTTCCCGACCGGCACACAGCGATGTACGATGTAAATGGCACGGACAGGCAGAAGGGCGTACAGGTACGTCCCTTTAAGAATGCGGATGTGCCATCGCATGCGCGCCGGCGGCGGCGCGTGGTGGTCGGGACCCCCGTGAGTCCAGTCGTGGGTCCCACGGACTCAATCGCCGCAGGGATACCCGCAATCGTCTCATGGGAAGGCTGAAACGGGAGATGCAGAAGTAAACAGCATCTCCCCGTTCTGCCTAGCAACTAGTGACACTGATCTCTGCTCCCTGTGATTGGAGCAGAGATCAGTGTTCACTAACACACAGCCACGCCCCCCACAGTTAGTAACACCCCAAGGACACACTTAACCCCTACACTGCCACCCCCTGGTTAACCTCTTCACTGCCAGTGTAATTTACACAGGAATCAGTGCATTTGTATAGCACTGATTGTTGTATAAATGACAATAGTCCCAAAAATGTGTCAAAAATGTCCGATGTGTCTGCCATAATGTCGCAGTCACAATAACAATCGCTGATCGCCGCCATTACTAGTAAAAAAAAAAAATTATTAATTAAAATGCCATAAAACTATCCCCTATTTTGTAAATGCTATAACTTTTGCGCAAACCCATCAATAATTACTTATTGCGATTTTTTTTTTTTTTTTTTACCAAAAATATGTAGAAGAATAGGTATCGGCCTAAACTGAGGAAAAAAAATGTTTTTATATATTTTTGGGGGATATTTATTATAACAAAAAGTAAAAAATAATGCGTTTTTCTTCAAAATTTACGCTTTTTTTTGTTTATAGCGCAAAAAATAAAAAACGCAGGGGTGATCAAATACCACCAAAAGAAAGCTCTATTTGTTTGGGAGCCACGTCGCACGACCATGCAATTGTCAGTTAAAGCGACGCAGTGCTGAATAGCAAAAAGTGGTCTGGTCTTAAGCCAGCAAAATGGTTCGGTCTAAAAGTGGTTAAGCGGCTCCTCTGGGGGTATCGCAACATTATGAAAATGGTGACGTGACCAAAAATGCACTGCATACAGGTGTCCACTTAGAAGTTCCCACAGGTGCTCAAACTCCTTACTGGTAATATAGGATCTTACTATTATGAGAGATAGATAGTGCCTGACTGTCTTACAGCTCTAATCTCCACAGTCTCAGCAGTGCAGGAGACAAATTCCATAGTGTAGTATTTAAAACACCAATCGCATTTATTTAAAAAGTTGCACTCACATGAGATATGAGGAGATATGTGGGGACCAGCATCTATAGTGAAAAACACCACTGCATGGTGATGTCACAGACCAGGCCCTGCCCAACATGTTTTGTTGCTAAACAAACATCGTCAGAGGAAGAGGGCTGGCCAGCGATGTCCACAATCCATGTTATATACCAACTGGGATCAGAATGCCCCAGCACTCAGCAACCATTTTCAAATGAGAGAACAAAGAAAAACAAAAATACAGAGGGGTCCAAAAAACTAAATTAAAAACCAAAACCCATACATATTAACAAGATGAAAAATTATATAATTTTTAATAAAGTAAAATAAAATTAAGGACTGCAAAATTGCCAGCTACTGGACAAATAGGGAAATATGGCCGGCTAGAGAAATCCCACTAGCATATTCTTGCCATCTAGTCTACAGAAAAAATGTCTCCCAAATCAAATAAATGTTTCTTTCAAATATTAAAACTGTAATTAGAATGTCATTACATTAAAGTATGGGGAATGGCAATTCCAACTGTTTACATGCAAAATTTCCGATTTTTTTATGTTGTATGTAAAACCTCAATAAACACTCTACAAAAAAAGAAAAAAAGAAAAACAGTAAAAAATCCTATATATTTATCATACATCAATATCTAAAGGAAGGGCAGACTACTGTACTAGAATCTAACTACAGTATTACTGATGAAACTGTTAATATCCCACTCAACATCCAGTCCAAAGGGACTGTACATTTTGAGATAAAAAAATCAAACGTGTTTCCTATTGGGATATTTCCCTCTTGGAGTTGTTCCTGTGCCAGTGGGGAATGAACTTTTCTATTCCTGCTAATCGTAAAAATGGACACTGAAGAAGCTAGACAATAGAATGGGTGTTACATGTGACAAAATCCTGGAGTTTGCATGCTTTATGTGTGACTTGGGAGAAAAAGGTTTCAGTATGTGTATTTTTACAGCATTTGCATACGCCATACTTCCTGCAAAGAAAAAGTTCCTTCAAACCCCCAAACAGAGACCCTTTGGGGCCTATCCACTACATTGGGGAAATTTGACCCCTAAGTATTTACACTTTTTTTTTATAAATAACAGGCCCCAGTATTTTGTCACTTTGTAGAACATTTTAATGCTTCCTGAACAGTTGGTTTATAAACTGATACAATGAGAGTGCATTTGTCTGCTTTTGGAGTTAACAAAGAATCACGTCCAGTATTAAGGACAGATAATAAGGGTAACCAGTGCGCTCAACCAAAAACTATTACCGTATTTATCGGCGTATAACACGCACAGGCGTATAACACGCACATTCATTTTAAGAGGAAAGTTTCAGGAAAAAAAACTTAAATTTTAAATAAGGAACTTTGATGCAAAATAAGGGTCAGTGCACATCTGCAGCCTCACCATTGCCATCAATGCAGCCTGATCAATGCCCATCTGAAGCCTCACAAGTGCCATCAATGTAGCAGCCTCACCATTGCCATCAATGTAGCAGCCTCACCATTGCCATCAATGCAGCCTAATCAATGTCCATCTGCAGCCTAGAGGGGACAGGGAGGGGGAGGGATGAGCCCCGACAGATTACATACAGTGAGAATCTCCTATGATAGACAGAACAGTGGTCCAATGGCGGCCCAGGACTTCCTATTACAGAGGCCACCAAGTAAACCGGAGATTCTCACTGTATGTAATTTGATGGCGCTCGTCCTGCCCCCCTCCCTGTGCCCTCCGAGGCAGCTAAAATTGAAGTATCGGCGTATAACACGCACACACTATTTGCACCCGATTTTCATGGTGAAAAAGTGAGTGTTATACACCAATAAATACAGTAAATCAAATAAGGAGAAAAATGGAAAAGGAAAGCAGCCAACATATAAGTGATCTCACACTTGTAAAGGTAAAATTGAATGAAGAGGGTATGTGGCGCTAACCCTTATGTAAATCAATAAATAATCTAAAAATAATCTAAAATGACCAGTTTGCAAAGCTCAGAGTATCCGAAAGATGAGTGACCTTTCACATAAATAGATATATAAAAACATAAAATAATGAACTAAATAGATAAAATTCCTTAATAGCAATACACATAAAATATTGAATAAATATAAGACGTGTGTATAAAATGAAAAAATGTTCAATAAAAGTGATGGTGCTAAAATAACCGTGCTGAAAATAAATATATGTGCTGGGGTAAAAATGATGATGGAGTTGGGTTAAAAATAGTGAACACGAAATCTTCTAGCAATAAAAGGTGCACAGTGCAACGTGCAAAATATGTGAATAAAGAACCAATAGAGAACCAATAAATTGGTTCTGAAAGTGCAAGGGAATTGCAAGGAAATTGCAAGGGAAATTAATGATTGAATGTGCAGAAATATCCAAAATAATGACAAAGTGACCATACAGATGAAAAGAGTGTGTCACTGTAGGTATGGTATAATCAGATGATACCAAAACAATAATATCGCTGAAAAAAATTATTAAAAAATAAAAGTAAAATTTGGTGCACTACAAGTCCCAGCTTGTAAAGAAAAAAATGGCGGAAAATAAACGATAAAGTCCACAATCTGGAACAATGAAGAGCATAATGCTCTGGAATAAGTGAAGGTGAGTAAAAATATTCAGGAATCTTTGTGTTGATCACAGTGATGATCCGTGCAGGCAGTGCTCTGTGCTGACTTCAGGGGTGCACCCTACTAGTTCCCCCAGTCTCTCACCTCTATTTGCGGCCCCTACAGGCCTAGTGGAGCAGATAGCCTCTAAAGTGGCAAGCCTGGTCACTTTCCGGGTCCTCTTTCTTATGGGCTCCTATGGGCTCCTATAGGCTTCTATGGGCTCCTATGGACTCCTACTCCGATCCAAAAAGGCACTCCAGGGGTAAGGGGTCACTCACGGGTTAGATCAGCATGTAGGGGTTAAAGGTACAAAGAAGCGCTCCAATGTGTAGTAAAAAACAGGTTTATTGAAACAAAAATAATATCCACTCACATTTAAAGTTTTCTTGCATCAGCATAGATGAACTTCTGGTTTGCGGCCGCGACCGGAAGTAGAGCGATAGGCACCTGACTTCCTTCCTCCCTCACTAGTATCGTCACTAGCACACGTGACTAGCACAAAGGATATTATTTTTGTTTCAATAAACCTGTTTTTTTACTACACATTTATTGGTTTCTCTATTGGTTCTTTATTCACATATTTTGCACGTTGCACTGTGCACCTTTTATTGCTAGAAGATTTCGTGTTCACTATTTTTAACCCAACTCCATCATCATTTTTACCCCAGCACATATATTTATTTTCAGCACGGTTATTTTAGCACCATCACTTTTATTGAACATTTTTTCATTTTATACACACGTCTTATATTTATTCAATATTTTATGTGTATTGCTATTAAGGAATTTTATCTATTTAGTTCATTATTTTATGTTTTTATATATCTATTTATGTGAAAGGTCACTCATCTTTCGGATACTCTGAGCTTTGCAAACTGGTCATTTTAGATTATTTTTAGATTATTTATTGATTTACATAAGGGTTAGCGCCACATACCCTCTTCATTCAGTATTAAGGACAGCATTCATTTCCTGTTCTAAAACATCATCCGGATACTCCTTTGGTAAAAAAAAATCTTTGTTTTCAAGTAGCTGCCTGGGTTGCATCTCAGTGCAGTTTCTACTGATCCCCTGAAACTGTCTCTTTGGAATAGCTTTCAGCCAGTAGGGGTGGTGGCAACTCCCTATAGGAATGTACCCATTGCTATCTATCATTGATATCATTTCTAAAAATAACCAAATCCAAAAAATGTATTTCAAGTTTATTCCATTCATAAGTAAATCTTATACCCCACTTTTTAGGCAGATCAAGTTATGGAAAGAATCAACATCACCTCTCCATATAAAGAGAGTGCCATCAATATATCGCCTCCAAAACCACAACTTAAAAATGGGGTCACTGTAAATCGCATCCCCCCCCCCCCCCCACCAGGCCATAATAAATTTGCAAGGCTGGGGGCAAATTTTGCTCACATTGCCATGCCTGTTTTTTGTAATTAAATGGTCCTCCCATACCAAAAATAATTTATGTTCCCTTGCGAACCTAAGTAATTTCATATAAACTCTTTCTGTATAAGAGGCACAGAATCATTCAAATTCAAATAATGTCCAACAGCCTCAAATCCCTTATTATCTGGATGTCATAAACCATGAAATCAGACCGAGACAGAAGTACAGTTAAATCACACTTGTTTAATAATAAAAGTAAAAAGAACAAACGTAGTCAAAACATAGCCAAAGTTCAGTAACCGGAACGGATAGTCAGCCAAGCCAGAAGTCAGGGATCAATGTAGTGGAACAGCAAGCAGGATCTGGAGCCAGTAGGGATGTCTGCAAAGCAAGTCTTTAAACAGGAACACAGAAGATAGGCTCTGTGATGTTGACCAAGGCGAAGAAAGAGATCCTTTGGGCTGGACGGCTTAAGTAGGCAGGAATGACGAGCAGGATATCATCAACAGCTGAGTAACTGGAGAGATAGGAGCTGGCAATTAGCCGACAGGTGAGTGGCCAGCTCTGAGAATGAAGGGCTGAGCCCAGTCCTGACAGTACCCCCTTCTCAACGACCCCTCCCCATTGGAGGACCACCAGGCTTGAGGGGAAAATGTCTATGGAAATCACAGAGGAGGACAGGGGCATGTAAATTCGAGGATGAGACCCAAGGCCGTTCCTCCGGACTATACCCCTTCCAATGCAACAGGTACTGTATGCGCCCACGGAACCTACGGGAGTCAACAATGGACTGTACTTTATACTCCTCATGGTTTTCAACCTGTACAGGGTGAGGACGTGGCATGAGGTGGTAAAGTGGTTGCAAACTAAAGGTTTTAATAAGGAGACATGAAATTCATTCGAAATACGCATGTTAGAAGGAAGGTCTAATGCGTAAGCCACTGGGTTAATCCTGAGAAGAATATGTAAAGGCCCAATAAACCAAGGTGCGAACTTCTGTGCCGGAACACAAAGTCAGAGGTTGCGAGATGAAAGCCAGACCCTGTGCCCAACGTGGTAGGAAGGCGCAGGCAGGCGTCTGCGGTCAGCATGGAGTCTGTAACTATCATTAGCATATCGCAAAGCCTCCTGAACTAGTCCCCAAGGGGAAGAAGACCACGGAGATGCTCCTCTAACGCAGGAATACTCTTCGGAACAAATCAGCCAACATGGAAGGTTGGGAACCATAGTTCGCCATAAACATGGACAATCGGGAAGCAGAATTCAAGGCACTATTGTGAGCAAACTCTGCCCACGGTAATAGGTCTGACCAGTTGTTATGATGGTAATTGCACTCCGCAGGTGACAATTTCTTGGAAAAGTAGCCACAAGGATGCATAGCACTCTCAGAGGTAGGACGTTGAGACAGAAGAGCGCCAACACCAGTCTCAGAAACATCAACCTCAAAGATAAAAGGTAACGTAGGATCAGGATGTGCCAACACAGGAGCAGAAACAAAGGCCTCTCAAAGAGACCAACTCTGTGGGTTACCATCCTTTCTGGTCATATCAGTCAGGGGCTTGACCAGAGACGAGAAGTTACGAATTCACTTCTGATAATAGTTGGCAAAGCCCAGGAAACGCTGCAGAGGACGTAAACCCACGGGTCGGGGCCACTGTAGGACAGCTGAAAGTTTCTCTGAGTCCATGGAAAAACCAGCAGTGGAAATGACATAGCCCAGGAATTTAACCTGTTAACAATGGAACTCGCACTTTTCCAAGTTTACAATAGAGATTGTTCTCTCTTAGTTTCTGAAGCACACAACGGACATCTGTGTGGAGGCTCTCCAAAGACTTGGAAAATATGAAGATATCATCGAGATTAACCACCACACATAGCTGCAACAAATCGTTAATAAATTCCTGGAAAACTGCCGGGGTGTTACAAAGGCCAAAAGGCATTACGAGGTACTCATATTGGCCTGTTCTGGTATTAAATGCAATTTTTCACTCGTCGCCCTCCTTAATCCTCACAAGATTGTACGCCCCTCTCAAATCAAGCTTCGCGAAAACCGTTGCTCCCTTGAGGCAGTCAAATATCTCCGTAATCAACGGAATCAGATAGGCATGCTTAATCGTGAAACGATTGAGACCCCTATAATCAATACAAGGTCTCAGTTCACCACTCTTCTTCTCCACAAAGAAGAAACCAGCGCCAGCAGGAGACGAGGATTTGTGGATGAAACCTTGAGAAAGTGCATCTGCAACATACTCTTCCATGGCCTTATCATCCAAGACCGAGAAAGGGTACACCCTGCCCCGAGGGGGTATGGCACCAGGTTGAAGGTCAATTGCGCAATCATACTGCCAATGTGGAGGCAAACTGCCGGCTTGACCTTTGTCAAAGACATCGCTAAAATCGCGGTACTCCTCCAGCAGGGAGGAGAGTGAAGAGGTGCACAGGACCTTGGCTACCTTCTGGAAGCATGTCTTACTGCATTGTGGCGACCAGGAGAGAACCCCAGCACGGAGCCAATCAAAAGAGGGGTTGTGCATCTGTAACCAAGGATAACCAATAACCAGCGGAAACTTAGGCGAGGAAATAACTTGGAATTGGATTATCTCATGGTGAAGGGCCCCTACGGCCATAGACAATGGAACCGTCTTATGAGTCACATGGGCAGGCTGTAGAGGTCTCCCATCAAGAGCCTCAATGGCAAGTGGAGTGTCACGCAACTGCAGCGGAATCGAGTGCTTTGATACAGGCAGCATCATTGAACAGGCCTGCAGCCCCAGAGTTGATTAGAGCCTGTATCTCGACGGACAACTCAGCCCAAGAAAGGGTGACCGAAACCAGGGGCTTATCCTTCTTGATAACTGGGGATGAAACAACGCCACTTAAGGTCTGTCCATGACAGGACCCCAAGGTTCGGGCATTCCCTTGACGGGTAGGACAAGACTTCAAAAAGCCTGCCTTCACCTGCCTGGCCACAATAAAGGCACAATCTCTCCCTCCTCCTAAAGGTTCTCTCATCCGCAGAGACATGTGAAACCCAAGTGCATGGGTTCATCTTCACTGACCGACTCTGTACCAGGAGGCATGGGAGGCGAGGGAGGCACGAGTGGGACTGCAAAGCTTGGAGACAAACGTACAGTAGGCTTCCGCAAGCACTCCTTAAAAGAGAGTATTTCTCTGAGTCTGGAGTCAATGAGCATGGCAAACGTGATCAACTTCTCCAGCTCAGTGGGTATATCTCGGGCTGCTATCTCATCCTTGATGGTATCCAAGAGACCATGAGAAAAAGCAGCCACGAGGGCCTCATTGTTCCACGCAACCTCTGCTGCCAGAGTACGTAATTCAATGGCGTAGTTGGCAACAGTTCTTGTACTCTGTTCGATGGACATGAGGCACTTGGCAGCAGAAGCGGAGCATGCGGGAACGTCAAATACCCTTTTAAACGAAGCCACAAACTCAGGGTAGCTCAAGACAACAGGTTTTTGCATCTCCCATAGAGGGCTTGTCCAGGCCAAGGCTCTCTCAGAAAGCAAAGATATCACGAAAACCTCCTTTGCTTCTGTCCGTGGGAAACGCCTGGGGCAGCATCTCAAAGTATATGTCAACATGGTTGAGAAACCCTCTGCATTGGACTGGATCGCCCCCAAATCGCTGGAGAAGCGGAGCAGAACCAGACATACCTCTTATGGAACATCAGCAGGGACGGCCTGCTACTAAGCAGAAAGCACTTTTACTGCACTTACCTTGGTAGGTTTTAATGACAAGTGGAGGATAGACTTTTCATTGCTATGAATGGAGATTGTGATGTCCATGGGTGAAAGGAGAACACCCCAATAGTGTGGCTCAGAGCAAGCAACACAGCGGAGTTCTCAGTGGAGCAGGTACAGGTATGTATCTGGCTTTCAAGGGTTGTTTAGGGGAGGCATCATAGCCTACTTTACACTTTAAGACCAATGACCTTTATTCAATGCACTTTCAAACTAGCTTGTTAGAAAATAAGCCTTCGTTTAAGATGACGTGTCTTATGTCTAACCCGTTTACCTGGGAATCTCCACTCAAATTCTCTTCCAAGGATTCCAAGCAGTTTTCTATCTCCAGAGTGTCTTCAGCTTGATGGTCCTAAATTAAGAAAGATACTTCATTTTTTAAATCAAGCCTAATATGGGTGATAAACCTTGTGGCTACAGACAGTGATAGACAAGAACAGACACCCTTAATTGACCAGTCCTAGAAGACAGACAGATAATGTTGTTTGCCTTAGAATAGGGTCAGCACTGGAGATGTCTGCCTGACTTGAGTTCCCTGTGAAGATGAACCTGCAGAAACCACCACCACCACCCGCATAAGGAAAGAGCTGAATATATACACTTAAGGTGCTTACCCTCACTGGCATGTTTTCCACGTTGGTATTTTCTGACACTTCAGCTTCTACTTCCATTTCTGTAAAATCTGTTCAAGATCACCAAGTTAATCAAACAGACCTTAGATAAGAGTTGGTTTACTTACTGAATTAAAATAAAAGCTGCTGGACTAGTGTATCTAAGTAAGTTAGTCACAGCACGCTCTGAGGACCGCCATGCACTGTAATCCCATCCTAACATGTTACATACAGGGCTGACCTTTGGGGTGTGCAACCAGTGCAGTTCCAAAGGGTACATCGCCCAATGAGGGGTGCACCATTGACCCTGGAAGTAATATGTTGAAGAATAAGTACTCGCTCTCTCTCTGCAGAGAGAGGAGCCTTTCCAGCTGTTTTCCTTTCTGGAGGAACTGTATATATTATACTCTACTTTATTATAATGAAAACAAATAAAATATTGAGTAAGGATTTAGAATACCCATTGTACCTTAGGGGTTGTGGGATTTGAATCATTGCCTTGTACCTTGGTCTGGTTGGCACAGGGCAGTGAATCAAATTAACCCATAACCTAATCTACATGCCCCAAGGTACTTCAATATGCTTTGCACTTTACAATAGGGGTAACACACAGGGCCTCAAAAAAGAATCACACACATTGCCCCTGGATAGTTTTTCCTTAAATATTTTTTTAGATGGCAAAGTAAAAAAAGGGTGGTTTGGTTGTCAATTTTACCAATGCTGAAAACAGAGATTAACAGAAACAAAGCTACAGGGACTGGGCCTTTTCCTTGATACCTTGGACATTAAAGCAGAGCTCCACCCAAAAGGGGAAGCTCCACTTGTCTGCCCCCCCCCCCCCCCCCGCTGCCACATTTGGCACCTTTTGGGGGAGCAGGTACCTGGTTTTGACAGGTACCCGCTCCCACTTCTGGCTGAGTTTGCTACCACAAACTTAGCCAGAAGTTCGGCCCCCTCCTCTTTTTCCCACATCCGACCCATTAAAAAAGCACAGCGCTATTTGCACATAGGAAACCGGCTGTGAAGCTGCAAGGCTTCATTGCCAATTTGCCTTAGGGAAGATGGAGGCATCAGCACTGGTTTTGCACAGAGTATCCCCGATCCTCCTCTTGTCGGGTCCCCCTCCGCCGCTCTTGCTATAGGGGCACTCGTGTGTACTTGCTTCCAAGAGTGCAGCTCAGCCCCACCCTCTGCTCCCCCCTCATTGGCTCCTGCTGCTGCGTCTCCAATGAGGAGAGCGAGAGAGTGCACAGGTAAGTATAAAGGAGCGTCTGAGGCAAAGCTGCTTGTAGAAGGTCTTTTACCTTAAGGCATAGTTAGACCAAAATGGCCTTCCATTTGGGGTTCCTAGCACTAAGTGGCCCAAACATACAGGGCCCCAAAGTCGCAGCAGCAGAGAAAATGTTATTCTCTGCTGCAGAAAAGTGCTTGACATTTTTCGACCCGAACCTGGGGCCTCATATCTCGAGGCCACTTGGTGCTAGAAACCCCAAAAAAAAATTTTGGTGTGCAAACCCAGTGGAACCAACACTACAATATATTGGGGTTCCTAGCACCAAGTGGCCCCGAGATACAGGGCCCCAAATTCGGTCAACTGTGTCCATCTGCAGCAATGTCATTTCAGGACCCTTTGGGTCCAGAGACCCCAAATTTTGACTGCAGCTAGGGGGCAACTAGGAACCCTTAACTACCAAGTTTGAAGTTCAGGGGACCTATGGCTACCAAATGGGCACAGTGAGGCTGCATTGTTGACCCTCTTTTCCCCACTTACAGTAGCTGCGCATTTATCACCCTAGGCTTATACACGAGTCAATAAGTTTTCCCAGTTTTTTGTGGTAAAATTAGGTGCCTCGGCTTATATTCGGGTCGGCCTATACTCGAGTATATACGGTACACAAAAACTATCCACATTAAATCCTATGTAACTGTTTACACTGTGAGTGCGGTGTGCTTTTAAATGTCCTGCATGCTGCATCTTTTGTGCAAGTCAGTGGGAATGCATCAAAAGCGCTTCAATGTGAAAGGGCCCTAAGCCAGCAATTTAATTTTCCATAAAGAAGAGGGAACATTCTAGCCTCTGAAATGTGTTGGCTCATCGTCGTTATTTTTGGACTTCTAAAATAAGTGATGAAACTTACAGTGCCTTGAAAAGTATTCATACCCCTTGAAATTTTCTATATTTTGTAATTTTACAACCGAAAATATAAATGTATTTCATTGGGATTTTATGTGATAGACGAACACAAGTGGCACATAATTGTGAAGTGGAAGGAAAATGATAAATGGTTTTCCAAATAAATATCTGAAAAGTGTGACGTGCATTTGTATTCAGCCCCCTTTACTCTGATACCCCTAACTAAAATCAAGTGGAACAAATTGCCTTCAGAAGTCACCTAATTACTAAATATAGTCCACCTGTGTGTAATTTAATCTCAGTATAAATACAGCTGTTCTGTGAAGCCCTCATGGGTTTGTTAGAAAACCTCAGGCTGGATACAAACTATACAATTTTCTTTCGATTTTTTAATTTAGATTTACCAAGACCATATAATATGAGGTCAAACCTAAACACTTTCGATTTGTATGCAATCAGGGATGCCCTCGTACTACATAGTTGAAGGTAAATCTAAAGGAAATATAACAACAAAAGTTGTATGGCGTGTATCCAGCTCAAGTGAACAAACAGTGTCATGAAGGCCAAGGAACACACCAGACAGGTCAGGGATAAAGTTGAGGAGAAGTTTAAAGCGGAGTTCCACCCAGAAATGGAACTTCCGCTGTTTGGATTCCTCCTCCCCTCCGATGTCACATTTGGCACCTTTTAGGGGGAAGGGGGGAGCAGATGTCAAATCCCGGTATCTGCTCCCATTTCCGGGGAAAGATTGCTGCACATTGTGCGGCGATCTACGCAATGTCCAGCAAATCCCCCCCCCCCCCCCCCTGCTGTCTTCTGGGAGACACACAGGTCCCAGAAGACAGCAGGGACCAATCAGAACGCGCAGCGCAACTCGCATATGTGCATTAGGGAACCAGGAGTGAAGCCCAAAGTCTTCACTGCCTGATTCCCTTTCCAGGAATGGCGGCGGTAGCACCCGGGAGTCGATCCGAAGATCGGCTGGGCTGCCGACATCGTGGGCTCCCTGGACAGGTATGTGTACTTATATTAAAAGTCAGCAGCTACAGTATTTGTAAAAAAAAAAAATTCCGACGGCGGAACTCTTTAAAGCAGGGTTAGGTTAACAAAAAATATCCAAAGCTTTGAACATCTCAGAGAGCACTGTTCAATCCATCATCCAAAAATGGAAAGAGTATGGCACAACTGCAAACCTACCACGACATGGCCATCCACCTAAACTGACAGGCCAGGCAAGGAGAGCATTAATCAGAGAAGCAGCCAAGAGGCCCCTGGTAACTTTTGAGGAGCTGCAGAGATCAAAAGCTCAGGTGGGAGAATCTGTCCACAGGGCAACTATTAGTCATGCACTCCACAAATCTGGGCTTTATGGAGGAGTGGCAAAAAGAAAGCCATTGTTGAAAGAAAGCTATAAGAAGTCAGTTTGCAGTTTTCAGTTTGAAAGAAGCCATGTGGGGGACACAGCAAATGTGGAAGAAGGTGCTCTGGTCAGATGAGACCAAAATTTAACTTTTGACCTAAAATCAAAACGCTATGTGTGGCGGAAAACTAACACTGCACATCACCCTGAACACACCATCCCCACGTGAAACATGGTGGTGGCAGCAGGGACATGAAAGCTGGATAGAATTAATACGAAGATGGATGAAGCCAAATACAGAAAAATCTTAGAAGAAAACCTGTTAAAGTCTGCAAAAGACTTGAGACTGGGGCGGAGGTTCTCCTTTCAGCAGGACAACAACACTAAACATACAGCCAGATCTACAATGGACTGGTTTAGATCAAAGCATCATGTGTTAGAATGACCCAGTCAAAGAAGTCCAGACCTAAATCCAATTGAGAATCTGTGGCAAGACTAGAAAATTGCTGTTCACAGATGCTCTCCATCCAATCTGACAGAGCTTGAGCTATTTTTCAAAATAAGAATGGGCATAAATGTCACTCTCAAAACTGGTAGAAACATACCCAAAAAGACTTGCAGCTGTAATTGCAGCGAAAGGTGGTTCTACAAAGTGTTGACTTAGCGGGTTGAATACAAATGCACACCACACTTTTAAGATATTTATTTGTAAAAAATTTTGAAAAATATTTTTCTACCACTTCACAATTATGTGCCACTTTGTGTTTATCACATAAAATCCCAATAAAATACATTTACGTTTTTGGTTGTAACATAACAAAATGTGGAAAATTTCAAGGGGTATGAATACTTTTTCAAGCAGTTATTTCAGCCACCTGACAAACCTGCAAACCAGTGTCTACGGTATATGCTATTATGCAAAAGACGCATGCAGAAGTACTAAAATAAGCAGCAAAGTACAAGTTACTACCTGAAGAGCAGGAGATGCATGGAGAAACAACTATGTCCTGCTACTTATTCCAGCATATCTTCGTTCATGTCCTTTGCATGCTATACACTGCAGCCTATGGTATTGTAGTATGAGGGGCCTTTCCTGGACCCCCTATATAACTACAGTACACCTCTGGTATAGAAAAATACTTCAATCAGCTGCCATTTTCTAAGCTACGAGTACTTCCTGACCAATTTTTAATACTTGTATACTAGGAAATTACCCTTTGTACAATTACCACATAGAAATTCCATGAAATTTCAATTGTTTACATATAATTGTGAGACAGAGATATTTTCATTAGGCTGACCAAAGCCTAACCTTCTATATAGACAAAAACAAATAAAAAACGAATGTGACCTGTCACAACCTATAATTAATCAATGGCATACCTCCCATCCCTAAATATGTTTGTGGAGAAAAGAGGAAAGAAGATGGGACTTTGCACAAGGTATGTCATTGTGAATAATAATAATAAATAAATGATGAATAAAGTATATGTATGGCTCTGAATTAATTTGATTTAATGTCTCAATCATGAAAAGTGGTCCATGTTACCAATCATGTCCGTTGATTATTTGTATTAAATACTTTATTATTATATTTGATATATACATTTTTTATTATTATATATATGTATTATTTATTGATATAATATATTATGTTTCCCCTAATCATGGACAACTTTCTATGAATGAGACATTAAATCAAAATAAGATCCATACATATACTTCATTCATCATTTTATTTATTATTATTATTCACAATGACATGCTTAATGCAGTCCCATCTTCTTTCCTTGTATATAGACAAATCACCAAAACCTGACACTGTGCTGGATGTTGGTGGTGATTGGCAGCTGTGTGAGTGCCATATTAAATAGGGACGAAGAAGTAAAGTGACTCAGGATTCCGTATTTTCTATTCAGCTTTGCAGTAGCACCACCTGCTGCTCAATCCCAGTAACGTACAGAACTCTGTCATTCTTTGGCGGAAGTGATTTTGGCGGGCATTTTCAAACTTAGAAATGAAACTCAGCAGTTTTTACACTATACAAGATACAGAAAGTAGAAAATTCAGATTTTTCCAAAACTAAAAAAAAAAGAGAAAGTTTTGCCTATAGATACACTATACAGGGGGTCCCCGGGTTACAAACAAGATAGGGACTGTAGGCTTGTTCTTAAGTTGAATCTGTTTGTAAGTCGAACAGGTACATTTTTTAAGTGTAGCTTTAGCCAAAAAATCAATTTTTAAGCTTTTTGGAGAACATAGGGAAGGGTTATCACCCCTGTAACATTTGTTTTGCTGTCTGTGCCCCTGTTCAGAAGATTTCACCTCACTTTCTGTCCCAATGACAATTGGATTTTGAAAATTTTGGGTTGTTAGCAGGGGCGTAACTATAGGGGGTGCAGCAGTCACGAGCGCAACCGGGCCCTGTGCTGAAAGGGGCCCATGTGGCACCCTCTACATATGGCCGGTGGCAGCATAGGCGGTTAGGCATTGGGCACACGGGTGGCTGGAGGTGGGGCCGCTCCTCCGGGTCCCCCTGTGTCCTCTGCCGCTCCTCCGGGTCCCCCTCTCCTGCTCTATGCAGTGCTGCTCAGTCCGGTGTCTGTCCTCCCCAGCCAGAGTCCAGCCCCCTGAGTCCGGCTCACACTGAACTGCATGCTTCTCCCGGGCAAACAAACTTTAAGCAGCCCTATGAGAGCCGGCTCCCCAAAGGACCCCACAGGCTTGTCTGCCAGCAACCCCCTCCTCCCCGTCATACACAGATGTTGACAGGTCTTTCTGGGAGATATGTCCCCTAAGGACAGGGACCCCATCTCCCCTGGGGACAGGGCCCAGTTCTCCCTAAACGTCAGGGACCCCATTTCCCTTAGGGACAGGGACTCCTACTTACGTGGGGACAGGGACCCCATCTCCCCTAAGGACAAGGACCCAATCTCTCCTGGGGACAGGGCCCACTTCTCCCCCAGAGGACAGGGACCCCATTTCCCTTTCCCTTCTTCCTCTTTGTCTCAAAGGTGTAACATCATAGGTCTGTTTAGACCTCTGATATCTCACCAAAGTCCCCCAATGGGACTCCTAAAAAATTGTAAAAAATAATTAAAAAAAAAACTGCTGATACCAGTGGTGGAACTACAGGGCTCACAAGAGTCGTACCTGTGACCGAGCCCTGGAGTTCCACCACCGGACTCGGAGGGAAGGGCCTCGGCTGGGGTTCAGGGGGGCCCTTCATGGTTTCTTGCACCGGGGCCCTGAAGGTTCTAGTTACACCACTGGTTGTTAGGGAAACATGAACTGGTGATAAAGCATCAGTGGAGACACCTTTTTCCCATATTAACACTTACAGGAGAGAATTTCCCTTCCTAAGGGTAGATTTCCTCTCACCTCCTGTTGTCTCCCTCCGTTTGTAAGTAGGAGTCGTTTTTAAGTCGGATGTTTGTAAGTCGGGGACCCCCTGTACATTCATAAACATATTTATGAACCACTGAATGTGATTTTCATCAAACATTTACGGATAGTGAATCAATCACTCTCATTTAAAACACCTGTGCTAGGTAGATTCACCTGCAGTTAATGTTTGGTGAATGTCATATTAAATTAAAGTGGAGGTAAACTTCCATCACTAACTTTTATAATAAGGCTTACCTATAGTTAGTGTAAATATCTCCTAAATGGGCACCGTTTAGGAGATATTTATGGTACATGCAGCCAATGAAATCACTGGCGCATGTGCTCTGAAGGAACCCGTGCCGTTCCTTCAAAGCCTTGTGCTGTAATCATCGGCTCCTGCACCCATGATGTCATTGCGGCTCCGGCCAGTCGCAGAACCAGAGTCTGCGAACCCGGTAGCAAGACAGGTAAAGATGGGAGCACTTCACCTCCGATATCTTGGTGTTGGAAGAGCTCTGTTTTAAGGTAAGTTTAACATAATGTGCTAGTTTGCGATGTATACTAGCACACACCAATACAAGCAGTGAGTTGGCTTCTGAAAAAGTTATGCAAATATCAAAATGTTTTGCCATGTATAGTAAATGCATGGGCATCAAGTCATTCCTAGAAAAGAAATGGCAGCTAAGGGAACCTGGCACTAAATAATGTATTGTTCTTACCTGGCAAGTGATAGAAGTTTTACAGATGGGAAAATATGGAGAAACCTGACTGAGCAGATGCAGCTTTGTCTTCTATACAATCCACACTCCGACTGACGTGTTATTGGGAAATAGAAAGTAAAAAAACAAAAAAGGGAGGGGGAAGAAAAACAGGCGGCTGGATTGCACATTGTGCTGTGATTGGAAGACACTTGTATGTCTATGGGTGGGACCAGCACACATCACAGAAGGTTCTTAAAGTGGAAGCTTTTTTTTACATTTTGTATAGAATGTAGATGATTATGCTGATCATATTTCAATAGTTTGGAGTGAGACGTAAGGGAACAACCTCTCTAAAGATAACCAGCAAACTGAAAAAAATAAATAAAAATAGATTCCACTTTGAAAAAATGCATTTACACTTAGCAAACACATGCAGCTGAAGAACATTTTAACAGTGTCTCATTACTGGACTTTTATAAGTTTTATCTTCTCAAAGAAAATTCTCCCACTCGAAGAGCAAAATTAGAACCAAAATATCTGAATTAAAGCGTTCCACCCAAAAATGGAACTTGCGCTTTAAGTACTCGTGACCCCCCACTTTGGCATGTCATTTTTTGGGGGGGAGAGGGTACCTTGATTTCACAGATTTCACAGGTACCCAGCTCCCACTTCCTCTCCTGGCACCTCAGAAGTTCACCTCTCCCCCTCCCTGCAATCTTCTGGGACACGTCAAAGGGCCCAGAAGATTGCCCAGCCATTCATAACGCGCAGCGCCGATCGCTCGTGCGCAGTGTGCGCCGGCTGTGCCGGCACTGCAGAGGGGAGGGGGTGAGAAGCGAGGCTTCGGGCAGCCTCATCAATGGACCGTGAGACAGGTGAGTCTCTGTTTATTAAAAGTCAGCAGCTACACTTTTTGTAGCTGCCGACTTTTAAATGGGTGGAACTTCGCTTTAATTGAGAATTGCTAATCCATCCATTCACCCATATATTGATGCGTTACAAAAACAATGTAAAATATCACACTAGTTTTAGGTTGCCATTTTTTAACCACTTGACACCCGCCCTATTGTAAAAAGACGTCGGCAAATTGGTTTTAAAATCCTGACCGGACGTCATAGGACTCTTTACCAAGATTGTTGTTGCGGGGTGTCCAACGGAGACTCTTTACCATGTGATCAGCCTTGTCCAATCATGGCTGATCACAGTGTAAATAGGAAGAGCCAGTGATCGGCTTTTCCTCACTCGCGTCTGTCAGACGCGAGTAGAGGAGAGCTGATCGGCTGATCCTCTGACAGGGGGGGGTCTGTGCTGATCGATTATCAGCGCAGCCCCCCCCCCCCCCCCCCCCCGAGGATGCCCACACTGGACCACAAGGGACGCCACCAGACCACCAGGGATGCCCAGCACAAGGTATGCCACCCTAGACCACCAGGGATGACACACAGTGCCCACAATGGATGCCAATCAGTGCCCACAATGGATGCCAATCAGTGCCCACAATGGGCATCACTGATTGGCATGCATTATTGTTTGGCACTGATTGGCATCCATCAGTACAAAACAATGCTGCCTATCAGTGCCTATCCGTGCCACCTATCAGTGCCCATCCGTGCCACCTATCAGTGCCCATCCATGCCACCTATCAGTGCCCATCCATGCTTGTCCGTGCCGCCAATCAATGCCCATCTGTGCCGCCTATCCATGCCCATCCATGCCGCCTATCCATGCCAATCCGTGCCAGCTATCAGTGTCAATTTGTGCCCCCTATCAGTGCCCATCCATGTCGCCCATCAGTGCCGCCCATCAGTGCTGCCTATCAGTGCCGCCTATCAGTGCCCATCAATGCCACCTCAGTGCCACTTCATTGGTGCCACCTCATCGGTGCCCATCAGTGCCGCCCTATCAGTGCCCATCACTGCAGTCCCATCAGTGCCCATCAGTGAAGGAGAAAACTTACTTATTTACAAAGTTTTGAAACTGAAACAAAAAAAAACATTTTTTTTTCAAAATTTTCGGTCTTTTTTTATTTGTTTAGCAAAAAATAAAAACCGCAGAGGTGATCAAATCCCACAAAAAGAAAGCTCTATTTGTGGGAAAAAAATTATAAAAATTTAACTTGGGTACAGTGTAGCATGACCGCACAATTGTCATTCAAAGTGCGACAGCGCTGAAAGCTCAAAATTGGTCTGGGCAGAAAGGTGTTTAAGTGCCCTGTATTGAAGTGGTTAATTTTATAATAAAAAACATTACAAAGAAAATTAAGTTTTATTACTCAGATAGGTACATTATTATTTATATTAGTGATCATTAACTTGTGATCTGCCTAAATTTTTCTGGTCATCAGCTCTCCTTATTGTTTTGCCACGTACACACGATCGGAAATTCGGCCAGCAAAAGACCGATGAGAGCTTTTGGTCGGAAAATGCGACCGTGTGTATGCTCCATCGGACTTTTGCTGGCCGAATTTCCGATCGTGTGTACGCGGCAAAACAATAAGGAGAGCTGATGAGCAGAAAAAGTCAGGCAGATCACAAGTTAATGATCACTAATATAAATAATAATGTACCTATCTGAGTAATAAAACTTAATTTTCTTTGTAATGTTTTTTATTATAAAATTAACCACAAATTCGGCCGAATTTCCGCCAGCAAAAGATTGAGAGCAGGTGCTCAATTTTTCGGTCGGAAAAAGTTCCGATCTGAAATTCCGATCGTCTGTGGCAATTCCAACGCGCAAAATTCCTATGCATGCTTGGAAACAATTTGACGCATGCTCGAAGCATTGAATTTCGTCAGAAAAACCATCCAAGATTTTTCCGATGGAAAATCCGCTTGTGTGTATGCGGCATTAGTGTATTTTATGTGTGGAACAAGACAATTCCTCTTCTTCCAATGTGGCACAGGAATGACAAAACATTGGTCTATATCAATTGCAAATAAAATCAAAATATTTTCCACCTGCCCATTTTCTTTATTTTGTTTTTACTTTTTTTTTAATTTCTATCTATCTATCTATCTATCTATCTATCTATCTATCTATAGTGCCTTGCGAAAGTATTCGGCCCCCTTGAACTTTTCAACCTTTTGTCACATTTCAGGCTTCAAACATAAAGATATAACATTTTTATTTTTTGTGAAGAATCGCCAACAAGTGGGACACAATTGTGAAGTGGAACGAAATCTTTTGGATTTTTGAAACTTTTTGAACTAATAAAAAAAATGAAAAGTGGGGCGTGCAAAATTATTCGGCCCCCTTGCGTTAATACTTTGTAGAGCCACCTTTTGCTGCGATTACAGCTGCAAGTCGCTTGAGGTATGTCTCTATCAGTTTTGCACATCGAGAGACTGAAATTCTTGCCCATTCTTCCTTGCAAAACAGCTCGAGCTCAGTGAGGTTGGATGGAGAGCGTTTTGTGAACAGCAGTTTTCAGCTCTTTCCACAGATTCTCGATTGGATTCAGGTCTGGACTTTGACTTGGCCATTCTAACACCTGGATATGTTTATTTGTGAACCATTCCTTTGTAGATTTTGCTGTATGTTTGGGATCATTGTCTTGTTGGAAGATACATCTCTGTCCCACTTTCAGGTCTTTTGCAGACTCCAACAGGTTTTCATCCAGAATGGTCCTGTATTTGGCTGCATCCATCTTCCCCTCAATTTTAACCATCTTCCCTGTCCCTGCTGAAGAAAAGCAGGCCCAAACCATGATGCTGCCACCACCATGTTTGACAGTGGGTATGGTGTGTTGAGGGTGGTGAGCTGTGTTGCTTTTACGCCAAACATATCGTTTTGCATTGTGGCCAAAAAGTTCGATTTTGGTTTCATCGGACCAGAGCACCTTCTTCCACATGTTTGGTGTGTCTCCCAGGTGGCTTGTGGCAAACTTTAGACAAGACTTTTTATGGATATCTTTGAGAAAAGGCTTTCTTCTTGCCACTCTTCCATAAAGGCCAGATTTGTGCAGTGTACGAATGATTGTTGTCCTATGGACAGACTCTCCCACCTCAGCTGTAGTTCTCTGCAGTTCATCCAGAGTGATCATGGGCCTCTTGGCTGCATCTCTGATCAGTCTTCTCCTTGTCTGAGCTGAAAGTTTAGAGGGACAGCCAGGTCTTGGTAGATTTGCAGTGGTCTGATACTCCTTCCATGTCAAAATGATCGCTTGCACAGTGCTCCTTGGGATGTTTAAAGCTTCGGAAATCTTTTTGTATCCAAATCCGGCTTTAAACTTCTCCACAACAGTATTACGGACCTGCCTGGTGTGTTCCTTGGTCTTCATGATGCTCTCTGCGCTTTCAACAGAACCCTGAGACTATCACAGAGCAGGTGCATTTATACAGAGACTTGATTACACACAGGTGGATTCTATTTATCACCATCAGTCATTTAGGACAACATTGGATCATTCAGAGATCCTCGCTGAACTTCTGGAGTGAGTTTGCTGCACTGAAAGTAAAGGGGCCGAATAATTTTGCACGCACCACTTTTCAGTTTTTTATTTGCTAAAAAAGTTTAAAATATCCAATAGATTTCGTTCCACTTCACAATTGTGTACTACGACTCAAAGGGCTGAATACTTTCGCAAGCCACTGTATCTAATGCAGACACTATTTCCACAGTGGTGTACAGATATCAATTCACATCAGTCTCTGCACCAGAGGAGCTTACACTCTAATGTCCCACCACAGTCACACACAATATTACAACTTTTTATAGCCCTGACATATTCCACAGTACAGAGAACACCGAACCAGTCACCCTTAAAATCCACTTTTTGCTACAGGTAAGCCAATAATACCCCGGATATCTCCTAAACCTGCACGGTTTAGGAGATAACCCCTGTATCTGCATGTGCCGACATCATCGGCACATGCGCACTGCGCACTGAAGCAATGGCACATACGTGCGCAGGAGTGACGTCCTCGCGGCTCCGGCCAACCACAGAGCTGGAGCCGCGATACCCAGAGGTAACTCCGGGGAGAAATGTCGCCGGCCGGTGCTGTGTATGGGCACCGTAGCGGGGGCTTCGATCTCAGGTGAGTATTACATAATGAGCTAGTATGCTATGCATACTAGCTCATTATGCCTTTGTCTGGCAGGTCTTCTTTTTTTTTTTTTATGTGGGTTTACAACCACTTTCAGTCTCTGTATCAGGGAGCTTGCACTCTAGCGCTTAGGCTCCATGCACACCATGATGTTCCGTTTTGCGGGTGGAATCGATGCGATTCTGCCCGTGATTTGGTAATGCCGCAAATCACAGGATGCCCTTGGGATCCCCACTATTTTAAAAGGCACCAAAAATTGTCGCCTGGCGAATTGTGGTAAAATTGCGGTAAAAATGCGCAAACAGAATCGCGGGCCGTCTGAAAGAAGTACAAGAAGGCCATGGTGTGAATGGAGCCTTAGGCTCTGTTCACATCTCCGCATTCCGAATTGCAGGCAGAGTTGCCGCAATTCTGGCTGTGATTCGGCCTGCGATTCGCAATGGCGGCAAATCGCGTAATGCCCGTACGTTCCTCGTGCGCTGCCCATCTATTTCAATAGCACCCGAAACGGAGCAGGATTTTCCCGCGATTCGTCGGGCGACAATCGCGTTAAAATCATGCAAACAGAATCATGGGACGCCTGTCACCCAAAAGAAGTACATGAACTTCTCTGGGCGGTGGGCGTCCTGCGATTTTATTTGAGTGATTTTACCGTGATTGTCGCCCCCACACGCCAAGATGTGAAGGAAGCCTGTGGGCTAGACATTTCTTAAATTCTGCATTGAATGTATACATTATTGTGAATTTGTTTACGTTTACTTTGGTTATTAATTTATTGTGTGTTGCACCAATAAATATTCTCTCTTCAGTCTTGATGTGTCAGAGAGTGTGGTGCTGCCCAGAGAGTCGCTGGCACTGAAAATAAGGGACCTGAGAAACAGCGGTTTCTTCTGGGGATTTATTTTTTATTTTTTTATCGTGAGGCTGACAAAAGCTCTAAACATTGTATCTGTATATAGACAAATCACCAAATCCTGGGACTATGCTAAATATTGAAGGTGGCGGGTAAGCCTCCAAAGACCCCCAAACAGGCCGGGAAAGACCCCCCTTAAGACATGAGGTATTACACTCAAAAGATGTCGGGGCTCACAGGGCAGAGAGGGGAGGATGACATGGATGTGTCAGAGGTTCTCACCAAGGCCAAAGTGCTGAGAGTGGCTTCCCTTGCAGCTGGGTGCACAGTACCCCCGAAGATGGTACAGTAGGTACCGGGCACGGAGGGGCACGGGTCGCCAGCAGGTGTATGCAGCTGTACTTTAGTAGAGCAGGAGTCCGTGCAGAAGATTGGACCGGTTGAGGGTAAGCGCCCGGCAGGGGGGCCACCACCGAAGAGAGGATCAGAGTCTAATGACGAGCCAGGTCATACACAGGAAGGCAGTCCGTGGATCCGATCGTCAAGTACAGGGAAGAGGCAGAGACAAGTCCAGGAGGCAGGCCGAGGGTCAAACACAGGTAAGCAAGCAGAAGGATATCCAAGAGACAAGCCGAGGGTCAAACACAGGAGGAGTTTAGAGGTAGTCAGGAGCAGTCCGGGTCACAACAGGCAGGCTTCAAGAGATAAGGCACAGGAACACGCTGGAACACAGGAAGTACTGGAACACAGGAAGTACTGGAACACAGGAGCTGAAACGACAAACCAGCAAATACACAGCGCACAGTGATGCTTTTTATAGGCCTGGTAAGTGGTCAGGTGATGCGCACAGGCGTGCGCCTGCGCACATGTTGTTTAGCCTGGATCGCGCACAGACGTGCGCCGCGCCGTACTGCTATGTGCGCATACCGCTTGGTTCGCGTACTCGTGTGCGCATACCCGCCGTATCACGCACCCGTATGCGCCGTTGTGCTGTTTTACCCCGCAGGCGCACTGGGAAGCGCCGACGCTGGAGCGCAGTGTTTCTCTGACAGGATGCCACTCCAGCCATACTGCATGCAGCACTGGCAGGAGAGCAGCCCACACAGACCCCATTTGCATCACTGGATTTTGCTGCCCCTGACACTGAGATGGAGGAAGGGGGGGAGGAAGAGGCAGTACAACCCCCCCTGGAAGACATTCTTAGAGCGGTGCACTCTTGCACAGCCTCCGTGCATACGTTACAGGAACAGTTTGGCAGTATGAAGGAGGAACTGGGCTTTATCAGCCATGACATCCAGAAGGTCAGGGAACACACCACGGCAGCAGAGGGCCGCATCAGCGATATAAAAGACATAATGGCCCCCGATAATCAGAGACATTTAGAATGCCGCTAGAATGGCCAGGGCGAACGAGATCAAGTCTGATGACCTCGAGAACCGTTTAAGGAGAAACAATGTGTGCATAGTGGGGCTCCACGGAGAAGACGGAGGGCAAGGACCCCACAGAATTTGTGGAAAAATGTCTGCTGGAGGTCTTCGTTAGGGAAGTATTTACCTCACTGTACTAAGTGGAGCGGGCGCATAGGGGGTCATCCAGACTCCTCCCGCCGGACCACCCTCCCCGCACCCTCCTGGCCAGGCCACTTAACTATAAAGCCAAGAAATCATACTTCGCCAGGCAAGGGAGCGACGCAACATTCAATTTAATTGTGCACGCATCTCTTTTTTTTTTTTTTATATTTTTATTGAAAGGTATGCAACAGATACAATTATGGGGTAACTTCGTAAAACTAGACAATCAATATATCACAATATGAAAATAACCAATACTCTGAGGTATCCTGCGGAGGATTCAAGGCATATAATTGTTGTATCAAGAGAGAGGAGATGTTTATAACAAGTCGCCATGTCTTCTCCAGTTAATGAGCGTTTGGGGTAGCCTCTCCATCCTGGAGGGAGAGAGAGACCAGCCAGGTCATTGTCAGAAGTTTTTGACCGTGTATATTACTAGGTTCTGAGTACACCATTCATTTTTTTATTTAAATACCTGAAGTCAGGCAGAAATCAGGGATAGACTTAGGTGAGAAGAAGAGTACAAGAAAGGGGTGGAGAGAGAGTGGGGGGGGGGAGATAAAGAAGAGAAAGGGGAAAAAGGAAAAGGGGGAGTGGAGCAGTGGGATGGGGGTGTGTCATCCCCCGGGAGCTAGGATCATCAAAGCCTGTCAGGCATTAGGGTTTACTGGCAAAAATCTTGATATTCATCGGAGAAGCGGTATTGGACCCAATAAAACCATCTGGTCTGGTGTTCCTCCATCTTATCTCGCAGTACCGAGGTCAAGTCCTCCATCTGCTCTATATCGCTCACCCTTGCGAACCATTGAGCCACTGTTGGCGGAGCTTGTTGTTTCCATAGAGGCGGGATGCACGCTCGTGCAGCATTAAGAAGGTGTTTGAGGAGGGATTTATTATATCGTTTCCTTGATAGAGGGGTAAGGTTTAGCAGGACAGCGGCCGGGTTGTCCTGTAGGGCTATGTCGGTGAACTTATGTATAAGTTTAAGGACTGGTTCCCATAAAGTTTTGAGCAGTGGGCATTCCCAGAATATGTGCAAGATAGTACCCTGATGAAGGCCACATCTCCAACAGCGGTCCGATTGGTTGGGGAATATCTTTGCCAGGACTGAGGGGGTTCTGTACCAACGTGTAGTTATTTTATATGTGGTCTCCTGGTATTTGCTGCATAGAGCAGACTTCTGTGCAAAGAATAGTATGCGGTCTTTTTGGGGAACCGAGAACGTAACTCCCAGGTCCCTCTCCCATTTTGCCAGATACGGGGGATCTTCAGTGGCATGAAGTTCTAGCAGCGATTTATAGGCGGTGGATAGGGAACCCCGAATCGGACCCTCCCCTAGACATATTTCTTCGAGAGAGTGAAGTTTTCGGTTAAATAGCGCTGGTTTGGGCAGTGAGCTCAGAAAATGAGAGAACTGAATACTCCTCCAATGATCCAGTGTTAAAGGAGCCCGACCCGAGGACATAGTCCCTGTAGGGGGCCAGCCCGACGGCTGCAGGAGTTGGGAGGCCCTTAGGATTCCGTGCGGGGCCTGTGAATAGACAGTCGGGTCAGTAAGGCCGGGTCTGAACCCTGGGTGTCCTACAAGTGGGGTCATTGGGGAAGGGAAATTGCTCAGTGAGGAGAGACGAAATAATCTATCCATTTCCGCTAGAGTAGGGCCAATCAAAGGGTGAGCTGTCAGATGGGCATAGTGGGTTTTCTCTACCCATGGTAATCCAGCTAGTTGCACACCGGCGGCCTCCTGCTGTAGTGTTACCCACAATTTCGTGTCGCCATGTCTGTACCAGTCGACCACCCTGGCCATATGTGTTGCGGTGTAATACAGAGCAGGATCCGGGAGACCAATGCCCCCTCTAAGCTTAGGTCTTAACAATAATTTTCTGCTAAGGCGCGGGTGTGCGCCTCTCCAGATAAATTTAATAAATGCTGACCGAACCGCGTGAAAGTAAGACTGGGGTATTTTGATAGGTAGTGTTTGTAATAAGTACAGGAGCCTTGGCATTGCGTTCATCTTGAGGACGTTGCAGCGACCAAACCAGGACAGGGCCAGGGAATCCCATCTTTTTAGGTCTGTGGTTAACGTTGATAAGAAAGGCTGGTAGTTGAGGGGAAAAACGTTGCTTAAATCTGTGGGAATTTTTGTTCCCAATTATTGGATCGAGCGTTTAGCCCATTTAAATGGGGAAAAAGGGGCGCAGCCTTGCCACCGTAGAGTCCGACAGGGAGACATTCAGTGCCTCCTGATTTTTGCATGTTGACCTTGAATTTGGATAGAGCTCCATACCTTTTCAGCTCCTGTAACAAAGAAGGCAAGGAGATAAGAGGCTCTGTGATATAGAATAATAGGTCATCCGCGTATGCTGCCACTTTGTGTTGGCGTGAGCCGGCTTGGATGCCTTTAATAGACAGGTTGCCTCTGATGTGGTGTAGGAACGGCTCTAGGTAGAGGACAAACAGCAAGGGTGATAGGGGGCAGCCCTGTCTAGTGCCGTTTGAGATTGAAAAGGGGGCAGAGTTGTGGCCATTTACACATACCGATGCTGTAGGATTTTTATAAAGGGCTGCTATCCAGGACAGGATGGGGTCGGGCATTCCAACGAACTTGAGTGTTTCCCGTAGAAAAACCCAGTCCACCCTGTTAAAAGCCTTTTCGGCATCTGTGGACAAGAGTAAGAGGGGGGTGCGGGATCTTTTTGCTTTTGCTATAATGTTCAGAGTCCGGATAGTGTTGTCCCTTGCTTCCCTACCCTGGATAAAGCCGACTTGGTCTGTGGTTACTATACGTTGCAGCAGGGCATTCAGTCTAGCCGCCAGGACTTTGGTAAAGAGTTTGATGTCACAGTTCAGGAGAGAGATGGGCCTGTAACTGGCACACAGCAATGGATCCTTTGCCGGTTTGGGTATCACTGTAATAGAGGCACTCAACATATCAGCTGGTAGACTGTGTCCTTCTAATATGGCATTGAACGCCTCAAGGAAGTGAGGTGTCATTAGGTGTTGGAACGTTTTATAATAGGGAAGGGTGAATCCGTCGGGTCCAGGGGCCTTTCCAGGCTGGGTATCAGCTATTGCCGCTGCAAGTTCCACCGTGGAGATAGGCTGAGATAGGGCCTCCCTTTCTTCGGCTGTCAGTTTGGGCAAATCAGTTTCTTCTAGGTATGTTCGGACATCTGAGAGGGACTGGGATGTTGAGTCAGAAGTGGAGTCTAAATTGTACAGTTTAGAGTAAAAGTCTCGAAACGTCTCCGCTATGTCAGGTGAAGTATGGACTTTAGCACCTGGCGAGGTAAGTAAGGTTGGGACGTATGTCTGAGATCGCTTAGTACGTAGTGCATTTGCTAGCAAACGGCCACACTTGTCGCCGTACTCGTAAAAGGAGCGGCGCGCTTTTAACAGCACATGCTTCGCCGTATATAAGGAGTGTTCCCTTATAGCTTCTCTAAGCCGAACTAATTCTGCTTCCACCGTACGGTCTGGCTGATTCTTGTGTTGATGTTCTAGGGTATAAAGTTGTGCCAATAAATTGGATAGGGTTTTAGAGCGACGCTGTTTGGCAGCATGCCCATGTTTGATTAGGATTCCCCTAATATAACACTTATGTGCGGACCACACAGAGATTGGGTTCTCAACAGAGCCAGCGTTGGTGGAAAAATCGGAGGTAAGTTCCCTATGAACGTCAGCTGCAATTTCGGGGTCCTTCAAGAGTGTTTCATTCAGTCGCCATGTGGAGTTCTTGGACGCTTGTGGTATGGTAAGTTCCAGAATAATTGGGGCGTGATCGGAGAGTGTAATGTGACCGATATCCGATTTGTTGACCAGGGGCAACTATGCGTGCTTTAGTAAGAAAAAGTCTATTCTGGAATAAGAGCCATGAACATGGGAATAGAAGGTGTAGTCGCGCTCTTGTGGGTGGAATATTCTCCAGATGTCAACTAATTGATAGGAGTGGAGAAGGTCTTTGAGGCGATGGCGAGTTCCCCGGGGTAAGGAGGAGGAGGAGTCCTTATGGGGGTCCAAGGTCAGATTGAAGTCCCCTCCCAGTATCAGAGTTCCTTCAAGGAAAGAGTCAAGGGTGGACAAGAAGGTTTCAAGGGTAGGGAGTTGGTTAGAGTTGGGGAGGTAAATGTTCGCAAGGGTGAAGGTCTGGGAGCTAATTTTCCCTTTCAGCAGCAGGAATCTGCCCTCCTGATCATGGTATTCCTCGAGGAATTGCCAGTGAAGGGATTTTGATATGAGGATACTCGTCCCTTTTAGATTTAGAGGTTGGGGAAAAATAAAATAAAATAGAGACGAAGAGTCTGTTAGGCCTAGTGGTCGTCCATCTTAATAATCTATCCCAAGGTGTCAGTAGTAATACCAACTTGTTGGATAATCAAGAGGAACAAACAACCTGTTAAGACGTATTAACAACCACATAAAGTGTAGATGGCATGTATAAAGAAAGCAACAAAACACAAAAAAAAAAAAAAAAAATAAGGGGGGAAAACCGCTCTCCCTGCGTTCCGGCTAGTCGGACTAGGTATAGGGTCTGTGTCTCTAGACCCGAGTCCGATAAAAATGCTTACGTAGCGTTCCGGATGCACCCTCCTGAGTAAAGTGAGGGAAAGTTAAAACATGCATGGTCTGACTGGAGCAAGTGTGTCATGTCGCTTATTCACTGGATGGCTTAATAAGCAGGATCACCCGTCTGCCTCCTCATTTGGAGCTTGTCGTCGGGAATTCCCTGATGGGCGAGCCTGTGGAGGACCTCCCCGGTTACGTCGGTTTCGAGCCCTTTGTGGCCTGGCTATGAGGGCCTGATGTTGCGGTTCCCTGGGGACGAGCACCGTGAGCCAATTGGGAATGGGGACTGGGTCCATCTCTGCAAAGGCAAACAGGTCTGGTAGCTCTGATGGATGGCGCAGGGGGAAGGTATTTGGACCCTTGCGGACTATGAGGTGGAATGAGTGACCCCATTTATAGGTGAGTCCCTTCACGCCTAGACCGTCCAGAAGAGGTTTTAGTGACCGCCGCATCAGCAAAGTCTTTCTGGAAATGTCCGGAAGAAGGTGGATTGCTGCACCATCAAATTCTAGGACCCCCACTTGCCACGCTCTTCGCAATATCTCCTCTTTTGAGGGTAAAAGAGTGCAAACAGCAGAGAACGTCTCTGGGTCTGTCAGCAGGGCCGAGTCTGGGGCCCATGGTCCTATGCACTCTGTCAATGATTATTTCTGCATCCGGCGGGCGGTCTAGATAGCGGTTAAAGATGTGAGTCACTGTCGCGCGTAGCTCTGATTGCGGGACAGGTTCTGGGATCCCTCGCAGTCTGGTGTTTTGCCATCAGCTGCGGTTCTCTAAGTCGTCCAGGTGCAGTTGTATTTATATCATTTGGTCATTAAGGTCACTGTTGGAGGTCTGCAAGGCTTGCACAGCTTGTGTCGTTATCTGTTGTTCCTGTTCAAGGGAAGTAACACGTGAGTCCAGGGCAGTCACCTCATGCTTAATGTTTTGTACTTCCCCTCTCAGGGCTGTCTCCATTCTGTGTGCTATTGTCTCTAAGTCGTCTCTTGTGGGTAGTTGTTGAATGCCCATAGCTTTTGCACTGAACCTGTGTCAAGGGGGATACCCTGTGTGTGGGGTGGGTTAGGGTAGTTACTCACTGCGTCCTGGTGAAGAGATGGTGATTCCTGTTCCTCTGTGTTGAGTTCCGGGCTGTAGCACAGGACGCCATGTGGTGTGGATGCCGTGGGGGACGTAGATAGCTCTGGGCTGCACATGCCGTCCTCTGTTGCTGCAGAGCCTGTCAGCGATCTGGGGAGGCAGGGGGAGAGATCACTAGGAGGAGTGAACGGCGGCATTATGTGGTCCTCCGCCATCTGCGGTGATGGACCCGGCTCAGTGCTGTGCTCCCTTGCGGCCGTGTGACGGGCCGGCGCCATCTTGGAATTTGCGGGAGTGGATGCCGCGGGTTGCTGTGGCAATAGGTAGCGATCCATACTGCCCTGGGTGGCGGTAAGGTAACGGTCCGGTTTTCTGTGCATTCAGGGGTTCGGTGGGCACCTCCGTTGTGCTGTATTGCTGCTCGGTAAGGCTGCGGGAGAGCCGATGGTCGGGAGCTCCGTGAGAGAACGTCCTCACGCCGCCATGCCTAGGCCACGCCCCCCACGCAGCTCTTTTTATCCTGACTATTCAGCTGAAATACAACGCTGCAGGGCGAGATTCGCTGACGTTAAGAAGCGGCTCCAACAACTCCAAGCTCCATATGCCATGCTGTTCCCATCATGACTCCGCATTACGGCTAGTGGTCAAGCACACTTCTTTGAATCCACGACTGACGCATCCTCATGGATAGATGCCAACGAACATGCGATCCGCCAACACAGGAGGGCTGCCGTGGAGGGAGACTGACATCCTGCCCCTGTGTGCCTGAAGGAATGGTGAGCAATGCAACAGTTACATTTAACCTGCTTTTTATGCAGAACACTGACAGTTCGGCTGGGAGTCACAACAGTTCTCTTCCCCCAGCGATGTGAGCAATGTGATTTGAGCAAGCCATACAAATTTACCAGGAAAGCACTAATTGACTCTCTAGGAGTAGTACCTGTTGTGCCACTCGGAGAAACCCTATGTTTGTTGTTTGGGTTCCCTCTGTTTTTTCTTGCTGACTGATGGAGTCAGAAAATGCTGGTAAGCGATTGTTTTCCCAGTCACACACATTATAATGTCCACCTCACCTTTTCATGGTTCAATCAGGCCACTGTCATGTTTCCAGAACTATATACCTTACCCTCAGCCAACACACCTGTCCTGCAGAATTGTGCATTGCTACTCACCTGCCGTCATGTGACCGGTATGCAGCTGCCATCACTGCAGTCATACACAACTATTTGACAGCTCGGACACAAAAGACCTGAAGCCCTTTACATCCATACATAGACAGTTACAAATCTGATGATGTCCACCGTCCCCATACTGCCCTGGAATATTAGGGGCTTCCAGGACCCACTCAAAGGCACCATGGTTTCCACGGTCCTCAGGAAGCACTCACCAGCAATCTATGCCCTCCAGGAGATCCATTTGGTGCCAGAGACTGTATCCTGGGTTATCCTTCTCTTGGGTAGGATGGGGGTACCACTCTACGCACACCTCCTACTCCAGGGGGGAGAGTGTACTAGTGCACCGCTCAGTAGACTTCCAAGTATATGATAAATTGCTTGACACGGAGGGGAGATATGTTATCTTGCTGTGTAAAGTGTACCAATTGAAATGTATTCTGGCTGCTCTATATATCCGACCCCCTTTTAACTCAGAGGCATTAAGAGCCCTCATGACATCTCAGCTAAGTAACCCTGAACTACCATTGATTGTTGTGGGAGACCTCAACTGTTACATGGACCCTGTCCTGGACAAGCATCCACCTCTGGTGAATGGCCGCTAAATCGCCTGAACGGCACTGCGGAAATTTACTGAAGAGGTGGGATGGTTGGACCCCTGGTGGGACCGCAACCCACAGCAAAAACAATTCTCCTGCTTCTCAAAAACGCACTTATCTCTCTCCAGGATAGACCTGTACTTATGCACAGCCCAAACGTCCCGCTTCCTACAAGACATCCAATACCTAGTCAGGGGCATCTCTGATCACACCCCCTTCTGATCCACCTGATCTCCGAGCCTGACACTACTCTGCTGAGAGCCCCCTGGAAACTCAATGCCTTTTGGTTAAACCTGTCCCCCCCCCCCCCATGATGGCCTACCAGAGGAAATAGGGGAATTTTGGCTACGCCATGCGGACCACCCTGATCTTAATGCCACCTGGGACGCTTTTAAAGCGTTCCTGTGGGGTATACTCATCGCTGCAGTTTCAAACATTAAATCCAAAATGAGGGCACAGAAGGAGCATGTGGAGGCACCTGGTCCGTCACCTTGAGACAAGGTTTATTGATACTCCTATTGACTCTAACAGGGAGACCTGGTTAGCTGCGCAGGAGACGGTGGATTGGATTAATCAGCAGCTGACAGGAAGAGATTTTTTAACAGGCTAGCTTTTTTACGAGGAGGGGGAACAGACGGGCCGGCTACTAGCTAATATTGAGTAGTCTTCCCGGACTTCTCCCTCTATTGGCGCTCTTCGCACAAAACAGGGAAAGATGGCGAACACTCCTACCCTAATCATGCAGGAGCTGGTGAAATATTACTCAGACCTTTACCAGTCCAGGGCGGAATACACAGAGACAGAGTTACAGACCTATTTACAGATCGTGCAGCTACCTCACCTTTCGGCATCCCAAGCAGCATTGCTTGACACCCCTATTACAGTAGAGGATTTACAGGAGGCGATAGGCCTCTCACCCAACTGCAAAGCGCCAGGGGGATGACGGCCTCCCGACAGAAATATACAAGCGATACAGGGAATCCATTCTACCTCATCTCCTCGGGGTGCTTAAAGCAGCCAGGGACAGACAGAGTCTGCCAGTAACAATGACAAGAGCTAATATTGTGCTTATACTAAAGCCGGGTAAGGACCCTCTGGTTCTTATAGGCCAATATCCCTTCTACAAAGCAATATTAAAATCCTAGCCAAGGTGCTAGCCCTGAGACTAAATAAGGTCATCACCTCTATCATCCACCCAGACCAGTCAGGATTTATTCCCTAAAAATCCACAGCCATAAACCTCTGCAGACTTTTCCTTAATCTCCAAGCCCAGTCAGATAATATGGGAAAGCCCTGCTGTCACTGGATGCTCATAAGGCTTTCGACAGCTTAGAGTGGCAATACCTCTATATGGGCAAGTTCGGATTCTGAGACACGTTTTTGTCCTGGGTCAGACTGCTTTATAGCTCCCCAAAGGCGGTTGTAAGAGAGGCGGGACACGTCTCCTTACCATTCAGTCTCCACAGGGGGACCCGACAGGGCTGCCCATTTTCCCCGTTACTGTTCGCGGTTGCGATCGAGCCAATGGCCGCCCTGATTAGGTCTAATCCGCACATCCACGGGTTCAAGTATGGGGAACTCCACGAAAAAATCATGCTATACGCAGATGACACCATGCTGCTATTAGGGGACACCTCTGACTCCCTGAGAATGGTGATGTCGGTTATAGAGCAATTTGGAACGTACTCTGGACTGGTGATTAATTGGACCAAATCCTCCCTAATGCAAATAGATACGGACCCTGTTGCCCAGGGCACCGAAGAAATCCAAGTGCCAATAACCCCTAGCTTTAAATATCTAGGAATACACGTCACCCCGGAGATACGTAACTATATCTCCCTTAACCTGCTACCCCTGCTAGGCCGAATTTGCGATAGAATAAAAGTGTGGTCAAAACTGAAAATGTCCCTGGTGGGCAAAGTAAATCTTACAAAAATGATTTTTATGCCACAACTCCTATATATACTACATAACACCCCAACAGTGATTCCCCTTAAAATATTCTGCATTATAAGTTCTATCTTTCGGTCCTTCTTGTGGCAAGACAAACCCCCTAGAGTCAAGCTGGAACAACTCCAGACACCCAAAGACGCAGGGGGCATGGCATTGCCTAATACGTGGATCTACTACATAGCTGCTCAATTACAGCATGTGGCCCGAGCCCTGACCCGGCCGAGCAGCGAGGAGGAGGCCCACCCAGCCATAGACCCTGTTAAGGCCCTTATGTTCCACGTAACGTGGACCCCCAACATAGCGATGGGACTGGAGGCATTTACAGGCCGTAGGCATTTACAGGCCGTAGCCGGTTTTACCAAATACAGCCCGATCTGGGACAATGGGTACTATCCAAAACTACAATCACTGACGTGTGGGGCTCGGTGGAGGAAACACGGGGTTACCCACCTACACCACATATTTATGACAAGTAAACTGAATCCCTTTCCCGATATGCGGGAACGGTTTTGCCTTCCACAGACGATGCACTTTTACTATATCCAACTACAGAATGCCGTCAGGGCTCAATCCAGTGGGACCCTGTGGGACCTGTCATCGACCCCCATATTTCATTATATGGAAGAGGTAACCAGCCTCAAAGGCTTTATCTCTAACTGTTATTCATTGCTGCTTGGGGTTTTCCTGACGAAGTTCCCTTTGGGGATAGTCTCCAAGTGGGAGAATGACGTGGGCACCTTTGAAGAGGAACAGTGGGAGAAGGTGCTCCAGGCGGTTCAAATGACATCCCTTAAAGCGGAGTTCCACCCTAAAGTGGAACTTCCGCTTATCGTATTCCTCCTCCCCCTCCGGTGCCACAATTGGCACCTTTCAGGGGGAGGGGGGGTGCAGATACCTGTATAATACAGGTATCTGCACCCACTTCCGTGACGAATTATCCGGGCTGTCCCCCCCCTATCCGGAGATGCCCCATTGTGTCTTGGGAAACACAGTTCCCAGGACACAACGAGGACCAATAGGGACGCGCAACGCGACTCGCGCATGCGCAGTAGGGAACCAGGCAGTGAAGATGTTGCGTCTTCACTTCCTGATTCCCTGACAGAGGATGGCGGCGGGGCAGCCGAGAGACGAGCGATCACTCGTCACATTCTGCCGACACCGCTGGAACCTGGAACAGGTAAGTGTCCATTTATTAAAAGTCAGCAGCTGCAGTATGGTGGGGGTGGAGCTCCGCTTTAATGTTGCTCAGAGACTTTTACAGTTGTACATCATCTTGAGGGTACATTATACACCCGCTAGGCAGGTCCGGATGGGGGTGAGAACAAATACAGAATGCCCAAGGTCTACGAGAGACTACGGAGACTTGATCAACATGCTGTGGCGCTGCCCCAAGCTCCTCCTATATTGGACAGGGCTCCTGAATACGATTAACAAAGCCTTCTCGGGTTAACATTCCGACTGACCCCAGACCATGCATTCTGGGCATACTAGACGACCTACCCCTGGAGGATAACTTTAAACCACCTATTGCAAGAGCTCTGTTGCAGGCTCGCCTGCTTATCCTTCAGCGATGGAAGTTGGCTGACCCTCCCTGGCTCAAGGAATGGCTTGCACAGGTGGGGGACACTTTCATTTTATTTTTTAACACAGAGGACGCCCTAGCAAATTTGAGGCACAGTGGTCACCTTGGCCTGTCTCCAGTGGATCTCATACTGGACAGGTTACTACGCTGAGCCAGCCACCGGAGGGTTAATCATAGGTTTATCTGCTAAAAACTGGTTTGAGTGACAGGGTGTCTAGGATGGGTAAATGCATGCATGAGATGCTTTGCTAAAGGCTGTGGTGAGGTGCTGATAAGAAAACTGTTTGTACAAAGTGACTTGTTGAACCTGGAATTTATGCCATAATTAAAACGTGTGTTTAATAAACTTTAGTTTCTGAGAAAAAAATATTGGAGGTGACTAGCAGCTGTGTGAGTGCCACATTACACAGGGCAGAAGAAGTAAAGTGACACTGGATTCAGACTTTCTATTCAGTATTGCAGTACAGAGTGCCATCTGCTGCTTAACCCCAGCAACATACAGGACTCTAAGTTTCTCTTGGGAAAGTGATTTTGGCGGCCGTTTTCAAAATTAGAAATTAAACTCCGCAGTTTTTACACTATACAGGATACAAAAAGAAAAAAATTCTGACTGTCTCAAAACTAAAATATAAGTTTTGCCTTTAGATTTCACAGATTTCACATCTGTGCGGAATTTTGCACAGATGTCAATGGAAATCGCACCTCGAAATCACAAAAAGTAGTACAGAAAATACTTTTTGAAATCGGCGCGGCACCGCAAATGTTGCATCGCACCGATTAGGATGGTGCCATTGCCAGCAATTGCAGATGATTTGACATGTCAAATCCCATGTCAAAACGCACCAACGTGAACCAGGGCTAAAACACCTGTGCCAGGAAGACTCACATGCAGTGAATGTCAGATTAAAATAATCAGAGTTCTGTAATAAACCAGGACACCGATTGTGACATCTGAGCTCTGCAGTACTACACAAACATTCTTCCCTTTAAACATCCTCAGCAGTTCCTGGAAAAGATTTGGCAGCCGAGGGTACCTGGTACTATTACTAAATTATTTGTTGTTCTTACCTGGCGGGTGGGAAAAGATGGAGAAAACTGACTGGGCAGATGCAGATTTGTCTTCTATACAATCCACAATCAGACTGACGTAATAAATACACAAAAGGGAGGGAAGTAGGGAAAAACAGGCTGGATTGCACATTGTGCTGTGTCTGTCTATGGGTGAGACCAACACAAATCACAGTACATTCTTAAAATGAAAATTTTTTTCATTTTGCATAGAATTTAGATGATTATGCTGATCATCTTTCAATAGTTGGTAGACTTAACGTTCCAACAGACTAAATATAATACACTTGTAGCAATGTGGACTACAATTGCAAGGTACGGCAATTCCCTGCCATTTTTATGTATTGTATTGTCCCTCTAGTGCCAAGCGCCACCAATTGACATCATAATTGTGGGCCAAACCAAAGGGATTGTGGGATTAGTAGTTCCTCGGAATGGCTATTCCTTTGCAAGACTATACACCCGGACTACATATCCCAGGGATCTTTGCTACCAACGGAGAGGTTGCTGGGAAGAGCATAAAAGAGGTTGGAGACCCGCCCAACGCCCTCTTCTTCCTGGGCCTTGTGTGGGACGGACTTCTCGGTACTGGAGGTCGCGGCCTACCACCTGGTACACAACATTCCAGCCCGGCCGTGAAGGGCCTAGCACTGCTTGCTGTCCTTCATCTAGCATCACTCGGCTGTCTGACAACCCATGCTCCGTGCTTTGCATCAGGTGGCTGCTGCGAGCTGATCCGCTGCAAGGATACACCTCTCGGAGTTGCTGTTCGAAAGGCATCTGATCGGCCTGGTCATTGGTGAGAGGGCAACTGCCCAGCTTTGCAAATTTTCCTTTGGTGCTTCATTGGGACACTGTGTGCAGACAGCTTTACCTTGGGAATACTTTACTGCACTCCTATTTGAACACTGTACATAGACATCTTTAGCTTCAACCATACCAAGAAATACCATTACCTTGTGTAGCGCTGACATTTCTGCCAGGCAATGTTAACCTATGAACAATGTTATAGATTGATATTTGGCCCCATCTAGTGGCCTAAATGCAGAACGAAACTTTGTCTATTCTCTGTTTTGAAGAACATAGAGAAATGTTACAGGAATTGACTCATTGTTTACAAGGATTCACCTACCCACAATGCCAAGTAACCTACCCATGAACACTTAGTACCGAAAAGCATGCTGGGTAGGATATAAAAGATCCCGCGCGGCCATTTTCTTTCTCTTCTGGATGCGTGGCCTGCCTACAAGGATCTGTGAGGAGGTGTTCCAGAGAGAGCGGCCTGCCGCAACTGTGGAGCGGAGCAGAACAACCAGCGATTCTGCCCTACACCTGTGTGCTGGAGAGACAGTGTGACCAGATCGGAGAAGGATCCAGAGACACCTGACGGAGCCACCTGAGAGTCCCGGTCATCTTGCGGAACGGAATCGGCGTAACGGTGCTGGTGTGAAGCAGGACTGAGACTACCAGAGCAGAGGTTTACTATTCTTCCAGGCCTGGTTTGGTGAGAGGGCAGCCGCCCATAATTTTTAATGCACTTTTACACACTTAGACTCAGAACACAGTGTTGCTGGGACCTGTAGTCCCGCAAAAGAGGTTTCACACTATTATACTGAGTTCAAGCAGGCCTCAAGCCTATACTCCACTGAGAACTGACACTGTGTGATTTGGAGACAACTACACCGGAGGCAGTTATAAGTGTGCTACATCACAAGGAAAGTTTCAATACTTTTTCTACACTATTCTTTGGCTGTTAAACCCTTTGGATTACAATTACTTCAATACAATAGCTAGCAGAAGACAGAAGACCAAAGACTACATCTTTTATTGTAAGGCCTTACGTTCAATCACAATAAGAAAAGACTGCATTATAAAGCAGGGCGAGCTCCTTAGCCATTGTATTGTGTGGTGCTGTTAATATTGCATTTCTGTGTTTATTACAGCATGCTGGAAGTGGGAAGCAGTGTTGCCAACCGTCAGTATTTTTACTGGCAGCCAGTAAAAAACAGTAATTTTTCTCCTGCCAGTAAATGCCAGTAAAAAGAAAAGGTTGCCAGTAAAAAATATGGCTGTGACGCTCAGCCCAGAGCCAGCCAAGACCATACAAGTGCCTGCTACAGTGTGTTTGGACGGCTCTGGTGGAGGCGGTGCCTGAACATACCCTGTGATGTCATGGTGCAAGGGAGCCAATCAGAGAGGCCAGAGGCTTGTGTGGTGGGTCTGCGGGATTGGAGCAAGGCAGGCCAGGAGCGGGACCATCAGTGCTGTTTGGACTGAAGGGACCACCTGGCTTGGAGAGGGACTGTCACTGTGACTCTGGAGGGGACGTGTCGTGTCGGTGATCTCTGCTGCTGCACACTGCTGTCAGTATCACTGTGAGAGTCAATTTCATGTGTGTGTGCCACCCATTCTAATTTATTGCCCTCTCAATTCCTGTCCCTGAGCCACTTACTTACTATATCTTGAAAATAAAATAAGAAATATGTTTTTTGCCTTATTATCTACCTTAAATCACATTGCTAATTACATATTGTACTTGTTTATAGCCTAAATAGTGAAATTTGTACTTAAAACTGTAATTTTGGAAATGCCAGTAAAAACTTGGCTGTGCCAGTAAATTTTGGGTGTCGTATCAGTAAATTTCAATCTGTTAGGTTGGCAACGCTGGTGGGAAGGTGCCCAGAGTCAAGGCATTGTCACTCTGAGCATTGGTCCCACTTGAAGACGCGCTTATAGGGGTTGGCCAAACAGGCCCTTTTATACTGAAGAAGTTGTGAATATTCATTACATTGCTGCATTATGTTTGTGTAGCAGTGCAGTTATTGTAACCACTGTTTAAACCTGTTCTAGTAAAATTCTTGTGTTTATGCTTATTACCCTTCTGTAAACTTAATCTAATATTTACTTATAAAACAGTGAGTTTGTGCTATTGCAAGCATGGAACCTGAAGTGTCAGAGGTAAGGTTAGCCCCGAATGTCTGGGATGGCCCGTGGGAAAATGAACAATTTTGCAGATCCCAAGGGAGTTGTGCGCTACATGGAGGTCCCACCAAAATTTCTCAACTGGAATGCCCAAATAGACCAGGGGAGGGGTCAAGAGGGGAGGAAGTCATGGACCCAGCTCCGGCTGCTCGATGGAATCGATAATTTGGGGGTGCGGCCCAGGAAACCACAATTCTGAGACTGCCAGGAGACCAGTGGTTTGATAGAGAGGTGCGGCAACTAATGCAGAGAGCAGTGCCAGGGCAAGGCTGCTATTTGCTAGATTTAAAGCAGGATGTGCAGAAAGACTTTACCTACGTCCTCTTAGAGTGAAAAGAAGCCACCCCAACAGAGTTCAAAGAAGGGATAGTGAGCTTAGCAGAAGGCCTGGAGGGGCGGGTGATTCCGATACAAGAATCAGAAGAACAGCCACCCGTGACACCGCCAGGGAGTCCGTTGGCGAGAAGCTCAATGAGGGGCAGCCCAAACTCTGTCTGCCCAGGATTATGAGTGAACCTGGAGCATAGGATGCCGCCAGCTTCATTTTACTTGGACATGAGTCGTTTGGTGGACAGCTTGATACAAAGCCACCAGACATCCACAAATGAGAGGTATCGGAAGCTGCCAATATTCTCCAGGCGAATACCAAGGCCAGTGGGAGAGGAAGATTTCAAGAGCTGGATGGATCAAGCAACGCAAGCCTTAGAGGATTGGAATGTCCCGGGACATTTAGGAAGAAGGCAGATTAGTGAAAGCTTGCTAAGTCCAGCAGCTAATGTCATCAGAAGTTTCAGGAGAGGAAAACCAGACTTTGATGCCAGAGATTACATTAAAGCCCTCTATGCTGTGTATGGGAGGGTAGAAAAACTATCTGACCTGATGTATCGGTTTGAACATACTGATCAGAAGAAAGGAGAGAAATTGTCGGCATACATAGTCCGTATAGACCAGATTCTGCATAAAATCATACTAAAATGAGGCAGACAAAGTCAGATTAGAACGGACTTTACAAAGGGCCAGACCGAACCACCCCATTGCCCTTCGGCTACTCTTAAAAGGCACCGGTGAGGTTCCTTCCTATCCGGAATTTATGGGACTAGTGAGAGAAGAAAAGGATAGAGAAACCCAGCTGGCCACAGGCATCCCACAGAGGAGTGAAAGGGTCGCCGCTCAGTCAATATCAGTGGAAGGTATGGAAGATGTTGGCAAAGAGGAGTATGAGTGGGGATAACACCATCCGACTCCTGTAGTGGAATCATTGTCAACACCAACCTGGACCAAAAGCTAAAGCCCTGCTACAACAAGCGCTGTCCCGAGTAATGGGGGCACGAGCCAAGAGTCCAGATGAACGGGTGGATGTTAGGAAGTGCTATCAGTGTGGGGATCTTGGGCATCTCAGGGCCCACTGCCCAAAGAAGGACCCGAATGCTGAATTACTAAGGGGACTAATCAGAATGTTGAAGACGTTGTTGAAGGAGCAACCAGCAGGAAACTCCAGGGGGTTTCAGTGAAGGAGCCAGCTGAGAACCCCGCTGAAAAGCAGAGCTCCAAGAGAAATGAAAGGAGGGTAGTCGAAGACAAAAAAAGGAAGAAGAGAGAGTCCCGAAACCTCAGGAACATGGGCGGACAGACAAGTAACCCGACATCGGGGTCATGGAACCGAGTGCAGAAAGTCAATGCTTCGCCAGTTTTTAGAACCCCAGTTGGGTCTCCTCAGAATGTTCGCGAGAAAGCCCGCTCAGGGGATACCATTCAAAAGAACGCTAACACACCGCCCAGGATTAGCGACCAGAGTTCTCAAAATAAAACAAAGGGGAAGAAGAAGGATCGCCTTACTAACAAGAGGGGGCAGTCAGAGAGCTTCCCAGATAAACTAGTGGGGCCATCCCTCCTTGTATCTGTACAGATAGAAGGAATCTACACCCAGGCTTTACTGGATACAGGGGCCCAAGTTACACTGTTGTATTGAGACTTTTATGACAAACACTTAAGTCATATCCCCATCCGCAAGTTGGACGAGCTTGAGATCTGTGGGATTGGGACCACCAGATGCCCTTATGATGATTACATTCCCATTCAAATATCTTTTGGGCCTGCGGCTGTAGGAAAAGAGGAGACCTTTGACACACTGGCTGTTGTGTACCCCAGACCCACTGGAGCTGGGTGGAATTCCATACTGGTGAGGACGAATACGGATCTGGTGAGAAGACTGCTGTTTTCTGTCCTGGAGGCAGAAGGGAGTACCACCAATAAGATCCACCCGCAGTTATGACAAACATACCAACGGGTGCTCAGAGAGAAGAAAGCTCCAAGAGGAGAAGTAGGGCGGCTGTGGAACTTCGAAGGCAGAAAAAGGACAATATGGCCGGGAGAGGTTGCTCAAGTGAAGGCCACTGTCAAATTGAAGAGGGATCAGGCAGGCCCATTTGTAGTACTAGAAACGGATGAGAGAGTCCCAACTAAAGGATTGGAGATGGTTCCTGAGTTGGTCCCCACCCGGGACCTGCACCGAACAGGGAGAAGAGTGCCCATCCGATTGAAGAATGTAACTGACCAGCCAATAACGCTGAGGCCTCGGATGCTAGTGGGACAAGTCAGCGCTGCCAATCCTATACTTCCAGAGGTGAAGAGTGAGGAAAGTGGTCAGGGTCTGACGAAGAAGCTACAGCACTGTAGAGAGAACTTGCCTCCTCCTTGGCAGGAAAGGGCGAAGACCCAGTTGAAGAGGTGGGAGAAGTTATTCGCCCAGAATGATTTGGATGTGGGATGTGCGAAGAGTGCTAAGCACACAATTCGTCTTCAGGAGGACAAGCCATTCTGTGAAAAAGCCCGGAGAGTACCGCTTAGCGACCTAGATGACCTAGAAGACCTAAGAGAACATCTGGCTGAGTTGAGTCCCTATGCCTCCCCTATCGTGGTAGTGAGGAAGAAGAATGGGTCTCTCCGCATGTGCATTGACTATCGCACTTTGAATCAACGCACTATCCCCGATCAATATACCAACCCCCGCATTGAAGATGCATTGCAGTGCCTCACTGGAGCCAAGTGGTTCAGTGTGTTGGATCTGAAGAGTGGGTATTACCAAATTCCCATGCATCTGGCAGACCAGGAAAAGACCGCATTTATATGCCCATTAGGCTTTTATAACTTCAGTCGCATGCCTCAGGGGCCCCTGCCACATTTCAACACCTCCATGGAAAGGACGGTAGGAGACATGAATTTCCTGGAAGTCCTAGTGTATTCGGACGACATTATCGTGTTGGGAAGACCCTAGAAGAACATGAGGCTCGATTGGAGAAGGTGTTCTCCCGACTTTATGAAGAGGGGTTGAAGCTGTTGTTAAAAAGGTGTCAGTTCTACCAGACTTCAGTTACATATTTGGGGCATGTAGTCTCAGCAGGAGGAGTTGCTACTGACCCGCAGAAGTTGAAAGCTGTCACCAGCTGGCCCCGGCCAAGAACGGTAACGGAGTTGAGATCCTTCTTGGGTTTCTGTTCTTACTACTGAAGGTTCGTGGAGAATTTTGCAACTATTGCCCGACCCCTCAATGAGCTACTGCACATGGTCACGGGGGAAGATGAAGAACAGGGGGCAAAGAGGAAACAGAGCGGTACTCGTAAGAAAGGAGAATCTGTGCAGGTTCAGTGGACCCATTCATGTGAAGATGCATTCAAGAGGCTAAAGAGGAACCTGAGGGAAGCTCCAGTGTTGCCCTATGCTGACCCCACCCTACCTTATGAGCTACATGTAGATGCAAGCGGAGATGGCCTAGGAGTAGTGCTGTATCAACATCAGAAGGGGAAGTTGAGACCCATAGCCTATGTGAGTAGGAGCCTTACCCCCTCGGAAAATAACTACACTGTGCACAAGCTGGAGTTTTTGGCCCTCAAGTGGAGGGTGGTCGACAAGCTAAGAGACTATTTGTATGGAGCCGAATTCACTGTCAAAACAGACAACAACTTACGTTTTGACCACCGCCAAGTTGGATGCCACAGGACACAGGAGGATAGCAGTGTTGGCTGGGTTCTGGTTCAGTCTGAAGTACAGGCCTGGGGTTGGAAACCGAGATGCGGATGCTTTATCCCGAAGGCCACACAGACAAGAAGAAGAACCAGCAGAATGGGCCTGTGTGACTGAGGAAGGAGTGTGAGCTTTGTGCCAGGGTCTGGATAAGAAGAGAAGTGGGGAGGTGGCTGCAGAATACTTAGGGGTTTATCCATCTGGCATCCCTAGACGATATTGTGGACTGGCACAAGTGAGGGGAGAAGGTTTGCCGCGACTGTCGAAAGTGGACCTGAGAAGAGACCAAGTGGAGGACTCATTGGGCAGATTAGCGGTGCATGCCTTGAAGAATCAGAACCCTGAGTTGCTACTAAAAAGTTGTGAACCCGAGGCAAGAATCTTACACAAGGAATGGAATCGACTGAAACTCAAGGATGGAATACTATACCGGTTAGACATGTGCAATGCCAAAAAATGTGTTCATTTTCGTTTTCGACTCATTCGTTTTTTTTTTTCATTCGTATGATCGCAATTAGTAAATTCGTTCATTCGCACATTCGTAAATTCGTACATTCGTACATTCGTAAATTAGAAAATTCGTACATTCGTAAAATCAAAAATTCAAAGATTTGGAAATACGAAAATCCGAAAACCCAAAAAATTTAAAATCTGAAATAGTCACTAACTATTAAATTATAGGTATTGTATTTCCTTTCAAATTTGGCTGTTAGTGAACACGAATTTATCTGAAGTTACGAATTATCCGAAATGACGAATGTCGCATCTAAACAAAATGGAACGGAACAAATTAATAACAAATAATAATAATAAAAGTTTTTATTCAAATTCAGATTTCCGAATTTCTGAATTTATGAATGTACGAATTTGCGAATGTACTAATTAAGAATGTACGAATTTACGAATGTGCAAATGTACGTATTTACGAATGTACGAATTTACGAATGTGCAAATGTACGAATTTACGAATGTACAAATTTACAAATTTACGAATATTCGAATTTACGAATATTCGAAAAAATTAGTTAAACAGATTTTCGTTAATTCGAAACGAACGAAACTAATTGCACATGTCTAGAACCTACCTATGACATATTTCCTGGGGTGCCAACCCCTGGATTTACACCAGGAGACATATACCTTCCAGACTCTATAATATATGACTCTGAAGGCCGGCTTCCTAGCATTACCCAAAGTAGAAACTACTGAACCTGACAGCCCACGGTCTTTCAGAATGTGGGTCTCTATAGCCAAACTGTTAAATTTGGCATTTGTAAGGTAGGATGCCACTATTTGATCGGCGATCGCGGATGTTTTTTGTCTGAAAGTTTGCTTTCTCATCTTATCCTGAAAGTAGCGCCTAGCGCGCAACTTCAACTGAGCCTCACAGTACTTCACCATACAATTTTCTCTTTCTTTTACCGGTGGAACATGAACATGAAAATTCCCCTTTGATTCAGTGTGTACCCAATGTCCCTATTTGGAATTTCCTACATCATCAGTTCACTCATTTGCCTGATATTTTGGACTGGAAAGTTTGTCAGTTTGGTGAGTTCGGTCTAAGAAGGGGGACACACTGTATGTACTTTATTTATTTATGTTGGACACATTTTAATGACAGTCATTGCGAGAGATTGTGGTTACTGACATGAGTCTTCACTTATTTTCACTTGTTTGGCTATTGACATGAGTTTTTATTTATGTATGCTATTTTCACATTTGCTAGCGCTGTTTTTATTGGTTTATACATTTATGAAGTTTTGGCACTTTATTTAGCAGCAGCTGCAATAATTCACATTTATTCATTATTTTTCTTTTCACCATATCACTCCAGCGCCGTTTTTTTGTCTTATATAGTGGCACTGGAACGTTAGGTGATGTTAAGTCCCTGGTAGACTTGCAGCAGGAGATTGTACTGGGTCACAGGACCGTGGTAGCAGACACTTGCAGAATGATCAGAAGCGAGAGCAGGGTCTTGAGGGAAGCCAGGTAAGGTAACAGGCGGGCAGTGAGGTACAAGGCAGCAGGAAGAAGTAAGGTCACAAGGATAGCTGGGTCTGGTAACAGGCGGACGGTGCTGTACCAAGCAGCAGGCAGTAGCAGAGTCCAGTGGATAGCCAGGATCAGAAACCAGTAGTCAGAGCAAGATCAGCATCCAGAAGCAGGGTCAAGGCAAGCCAGGTTCGTCAATAGGTATCAAGCAGGAGAACAGCAGGATTCAGGTATCAGGACAAGCTGAAGATCAGTCAGCAACCGTCTGGGGTCAGAGCACTTCTTTAAATAGGCTGTCTGGTGCCAATTGGCGCAATGGACGCACTCCTGCGCATGCACGCAGTCCGCCACGCGCGCGCATGCGCATTAATGCGCGCAGGTATCTGCGGGAACTAATAGTTCTCTTACATTGCCCCCCCCCCTTGCGGGCAGCCTCCAGATGCCCACTAGAGATTTCTTCTCAGGGTGAAGCTGAAGATAGGCCCGAATTAACTGTGGAGCATGTACATTGTAAGAGGGTTCCCACAAATTATCTTCAGGGCCATAGCCCCCTACATTTAATTAAGAACTGGGTTTGACCTCTTCTCTGTCTGAAATCCATAACGACCTCAACTTCAAATTCTTCATTCCCTTTGACAAGCAATGAAGGAGGAATCTCAGGTTCACGAACAGGGTACGGGTTAGCCACGGATCGTTTTAAAAGGTATACGTGAAACACCGGGTGAATCTTCAAACTTGCCGGCAGGTTGAGCTCGAAGGCAACAGCATTGATCCTCTTTTTTACTGGGAATGGGCCAATGCACCTTGGTCCCAATTTTTTAGAGGGACAAGCCAACTTTAGATTCGTAGTGGAAAGCCATACTTTATCCCCAGGTTTAAGGTCTAGGTTACCCCTTCTCCTTCTGTCATAGAACCTTTTATTACTTTCCTGGGACTACGTGATGGTTTCTTGCAGGAGTTGGTTGTTGGATCTCCAGAACTCCAGACAATGCTGCACTGCCAGAACTGAAGATTCCTGGGAAACATCAGGCAAGAAGGATGGGCGAAACCCATAGCTTGCAAAAAAGGTAATGTTAGCAGGAATACAGTGAAGGCGTACAACTTCCTTGATAAAAAAAAGAGGCAGTCTCTGCAGCGGAAGGAGTGCGTTTCAGGGGCACAAAGTGGGCCATCTTGGACAATCGATCCACAATGACAAAGATGGTGGTGAAGCCTTCGGATGGCGGTAATTCAACAATAAAGTCCATGGTGATTATGATCCATAATTTATCAGGAACAGGAAGGGGTTCCAATGGACCCCAATTCTTGGCTGTATCAGTCTTCTTCCAAAGACATGTTGTGCAGGACTTAAAGTGGTGTTGTACTCAAATTTGCAAGTTAATGTTAAAGAAATCTGTTAGTGCCAGAGGTGATCAAATGGCCATTAAAAAAAAAAAATTTGCCGTAATTACCTTTTAATTTAGAATAAGGATCTTGGCTTCCGGGCTCTCCTCCCGTGGGAGTAGGCGTGTTCCCCGGCTGCGCAAAGACCCCTGGGAGCTTTGTCCGAGTCTTCCCATGAATCAGTGGGGAACGCTGTAATGCCGAAATCTCGCGAGATCTTGGCATAATGCCGAAATCTCGCGAGATCTCGGCATAATGCTATAGCAACTCGGAATTCTACAGCGCTGCTTGCTCTTAACATTGAGCATGCGCGGGATCGAGCGGTGAATGCTGGGAGCACAGCATTCACCGCATCCCGGAAGTAAGTGCTTGTGGGTTTAAAATGCCCACAAGCAAAATTTGGAAACGCCACCCGGCAGGAGATATAGTGCGATCGGTGGAGAAAAAAAAAGCAACACAACACGTGAGAGCACTGGAACGTTAGGTGATGTTAAGTCCCTGGTAGACTTGCAGCAGGAGATTGTACTGGGTCACAGGACCGTGGTAGCAGACACTTGCAGAATGATCAGAAGCGAGAGCAGGGTCTTGAGGGAAGCCGGGTAAGGTAACAGGCGGGCAGTGAGGTACAAGGCAGCAGGAAGAAGCGAGGTCACAAGGATAACCGGGTCGTCAGAGCAGAGAACAGGCGGATGGTGCAGTACCAAGCAGCAGCAGGGTCAAAGAAAATGTCCTTCATCGCCACAGTAAAGGCAGAGTTTAAGGTGGTGGATAGCCAGGATCAGAAACCAGTAGTCAGAGCAAGAACAGGATACAGAAGCAGGGTCAAGGTAAGCCAGGTTCGTCAATAGGTATCAAGCAGGAGAACAGCAGGATTCAGGTATCAGGACAAGCTGAAGATCAGTCAGCAATTGTCTGGGGTTAAAGAGCACTTCTTTAAATAGGCCGTCTGGCGCCAATTGGCTCCATGGGCGCACTCCTGCGCGCGCACGCAGTCCGCCGCCCATGCGCATTGATGCGCACAGGCATCTGCGGGCGCCCGTGTGCGCGTGCATGTGTGCGAGTGCACGCCGGACGGGAACTAATAGTTCTCTTACAAAAACTTTATGGCCTTAATACCAAAAGTACCCGGGATCCAGCTCTCTAAAGAGAGAAGCGTTTACAGGCAAAACCTTGTTTCTTCAGACATGCGGCCCGGGTACCATTCAATTCGGCCTAAAAGACACTTTGAATGGATCTGGCTGCATAGCTAGCCCCAGCAAGGATTGCTCCAGTGGAGCTCAGCACAGCACATCTTTACTCGTGACCAACACCTTAGACACTGGCGAAAAAACGGAGGTACTCCCAGTAGTGGGAGGGGTTATATAGGGAGTGGACTTCTTGTCTTACAGTGTGCCAGTGTCGATCACCTGAAGGTGGGCTATAAGCACATAGTAACTACTATGGCTCTGTGTCCCGTGATGTATGATAAGAAATCTGTAAGGTGAACTTACACAGGTCCTTACATAGCCTCGCCCCCCCCCCCCCCCTGGTCCCGGTGACCTGGACCGCCGCAATCTTCGGTTCTAAGCCAGGGTATATCAGCGTCAGGAGCCAACAGCTGTTGATTGGTCGGCGCCGCCCATGTGACAGCACTAACCAATTAGAACGCTCCAAAACGTCTCCCTGAGGAGGGACATTTTAGACATTTAGCTGAGAGGATTTCTAAGTCCCGGACACCTGCCGTGGATATACCGGGGCTTAGGACCAGAGATTACCGCTGTCCAGGTCAGTGGGACTGGGGGGGGGGCAAGGAGGGTGACCTGTGTTTTCTGTAAAGGTGAACTTACCCTTTAACCACTTAAAGGGGTTGTAAACCCTCATGTTTTTCACCTTAATACATCCTATACATTAAGGTGAAAAAACTTCTGACACTGACCACCCCCCCCCCCCCCCCGTTTTACTCACCTGAGCCCATTCGTTCCCTTGGTGGAGACGTGCTCTACCTCTGCCCGTTGTCTAGGCTCTTGATTGGATATATTGATAGCAGTGCAGCCATTGGCTCCCGCTGCTGTCAATCAAATACAATGACACGGACGCCAGGGGAGTCCTAAATCCTGTGTGAATGTACACAGAAGCAGGACTTGGTAGCGCGCCCGAATGGGTGTCCACCTTAGTAGAGCCTTCTCCAACGTGGGCACTTGATGCGGGGAGGAGCTACAAGCGCCGACGGGGACCCCAGAAGTCGAGGATCGGGGCCACTCTGTGCAAAACGAACTGCCCAGTGAAGGTAAGTATGACATGCTTGCTATTCAAAAAAAAAAAAAAAAAAACAAGGGTTTGCAACCCCTTTCAGACTGGGCCTATTTTTCAGACTTTGTGTTTACAAATTAAAGTCATTTTTTTTTACTATAAAATTACTTAGAACCCCCAAATATTATACATATTTTTTTCTAAGACCCTAGAGAATAAAATGGCGGTCATTGCAATACTTTCTGGCACACTGTTTTTGCGTAGCGTTCTTACAGGCGCACTTTTTTGGGAAAAAATACATCGATCGCTGCGATACCTCACATGTGTGGTTTGAGCACCATTTTCATATATGCGTATGCATTCACTTCTGCGTGCGAGCTCGTCGTAGTACGGGGAGCTTTACATTTTTTTTATTATTTATTTAACTTTTTAGTTTTTATTTTGACACTGTCCTTTTAACCACTTCACCTCCATTAGATTTTACCCCCTTCCTGACCAGAGCACTTTTTACAATTTGGCACTGCGTCGCTTTAACTGACAATGCTGTACCCAGGGCTCGAGTCCTGCGGGAACGCATGGGAACGGCGTCCCTGCACTTTTTTCACAGCAGGAACGCTGTTCCCTTTTGCAGGACTAGAGCCGCCCAAGCCGAATGTCGAGATGCATGCAGAGTAGCGCAGGAAGCTCCTGTCTGTAGTAAGTTTTCTCTCATGTCACGCAGCGCTGCTCGCTCCCCGGCGGCCCCTCCTCTCTTCTCGTCTATCCCCATTAGCTTGTGACATCATCTGGCATAGATGATGCGGGGAGCCCGGGAGCATCCGGGGAGCGAGCAGCGCTGCGTGACATGAGAGAAAACTTACTACAGACAGGCGCTTCCTGCGCTACTCTGCATGCTGGCTAGTAAGATCCCCTGATGTGCCCTATAATGTGCCCCGTGCCCTGATGTGCTATGTGCCCCATGCCCAGTGCCCTAATGTGCCCCATGCCCTGATGTGCTATGTGCCCCATAATGTGACCTAAAAGGGCCCCATAATGTGCCCTGATATGACCCGAGCCCTTATGTGCCCGATGTGCCCTGATGTGCCCCATGCCCTGATATGCTATGTGCCATGTGCCCTGATGTGCTATGTGCCCTGTGCCCTGATGTGCCATGTGGCCTGATGTGCCCCATGCCCTGATGTGACCCGTGCCCTTATGTGCTATGTACCCCATAATGTGCCCTGATGTGCCCCATAATGTGCCCTGATGTGCCATAATGTGCCCCGATGTTCCATGTGCCCCGTGCCCTGATGTGCCATGTGGCCTGATGTGCCCCATGCCCTGAGGTGCCCCGATGTCCTATGCCCTGATGGGACCCGTGACCTGATGTGTGCTGTGCCCCGATGTCCTATGCCCTGATGTGTCCTGATGTGCTATGTGCCCTGATGTGCCCTGATGTGCCATAATGTGCCCTGATGTGCCCCGATGTGCCCTGATGTGCTATGTGCCGCAATATGCCCCATGCCCTGATGTGCCATGTGCCCTGATGTTTCCCCCGATGTGCTATGTGCCCCATATTATGCCCTGATGTGCCCCATAATGTGCCATGTGCCCTGATGTGCCATAATGTGCCCCGTGCCCTGATGTGCCCCATGCCCTGATGTGCTATGTGCCCTAATGTGCCATGTGGCCTGATGTACCCCATGCTCTGATGTGCCTTGTGCCCTGATGTGCCCCGTGCCCTGATGTGCCAATATGTCCTGTGCCATGATGTACTGTGCCCTGATGTGTTGTGCCCTGTACGCTGATGTGCTGGGCTCTGTACCCTGATGTGCTGTGCCCTGATGTACCCTACCCTGATGTGTTGTGCCCTGGGCCGGACATATCCAGGTACACGTTTTTTCTACTTTGTGATGGCTCAGTCACAACTCTGATGGGGAACTCTGGGGACACTGATGGGGGGGCTCTCTGATGGGGATACCTGCTCTCTGATGGGGGGCACTCTGATGGAAACACCTGCTCTCTCGTGGAAGGAATAGTCCCCCATCATTGGTGTCGGTGGGAGGAATCGAACGAGGGAAAGATCATCACCCATTGTGGTGATTATTCTGTTAGTTTGACAAGTTAACTTATTTTGTTTTTGTAAACTGGCACTTTACAATAAATGTTTCACTGTATTTTCTGTGAAATATTTTTTTTTTGGTGGGGGAGTGGATCTTGGGTGGGAGTTCCCCCACTTTTTTCCCTAGGACTTGACCCCTGGCTGTACCCAAACGAAATTTGCGTCCTTTTTTCCCCACAAATAGAGCTTTCTTTTGGTGGTATTTGATCACCTCTGCGGTTTTTATTTTTTGTGCTATAAACAAAAAAAAAGCAACATTTTTTTACTTTTTGCTATAATAAATATCCCCCAAATGTTTTCATTAGTTTAGGCCAATATATATTCTTCTACATATTTTTGGTAAAAAAAATTGCAATAAGCGTATATTGATTGGTTTACGCAAAAGATATAGCATCTACAAAATATGGGAAAGATTTATGGCATTTTATATTATTATTATTTCCTGACGCACCATGGCAGCACACACATTGGGTTGTGACTCCGCCTCCACAACCTGATAGGACTGGTTAGCTATAAGATTCGAAGAGGAGTCCACCGTTGCATTCTCCTTTTTTTCCTCACCTGATGGTCAATCGTTTTGATCAAGAAAGGATCGGTTAGAATTATGGAACCCCCCTTACCACTTCGCCCCACTAGGTTCAGCCTCTCCTAGCTGGAAGCCCTATCTGTACAGTCTCTAAATGAGCTAAAACGAAGGGAAGCCCCACTCTGGTGGTCTCAGGGGCTAAAAGAACATGGAAAATGCCTGACAAACCTTAAATAGGTTTTATATGGTATGCAGCGGTCATCCCGTTTTCTTTTTCTTACTTCCTCTATTGTTACTCACAGTATAATATCTGCTATTCACCTCCGCATCTTGTGCCTAATTTTTCCCCTTTTTCGGCCGCGCTGGGCCTTGTAGTGCCTCGGCCGAGCTGCCCCCTCCATCATGGCGGCCGCACAGTACTCTCCCGGCACTCAGGAAGTGAAACAGGCACTATTCCCATATCTGCCAGCTTCCAAAATGGCGCCGAGCGTCGCGGAACGCTACGGCGCATGCGCAGCAGTGACGTCATCACCCCCGCAACGTTTAAAAGGCGATCTGTGCCTTTTGCAAGTGTCAGGCTGCAAAACAACACTCTCCATCCTGTTTTTTTCTCTGCAAAAACACTGCCCTGTCGGCCCTCATTGCCCTAAGTCTCTGGTAAGCAAGAACTTCACTTTTCTGTCTCTCCTAATACCAGAACCTGCTGCTCACTCTGCAATGCATCCTTAATTAAAAAAAACAAAAAAAAAAACCCTTTCCCCTCTCAGGTATACCTTACTTCTCCTATGGAGGCCGCTGCTTCAGCAGACCAGCCGCAAACTACAAGGTAAGGGGGCACCTGACTAGGTAAGTAAGAAGAGGAGAAAAGAGAGCATTGCCACTAACGCCATTTTTTCTCTGGCAGTTCCGGCAGGTCATCGGGGTCATCCCATTCTAAAAGAAAAGAGCGCTCCCCCTCAAGGCATTCACACTCCCACAGGAGCCGTTCAAGATCCTCTCACGACAGAAGCTCATCTTCCGCTCACCCACATCGCGATGGAGGACATACATATCCTGCGCCTAACACTTGTTGGGTTTGCGGAGCGCAAGCCCTACCAGGCAAATTGGCGTGCCAAGCCTGCTTGGGGGAAGCGACCCGTGACAAGGAGTCCGATGCAAGAGAGGCATCTAATATAATAAGGGAATCAGTGAAGGAGTCGATCATGCAATTGGCAGCCTACGATCCGGTCGGACCTTCTAATTCAGCGTCTACCTCCTATTCCCAGCAAGACCAAGAGGATTCCCCAGAGGAAGACGAAGTGTTACCACCCACGGCCTTTGACTTTGCGTTGATAGAACCGTTCGCAAAATCGGTAAAGGAGGCGATTGGATGGGAGGAGCAGAGGGAATCTCCTCCAAAACTAAGAAAATATTTTCCAAACCTCAAGAAGGATCCGGAAACATTCCCGTTTATCGAGGAACTCGATGAACTCATAAAAGATGAATGGCAAAAACCGGACAAGAAATCAGGGTTAAACAGGCTAAGCAAACTTTATCCGTTGAAGGAAACGACGGTTAGTCCCCTCATTTTGGCTCCGGTGGTAGACTCCTCACTTATGCGGTTAGCACGCCACGTAACCCTGCCAATAGAAGACGCGGTAACATTTAAGGACGTGATGGACCGCAAGATAGATCTGGGTGGCGGACACAACCTCTAAGTCCAGCTGGTGTAGGATTCCCTACGATGGCATCAACCGATTCGGCCCCAAACTGGACTCTGCAATTTCTAAGGTCACGGGAGGGAAATCGGGCCTTATCCCGTCGGAGTCGGATAGGAGCCCCAAGCAAAAAAAAAACCCCTTTAGACTCCATCTGCCTGAGAGGTACCGTCTCCTGTCTGTAGTAAGTTTTCTCTCATGTCACGCAGCGCTGCTCACTCCCCGGTGGCCCCTCCTCTCTTCTCGTCTATCCCCATTGGCTTGTGACATCATCTGGGATAGACGAGAAGAGAGGAGGGGCCGCCGGGGAGTGAGCGGCGCTGCGTGACATGAGAGAAAACTTACTACAGACAGGCGCTTCCTGCGCTACTCTGCATGCTGGCTAGTAAGATCCCCTGATGTGCCCTATAATGTGCCCCGTGCCCTGATGTGCTATGTGCCCCATGCCCTGTGCCATAATGTGCCCCATGCCCTGATGTGCTATGTGCCCCATAATGTGCCCTGGTGCCCTGATGTGCCCCATGCCCTGATGTTCCCCGTGCCCTTATGTGCTATGTGCCCTGATGTGCTATGTGCCCTGATGTGCCCCATAATGTGCCCTGATGTGCCATGTGCCCTCGTGCCCTGATGTGCCATGTGGCCTGATGTTCCCCGTGCCCTGATGTGCCCCGTGCCCTTATGTGCTATGTGCCCCATAATGTGCCCGATGTGCCCCGTGGCCTGATGTGCCCCATACCCTGATGCGCAAACCAATCAATATACGCTTATTGCAATTTTTTTTTTTACCAAAAATATGTAGAAGAGTATATATGGGCCTAAACCGATGAAGACATTTGTTTTGTTTTTTTTTTGTTTTTTATTTTGGGATATATGTATTATAGCAAAAACGAAAAAAAAATAATATATATATTTTTTTTCAAAATTGTCGCTCTTTTTTTGTTTTATAGCGCAAAAAATAAAAACCGCAGAGGTGATCAAATACCACCAAAAGAAAGCTCTTTGTGGGAAAAAAGGTTGTGAATTGTGTTTGGGTATCGCGTCGCACGACCGCGCAATTGTCAGTAAAGCGACACAGTGCCTGGCCTTGTCATTAAGGGAGCACATTCTTCCGAGGCTGAAGTGGTTAAGACAGCATATATATAGATATATATATTCGCCAGCTCACCAATGATCTACAATCGCCATCCAAAGCAGTGGTTCTCAACCTCAGACCTCAAGTACCCCCCAACGGGCCATGTTTTGGGAACTTACCTTAGATAAAATAGCTCTTATCAATACCATGCCATTGATATTGATTTAACCACTTGAACACTGGGCACTTAAGCCCCCTTCCTAACCAGACCAATTTTCAGTTTTCGGTGCGCTCACATTTTGAATGACAATTACTCAGTCATGCAACACTGTACCTTTTTTTCACACAAATAGAGCTTTCTTTTGGTGGTATTTAATCACTGCTGGGTTTTTAATTTTTTTGCGCTATAAAAGAAAAAAAGACTGAAAATTCTGTAAAAAAAAATGCATTTTTCCTTGTTTCTGTTATAGAATTTTGCAAATTAGTAATTTTTCTTCAAAAATTTTGGCCAAAGTTTATACTGCTACATATCTTAACCACTTGCCGACCGCCCCCTGTATATATACGTCGGCAGAATGGCACGTACAGGCAGAACCACGTACCTGTACGTGCCATTCTTCCGGCGGGTGGGGGGTCCGATCGGACCCCCCCCGGCCGGCGGGGACGGTCGGGATCGCTTCAGGAGCGATCCGGGATGAGGGGACGGCCAGTGGTTTCTGGCCACCCCCTCGCGATCGCTCCTGGCCAATCAGATGCTTCCTCTGTCTGTGTCAATCAAAACACAGGCAGAGGAAGTGATGTCACGCTCGGTGCGCCGGTCTATGTGACCGGAACGCCGAGCTGTGAACGTCTAAAGGTTAGTGCACCAACAGTACACTGACACCAGTACACATAGGCACACAAAACACCCCCCTGTCACCCCCCAGATCACCCCCCAGATCACCCCCTCCCCCCCCCAGTCACAGTGTCACTAATTGCAGTGATCATTTTTTTACTGATCACTGCATTTAGTGTCAGTGTGACTGTAATAACTGTCAGTGCAGTTAGTTTTAGGTCCAAGGTAGCCCCCTACCCCCCCCTAATAAAGGTTTAACCCCTTGATTGCCCCCCAGGTAACCCTTTCACCCCTTTTGCCAGTGTCACTAAGCGATCGTTTTTCTGATCGCTGTATTAGTGTCACTGCTGTCGCTAGGTAACCATTTTTTTTTTTTTAGGTAACCGCCATGTTTATATAGGTTCATAAATAGGTTTATAGGTCAGGTACCCCCATATTACAACCTAAATAAAGGTTTTAACCCCTTGATTGCCCCTAGAGTTAACCCTTTCACCAGTGATCACTGTATAACTGTCACTGGTGACGCTGGTTAGCCAGTTAGTTATTTCGTTATTTAGGTTCCCCGTCAGGTTTTTATATAGCGTCAGGTACCCCCATATATTACCTAATAAAGGTTTTAACCCTCTGATTGCCCCTAGTTAACCCTTTCACCCCCTTTTGCCAGTGTCACTAAGCGATCGTTTTTCTGATCGCTGCATTAGTGTCGCTAGGTAACCATTTTTTTTTTTTAGGTAACCGCCATGTTTATATAGGTTCATAAATAGGTTTATAGGTCAGGTACCCCCATATTACAACCTAAATAAAGGTTTTAACCCCCCTGATTGCCCCTAGAGTTAACCCTTTCACCAGTGATCACTGTATAACTGTCACTGGTGACGCTGGTTAGCCAGTTAGTTATTTCGTTATTTAGGTTCCCCGTCAGGTTTTTATATAGCGTCAGGTACCCCCATATATTACCTAATAAAGGTTTTAACCCCCTGATTGCCCCTAGTTAACCCTTTCACCCCCTTTTGCCAGTGTCACTAAGCGATCGTTTTTCTGATTGCTGCATTAGTGTCGCTAGGTAACCAGTTTTTTTTTGTATTACTGTTACGGGTGACGCTGGTTAGTTAGCTTGTTTTTATACTGTCAGGGCACCCGCCATTTATTACCCAATAACGGTTTAACCCCCTGATCGCCCGGCGGGTGATATCAATTAGGTTTTAGGGTCAAATAAGGTCTGCGTCGCCCCAGGTTAGTGCCAGTACCGCAAACACCCACGCGCAAAGCATACACCTCCCTTAGTGGTACAGTATCTGAACAGATCAATATCTGATCTGATCAGATCTATACTAGCGTCCCAGCAGTTTAGGGTTCCAAAAAAAAACGCATTGTTAGCGGGATCAGCCCAGATACCTGCTAGCACCTGCGTTTTCCCTCTCCGCCCAGCCCAGCCCACCCAAGTGCAGTATCGATCGATCACTGTCACTTACAAAACACTAAGCACACATAACTGCAGCGTTCGCAGAGTCAGGCCTGATCCCTGCGATCGCTAACATTTTTTTTGTGGTAGCGTTTTGATTCAGTCGCTTCAGTCAGGAGCTTTTTTACCTGTGAATCTCAAAAAAATAAAAAAAATAAAAATAGTTGTCGTTTTATTGTTCTCTCTCTCACTCTATTCTCTCTCTATTGTTGCTCTTTTTTTACTCCATTCTATTCTGCAATGTTTTATTATGTTTTATCATGTTTTATGATGCTTGCTTTTCAGGTATGTAATTTTGTTTACTGTGTTTTAGTGTTAAGCATTTTTTTTTTTTTCAGGTGCGCCATTCAGTTGCAACGCGGATTTATTTATCTTGACAGCAACAGCGTTTGCTCCCACGATACATAAAGCCGCGACTCCAACGCTGTAGGAGGTGATTTCACCACCACAGTTAAAAAAAAAAGAGCATATAGGCCGAAGCTTGGGGGCCGCGGGGGGGGGGGAGGAGCGATTGGCTCCTAATGCCACGTACATACGGTCGAAATTCCGACCGTGTGTACACGGCATAACTTTTGCGGGAGGATGCCCCCATGCATCGGCATATATAAATGGTGCATGTATGCCCATCATTAGAAGTGGGTGGATGAAGGGAGGTATTCTAATGGTGGGCATACCCACCAATCAATCTCTTTTTTTCGTTCAGCCAAGAGGCTGCATGAAAAAAAAAAGATTACAATATATGTCCAGTATGTTGCTGGACTTTGAATGGTTATACCAGAATGATGCCTGCAGGTTTAGGTATCATCTTGGTATCATTCTTTTCAGCCAGTGATCGGCTTTCATGTAAAAGCAATTCTAGCGGGTAATTAGCCTCTAGACTGCTTTTACAAGCAGTGGGAGGAATGTCCCCCCTCCCGGATATAAACCGCGCCATTGGGAAATTGGGAAAGCATTTTATCACACCAATCTTGGTGTGGTCAGATGCTTTGAGGGCAGAGGAAAGATCTAGGGTCTAATAGACCCCAATTTTTTCAAAAAAAGAGTACCTGTCACTGCCTATTGCTATCATAGGGGATATTTACATTCCCTGAGATAACAATAAAAATAATAACAAAGAAAAAAAATGGAAGGAACAGTTTAAAAAATAAAATAAAAAAGCTAAATAAATAAAAAAAAAACCAAAAAAAAAAAAAAAAAGCACCCCTGCCCCCCCTTCTCTTGCGCAAAGGCGTACACAAGCGTTGGTCTGGCGTCATATGTAAACAGCAATTGCACCATGCATGTGAGGTATCACCGCGAAGGTCAGATCGAGGGCAGTAATTTTAGCAGTAGACCTCCTCCGTGAATCTAATGTGGTATCATGTAAAGGCTTTTAAAGGCTTTTAAAAATGTATGTAGTTTGTCGCCACTGCGTGTTTGTGCGCAATTTTAAAGCATGTCGTGTTTGGTATCCATGTACTCGGCCTAAGATCATATTTTTTATTTCATCAAAAATTTGAGCAATATAGTGTGTTTTAGTGCATTAAAATAAAAAAAAGTGTATTTTTTCCACAAAAAATGCGTTTGAAAAATCGCTGCGCAAATACTGTGTGGAAAAAAAAAATGCAACACCCACCATTTTAATCTGTAGGGCCTTTGCTTTAACATTATATATAGTGTTTGGGGGTTCAACGTAATTTTCTTGCAAAAAAAAAATATGTTTTCATGTAAACAAAAAGTGTTAGAAAGGGCTTTGTCTACAAGTGGTTAGAAGAGTGGGTGACGTGTGACATAGGCTTCTAAATGTTGTGCATAAAATGCCAGGACAGTTCAAACCCCCCCCAAATGACCCCATTTTGGAAAGTAGACACCCCAAGCTATTTGATGAGAGCAATGTTGAGCCCATTAAATATTTTTTTTTTTTGTCCCAAGAGATTGAATAATGAAAAAAAAAAAAATATATATATTTTTTTTACAAAAAGTTGTCACTAAATGATATATTGCTCAAACATGTCATGGGCATATGTGGAAATACACCCCAAAATACATTCTGTTGCTTCTCCTGAGTACGGGGATACCACATGTGTGGGACTTTTTGGGAGCCTAGCTGCGTACGGAACCCCAAAAACCAATCACCGCCTTCAGGCTTTCTAAGGGTGTAATTTTTTTATTTCACTTCTCACTGCCAATCACAGTTTCGGAGGCCATGGAATGCCCAGATGGCATAAAACCCCCCAAAATGACCCCATTTTGGAAAGTAGACACCCCAAGCTATTTGCTGAGAGGTATTGTGAGTATTTTGCAGATCTCGCTTTTTGTCACAAAGTTTTGAAAATTGAAAAAAAGAAAAAAAAAATTTTTTTTCTTTACTTTCTTCATTTTCAAAAACAAATGAGAGCTGTAAAATACTCACCATGCCTCTCAACAAATAGCTTGGGGTGTCTACTTTCCAAAATGGGGTCATTTGGGGGGGTTTTGTGCTATTTTGGCATTTTATGGCCTTCGAAACGGTGATAGGTAGTGAGGAGTGAAATCAAAAATTTGCACCCTTAGAAATCCTGAAGGCGGTGCTTGGGTTTCGGGGCCCCGTACGCGGCTAGGCTCCCAAAAAGTCCCACACATGTGGTATCCCCATACTCAGGAGAAGCAGCAAAATGTATTTTGGGGTGCAATTCCACATATAACTATGGCATGTGTGAGCAATATATCATTTAGTGACAACTTTTTGAAAAAAAAAAAAAAAATCTTTTTTATTTTTGTCTTTATTCAATAACTTGGGACTAAAAAAAAAAATATTCAATGGGCTCAACATGCCTCTCAGCAAATAGCTTGGGGTGTCTACTTTCCAAAATGGGGTCATTTGGGGGGGTTTTGTACTTCTCTGCCATTTTAGCACCTCAAGAAATGAAATAGGCAGTCATAAATTAAAAGCGGTGTAAATTCCAGAAAATGTACTCTAGTTTGTAGACGCTATAACTTTTGCGCAAACCAATAAATATACGCTTATTGGCATTTTTTTTACTAAAGACATGTGGCTGAATACATTTTGGCCCAAATGTTTGACTAAAATTGAGTTTATTAGATTTTTTTTATAACAAAAAGTAGAAAATCTCTTTTTTTTTCAAAATTTTCGCTCTTTTTCCGTTTATATCGCAAAAAATAAAAATCACAGAGGCAATCAAATACCATCAAAAGAAAGCTCTATTTGTGGGAAGAAAAGGACGCAAATTTCGTTTGGTTACAAAATTGCATGACCGCGCAATTACCAGTTAAAGTAGTGCAGTGCGAAATTGAAAAAAAGACCTCTGGTCCTTTGGCTGCCAAATGGTCCGGGGCTGAAGTGGTTAAAAAATAACCCAAATCTGTGTATATTATTTGGTCTTTGTGAAAGTTATAGAGTCCACAAACTATGGTGTCAATCACTGAAAATTGATCACACCTGAAGTACTAATGGCCTATCTCATTTCTTGAGACCCTAACATGCCAGGAAAGTACAAATACCCCCAAAAACTACCCCTTTTTGGAAAGTAGACATTCCAAGGTATGTAGTATGAGGCATGGTGAGTTTTTTGAAGTTGTAATTTTTCCCACAATTCTTTGCAAAATCAAGATTGTTTGTTTTTTATTTATTTTTTCACAAAATTGTTATATTAGCAGGTTATTTCTCACACACAGCATATGCATAGCACAAATTACACCCCAAAAACACATTCTACTACTCCTCCTGAGTATGGCGATACCACGTGTGTGAGACTTTTACACACTGTGGCCACAGACAGAGGCCCAACATGCAGGGAGCGCCATCAGGCTTTCTTGGAGCATGAATTACACATATCATTTCTTTTTTTCAAATCTTTTTATTTATGAAAAGGGATACAGAAACATGAAATACATGAAATACAACTTCCAAGTGTTTCAACATAACGAAAAGAAACAGCAATCTTGTCATAAACTTTATGTCTGGTAAGAGTTCCTAAGCAGTAGTAGCTTATTTATATGTTCCAGAGAGGGGTCATTCTCTGATACCCCTGGGGTACTCCTTAAGTATTTTAATTGCATCATCCTGTCGGACCTTGTTTCTGGAAGAACTTCTCTTGTGTTTTTAGTGAGTATTGCTACAGTTATTGGATTCAACTTTATCTTGGATGATTCCATGAGTCTCGTCCCAGTTTTCGGAAAGAACAAGTAGGATAGAGAGGAACTCCAGAGAGAGGAGTTAGTCATTAGGCCCCTTTCACACTGGGCCGGTTTTCAGGCGGTACAGCGCTAAAAATAGCGCCTGTACACCGCCTGAAAAAACCGGCCCCATTCACTCCAGTGTGAAAGCCGGCGGGCTTTCACACTGGAGCGGTGCGCTAGCAGGACCGCAACAAAAGTCCTGCTAGCAGCATCTTTGGAGCGGTGAAGGAGCGGTGTATTTACCGCTCCTATACCGCTCCTTCCCATTGAAATCAATGGGAAACCGCGGGGATACCGCCCGCAAACCGCCGCTGCAGCGGCGCTTTGCGGAGGTTTTTAACCCTTTTGCGGCCGCTAGCGGGGGTTAAAACCACCCCGCTAGCGGCCGCATACCGCGGGCAAACGATGGTAAAGCAGCGCTAAATATGGTAAAGCCCTGCACCGCCCCAGTGTGAAAGCAGCCTTAGTGAAAGGGGGTAAACAGTGTGGGCAGGGAAAGACAGAGGTAGTAGCGATTACAGAGCAGGGGGGGGGGGGGGTAGGGGAGCGGGGGGGGAGCCAGGAGGTAGCACTTCTCCCTCACCGAGCCCTGTTCCTATGTGGATCCAGGTCTCTCATTTCTCGTTCGTCTGATTTTCTACAAGGAGTGTTGTGCTACTGCTAATTCAGGTACCATTCTCCATTAGGGATCGTCCCTCATCTGAGAATATAACAATATTCCACCCCAACCAGACCTTGGTGAATTGTTCATTTTGATTTCTAGCTGTGAGAATAAGGTCTTCCATTTTTTTAATGTCTTCCACTTTTTTAAGCCACATACTAATTGTCGGGGGTTGTGTGGACTTCCATCTCAACGGGATGCATGCCTTGGCCGCATCGAGGAGGTGGCGTGTCAGGGAGTTCTTGTACTTTTTTTGTGAGAATTCAGAGGCATGGAGCAGAAAGAATGCCGGGTCAGGTTCAATAGGGTGTTCTGTGAATTTCTGTATTGTGTCCTGCACTGTCCTCCAGTACCGCTCCAAGAGGGGGCAGGACCAGAAGATGTGGAGGACCGTTCCCTTTTCTCTTTGGCATCTCCAGCAACGATCTGAAGTAGTAGGAAAAAATTTCTGCAATTTCGTGGGGGTGTTGTACCACCTGGTCAATAATTTATATAAAGAAAAGAAGCTGCGCCAAAAACAGGAAACATACATTAACCACTTGACCACTGGGCACTTAAACACCCTTAATAACCAGACCAATTTTCAGCTTTCGGTGCTTTCACATTTTGAATGACATTTACTCAGTCATACAACACTGTACCCAAATGAAATTTTTGTCCTTTTTCTCACACAAATAGAGCTTTCTTTTGGTGGTATTTAATCACCGTTGGGTTTTTTATTTTTTGCGCTATAAAAGAAAAAAGACTGAAAATTCTGTAAAAAAAATTATTTTTCTTCGTTTCTGTTATAAAATTTAGCAAATTTTGTCATTTTTCTTGATAAATTTTGGCCAAAATTTATACTGCTACATATCTTTGGTAAAAATAAGTACAAATTGGGGTATATTATTTGGTCGTTGTGAAAGTTTTAGAGTCCACAAGCTATGGTGCCAATATCTGAAAATTGATCACACCTGAAGTACTGACGGCCGATCTCATTTCTTGAGTCCATAACATGCCATAAAAGTACAAATACCCCCCAAATGACCCCTTTTTGGAAAGAAGACATTCCAATGTATTTAGAAAGAGGCATGGTGAGTTTTTGGAAGTTGTAATTTTTTCCCACAATTCTTTGCAAAATCAAGATTTTTTTTCTTATTTTTTATTTTTTTCACAAAATTGTCATATTAGCAGGTTATTTCTCACACACAGCATATGCATACCACATATTACACCCCAAAACACATTCTGCTATTACTCCCGAGTACGGCGATACCACATGTGTGAGACTTTTACACAGCGTGGCCACATACAGAGGCCCAACATGCAGGGAGCGCCAAGGCCAATTCTGACATTTCTCTCCTACATGTAAAAATCATCATTTATTTGCTAGAAAATTACATAGAACCCCAAAATATTATATATGTTTTTTTAGCAAAGACCCTAGAGAATACAATGGCGGTCGTTGCAATTTTTATCTAGCACGGTACTTGCGCAGCAATTTTTCGAACGCATTTTTTTTGGGAAAAAAAAAGTTTTGTGCTTTACAAAAAACAAAACTGTAAATTTAGCCCAATGTTTTTGCATAATGTGAAAGATGAAGTTACGCCGAGTAAATAGATACCTAACATGTCACCCTTCAAAATTGCACGCGCTCGTGGAATGGCGCCAAACTTCGCTACTTAAAAATCCCCATAGGCGGCGCTTTAAAACTTTTTACTGGTTACATGTTTTGAGTTACAGAGGAGGTCTAGGGCCAAAATTATTGTTCTCGATCCAACGTTCGCAGCGATACCTCACGTGTGTGGTTTGAACACCGTTTTCATATGTCGGCGGGACTTACGTATGCGTTCGCTTCTGCATGCGAGCGCACAGGGACAGGGGCGCTTTACATTTTTTTTTTTTTTTTATTGTTCATTTTACTTTATTTATTTTAGTTTGACACTTTTTTCCCCCCAAAAAATTTTTTGATCACTTTTATTCCTATTACAAGGAATGTAAACATCCCTTGTAATAGGAATATGGCATGACAGGTCCTCTTTACAGTGAGATATGGGGTCAATAAGACCCCACATCTCACCTCTAGGGTGGAAAGCCTGAAAAAAAAAAAACGATCCTGGCTTTGATCGTAGCGAGCATTGCAGGGTATCGCAGAATATCGCAGGGTACGGCTGGGTACGGCTGGGTACGGCTGAGTACGGCTGAGTACGGCTGAGTACGGCTGGGTACGGCTGAGTGCGGCTGGGTGCGGCTGGGTGCGGCTGGGTGCGGCTGGGTGCGGCTGGGTGCGGCTGAGTACGGCTGGGTACGGCTGAGTACGGCTGAGTACGGCTGGGTACGGCTGGGTACGGCTGAGTACGGATGGGGGTGGATGGGATGGCTGAGTTTTGCTAATTATAGATGGATGGCTGAGCATGGATGAGTATTGCTTATTAGGGATGGACGGCTGAGCATGGATGGATGAGTATTGCTGAGTATGGATGGATAGATGAGTATTGCGGAGTATGGATGAGTATTGCTGAATATGGATGGATGAGTATAGATGGGTGGCTGAGTATGGATGGAGTATTGATGAGGATGGATGGCTGAGTATTGCTGATTATGGATGAGGATAGATGGGATGGCTGAGCATGGATGGATGGCTGGATGAGGCAGGAATTGTCACATATCAGCGCTGTGGGCATTACACATCCAGCCCATAGGGCTGCTGCACCCAATCTCTGCCATCTCCGCTCACACTGTACCGATCGGTACAGAGAGGGGAGAGAAGAACCAGACATAACACCGGTTTGTTTACATGTGATCGCTCTGTCATTTCATGGAGCGATGACGTGGTAAACGGCCGCTGTCAGCAGCCATTTACCGTGATGCGCCAGGTCCAGAGGACCCTGCGGGGTGTGCGCCCCAGGGGGCACGCGGGAGCGCGATTCTGGGGGGAAGTCATTGTACGCCCTCCCAGAGTTATCGAGCCACGCTGTAGCCATTATTCGGCTATAGCACAGTCGTTAACTGGTTAAAGCAGCTGTGCAATGTAAAGGAAAACCTGAAAACATGGCCTTTTGGGGGTACTTGAGGACTGAGGTTGAGAACCACTGGTCCAAAGGGCACATGCCTAACGAAGGGGTCCTGCGTGACTTCCAAAACGTTGCACTTGTCTTTGTAATGTGATCTCTCTGCAATAAAAACCTTTGGACGGTGATTGTAGATCAATGGTGTGCTGGCAAATATATACACTGCCTGCAACACACAACTATGGTTGCCACCTGTCTGGGATTTACCCGGACAGTCCGGGTTTTGAATCATGTGTCTGGGTTTAAAGTGGAAGTAAACCCTCCTATCTTTTTCAGCCAAGGAAGCTGCCATCTTTGCCTCTGTTTAATCTTCAACTGCCACGGTGCTGCACATGTGATCCGTTATGACACCAGCCATTGGATGGTTTGACTGTTTGGTTGAGAGCACAGCCAATGTGCAGTTAGCATTCACGGCATGCCTTTTTTTTTTAAACTGTTAAATCGATGGGTTTACTTCCGCTTTAAGGCTGACAAGAATGTGTCTCGTAACAGAAGTTGAGGAGGCACTATGCGTTTTGCATTACTATTCTCTTTGGAGTGCCCAAAGGTGTCCCAGGTCTGTTACAATCCTGTAGTGTACGCTAATACATTTTTTTTTTTAAAAAGTGTTCAGGTTTGGCTCTTTCTCTTACTGATTACAGGTCCTCTTTACTACACTTCAATGACAATGACCTCTGACAGGTCGTACTTTTACTGGTTCGTTTTAGGCCCCCTAATAAGTGACACTGTTATTAGTAACTATGGTCAACACCGACTCTTCCCACAAGCGGTTTTCGTCCTTCGCAGTACGCATGCTCACTTTTGCTCGCTCCCGCCTCACATCGCAAACGCCTTCTGCGCGCTCTGGTACCTGGTATAGTGCAAGTACACGCTCCCTCTCGGCTGTATTAGAGGGCGTGGCTTGCCGCTCAGCGGGAGGGGTCGCCGATGCGGAGAGGCGTAGAATTCGGAGCAGAGCGCCCACCCGCTGGCCAATAGACGACGCGGATTGGCGGTGACGTCAGGCAGAGCGGCCGGAGTATTTATAGATCGTATTTAAAGAGCCCCTGGGAGTCTCCGGAGCGGCCTGAGTGCGGCCTGCAGGGGAGAGATATGCAGCTTTGACCGGCTGGGCCTTGGAAGTAGACGGTGAGTGCCGGACTAGGGGGACTAATCCGGGAAAGATAGTGGGTGTGGGATCACCGGGGTGTTCCGATACTATAGTGTGAGGAGGAGGGTCCCCCGTGTTATTTCAGGATGTACCTGGAAGCTGCTGTGGCCCCTTGAAGAGTACAGATCCCTGTTTATGAGTGAGGGGGATTTACTGAGGTATGGGGTCCCTCCCTAGGTGTGCTCCGAGGCCTGTGGAGGAGGGGGGGGTTATATACTTGAGGAATTCAGACCGGGTTCCATGCAGTCTATTGAGGGGCACAGTGGTGGGTTGGAGAGGGGTCCCGGTAATCCTGAGTTACCTAGAGGGCTCCTGTGGTCTTTCCAGTTCTGTTTGGGCTCCATATTTTCTTTGTGTTGGGGGGAAGGATCCTGAAAAGGCTTCTGGTGCTCCAGTGAGGTGAACCCCTTAGGGCCACAGTATTGGGGTAAGAAGGGCCTGATGATTCATAGCTTACCTGGAAGTTCCTATGGTTTCTACAGAATTGGGAGGCCATGGTAGTTTTCTAGAGGATCCCACATCCTCCTGATATTGGACTGTAAAGGGGCCTCCTAGGTGTGGGGGAGGGGGTAAGAAGGGCCCTTGTGGGCTTGTACTATCTGGTCCTCCTGTTGTTGAGGGGCTGTGAAGGATCACTGTTGCCATGCTGGTCCTGCACTACATGTACCCACAGTTAGGGCAATGGTTAAGGTTTAACCACCTAACTTCAGACTCGGATTGTTCCGTATGGGCAAATCTGGCCCATTCCCCCTGTGTGCAAATCTGATCGTAGGGTGAATGGCCAATCAAAACTGGGTGGAAATTATTATGAAATGGACTGTGTATGGTGGATGTTATCAATGTCATAGCTGACCCATGGAAAGTAAACTGTTGCCATCAACTTGGAAGGTAGTGGTTGGAATTCGTGTAGACTGCAGATGTTCCTCCAGTCATCACCAATCATGGTTGGGGAGTCCTTTTTGTATGGAATGGATTTTGCTGAGTGATCCAGTTTTCTGCCATAGAAAGTTGGTGACTGCCCTTAGGGTCATGGAGGGCAGAGATCTGCTAGTCTTGCTGTGTGTGCCTGGTACACAGGAGGAGACTATCAGATGACTGATTGTCCTGGGGTTTTATTTTTTCCCTATGGTAATCTCATAATGAAAACTAATAGGTTACGAAAGTTTTGTAAGACAGAATGCAACTTCCAGGGGTAACTTCATGTATCTTGTTTCTGAGCATGCGTGGTCTTGGTCACTCCTCCCCCCCCCCCCCCTCCTTTTTTATTTATTCTACTGTACTTATTGAATGAAAATCGTTCCTTCTGTTTTTTTGGGAGTTATGTTTGTGCAAATTTATCCAAAAGGACAAACCCAAACTCGTGATTGGACTCTTGGCATGTGCACTGAAAGCAGGGTCCCCCATCTTGTGTACTACTAGGCTGTTTTCCCAAAAAGAGCTCCAGACTTTGCCCAGGCCTGACAAAGCTTCTGATATCTGTGTATTGGCCCCGGTCTGCTGAGTGCTCTAGGTGTAGCTCTTGGTGGTTCATTGACTTTTTATATAGTTCGGTACTAAATCTTATTTACTTTGCCTATTTTTTTAGATCGGTTTAAAAATATTTTCTGATCAGCATGCCACTGTCTAAAGTGATTCTTTTACTAAAGCTTTACAGGACTGCTGAGGCCTGTTCACACCTATGTGCCATACTGGACACATGTTGAGTAGCCCACCAAAATCAATGGAAATGCAACTATTTAGGGTGTTGCATAAAACATGGCTACATTCCTCAACTCCCCTCCCCCATTTGCCTGATTCATAGGCTGCTTGTCCCTGGATCATCCTGATTTTTATAACTCGGTGTTGCTGTCTCTGCCCAACAGCCATGTCATCTCTTCTCCTCCACAGTGATCTGTGAATGGGACCTCTGGATTGTAGTCCATTGTTTACTTCTCCAGCCCCATAAGAGAAAGGCAATACTCTATATCAGGGTTATTGAATTAAAATTCAGCGAGGTCCAGCCACAAGTTTTCTTTCGGCCGAGGTCCGAATCATGTCTGTGACATGAAAGATTTTACATGTGGGGTTTTTTATTTTTTTTGCACGAGCCACGCTTTTTTTACGGTTTCCTTCACACACTCTTGTAATACTCTGTAAATGTAAACTGGCTGCCCCCTACCAGAGTAATTCATTACATTGGGTGCCCCCTTCCAGCCTGGATTAAAACATTTGAAGTCAGCAGCTACAAATACCGTAGCTGCTGACTTTTAATACAAGAACACTTTCCTCTATAGAGAGCCCGTGATGTTGGTACTCTAAGCCGACCTCACCCATCGGCTTCGGGTGCATGCACCAGCATCCTTACTTGCGGCTTCACAGCTGGTTTCCTACTGCGCTTTGAATGGTCCCACTGTCTTCTGGGCCCTGTCTCCCAGAAGGCAGTGGGGGGAGGTGCTGTAAATTGGTCCCAGTGGGGCCCTTACACGGAAGTGGGAGTGAGTACAGAGGAAGCAGATAAGCGTAGCTTCAACTTTTGGGTGGAACTCTGCTTTAAAGTGGTTGTAAACCCTTACAGACCACTTTGACCTAAAGGTAAGCCTAGATTAAGACTTGCATGTAGGTGTAAAATATCTCCTAAACCTACACGATAAAGAAGATACTTTCCAAAAAACGGGCACCGATGTCTACGGCGCATGCGCGCTGTTGACAACAGCGCACTGAGCATGCCGCAAGTGTAGCCGAACATGCCGTCAATGACGGCTCCGGCACATGCCTGCGCCAGAGTGATGACATTGTGGCTTTGGCCAGTCATAGCGCCATATGCTATGCATACTAGCTCATTATGCCTTTGCCTTGCAGGGTGTCCTTTTTTTTTTTTATTTTTTTAACTTCTTTAAGTAATGTGTCCCCATCAGAGTGCTCCCTTACATCAGGCATTGCCATTAGCATGCCCCTTACATCAAGTCAAGCTTTGTCATTCTACACGAGGGCATAAAGTAGAACAAAATGTATCTTGCAGGACTTGCATGGTGCTACATATGAATTAAACCTAATTATAAATATCCAAAAATGGAACACGGCGAAGAACTTAAAAATAAATTATAAACCTATACACCTCTGGGAACTATGACTATTAGATGCCTGTTGTCCCAGCAACCAATAACTGCTGAGGGGCAGAGGTGTGGTACCATTTTTGCGTGGTGTGTGTTTTTGTTCAGTTTTGTTGCTTGCAGGCTGAAAAAAAAAAAAACTAACAGATTCCTCCCATGCTATACAGTGTGGATGGATGAACCTCCTGTTGTGGCTCTGATGGGGTTGGTCCCTCTAAATGAACAGTGGGAGGCGGGGGGGGGGGGGGGCATTGATTAATCAGGAGCCAGATTGAATTAATAGTGGTATGGGCAGTGTGGCCTGTAGTCTAATGGGCCCCCTGATGAGCTCACATCTGCTCGGACAATGGTGTCTTCACTCTGGAAGACTGTTGGATGTGATTCGTACCATGTGATAAAAAGCTTACCTCCAATTGTCCAGTGCTGTATAATACAAGGGCCAGAACACAAGATGTGGCTATGTAGACATGAGACCTCATGCAATCCATTTGTTAAAGGTGTTGTAAAGGCATGTATTTTTTTTTTTTTTTATCTTGATGCATTAAAGCGTATGTAAACCAAAAAAGACCTTGTCTCTTTTTTAGCATGTTGTAAAGCACAGTGTTTGTGCTGTCATTTGGCCCCCTGTATCACCTGAAATACCTGGCTGATCCTGACAGTTTCTACCCTCCCCTCTGTAAACCGCCTACAGTATATTATAGCTGCTGAGCCCTGACACCATGGTCAGTTTACGTGCCTGTCATCCGCAGCCCTGCTCTCCTCGGCCCTGCCTGTTCTAGCTGTCATACGGGGAGAGGAGAGAGCTGACTGGTCACATGATCAGCGCTCAGAAATGAGGTGTGTGTGTGTGGCTTTGATTTAAAAAAAGGTGTCAGATTTCAGAGCAGCGATCACGCGACTGGCTGTCTTCTCCCAACTTGTCAACGAAGGTTTCTCAGCCACACTTGCTCTAGCAGTCAGTCAGACTGGAAGAGAAGAGAGCTGGCTGCTCACGTAATCGGTGCTCAGAAATTAGGTCTATACTGCCAGTCACGTGGTCGCCGCTCTGAAATCTGGTTTATACACTGCATTGCACACACAGAGGCAACTGTTATTAGACAGTGAGGATAGTATTAACCACTTGCCTACCAGGCACTTACACTGCCTTCCTGCCCAAGCCACTTTTCAGCGCTGTCGCACTTTGAATGACAATTGTGCGGTCATGCAACACTGTACCCAAAAAAAATTTTTTATACGTTTTCTTCACATAAATGGAATATTCTTTCGGTGGTTTTAATCACTGCTGAGTTTTTTATTTTACAAAAAGACCAAAGGTTTTACTTTTTTTTTTTTTTTTTTTGTCAGTAAATTTTGTAGCTAAGTAATTTTTCGCCTTCACTGATGGGCACTGCTAGACTGAACTGGTGGGCATTGAGGTGGCGCTAAAATGCCGCACTGATGGGCATTGATTGACAGCAGTGATGGGCACTGACTGGCATCGCTAATGGGCGCTTGTGGGCACTGATTGTCCACCAATGCTAGCTATGGTGGGCACTGATTGGTGACACTGTTGCACTATTGTAATCAGGGCACTGGTGATCAGTGCCCTAATTACATTCCTACATGTCCCCCTGTGAGGAGATGCCGCTGATCGGTTCTCCTCTCACTCTGTCAGTGTGAGGAGAGCATTACCAGCACTTCCTTGTTTACATGTGACCGGCTGTGATTGGAGAGAGACGATCGCATGGTTATGTGGCTCTTTACAGAGATCAGGGTCTTGCCGTGTCCTAGCAACACAGCGCAATCACTGCACGCCCCCACGGGCATGTGAGGGTGGCCGTTCTGTAATGAGAGCCGCACCGCCGTCATTTGACGGTGGGCGAGCGCAAGCAGTTAAGCATGTCAGTGGTTTAACAACCACTTTAAGATAGAAAGACTTGTGTGCCTCAGCCCCCCCTAATACTTTACCTTTTTCCCTGAGCCCATCTAGATCCAGTGATGTTGCAGGAGTGTCTCGGCTGCTCGGGACACCCCTTATTGGTGTTGCCATTGGCTCCCGCTGCTGTCAGCCGAGGAGAGAAAGGAGGTGGTGGTGCTGGGCTGTGGCTCTGTCTCTGAATGGACACGGGGAGCTGTGGCTCGGCTCAGGTGCCCCATAGCTTTGTGGGGGCAGTCAACAGGAGGGAGGGGACAGGAGCACAGAAGTGTGTGTGTGTGTGTGTGTGTGTGTTAAAGACTTTATCACTTAAAGGTGATGTTTTCTTGCCTATGACAGGAGCATATGCACATTAGTCAATTAGTCAACCCCTCCTTAGTTGGCAGTTGATCAAACAAGTTTTAAATATCTGATCACTTTTGGACCCCCCATATAAACAAATGGTGCTTTAATTCCAGGGAGCCAAACTGTATTTCCACATCTAGTGCAATTTATAATTTGACCCATTCACTAATTTTGTTCACATCATGGTATATATGCATTCCCAGTTATGATTTTAAGCTTCACTAATCAAAGTTCATGAATTCTAGGTTGACTGCAGTGACCTGCATAAACTGGTGATCTTCATATCTACACTGGGAAAATGAACAATGAACCCTTCTCTCTGTGTATGAGGTCGGACTTTAGACACTTTAGGGCAGGGGTCTCCAAAGTACGGCCCGCGGGCCACATCCGGCCCGCTGGGACGTTTTTCCCGGCCCGCAGGTTGAGTCGCCGATCCGTGATCCGAACGGGCCACCCCGTTCGGATCGGCACACCCCGCGATCCGCGGAGCGCTCCGCGGCCTCGGCCTTAGGAAAGGCCGCGGCTTCGGCCTAGCTCCGGAGCGGCGGCGGCCATCTTTGTACACCCGCGGCCTTAGGAAAGGCCGCGGCTTCGGCCTAGCTCCAGAGCGGCGGCCATCTTGGTACACCCGGCCACTGTTTACAATGTGATCGCTCCGTCAAATTTGACGGAGCGATCACTTGTAAACATACCCTGCATTACCCAGCCAATATACTGCATTAACCCTGCATATACTCTGCATTAACCCTGCATATACTCTGCATTACCCAGCCAATACTCTGCGATACTCTGCATTACCCATCCAATACTCTGCGATACTCAGCATTAACCCTGCATATACTCTGCATTACCCAGCCAATACTCTGCGATACTCTGCATTACCCAGCCAATACTCTGCGATACTCTGCATTACCCAGCCAATACTCTGCGATACTCTGCATTAACCCTGCATATACTCTGCATTACCCAGCCAATACTCTGCGATACTCTGCATTAACCCTGCATATACTCTGCATTACCCAGCCAATACTCTGCGATACTCTGCATTAACCCTGCATATACTCTGCGATACCCAGCCAATACTCTGCGATACTCTGCATTAACCCTGCATATACTCTGCGATACCCAGCCAATACTCTGCGATACTCTGCATTAACCCTGCGATACTCTGCATTAAACCCTGCGATACCCAGCCAATACTCTGCGATACCCAGCCAATACTCTGCGATACCCAGCCAATACTCTGCGATACCCAGCCAATACTACAGTGGGGAGAGGATGTGGATATTACAGTGGGGAGATGACGTGGATATTACAGTGGGGGAGATGACGTGGATATTACAGTGGGGGGAGATGACGTGGATATTACAGTGGGGGAGATGACGTGGATATTACAGTGGGGGAGATGACGTGGATATTACAGTGGGGGAGATGACGTGGATATTACAGTGGGGGAGATGACGTGGAGATAACAGTGGGGGAGATGACGTGGATATTACAGTGGGGGAGATGACGTGGATATTACAGTGGGGGGAGATGACGTGGATATTACAGTGGGGGAGATGACGTGGATATTACAGTGGGGGAGATGACGTGGATATTACAGTGGGGGAGATGACGTGGATATTACAGTGGGGGAGATGACGTGGATATTACAGTGGGGACTATATGGTGGCGGAATTTTCACAGGTTTTTGCAAATTCAATTATTTGCTGATCCGAAAAATGATCCGATCCGTGACTCCTGATCCGAGGATCGATCCGATCCGTGAGTTTTTTGATCCATTGCACCCCTAGCCCTGATAGTATGCAGCACAGGTCCCGCAGCCCGACGGAGCATGTCCAACCCGGCGCCTCACTAGTTGTTGATAGGACCTACTGCGCCTCCCGGGTCCCGCCCCTCTGTTAGCATCAGTGTCCTTTACGGCTGTGCTTTTGGCTACAACGTGCCTGTGTAACAGCCGGGCGGGAGTCGGGAGGTGCAGCAGAACAGCGCTGAAGCCGGACACAGATGTAAGAGGGACACAGATGTGACTGTTGGAGGTGATGGGGACACAAATGTGCGGCGGGGGCTAGTTTGAGAGACACAAAAGTGAAAGGGGAGCTCTAAGGGGGACACAGTTTTGCAGGGGTCTCTGATTGGGGCATAAATGTGGAAGGGGGCTCTAAGGCGGACACAATTGTGCTGGGGTCTCTGATTGGGATATAAATGTGG